>JAVGWX010000011.1:20445954-21080638 GCA_036924085.1 Ariolimax columbianus
TATAAAAGTAAAGTAAGTCGCATGTCCTTTTACAGAACGTAGCTTCTTACAACCGCCACCTATTTGGCTGTTATAAGTTTCTTGGCAAGTGTGCAGTACGGTAGGTTGCCATTACTTTCCGTACGTGGTGGGGATTAGCCCGAGAAAAAACCCAGTGTCTGCCAAACTGGATACAAGTGGGAATCGAACCCGAAACGTGGGGATTGTGGCCGAGCGAGTTTCACCCCTAGGCCACACAGCCTCCTGATCATATACATATAAATAATTATTTTAGTTCTAGAGTGGTGAATGCTTCGGATGTATTGTCATAGGAAATAGTGTAGGCAGGCTCAATTAATGCATGTAAGATTCGATTGAATGTGTATAGTTATTTTTACTTGGCGTGTTCAAATGAAACCAGACCTAATTGCGCAAAGTGAACATAAGTACGATGCGTATGATGACGTCACTTCAGGTGTAAACAGCACATGTCAACCGTCAAGTTTGCAAAATGTCATTATCCTCCGACTCATAGATTTCTCAGCAGACGGTTGAAAACATGGCGTTAATCAGCGAGCGGTGATTCGGTTTCTAACAGCTGAAGGATGTCGACCAGTTGACATTCATCGCAGAATACAGGCAGTATATGGTGACAAAAGTGTGTCGAAGACAACAGTGAAGAATTGGACAACGATGTGTAAAGAAGGACGTGAGTTAACGAAAGATCGTCCGAGACCAGGTCAGGCGCATGCTATTGGGTTAAGTCACGTTCTCCTACCCATACTTCAGTTTCTTGCTAATTCCAATTTGAACTGTCCCTAGCGACACAGCGAGTTCCTCTGCTAGCAAACGTAAGCTCCGGCGACGGTCCACCCGAATTGCTGCATCAATTTTGGCGATGGTATCTTTTGACGCAAGGTCTTGTTATAAGTCTGTACTTTGACTATGAAGGAGTAAGGGGAGAACGTTAAAATTTTGCAGTGCTTATTCCTTCTCAATGTAGCCACCACCTGAATTTATACATTTCTGCCATCTCTGCGTGACCTTGAAATAACCTTCAGAATAAAGTAACCTATTTTTCGAACTAAACCAGTTATTCCAAGCCAGTATGACATCTTCGTCACTGTCAAAATGATTTCCTTTCAGCTGTTTTTTTAAGTTTTGAGAAAAGAAAAAAGTCTGATGGAGCTAATTCCGGAGAATATGGTACGTGTGGAAGAATTTCAATATTAAAATCGTTGGCTGTTTGCAGCACAAGTCTTGCTTAATGGGAGGGCGCGTTGTATTGAAGCAAAGGCAGAATTTGAGTGCACGCTATCCCTCTTTTTCTGGTCACAGTCATTCTTAGTTTGGTAAGGAGATTTGTATAATATTGCCCATTAACCGTGTTGCCATGAGTAATCTTTCAATACGACACCTTTGACGTCCCAAAAAACAGTCAGCATCACTTTTCTTGCAGATGTCTGTGCTCTTGGCTTGACATGTGTTGGTGAGCCCGGGGTTTTTCACTTTTTCACTGCATTCTGGAAATTTTGGATTCTGGGTCATAATGGTGAACCCAAGTCTTATCTACTCATGGTCGACAGCATGTTTTTCGACTGACACATTTTGAGTAACTGGCCACAGCAATTAACCCTCTTTTGTTTCTGTTCACATGTCAGCAGACGCGGGACCCAGCAGGCACACACTTTTCTCATGTTCAGTCTGTTATGTAAAATTCTAAAAATTGTACTTTCATTCAGTTTGTGCATACCTAGATATCTCTGCAAAGGTCATTTTCCTATCCTGGTCAATAATTTTCTTCACTCTTGCAGCATTTTCATTGCTACACTCTGAGGATGGTCTTCCTGATCTTGGAAGATCAGCAACATGGGAACAGCCACACTTAAACTGCCTACACCAGTTTTTTTACAGAAGCATACGAAGGGCAGAATTCCTCAAACTCTGGTTCAATCTCTCTGTGTATTTCTGTAGGTGTTTTTCCCTGCAACATCAATAATTTTATCACAGTTCTGGCCTCTGATTTCTCCATTGTTCTGACAAACGTTAAAGTAGCAGATCGGGTCAATATGGCGTGTTAGGTCATGCACCATACCGGGTAAACCTGACGAATAGGAAAATTCCTACTTCTCAAGTCCAGTACAAATTGAATGCGCTACATATGTGCCAAATTTCAACTCGCTCCTCCTACTCCTTCATAGTCAAGGAAAAGACTTTTTACAAGCCGCTTATATGACGCGAAAATTTCACATCATGTCAACAAATCCGTGGCGTGCGAAGTGGAACGACTCTGTCACTTATGTCAGCACACCCAACGTAGTAGGGGTAACGACTCTGTCACCTCATGTCAACACGCGATAAATCTGTCACATTAACAAACGTTTAAAGATGATTTATTTAGGAGTAGCTCCAACAAATTCAGAGCGGATGACATGTATCAGCCGATCAAGAAAAATTGCACCAGCAGGTAATAGATGCCATGTGTTATCGGCGTAATCTGATCAGTTTGTTTCAAACAAATCCTGGAGCAGCCGTCTAATCCAAAGGGCGTTCTCGTGTTAGTGAGTCGAGCGTTTAACAAAGGACAGGCGTGCCATTACATAATCGCTGATTGCAGAGGCGGATGTCTCGTTAACTGCAAACGTCCAATTTCTTCACGATGTGAAAAACTTTGTGCTAGACACAGCGAGTACTGGGTGCTCTCATTTAGTACTAGACACAGTGAGTATTGGATGCTCTCACTTAGTACTAGTCACAGTGAGTATTAGATGCTCTCACTTAGTACTAGACACAGCGAGTATTGGATGCTCTCACTTAGTACTAGACACAGCGAGTATTGGATGCTCTCACTTAGTACTAGACACAGTGAGTATTAGATGCTCTCACTTAGTACTAGACACAGTGAGTATTAGATGCTCTCACTTAGTACTAGACACAGCGAGTATTGGATGCTCTCACTTAGTACTAGACACAGCGAGTATTGGATGCTCTCACTTAGTACTAGACACAGCGAGTATTGGATGCTCTCGCTTAGTACTAGACAGCAAGTATTGGATGCTCTCACTTAGTACTAGACACAGCAAGTATTAGATGCTCTCACTTAGTACTAGACACAGCGAGTACTGGGTGCTCTCATTTAGTACTAGGCACAGCAAGTATTGGATGCTCTCACTTAGTACTAGACAGCAAGTATTGGATGCTCTCACTTAGTACTAGACAGCAAGTATTGGATGCTCTCACTTAGTACTAGACACAGCGAGTTTTGGATGCTCTCACTTAGTACTAGACAGCAAGTATTGGATGCTCTCACTTAGTACTAGACACAGCGAGTTTTGGATGCTCTCACTTAGTACTAGACACAGCGAGTATTGGATGCTCTCGCTTAGTACTAGACACAGCGAGTATTGGATGCTCTGTGAGTTATCCATTCTTGATGACCAATGCTATGTTACATCATCAAGACACAACTGTCTGATAATGTCGCCATCATCGCTTGCGGTGGGCAACTAACGTGCAGACTTGTCCCTAGTAGCAGGTTGCAGGCCGCTTTTTCTTCTTTGCTATTTGGTCAGGTTGCCTGAGGCGAATATTCCACATCCGATGGCAAGATCGTGTCACTGACATCGAGGTTCTCTCGAGGGCTAACATGCCCAGCATCCATGCACTGCTAGAAAAAGCACGACTAGGATGGGCCGGACACCTCGTCCGTATGTCAGACGAGCGGCTCCCAAAGAAGCTTCTCTACGGCGAGCTGAGAGAGGGATGGCGCGAGAGAGGGCGCCCAAAGAAACGTTTTAAAGACGGTCTGAAGGACTCACTGAAATTTTTGCCAGATAGACATCGACACCTGGGAATGTATTGCGCAAAACAGATCTGACTGAAGAAGCGCAGTCAAATCGGGTGTAGCTACGGGCGAAGACGGCCGTGTTGTGAAAAACCAGAGCAGACGTGAGACCCGGACATCTCGAACAGCGGGAACACCATCCCCTTCTACAAACCTCGTGTGCCCGATATATAGCAGATGTTTTCGTGCTCGCATTGGCCTGTTCAGCCACATGCGCACCCACACCCAACAGGGAAATCTGTGACAAGGATGATGTCGGCGGTCCTCATCGACAACGATGGACAGCTATTATTATTTTTATTATTATTTGGTCAGGGCCTGAAGAAGAGGTCAGTCCTCCTCTTTTTCTTCTTTGCTATTTGGTCAGTACCTCAAGAAGAGGTCAGTCCCCCTCTTTTTCTTCTTCTTCTTCTTCGCTCTACTAATGTGTGTTTCCAGCGCGGGGATGTTCCCGGCGTTTCAAGTCTTTGCCGGTCCCCGAAAGCTTTTCAAGCATGGTCGCTCCAACGGGTCAGACGGCCTCACTTTGGCCTTCCTGAGTTGGACAGTCTGATGTTTGATAGGGTGCTGCGCAATCGCATTGGGGGGGGGGGGGGGGGGGGGGGGGTTCCTCTAGGAAGTGGACTTTTAGTCTGCAATTTCCGTTCTGATTCTGAAAATATGTATCTGCCAATCTCTTATAAATTTGGGGATGCTGTCATTTTCTGATTTGTATTCGTTGTGCTAATTTGTTCAGTGTCCGTCACATTTGATGGCGTCTCCAATAGCAGCATCAAACTCCCTCGACTTCACCCGGTCTGGCGTCATCGTTCGTGCAGTGGCCAACTCGGATTCATTATTTTAATTCCGGTCTCTACGGTCATTTATCAAGTTAACGTAGGTTTTTCACGCATAGCATCCGTGACCACGCCAATGGCTTCCTTCCAGTTTTCATCACTGACAGTCATTCGAGCATTATACTCCGTAGGCCGATCCCACGCCAAAGTCAGTTTATCGACGTATTTTTTTGTTTTGTTTTACATAGGCAGCTCTTGTGCCAAAGCCTCCTGACTTGGAGAACAGAGATGCCATTCTGGGTCTGCCCCGTCAACAGTGACCCTCTATGCCTGGCTGACCCTGTCAGGAACATACATTCACGCTAATATAGCTCACAGGATCACTGAAACATCTCCCCTTCCCCACCCTGCCACACCCACCGCGCCAAGGCGATGGTGTCCTAGAGGAACATTACGTTCTCTGGACAACGTCCTGCTGCATGTGAGCGCCCGTTTCAGGGCTGTTTCGTTGGCCAGACTGCGGTAACTCAGCATGTTTCAACCGGAAGGGCTTTTGTCAATACGGTTCTGGTAGCAGACGGTTGGAAATGCTGGGAAACATTACCTTTTTACATGCCAGTTTGGTGTGGAGATGTTTTACCTGTGGCATCATAGACAATTTGTCGTGCATGCACTAGCTTACCGATCCACACATGGTGACCACTTTATCGGTTGTGTGTACTGTCTGGACGAAAATGATCATATATGGTTAAACTCTGTTACACATAATCAACATGTGACCACACTCCGGTTAGTCATAGGCGAGCAGTCCATCTTGGCATATGACGTAGTAAATGGATACTGATAATTCGTATGTAGCTGGTTACTTCTGCTCCGTTCTTTTGGTGGTCGATTCCCGCTCGACTCACGTTTGACGTCAGTTTCCTGCAATTTGTGGATCGTCTTGTCATCGTTTGTACTGTCATAATTCAACATGCAGTTTATGGCTCACGATTCTTCTTATGTCTTCATCTTCATCTTATTATTATTATCATTTCTTCATCTTATTATTATTATCATTTCTTCATCTTCAACTTATTATTATTATTGTTCATCTTCATCTTATTACTATTATTGTTCATCTTCATCTTATTATTATTTTTATTATTATTCTTTTTCTTCTTCATGTTTGTCTTCTTCTTCTTCATTCTTTAAAAGCACGGTGCGAGGTAGTATCGTAGTTTACAAACGAGACTGCGATACCTGCGTCTTTTTATCAGTCACATCCGATTTCAGCTGGTTCTCTTTAGGTTTACTGGGCTTACCTTTACACTGCGGGCCCTTCTGTCTGTACTTTGCCAGACTACACTAGCCTGTTTCCAGAGCCAGCTCTTGGAGGCGGAATAGGGTCTTTGTCAGGTCTGGTTCGCTGACCATAATGCAAGTAATCAGCAGTGACTCGCTGGGAGCTGTTAGCTCATTTGCTGCTATCCATCTTCTGTCCCGATTGATTTAAATACGGCATGCATATCGTTATGTTATGTGTCCCCACTGTAGAATAAGTGTCGTACCAGAAATTGAAATAGAGACACGGGTACACGATGTAAGTCATTCTTTGTTTCGACACCAGGTGCAGTGCAAAAGACTGAAACGTTTTTTTACATTCAGCATAACACCTATAGACTAGTCCTGTAAACTGTTGCATCGAAAAATGGATGGACTGACGCAGATCCCCTGAATCAAACTGCTGGAGGAACCTTCGCCTACACCACCAGTCTCATGCAACATGGAAGTCAGTAAATAGCCTCCGAACTGGTGTATCACCATGCGGGAAGAACTTCAATAGATGGGATACAAGTAGATGAGACTTGCGACTGTAGAGAAATACAATTCATAGAGCACCTGATCATCTTCCCAAACCTTTTCGAAATAGGCAATATGGATGGTATGCTAGCAATATAGATGGCATGCTGGCAATATAGATGGCATGCTGGCAATATGGGTGGTATGCTGGCAATATGGGTGGTATGCTGACAATATTGATGGCATGCTGGCAATATTGATGGTATGCTGGCAATATAGATGGCATGCTGGCAATATTGATGGCATGCTGGCAATATGGGTGGTATGCTGACAATATGGGTGGTATGCTGGCAATGTGGGTGGTAAGCTGGCAATGTGGGTGGTATGCTGGCAATGTGGGGGGTATGCTGGCAATGTGGGTGGTATGCTGGCAATGTGGGTGGTATGCTGGCAATGTGGGTGGTATGCTGGCAATGTGGGTGGTATGCTGGCAATGTGGGTGGTATGCTGGCAATGTGGGTGGTATGCTGGCAATATGGGTGGTATGCTGGCAATGTGGGTGGTATGCTGGCAATGTGGGTGGTATGCTGGCAATGTGGGTGGTATGCTGGCAATATGGGTGGTATGCTGGCAATGTGGGTGGTATGCTGGCAATATGGGTGATATGCTGGCAATGGGGGTGGTGTGCTGGCAATATGGGTGGTATGCTGGCAATGTGGGTGGTATGCTGGCAATGTGGGTGGTATGCTGGCAATGTGGGTGGTATGCTGGCAATGTGGGTGGTATGCTGGCAATGTGGGTGGTATGCTGGCAATGTGGGTGGTATGCTGGCAATGTGGGTGGTATGCTGGCAATGTGGGTGGTATGCTGAAGAGGGAATGGCAAGACAATTTATAAACATGATATAAAATATTATGCAGTAAACGATCACATAATCAAACCTATGCAAAAGTATTTACATTGATAGCCAAGCCCTATTTGAACAATAACCAGACTCTCAGAAAAATGTATAATTACATCTAGAGTACAAGGATGTGTGCTATCACCTTTGTTGCTCGTTACATGTAGACCCCATTTGTAAAACCCCAAATGAAAGTTGAACATTGGTGAACTCTTACACGAACATCTTCTCAGGGACGATCAAGTTGTCATAGCAACGTCAAAAATACAATTGCAACAACATATTGATAAACTAAACACAACATGTAAAGAATTCAGCACAACAACATATTGATAAAATAAACACAACATGTAAAGAATACAGCACAACAACATGCTGATAAAATAAACACAACATGTAAAGAATACAGCACAACAACATATTGATAAAATAAACACAACATGTAAAGAATACAGCACAACAACATATTGATAAAATAAACACAACATGTAAAGAATACAGCACAACAACATATTGATAAAATAAACACAACATATAAAGAATACAGCACAAAAATTTTTAAAACTCAGGCCATGAAAATATCTAGAATAGACGGAGACATCAATATCTTCCTTGAAAAACACCAAAACACACAGGTGACAGATTTCACATACTTTGGGAGCACTTTATCAGCCAACGGAAGAATGACAGCGGAAACCCAACAAAGATGCAAAAGGCAAATAAGATCATTAAACAATGAACTCCAATTCTTACTTGCAAGCACGTGACAATAACTAGCAAAAGAGCTTTATGCAACACGATTTTCGTCACGACGCTATGATATCAATGTCAAAACTGGACATTAACATCAAATGTCTTCTTCTTCTTCGTACGCAGTCAGACAGTAACCATTATTTTTTCGAAAAAAGCGGCGGTCATCCTGAGGCTGTCGCCACTGCCATAGAGCTTGTCTTGCAGTTCCACTGGTGATGGCCACATCTGCTCTCTCTGATCCTCGTATGTCGGGCAGTTCTGCAGCAGATGTTCAGCGGTCATTTTACCAGTACCGCACGGGCATTCGTCGGTACACCCCATCTTCAATTTGTTGAATAGGTGGTACCTCAGTCTATTGTAGCCAGTGCGAAGTCTGAAGACAACGACCTGCTCTCTTCGGTTCAACTGGTAATAGGCATCGTTTTTGGTGTAACCAGTATGTTCGGTTTCCCATTTGGTCATGTATCTGGCTTTGATAAGCCGTTTTGACTCTTCGTACGTCATACTAGAATCTGTTTGTGGTAGTCTTGCACCTTCTTTTGCCAGTCTGTCTGTCTGTCTCCTCGTTGCCTTGGATGTTGCAGTGTGATGGGACCCACTGTACCACTACCCTTTTTGGTGCGGACTGCTGGCACAGTTTGCAGAGTGCTGCTCTTAAGTCATTAAGCTCAGTATGTTTCTGGCTTTTTAGCGCTGTGACTACGGCGAGAGCATCTGTAAGCAGGACTATATGGCTTTCATTTTCACTGTGTGTCACCATTTCTTCCACTGCCGCCCTCAGTGCCTCTGCCTCCGCTCTGAAATTGCTTGTGTACTTACCAGTAGCGAATGACAGTGTTATTTTTCTGCCATTTGGTAGGTTCAGGAATGCTCCTGCACCTCCGTTCTGTGTAGCGTTTGTTACAGAATAACATCAAATGAAAAACGACATATCGTAACATCAGAAATTAAGTGAGCTTCACGACAAATTATACACATTGAGTTTTTGTTTGTTCTTTTGCAGAGTGAACGAATCAGGACAGTTATCAAAACCAAGCAGCTGTGGGGTCCAGAGGCTATTCATGACACTGTGAAGGCGGTGTACACTGTTAGCAAGACGAAACACCTTCTGTCCTTGCTGGCAATGGTAGGACCTAGCCCTGACTGGTGTCTTGGTAGGTTGTTAGGCGATGTGTACTGCTTGTGTGTTGATGGAGCATGATAAGTCGTAGCCCTGACCTGTGCCTTGGTAGGTTGTTAGGCGATGTGTACTGCTTGTGTGATGATGGAGCATGATAGGTCGTAGCCCTGACTCGTGCCTTGGTTATGTGGTAGGCGATGGTAATCCTCATCCCAGACTGGGGCCTAGGTAGTTTGTTGAGTGCTTTACCTTGACAAAGTGATGATGGGGGTATTTATGCCGCAGAGTCACATTTGTTTGCTGTGAAGAGAGCTCTGTTTGATTTGAAAACATGTTTTGCTTGCTTGAAAGACAGTTTTACTTGGTGGAAAGACATGTTTGTTTTGCCGTGGAAACATGATTATGTACTGGCCATGTATGTTCAGCTATCTTTATACATTGCTCATGCGTTTCTACCTTCTACATAACTCTCTTATACATAGTTACCTTCAACATATCTACTCTAAACTTATCTATCTTCTACATACCTACATCATACATATCTACATTGTACATACTTACCATATAGAAGTCTACCTTCTATATATCTACTTTATAACCCAACTATCTTCTAAATACCTACCTCATCCTCATCTACATTCTCCATAACTGCCTAATACCTATCTATCACCTACATATCTCGCTCATACATACCTCATCTACCTTCTGCCTCATGGCTGCCTCAAACCTCCATCCTACTTATCTATTTTCTGCATCATACCTGCCTCATACCTGCCTAATACCTGCCTCATACCTAGCTACCTTCTGCCTCATACCTAGCTACCTTCTGCCTCATACCTGCCTCATACCTAGCTACCTTCTGCCTCATACCTGCCTAATACCTAGCTACCTTCTGCCTCATACCTGCCTAATACATAGCTACCTTCTGCCTCATACCTGCCTAATACCTGACTCATACCTAGCTACCTTCTGCCTCATACCTGTATAATACCTGCCTCATACCTATCTACCTTCTGCCTCATACCTTCCTCAAACCTCCCTCATACCTAGCTACCTTCTGCCTCATACCTGCCTCATACCTAGCTACCTTCTGCCTCATACCTGCCTAATACCTAGCTACCTTCTGCCTCATACCTGCCTAATACATAGCTACCTTCTGCCTCATACCTGCCTAATACCTGACTCATACCTAGCTACCTTCTGCCTCATACCTGCCTAATACCTAGCTACCTTCTGCCTCATACCTGCCTAATACATAGCTACCTTCTGCCTCATACCTGCCTAATACCTGACTCATACCTAGCTACCTTCTGCCTCATACCTGCCTAATACCTGCCTCATACCTAGCTACCTTCTGCCTCATACTTATCTACCTTCTGCCTCATACCTGCCTCAAACCTCCCTCATACCTATCTACCTTCTGCCTCATACCTGCCTCAAACCTCCCTTATACCTATCTACCTTCTGCCTCATGGCTGCCTCAAACCTCCCTCATACCTATCTACCTTCTACCTCATACCTGCCTCAAACCTCCCTCAAACCTATCTACCTTCTGCCTCATACCTGCCTAATACCTGCCTCATACCTATCTACCTTCTGCCTCATACCTGCCTCAAACCTCCCTCATACCTATCTACCTTCTGCCTAATACCTGCCTCATACCTAGCTACCTTTTGCCTCATACCTATCTACCTTCTGCCTCATACCTGCCTCATACCTGCCTCAAACCTCCCTCATACCTATCTACCTTCTGCCTCATACCTGCCTCAAACCTCCCTTATACCTATCTACCTTCTGCCTCATGGCTGCCTCAAACCTCCCTCATACCTATCTACCTTCTGCATCATACATGTCTCATTCCTATCAACTCACAATGTATATTCGAACATCAGCCCCAAATCAACCGTAATATCCGCACCTCCTGTCAATCACCAATGTATCTGCTCATCTGTCAATCCAGGAATCAGCGGATACAGTATGTGTACCAGTAACTGTACCTGGGTTGATGACGTCGATATTGACCTTTACCCGTGGGATGCTGGGACAGATAGTAGGGTCACCTATATAGTGAGTATTATCTTGTTTTCTTCCAATAATATGAAAATAAACACAGGAAATTGAATATGACGATATCAGAACTGAAAGACTGCTCCATATCCTCGCCAGAAACTAAATGAATCAAGTTACAGAGTTTAAATAATCAGTGAACAAGTGTAAAAGTCTTCAAATTTTGGTCAAATTATTGTAAAGGATGTTCTTTTTGACATTGAAAAACGGCATTAGGATTGTAGTAGCAAAAAAAAAAATTCCGCAAGAAACAAATAAATCTAACACCAAGTAACATCAATATTGAACTGCTGAAAGGAATCATCACCAGCTCATATCGGGTATGTATCAGTGTACGGATCTAACACATGGCTATAAATTTGTAAAATGGAAAGATCTTAGAAACTTTTGAGATGTGGTGCTATCGCAGGATGCATTGATGAAGATGGACAGAAAAAAAGGTAAAACGAGAAAATCCATCAATGTATACAGGTACATGGAAAACGAATGAAAAGTAATTTTTGCAAAATGCAGATCTAGGTTATTTTGGCTTGATTACAATATGCGACGTAGATGCCAAGTGGTTCAAAATACTGCAAGGCAAAATTCAGGAGGAAAGAAGTAAGAGACGTCCATCACACAGGCGTGATAAAAGGTTGGGTTGTAAACTTATGATGGTGCTATATAGTTCTACTGAATACAGAGGACAGTGGCCTGACATGATCAGAAGACTTCAACACCGGTGTCCGGACTGATTAACAAAGGACAGTGAAGTAACATGATCAGAAGATTTCAAGACGTCTGCAGTCTAATTAACATGAGCCAGATGCATTGGGAGGGGGGGGGGGGGGGGGAGAGACTTCGGCTGCTAAGAACAAAGACTGCCATTGATTGGTTTACCGTGTTATACATACATTACTCGACGGTCGTAATTGACTCTGACTTTCAATCCTTGCTTCGGAAGGTACATACGCATTGGATATGACATAAGTGGATAGTAGACATATAGGAACCGACAGGAACTTGTGTGGATCTACTGTTCTGGCAATGATGATGTTGACGGGAGTGGAAAAGCTGACATCTTGGCCTCAGGGGCACCCGAAATGGGAAGATTGGCAATCGATAAAGAATATATTTTTAAGTTGATCAACGGCCGTCTTTTCTATGAACATATCGTAGTCGACCAACCAGCAGTGAACGGATTTCAATATTTTGAAATTGCACGTGGGTCCAGCAGAGAGGGACCCCTTAGAGAACGGAGCAGAAGTGTGTTATAGCCTTACAGCTACAGGAACCATTAGTATCTGCAATCTTAGCCATTTGCTGAGAGGGACTGAACACCTATGGGTCTGTCCAGAGTGCAATGCCAACTATTCTGAACAGAGCGGAACAAAACAGATCAGTGATGAAAATAACTAACATATTTTGTTCTGTTGCAATAATTGGGCTTTTTGTTTAAGTGTAAATGTATATTTCTCTAACAGGGTCGGAAAACCCCGACAGATCCCCCTGAAAGAATACACCGTCTCACGAGCACGTACCCCAACAATTTGGACAGTCCATTCTATGGTGTGGACGTCAAGCCTTTCGCCAGGTAGGACAGACTTAATGCTATTGTATCAAAGTGACATGTGTATGTGTGGGTGTACCTGCGTGCGTGCGTGTGTGTGTATATCTGTGTGGTGTGTGTGTGTGTGTGTATGTGTGGGCGTGTGCAAGATAGTTATAGGGGAGGAAGACTAACGTCTGGTCAGGTAAAATATACTGATCAGACATGTTAGTCAGGGTCAGGCCAAACGTACTGACCAAGAGCCTCACCTCGGCTTCATAGTAGCCCTTCCTGGAAATGGGCTGTTTTCCTGGCAGCCTGGCTAACGAGGTGAGGGATCAACGTGATCCCCGTAGCAGTGAGTGACACGCAGATGAAGCCAAGCATAGAACAACCGTCAGGGGGATCTAGGTCCACCTTTATCAGCACGCTCCGGATGTGAGGAAAACTACTGCAATATATGTTTATATATATATATGATTTCATCTAGGTACTTGCAACTTAATTCACCTCAAAGTTCCCTGAATTCCAATCGTACCTAACGCAACTTTCCTTTTGGGGTTAATCGAGGACAGGTCAGGTCAGGTCATCCCATAACCGGTGAGGTCGTTGGGGCACACATGAAGACATCCTCACAACCCCACGCCACCTCTCTCTGTCAGATGCCGCTGCCTGTGACTCTTCTGGTTGGAGACTGATCCATTCTTTTATGTTGTCCTCCCATCTCTTTTTGGACCGGCCTCTTCGTCGTCTGCCATGCACCTTCCCGTGGAGGATTGTATTTCCAAGACCATTTGATCTCGATATGTAACCGTACCAAGCGAGTTTCCTTCTTTTGACAGTTGCCAAGAGGTCTTCAAAAGGCCCTATTGCTGTTGTAATTCTATCTCGTATTTCCTCATTTGTAACTCGATCTTTGTACGTGACGTTTAAAAGTTTTCGGAAACATCTCATCTCCAAGGCCTGTATCCTTCGTTGAAGGTCAGCTGTAATTGTCCATGTCTCACACGCATAGAGCAATATTGACAGGACCAGTGTACGCATTAATCTGATTTTCGTGCGTAGTGCTAAGCGAGGACAGGTCGATATAATTGTATTCTAAATAAATATGTAAAGACTTAGATAACGATTGACGTGTATAAAGGATGGTTTTATTCAGTCTTGCGAAGAGTTAGGGTTATGGTTAGGGTTGTGGTTAGGGTTGTGGTTAGGGTTAGGGTTGATGTTAGGGTTAGAGTTATGGTTAGGGTTGTGGTTAGGTGTGTGGTTAGGATTGTGGTTAGGGTTATGGTTAGGGTTGTGGTTAGGGTTGTGGTTAGGGTTAGGGTTGATGTTAGGGTTAGAGTTGTGGTTAGGGGTGTGGTTAGGATTGTGGTTAGGGTTATGGTTAGGGTTGTGGTTAGGGTTATTGTTAAGGTTATGGATACAAATATGGTTAGGATTATAGCTAGAGTTATTGTTATGGTTAAATATTTGATCGTGTAGCTCACAACGGTATTTTTGTAGCTTGTGAGAAATATTTTCTTCATGACAATTTGTTTAACAATACTGAACTCAACGTTTAAAAATTGCCTGCAGTAAATGGAATTGAACGTTCGATATGAAATTGGCAATTGTGACTTTGATTTGTCTGCATTGAAAGTCATCGTACAAGTCAATCCAATAATAACCGAAAAGACATCCGACGAAAGCAGAAATACATGCCCGCATTATAAATTTGAACACATAAATACAAGATCTGCTTCCTGTCTAAATATTAATTTGTTATCATTGTGAAGTTAATGTTCTCATTTCTGACCCGTAGGTTATGCATTTGTACAAGTTCTAATACTTGTCAATACGTGGAATAAGACAAAAACGATATGTTGGTAGGTACTTCGCCAAAGAATTTAAAATTTAAAAGTGGCTCGCAAACTTATTGACACACTTATTGACTTAAGACGACGGAATGAGCCTTCTTGGCTGTAGTGCAATGTTAGGCTGCTCAGTATGGTTACCAATACGGGTATCACAGTGTTGATACCCACTTTCTTGGCCAGGCTGATTTACCCTATCATGTTTCCAATATATTCAAGGGGTGTTCTTCTTCTTCTTCTTCGTACGCTGTCAAACGTCAACCTGTATTTTTTCGAAACAAGCAGCGGTCATCCTGAGGCTGTCCAAGGGGTGTTCAAATCAAACGAGGACTTTTTGTTCTAGTTCTACCTGAATGGGTTATAGCGAGCTGGAACCGCTATCATTAGTTAGGGGCACTTGTGTCCTATTACTGCTAGGTGGCTAACGTGCTATGGGCGAGTCGCGTGACAGATCAAATAAAAATGGCGGATAACACTGTTAGTGATTGCATGGAACAGCATGATGTGATAAAGTTTCTAGGGAAAGAAGGCGTGAAATTGGCAGAAATTTACAGAAGACTGCAATCACAATACGGTGATGGGAGACTCATCGCAGTAAAACATTTGAATGGTGTAAATATTTTAGAGAAGGCCTTACATCCGTGAGTGATAATCCCAGCCGTAGTGGTTCTCAACTCACCACAGTCATTCCTGTGAAGATACAGATTGTGGAACGCCTTATCCTGAAAAATCGACGCATTACCTGTCGTGAAATTGCACCTTTCTCTAGGTACGGGGGAACACTGTTATTCATGAACATTTGCATTTTTGGAATGTTAGTGCACGTTGGGTTCCTAGACAGCTTTCCGCTTTTGACAGGAAGAGAAGAGTTCAAAACTACTCGACTTCAAACGACTCATTGCACTATTTGCCATCTCCAGCAACTCGGCTGGAAAGTATTGTCACATCCACTTTACAGCACAGACCTCGCTCCAAGCAATTTTCACCTGTTTAAACCCCTACAAAAATTCCTAGGAAGTCAGCATTTCAGCACAGATGACGAAGTTAAACAGGCTGTCCTGGATTGGTTCAGACACACTGACAAATCGTTCTACTCTAAAGCTTTTCAAGCATTACTTAAACTCTGGGACAAGTGCATACACGTTACATGAGATTATATCGAGCAATAAATGTCATTTTTTTCCTTAGAAAAGAAAGTCCCGGTTTGACTTGAACGCTCTCCCCCTGTTTATATTTATCATCTTATGCTGTAAGTATCCTTTATATATATTCCGAATCAACAACCCTAGAGTCTATCTCGATAGCCGAACAGACTAATCATGTCTGAGATAGCCATCCTAGAGGAACAGAAAATTGATTTGCACCGGTCCCCAGTAGGAAACACTGCTTTAGAGGATATCGAAAACGAGGATGCAGCCCTGCACCTTTACGCCAGTAGCGAGTTTACCACACTGTTACACAGATGCTATGAGCAAGCCAATTTGTATATCGCTCACCATTGTGGATCCCACGACCCACTCAAACTTCTTATTTCTAATATATTTGTTGTCCGACCTCCGACACGCGAGGAGCCGTTTGATGGCTTCTTGTCATCCAGCTAAGTACCTGTTTTTAATCATTTATGTTGTCGTCCTGCATTTGTGTATTCTTCCCGTCTTCTATGATTTGCTAGTTCATTGTTGGCGTTGTTCGTTGTCTCTGATGAAGGCCTATTGATCGTAACGTATGTTTCTTAACTTTTTTATAATGGTTTAGAAGACTATACAGAGTCTGTGTACAACCATTTTTATTACACTCAATCAATACTAAAAATAACTGAGCATCCAACCTATTTTTGAATGCATTAACTGACTCTGCCTCTATCACTTCCTGGGACAATGCATAACAAGTATTCACCGCTCTCTGACTGAAAACATATTTCCTAATATCTAATCTGTACCTGTCTTAAAACTATCTCTTTTTTTTTGCGTTCGCCTTATTTCTCTATTCCCCAAGGCGGGGTGCGTTGCACTGTGGTTTTTATTTTGCGACAGTCGGCCCAGTGCATCCGACGTCAGCATGCATTTTTTATGTAAGGGCCTGCTTCCTCCCGTAATTTCTAAGAGTTTGCTTCCCCTGGGTAATAGTCGGTGGTGTGATGGGGATCGAACCCAGCACCTTCGGATTTGTGAGCCGTGCCACTTAACCACTAGCCCACGCCGTCTCTACTTTAAACCAGTTGAAACTGTGTCATTTTGTTGTTGTAGTCGGTTGAACTTTCAAAAACTTGGTATAGTCTTATTTATCCTTTCCATTTATTGATTTATAAACTCGTATTACGTCGCTTCTGTTATAGACACTGTAACCCAGTTGTTCCTGAGTCTTTCCTCATAACAATGATTCTGGATCAAACGATCCTTTGTGTATCTCTTCTTTGTGTCCTTTCCAGCATGTTTATGTCCCCTCTTCGGTAAGGACTCCCCACCTGAATATAGTACTCCAATTTAGGTCTCACCAATTATTTATGAAGTTTGACTATCACTTTCTTGCTCGTTTCGTTTGTGTTTTCATCTTAGTGTGGTACTTATTTTGTTATTTTTTGCATAATAAAACAAGTCACCCACGCACATCTCACATTGTATCGTATTGTCTCGCCCAGGCTTACCATCACCAAGAACAAAGAAGCATGCACAGATGACGACGGAAAGAGCAACTCTGCGGAGAACAGCCCGTCTACCGAGGAACTTGTTAGCATGATGAAGAAAAAGATGATGATAAAAAAGAAGTTGGGTGAGATATGACGGATGTTAAAGTAGTTGTTTCTGGTTGGTTTTAGTAAAGATAAAAGATTTCATCATGACGACTAGCATGTACATATAGCGTGACCAAAAGATCCTGAATGCAAAGATGAAGAAGAATAATAGAGTTTAATATGTGTATTTTTGTATTGGACTTAATTTTTTTAAATTTCCATATGTTCCCCAATGCAAGGAAAGTTACTTTCGCCTTTTGTATAGTTCGGTGTCAGTACTTCAAGCGTTAGAATTTTCTGGTCATTGTAGACCTGATCTTATCCAAATATCTCAAGACATGGGAAATACTATCACTTCCAATGTTGTCAAAAAACGTATGTAGTAGATCCCTGTACTCTCTAACACATGGCAATGACAAGTAAAGTAAAGTAAAGTAAAGTATCCCATAGCATTACAGCCGTAGGGGTGTGAGGTGTTAGCGATCTCACATTTCAAAGGCTCGGCTATATGAGGGCGGTAGCCATCTCCTCTCCCTCGCCGCTTTTACTTCTCGGACTGAACCGGTACCCATTTAAGGCTGGGTCGACCCGGGAGCCATTGCGGTCTGAAAAAAACATTACCGCCTCAACTGGGGAATGAACCCAGGACCACTCAGATGCGAAGCCAGCGTGCTAACCACTGCGCTACGCAATGACAAGACAGGCTAGCAAAGAAGGAATCAAGACAAGAACAGCCACACACAGCAGCAACTTTACAAACAGTGAAACAGCTCATAACAATAGCAAACAAAGAAACTTGACTGAACAGATGAGTCATGGAAAACACAGGGGAAGAGGTCGACAGACATATAGCAAGCCCCAGTCCAAATAGCAGTATAAATCAACTCACAAGGAAAGATCAGAGCACCATTTTCCGACTGAGAACTAAACATATCTCTCTTAACAAGCACCTGAACAGAATCAAACTACAACACGCTCATGAGTTCAAGCTGTGTACACACTCATATGAAACCGTTGATCATCATTTCTCTGAGTTCCCAGAGCTCAACGATTTAAAGAGAATGCGTCTTCCTCCGAGGCCAGATAAATGGGATACTTGTGTATGGCACTAGACAACAGCTGATTAACACGTTGCAGATACCATAAAATGAAATTGGACTGAAGGGCGAGAGCCCGGATTCTGTTGGATTTGTAACAACAACAACCGCCCTGCCCCCTTCCTACCGCAAAAAAAGGTCGCTTTAGATAGTTGCCCTTCTTGTCCCACCCTGATAGGACCCTGATTTTAGAGGCGGGGGGGGGGGGGGGTTGGTCATTTGTTGCTGTCCCTTGCCACCAAACTATATAACTAATTGATTGATAAATTCGTGACTTTACCTTTATGGTAATATGCCTTTTGTTTATCGTTGAAGAAATGGAGAAATGTGCAACTAGCCAGTGGTCTGAATGGTCTGATTGTTCGAACCCTTGTGGAAATGGTCTGAGGGAAAGGAGACGAATGCTCAAGAATGTAGGCATCACGTCAGATATGTGTGCACTGGAGCTGATGGAAACTGAGGCATGCGTTGGAGACTGCAAAGGTGAGTTTCCTTTATAACATTTGTTGACGCATTTCGGTATGAAACAGGAGGGACATAACTGCTTGCGTTATTGAAAAATAGTTTTGTATGGCTTGTTTCCCTTCAAATTTTGACTGACACTAAAATAATGACATCCATGTAGTCCCAAAACAAAACAAAAACATGTCTTAGTATAAATATAACACAACTTTCTATTTTTTCTTGTTTCAATATATGATGTATGGATCCCAAACGGTTAGAATACCTGCCTTCCAGTCAAAAAAACTTTTTTCTCGCTTATTTCCTAAGATGTAGATTGTTGAAATGCATTTTGAGCCTTATGAACCAGTGCAGCCTATTTCAGAATTCATTCTTCTTACTTCAGCACGAATTTTTTTCATGAGTTAACTTCCCATAGGGTTACAACCTTGCCAATTAATGAATCCTTAAACATGCAAGTTTGGTTTGTGAGTCGTGCTATTTACCACTTTGTTATGCCATGATCCGTTAGGGACACTTGATTAACTTGTATCTGTTCTAACCTAAGCTGTGAATACCTTCTTTTCCGTTCATGTGGTTTACAGTTTTTAAAGGATGGGGGTTAAAGAAAATTACTTATTCCCCATTGTTGGCATAGTGGACGGGTTTCTAGGCTGAGAACTACATGACTCTGCATCCCTGCTGTCGCCAGGTCGTGTGATGGCTATGTTCTTTATTTCATTCCAGCATAAAAACAATAAATGCCTCCCCGGGTATTCGATCCGTTGCTCTCCTTGTCCGCAGGCAGGCATAGAAACCATTTGGCCACACGATCTTGTCACAATAGGGTAACCAGCCATGCCTGTTAGGTTATAATAAATAGCAGAAACTGCTGTCGGAGATGAAGTGTTAGGTATGCCATTGTACTAAGCTACATCTTGTGTGAGGTGGGGTGGCCAGTTCCCTTCCTCGCTGGCTTTTTTTCCTTAATGGGAGCTCAGGTTGACATTAACAAAAGAACTCGCTGGTTGAACTGAATCCTGCCAGTAGCGGGAGTTGAACTCATACTTTTGCCTTGAGAAGCAAGGGCTCTACCACTGCCCTAAATCCAAATCTGCCTGTAATTTTTCAGTATTTATACTCTTTGCTCCCTTTTGCACACAGGTAGCACAAGTGCGCAAGTGCCAGAAAGACACGGGTTCAAATCCAAAACATCAAAAAGGTGGTCACAGTACATAAAAAAGTTGGTCCTAGAACATCAAAAACTTGGTCCTAGAACATCAGAAATTGGTCCTAGAACGTCAAAAAGGCAGTGCAAAAACATCAAAAAGGAGTGCAAAAACATCAAAAAGGAGTGCAAAAACATCAAAAAGGAGTGCAAAAACATCAAAAAGGAGTGCAAAAACATCAAAAAGGAGTGCAAAAACATCAAAAAGGAGTGCAAAAACATCAAAAACATCAAAAAGGAGTGCAAAAACATCAAAAAGGAGTGCAAAAACATCAAAAAGGAGTGCAAAAACATCAAAAACATCAAAAAGGAGTGCAAAAACATCAAAAAGGCAGTCCCAAAACATCAACAAGGAATGAGAGTCCGCCTAAAGATGCGCTGGGAAAATGATATTCCCAAGTGAACGGGAATGCCATTGATTGAAACAGAAACGCACAAATTGGCGAGTACAATGGCGGTTCGTGATGTACTGAGTCGTTATACCCCTGTGATGACCTGTGGACCACCTAGGTTGTGGGACAGATGAAAGGGGAGTCCCACACCTTCAGGATGACTACTGTTTTCTGTAGTTCTATCCAAGTTAACGTCTTTAAGCGTACCCAGAAGACGTTTGTGTAAATCATACAGAGTATTGAGAACTTAGATTTTGACATTTTGCAGATGCACGACGTAAGAAACCCGCTGACAGTTTTGCAATTCGCAATGACGATGAAAGAGATCCCACTGACGCTTGTGCTGTGACGGGATGGTCTGAATGGTCGCCATGCAGCGCCACCTGTGGTCTTGGCATGAAGGTATGTTGTTGTTGTGTTCAAAGATTTTTGTGCTGAGTTCTTCCCTCTTTATGATGTTTCCTTGATAGCAGGGTACGATTGTTCTTCTTATTTCCTGAGATGTACTGAAAAAGGTGAGACTATGTCCCTCATGGCCGTAGTGCATTATCTCATTGTAAACGCACCACAGTATAGATCACATTATCGTTCCCCTCCACGTCGGCCAGGGTGCTACAACACGGCCTGGTTCCAAGTGCATGACGAGAGCGTGAGGTTAGGGTTTTGGTCAGTGTTTTAGACCTTGCCCTTGTGCTGGTTTTGGCTTCATGCGTCAGGGTAATGTGTATGTAATTTCGAGTTGAATTATTTGAATCCAACATAACCTAAATGATTTGTTCTTGTCATCAAACTAAACTGTCCTTACCTTCGTTCTTCACTTCTATTTACAGGGGTAAGTTAGTAAGCAGGTTATATGCTCATATGGGATTACTGATAAATGTAGGTGATAGTTTCTAAAGGTGTATATAGGTGACAGCACTATAAGTATCAGACTTTAAGTGTTTAACACGACGTCCGCAGTGCAAATAGAGGTGTCATTAAGTGATAGCACAGTAGGTAGCAGACACTAAGTGTCGCATGTATGTGCACAGTTCAATTACACAATGACTCCAATGTTCACAAAGTGTAAAATCAAAGACCAGCGTGGTATTGTGCGTTTCTTTTTTCTGTAAACGAAATCCACGAAGAAATGCTTCCTGTTTACGATGAAAAGTGTTTGTCGCTTAAAACGGTGCATAACTGAGTCGATTAATTTTTTTCAAGGACGCTCAAAAATTGCTGATGAAGCCCGACTTCGCCGTTCTGTTCAGGTGGTATACAACAGGCGCATCTGTTCGGCGGGTGGAAAGAATGATTCGAGCGGACAGTTGAAAAACAATTGACAGTGCAGCAACTGCAATAGTGTGTTCGCATTGTTTAGCACGCAGCATATTGCATGATCAAATAGGAGTGAGCTCACTTTGGGTACATAGACAACTGACAGAAAAGCACAAAATGAACCGAGGGGGTATGTCCTTGAACTGATTAAAGGGATGGGATAACTTCATCAAAGTCATGGAAAATACGTTCAGAAATAGGGGGCTATGTGAGTGTAATAATAAATTGTTTTTAAGTTCGTATGTCATTTATTTTTGTTTTAATAGTCATGTGTGACCTACTTACTGACTCGTAGAAATGAGGTATTTATGGAAGTCCTACCCACTTCAGGCTGCAAGAAACTGGCATTTGTGACTCAAAGTAATAATTATTTTAAAAATAATTGCCTCTTAATTCACCCAAAACAGAGTTCCCTGGGTTTCTATTGTACGTATTTGACATCTGATGACTGTAACGGGACATTCCATTTCAGGTTAATGGGAGGACAGGTCGATATCATCTTATTTTAAATAAATAAGTAAAGACTTAGATAAAGATATAAGTGTTTTTTTTAATGCTAACATTAACCTTTGTTCTAGCCCTAGCCATTATTCTAATCATGTGCAGGATCGTATTGGCAAGACCATTTCATCTCGTTTTTTTTGTGACCGTACCAAGCGAGTTTCCTTCTTTTGACAGTTGCAAAGAGGTCTTCAAAAGGCCCTATTTCTGTTATAATTCTATCTCGTATTTCCTCATTTGTAACTCGACCTTTGTACGTGACGTTTAAAAGTCTTCGGAAACATCTCATCTCCAAGGCCACTGTAAGTCAGCTGAAACTGTCCATGTCTCTCAAGCATAAAAGAATAGTGACAGGACCAATGCACGCATTAATTTGATTTTCGTGAATATTGCTATCCATTTATTTTGTCAGATTTTGTTAAGCCATTCAAGCGCCGCTATTATCTGTCATATTCTGGCCAACACCTCACATTTTGATCCTTCATCACTGACAATAAACAGAAATTTGTGTATTGTCTTACATCATGTTTGACATCCCCAACAGTTAAAAAGTGGATTCTTCTGTGGCGTTACCACCTCAAATAAGTGGCTAAACAACTATATTACTTCTGTTTGTGGTGAGTAGTAGTAGCTCCTTTCTGTCATGGCTAACTATAGGATAATAATATCTTTGTGTTACAGAAAATTGAACTTATTTTTGGGGGGTTTTCTTTCTCCTTGCGTCGTTGTCATTTCACATCTCCGTGTTGCTAGAGCTTCTCTTCCCCAAGTGTGAGGTGGCTCTTCGGGGTACATCTCAACTTGGATCGGTGTGCAGCTTCGTATTCCCAGGATGTCAGGGGCATATCCAGGGCCTTCCTTTCATGCTCACACACATCTTTGAACCTCAACTGTGGACAGTCAACTGTTCTCTTGCAACCTGCCAATTGTCCATAGAGGATATATCTTGGGAATGCGATCATCTTCCATGGGACGAACATTGCCAAGCTGTCGTTGTCTTCACTGTCTAATGAGAATGTCCATGCTTGGGAGACCGGCGCGAGAGTGCACCTCTGCATGCGTCACTCTGCCCCTCCATGTCATTCTAAGAATGGATTGTAGCCGGAAAGTGTTAAGCCTGTCTGTGCTCGTGCTTGGCATAGGTTGCCCAAGTTTCGCTACCGTATTAAAGAGTGCTGACGACACAAGCATTGTACACGACGGCTTTGGTTTTAATTGTGAGTTACTGGTCTTCTAAAACACGTGTTGTGACGCGAACAAATGTAGCAGCAGCTATGTCATGTATGTATAAATATATATATATATATATATACTTGATTGAGGATTCCGTGGCGACGTGGTTAAGTCGTCGGATTCGTGATCAGGTGAGTGGGTTCGACTCCGGGCTCCGCCGTCTTTTTCACAGGTGCTTGATGCAGAGTCCCCTGCATCTCGTAGTCGCCCCTTAGTCGTCTTGTCCTTGACTTGCCATTGGGGTCGTGCGGCTCGAGACAAGAGAGTGAGCATAAAAAGTAGCGCAGTTAATCCTTACTAAAAATAGCGCAAGCAAAATAAATTAAGCCATCATCATCTACGATGGACGGCGACCTTTGCCTTATATATATATATATATATATATATAAAAATATATATATAATATTTTACTGTGGATTCGCCCTATTCAAACAGAAATCATCATGGTTCACGTAGTACCGTTTAAAGTTTACGCATGAGAAGCTAATCTGCCCATCACTTATCAATCTGTGCAGGAGAGATGGAGGATGTTTCTACAGAACACAGAAAGACGCGTCGACTGTGGTATTCACTTAATGGAGAAGGACTTGTGCCGCGGGGAGGTCTTTGACTGCATGAAAGCCATGATGCTAAGAGATTTTACAGGTCAGTTTGTATGTTATCGTGTCGTATTTTTTGTTGGCGTCTGTCGTTATACGACGTGGGGATATGCAGTCATCGTTTGTGTGCTATTTGTGTGACCCTTCATATTATTAATCCATGCCTCTGTAGTACTACTTTAATTATATTAATTCACATTTTTCTTGGTCTTTGCAGGTATATTATTTTTTTTACAGCAAATAAAAATTAGTATGCATTTTTACTTCTTCTACATCTTGATGGTGGTCCGTTAATGACTGTCATTGACAACCCGATCATTCCCACCAAGGACTTCATCTACCTGGGCAGTAGATTAACTTCTGATGAACACATTGGCCCGGAAATCACTCGGAGGA
Source organism: Ariolimax columbianus (assembly GCA_036924085.1). NCBI lineage: Eukaryota > Metazoa > Mollusca > Gastropoda > Stylommatophora > Arionidae > Ariolimax > Ariolimax columbianus. The sequence continues at coordinate 20,470,496 of JAVGWX010000011.1, forward strand.
TCGGCATTGTTGCATCATCCAAGGGCTCTCTGCACAGTCTGGTCCTAGCAAAGACTCTCCCTGAAAACCAAGCTGCACCTATATAGATCCAGTGTAATTCTAATCCTCGTGAACGGCTCCGAGATCTGGGTGGCCTGATCGGGAGATCGGAAGCCGCTTGGGGTCTTCGACAAGTGCAACCAAATCAGTCTTGGTGTTCGCTGGCAAAACCTATTCTGGTCAGGCCAGTTCAGGTCATCTCGTAACCGGTGAAGTCGTTGGGGCACACATGAACCTATTCACTAGCATCAAATTCTCCAGATGGATACAACTCGAGCGAATTTCTTCAACACTGGATCAGCTTCGCCTCTCTTTCTTCGGCCATGTCGCCAGCCTCTCTCAGGTCGTCCGGCCAAGAGAGCTTCTACGCTTGTTCCTGGAAATTAGGGACGGCAGAACACAGTTCCTCTCCTAGATTCGACCTGGGGCCATTTACAAAGACTGTACCCCAACTACTCTGCATGCCTCCTAGGGCTCTGCTATCAACCGTGGCCACCGACGGCCAACGCAACGGGTTATGATTGCCTAGACGTATTTCTTACTTCATCTTCACTCCACAACCATCACACGAGCCATTTACTTCTGCATTCTGATGTCATATTTAGTAATGTTTTTCTTTTAGCTTTCATCCATTTCTTGATGGATGCGCCACATTCAACACGTGTTACGTTTCAATTCAATAGTCAAGTGAGATGTGTATCTTTCGAGCGCTTACAATCTGTTTGTCTCAGCGGTTGTTTAACTACATTGTATGCTTTTCTCCTGTTCTTAGTCGACCTCGACCTGTACTTCTACATGGGCAGATGCACCTGTGCAGGTCCCACTTGATCGACCTGTACTTCTACATGGGCAGATGCCAGTGTGCAGGTCCCAGATTGTCGACCTGTACTTCTACATGGGCAGATGCCACTGTGCAGGTCCCACTTAGTCGACCTGTACTTCTACATGGGCAGATGCCACTGTGCAGGTCCCACTTAGTCGACCTGTACTTCTACATGGGCAGATGCCCCTGTGCAGGTCCCACTTAGTCGACCTGTACTTCTACATGGGCAGATGCCCCTGTGCAGGTCCCACTTAGTCGACCTGTACTTCTACATAGGCAGATGCCCCTGTGCAGGTCCCATCTCTCAGGTATGAGCTGGATGTAGCCGGGAGACCGGGAGAAGGATTTCCTGTTTAGCGGGCTAGGCTTGAGCAGCTCAATACTCCGCTGCGTTAGGTGGTTAACCGATGTGCGAGTTCACCTTAATAGACTCAAACAGTAGAGCAAAGTAGACCCGGAGCCTGTTAGGCGCCATCTATGCTGCTCTAAACAAACCAGCTAACCATGGCTGGTGTTATGCCATGTCACACAGTTACTCGCCTCTTACGACATGCTCTCTGAGGCAGTAGCGCTATTCTTGTTCTTGTCACACAAAGACCCCGGAGAAGCACTCTGGCACTTTCTCCTGTTGCTCTTACTGTATCTACAAAACGACTGCAGCGTTTAATTTTCGAGTCTCGAGCTCAGTCTTGCAATGGTTATTGCAAACACGTCAAGTTTAATTTGTTTCGGATATTATCTACCCTCCTTACCGGAGAAACATGACTAGCTTTTCTTCAGGTAAAATATACTGATCAGACATGTTAGTCAGGTTCAGGTAAAATATACTGATCGGACATGTTAGTCAGGTTCAGGTAAAATATACTGATCGGACATGTTAGCCAGGTTCAGGTAAAATATACTGATCGGACATGTTAGTCTGGTTCAAGTACAATATATTGATCGGACATGTTAGTCTGGTTCAGGTAAAATATACTGATCGGACATGTTAGTCAGGTTCAGGTAAAATATACTGATCGGACATGTTAGTCTGGTTCAAGTAAAATATATTGATCGGACATGTTAGTCTGGTTCAAGTAAAATATATTGATCGGACATGTTAGTCTGGTTCAGGTAAAATATACTGATCGGACATGTTAGTCAGGTTCAAGTAAAATATATTGATCGGACATGTTAGTCTGGTTCAAGTACAATATATTGATCGGACATGTTAGTCAGGTTCAGGTAAAATATACTGATCGGACATGTTAGTCTGGTTCAAGTAAAATATATTGATCGGACATGTTAGTCTGGTTCAAGTAAAATATATTGATCGGACATGTTAGTCTGGTTCAGGTAAAATATACTGATCGGACATGTTAGTCAGGTTCAAGTAAAATATATTGATCGGACATGTTAGTCTGGTTCAAGTACAATATATTGATCGGACATGTTAGTCTGGTTCAGGTAAAATATACTGATCGGACATGTTAGTCAGGTTCAGGTAAAATATACTGATCGGACATGTTAGCCAGGTTCAGGTAAAATATATTGATCGGACATGTTAGTCTGGTTCAAGTAAAATATATTGATCGGACATGTTAGTCTGGTTCAAGTAAAATATATTGATCGGACATGTTAGTCTGGTTCAAGTAAAATATATTGATCGGACATGTTAGTCTGGTTCAGGTAAAATATACTAATCAGACATGTTAGTCAGGTTCAAGTAAAATATACTGATTGGACATGTTAATCAGGTTCAAGTAAAATATACTGATCGGACATATTAATCAGGTACAGGTAAAATATACCAGCCAAGATCCTCATCTCACTTTCACACATCTCCCTGGAAACGGGCTGTTTTCTTGACAGCTTGGCTAAAGAGGTTGGGGATCGACGGGATCAACACGCAGATGAAGCTAAGCACATCAAAACCGCCTGGATGGACACATGTCCACTTTCATCAGCAGGCTTGAGATATTAGGAAAGCTACTGCAACCCACCACTCAACTCCCTTTTCATGGTGCATAAAAAAGTAATCTTGCTCATTGTTGGCATTCAACAACGACGCCAGCCATCTGTACCAGAGTAGTAAATGTGCTGGCAAGAAAACGATCACTCACTATAGCTTACAAGTTTATGAGTAAAAGATTACTAAACCGGGTTGTACATGAGGTTAGCAACTCCATCATGTTAAACCATTGCAAATGGGATAAGGTGCTGAGCAGCGCATGAGCTGCAGTGGTCAGCGACCCATAGCTGACTGCTAGCATCAGGGCCAGCGAACCTAACTTAACTTCTTTATACTGGTTTAGAAGACTCTACAGAGTCTGTATACAACCAGTTTAATTTACATCACCTTGTTCTAAAAGCTATGCGTATCCAATTTATTCTTAAATGCATTAACTGTCCCTTCTTCCACTACCTCCCGTCGCAATGCATTCCAAGCATTCACCACTCTCTGACCAAAAAAAATATTTCCTAATATCTTCTTCTTCTTCGATCGTTCTCAATCTCCCACTACCAAACCCTTAAAGGGTAAGTAGCAGAATGTAGTCCAGAGAACGGAATGCGTCGTGTTGCAGTTTACAGCTTGGCTGTGATATTTGCACCTTTCTGTCCAACACATCCGACTTCAGCAAGCATTTTTTGAGTACCAGGTTAGCATTCCTTCTTCGATCCCTTCTCCTTAAACAGTCTGCCCTGCTGCAGCCTGTTATCCAGGATCACCGCGTGGATGCCATCCCACCTTTCTACCCTGCGGGTTACATGCTTACGGAAAGGCTTCGGTGGTAACCCTGAGGTAAAATCTGCATCCTATGCTATCTCCAGTCATCTCGATGAATGTCTTGCCACTGGCAAAAGGTAGCTTAGGCTCTGTGAGCGAGGTTGACAAAAGGCACAGTTTCTTCCTCACTTTAATCCAAATAACCGCGCAAGTCACCATAGCTGCCAAGACCCTTCTACACGTCCATGCGATGATCCTTGATAACAGGCTGCAGCAGGGCAGACTGGCTAAGGAGAAGGGATCGAAGAGGGAATGCTAACCCGGTACTCAAAAAATGTTTGCTGAAGTCGGATGTGTTGAACCGAAAGGGGCAAATATCGCAGCCAAGCTGTAAACTATGACACACAGCATTCCGTTCTCTGGACTACATTCTGCTACTTAAGCCCTTTCAGGGTTTGGTAGCGGGAGATTGAGAACGAAGAAGAAGAAGAAGAAGAAACCATTGCAATGAAACTGCAATTACTCGAATACAGGTTTCATGTTAAAAAGTTGACTTTAGTGGTTGTCCAATGTTTCACTTGGAACGAAAGGCTGAATCAATCAAATGCCATAACATCCTGCATTTTGGACGAACTATATTCATGTCAACTGTGTAAGCTAACTGCTGATCCATCTACTTACATCCTCAGTGATCTGTCAACAGCCTGTAGACGGGGGGCCCTGCAGAGGAGATTTCCCAAGATGGTTTTACAATCACACCCTAGAGAAATGCCAAGTCTTCAGCTACGGCGGCTGCAAGGGCAACGAGAACAGATTTGAGACGGAGGAAGAATGCGTGGATCTATGTGCCGAGCATATGGGTAAGGTCACAATTGTGTCTAATTGTAGTGAAAGTGTAACAACAATCTTACTGCCTCAGTCCAGTTCAAGTACCATCTCCGTGCATCGAAGGTCGACTGCAATAGGTCTCAATGTACTCTATCTCTTGTCGTAAACGTGCAATCTGACATGCTTTTTTCCAGTCCCTCTTGATGTTATCCGCTTACTAATAACCGTATCTGCCTCGAATGACTGCCTTCCACTCTGCCCTCTAGTGTGGTTTTCATGGAGGAGGTATGTGTTGTTATGTGGCCTAAATATCTTAACTGTCTAACCTTGATTTCGGTCATTAATTCTCCTTCACCCCCACTGTTTTTAATATCTCAACATTTGTCTTTTCTTTCCAAGAACCTTCTATATACCAACATTTCCAAGGATTGTATACTTGTATATCTTGCTGAATACGATTGTGTCTCCTTGTGCAACATAAATTTTACTAAACATATCGTTTTCAATTTGAGTGAGCCTGCTTGTAGCGAGAGTGTAACGTCAATCTTACTGGATATATCGTTTTCAATTCGAGTGAGCCTGCTTGTAGCAAGAGTGTAATGTCGGTCTTATTATGTATCCAGTATTGTGCAATACGATTATGCCTGATTGTATATTGTCAACCACTAATACTACTATGCATTTATTTATGTTCGATACTATTGTGCCTACTTGAAGTGAGAATGTACTACTGTACAACACGGAAATGTAACACGTAGCAAGTATTATCAGAGCAGTCCATCTAGGTCAAAACGGGGTATTTGCGCACTCATCCTTATATCAGATGTGGAGCATTGTTTCGTGAGCTATCCTTCAAACCCAGAAGGTAGTGTCCCACTCTGCATGGTTTTCGTCAATGTGAATGTTGATAATGCGCCATGCCATGACTTGTATTCTGCTGAACTGGATGGGTTAGCCGCACTGTCAGTCGAATCATATGTCATGCTTTCAGCATGGCAGCGGTCGTTTTCTTATCTCTGTCTCGCACATATCCATGCTGTTGGTCAGCTGGAGATAATACATTATTTCCATCTTTGTGAACGTGTTTTGCAACTACCACTAACACGTATGGACTTGATAATGTCAATAATGAATTTTATTGATCATGGCCCGTTATATTTCTTCAATTAGTATCTACCACAATAAACCTGAATAAAACAAATGTTCTTGGACAAGAATTCCACCCCAATTATTACCATCTAATCAACAATTACGAATTACCAACTGCGGGCACTTACCTGGGGCATGGCCATCTAGATAATATTATTCTAGATGACATTACCTGGGGTCTCTCATCAACGTTAAGCTCTCTACAGACCCCGTAGTAGGCAATCGTACTGACAAAGCTGCTGCCACATGTTCCCGTTTCGCAACGATCTTGGGAAAATCCAAAAATTACGGTCAAGGCCATGGTCTACAATGCTTGTGTCTTCAATACGTTGCATATGGTAGTGAAACATGGAGAACTTATGACAAACAAGAGAAAAGGTTCAACATCTTTCAACCTATCGCACTTGAGATCCATTCTTGGAATTATTAAATACTACGATAAAAGTGGACATAAAACATAGATACCTGGAAATATGGAAAGAAAGTTGCTGGATTTACAAATTCGACTATGTTAATGTTTACAAAATGGCATACCTGATTAATTAGCATAACATGTGAGGACATTAGATATGTGTTAAAGGAACAATTTGAAATAAATAAATGCCCACCTGATATATGCTGACAACGGAATCAACGAATTTTCAATTTAAATCTGGTCACCATCCCGTGGGGCATTTGTCTTCAACAAATACATTTCAAGTCATTAATTGCTGAAATGCCTCTATTTTTTTGTATTTTTTTTTAAATTTTGAAATGGCCTAAAGTGTCTACAGGAAGCAGATGCAGTCGTCAGTTCTTACCGCATGCCTTGATAGGTTACAAGAGTGTTGTTTTTTGCTCCTCTTTCGGACCCTGGCAACAATCGGACGAACAAAAGAAACATCATTACCCACTACAAACGTTTAGAATCAAATGTAGGTCACGCAGAGCTGGGTTCCTAGGAGGACAGACCAGGAGCTCATTTAACCAAAGAAAGGCACGAACTGTGATACCTTTATTCTTGAATATCTACTGGGAGAGACTGGGTGTCAATGAACATGCCTAAGATTCAAGTTATAGCGATTCTGTCAGTGTGCTTGTTGTTTTTGTTTCGAATGTCCACAATGAGTAGGTTACTCTTATGTGCGCCCTGACAAGGGCGTTAAGTGACGGGTTGCAGTTGCTTTCCTCACATCTCGAGCATGCTGATGAAGTCGACCGGGGTCCTCCAGGCGGTTGTGCTATGCTTAGCTTCATCTGCGTGTCGCTCACTACTAAGGAGATTACGTTGAACCTCACCTTGTTAGCCAGACTGTTGGGTTCGACAACAGCCCGTTTCCAGGACGACCAACGAGAAGGTCAGATGAGGGTCTTGGTCAGTATATTTCTCCAGACCCTGGCTAACATTCTCTTATCAGTGTGTTTTGCCTGAACAGACGTTAGCTTCATTGTCCCTTCAGTGTGATAGTAGTCATATTCTCTTTCTCTGTCTCATAGGCTGCGGGTCTACTTTGCGCTAGTGCTTGAGTCTTTTAAGATGGACTCGCACTTTGTTTAACCATCCTCTGCGGCACTCGTCTCAAAGCAGCGAAGTAAGAAGCTGATCGAGGATAACCCGTTAAGGGAGAAATTCTCTTTCCGGCTACATCCAGCCACATCCTACTGTAGATACAGGCCGTCTGACTCACGGAGAAACCACTTTGAAACGTCACATTCTTAGGTAAACTAAATGACGGAACTTTAATGTGTGAACTATCAGTGCAATTATAATAGCGTGTTAGGTGTACAAAGATGGGAATGCAGTTGGTTTCAGGGCAGGATTCAGTGAAAGGATCACTCTCAACAGTGATTTGTTGTGTTTTGTACCATGAATTTGCTTTATTACTCTGTGTGGAGCATATATTGGTTATAAACATTGGCACAATATAAGTTCCGTCATTTAGTCGCGGTGGAATGTGACGTTTCAGGTGGTTTTCCCGGTAAGTCATATGCAGCACACGTCAGAGCTGGGACCTGCACAGAGGCATCCGCCTAACACTGTCCCACACAAATCTCTACCGAACCATTCGGACAACATATATGGTAGAAAGTAAAACAAGGTCAAATTAGTAACGTGTCACCTTAGTGTCGTCGACGATGGAGTGTTACAGACTCAAGTTTTTGTGAGATGGGCAGCCGTTTTCTTACTCACTACCTCGCTCTCACTAACTAACAAAGATTAAGATGAAGACGATGATGGGAAAGGAAGAGTAAGAAGAAGAAGAAGAGACAGACGTCGAAGAAAATTAGAAGAGAAGAAGGAAGAAAAAGAAGAGAGGAAAAAAGGAGAAAGAGGAAATGTTAGAAGAGGATGAGGAAAAGGAAGAAGAAGAATAGAAACATAAAATGGAGGACGAACAGATGCTGGAAGAAGTAGATGAAGAAGAAGAAGTAGATGAAGAAGAGAAGGATGAGAAGTAAAAGTAGAAGAGGAAGAAAATAAGACAAAGAAGAAGAAAATCATAAAAGAGCGTAACGAGAACAAGAGAATTGGGGGAGAGGAAAAAAGATGAAGAACACCAGTAGCAGCAACAACAGTAACAACAACAGCACCAGCAGCAACAACACCATCAGCAGCAGCAACAACATCACCAACAGCAACAACACAACCACCAGCAACAACAGCACCAGCAGCAACAACACCACCACCAGCAACAACACAACCACCAGCAGCAACAACGACACCATCAGCAACAACACCACCAGCAGCGACAACAACACCATCAGCAACAACACCACCATCAGCAACAACAACACCATCAGCAACAACAACACCACCACCAGCAACAGCAGCAAAAACACCACCACCAGCAGCAACAACAACAACACCACCACCAGCAACAACACCACCACCAGCAACAACACCACCATCACCAACAACAACAGCAGCAACAACAACAACAACAACAACAACAACACCACCAGCAACAGCAGCAAAAACACCACCACCAGCAGCAACAACAACAATACCACCACCAGCAACAACACCACCACCAGCAGCAACACCACCAGCAGCAGCAACAACACCACTACCAGCAACAACACCACCAGCAGCAACAACACCAGCAGCAACAACACCAGCAGCAGCAACAACAACACCACCACCAGCAACAACACCACCAGCAGCAACAGCATCACTACCACCAGCAGCAACAACACCAGCAGCAACAACAACAACACCAGCAGCAACAACAGCAACAGCAGCAGCAACAACAACAACACCACCAGCAACAACACCACCAGCAGCAACAGCATCATTACCACCAGCAGCAACAACACCAGCAGCAACAACAACAACACCAGCAACAACAACAACACCAGCAACTACAGCAACAACACCACCAGCAACAACAGCAGCAACAACAACAACACCAGCAACAACAGCAACAACATTACCAGCAACAACACCACCAGCAACAACAGCACCAGCAGCAACAGCATCACTACCACCAGCAGCAACAACACCAGCAGCAACAACAACAACACCAGCAACAACACCAGCAGCAACAACAGCAACAGCAGCAGCAACAACAACAACACCACCAGCAACAACAAAAACACCAGCAACAACAACAACACCAGCAACAACAGCAACAACATTACCAGCAACAACACCACCAGCAACAACAGCAACAACAGCAGCAACAACATTACCAGCAACAAGACCACCAGCAGCAACAACAGCAACAACATTACCAGCAACAACACCACCAGCAGCAACAACAGCAACAACAACACCACCACCAGCAACAACAACAACACCAGCAACAACAACAGCAACAACACCACCAGCAACAACAGCAACAACACCACAGGCAGCAACAACAACAACAGCAGCAGCAACAAGCTCTAACACTAACATTTTATTAACATATATTTTTGTTCCACTCCACAGCCGACATCCTCCGAAAAGAACAGATTCTAATCAAGCAAGAATTGATGAATAAACAGATGGACATGGAGAAACAGCTTCTGATCGAGAAACAGCGAATTATGGCCCAACAGAGGATGACTGAGAAACAGAAAACAATGGAAGAGGATATGAGAAGGAAAGAGCTACTGATGCAAAAGCAGAAGATGATGGAGCAGAAAGAGAGAATTAATGAAGACGATCTGAAGGTAAATACAATTAGTAATCTTTCTTGACTTGCCTTTCTTTTTCAACCTGTGCATGTATGTGTTTGTCTCTGCGTATTTACTTTATTTTTTTTCGTTTGACTCATTTCTCCATTCCCCAAGGCGGTGTTCGTTGCACTGCGTTTTTATGTTGCGCCTGTCGACTCAGTGCATCCGACTTTGACATGTATTTTATGTAAGGGTCTGCTTCTTCCTGCATTTTCTAAGGGTTTGCTTACCCGGGGTAGCGACCAGTGTTGTGATGGGGTAGCGAACGCATCCCAGCACCTTCGCTGTCACATAACCACTAGCCAACGTCGTCATCTTGCTTCCTTATAGAATCCTACATTTGTAATGTTTCACTTAGTCACTCTATTTTTACCAATGGAATTCCTTTTTGTAATTACTTGCAATAGAGTGTACAGACAATCATCTGATTGACCTGTTGTGTCTTTGCATGAGCGAGTAGCTGCTTCTTTTTGGCCTTAATTAAAGCCCCTATTTTGTTTAACTTTCATTATCTTTAGAATTTTTTGGACGGATATAGGCAAGCAGCCTGGGCTTTTCCGTTTTCAACTGACAAGAGTTCTTCTACGAGAACAGCCTGTACACGGGACCTCCGAGTTTATCATGCACCTCCAACCTCCGTTAGTCTCCTGATCTCACCTCCGATACGGGGACACATGAAACTTGTTGGATTTAGAGCATCTACCGTTTTGCGCTTCTTTTGATCGTTTCTTGGAGACAAATGCCTGACTTCCTCTAAGTTTAAGCGACCCTTTGTAATACAAGATGTGTTTTAATTACCCTATAGCAGAGAGCAAACACTCACAGCATGTACTTGAATTAAACATAGGAGCAAGGAAGTGATACTCAAACTGTATAAAGCCTTAGTTAGACCTAGATTGGAGTATTGTGTACAGGCGTGGAATCCTTATCATAGAGGGGATATAAACATGCTGGAAAGAATTCAAAAAAGAGCGACAAAGCTGATAGTGGAATTCCAGAATTATAGTTATGAGGAAAGTCTCAGAAAAACCGGCCTACAGTGTCTAGAAGAGAGAAGAATTTGTGGTGACTTAATACAGGTTTATAAGATATCAGAAGAATGGATAAATTAGACTATAACAAGTTGTTGTTTTTTTAAAACAGCCACACACAAGCACAAGAGGGAATAGCTACAAATTAACTAAAGATGGGTCCAGATTAAATATTAGGAAATATTTTGTAATGCATTTAAGAATAAATTGGATGTGCATAGCTTTTAGAGCAAGGTGATGTAAATGAAACTGGTTGTATACATACTGCAACGTCTTATAAACCAGTATAAAGACGTTGAGTCAAGTTACGTTGAGCAAGCGACATCTACAGTGGTTGTGACATGTTTATCACATGGAAAACCACAGGCTGCCAAAGGATATACTCTATGAACAGCTAGACATTGGAGTTCGAAGAATTGGCTGTCCCACACTGCGATTCAAGGATGTATGCAGGAGGGACATGAAGTCATGCGACATCCTATCCGAGGGCTGGGAGGAAATTGCTCAGGATCGAGCTATCTGGAGACAGTCAGTTGGACGGGGCAATGTGGCTGATGACGCTCGTAGAGGTCTTCTGGCTGCAGCAAAAAGAGACAGATTGAAGAGATCAAGGAACAGCCAGGTAAGCCAGCCTCCCCAGTATGGTTGTACGATATGTGGCAGGGACTGTCACTCGCGGAACGGCCGTTACAACCATAGCCGACAGTCGAAATACAGGAGACAGAGCTGGTCAAAACTTGCAGGGGGCCACACGCATGGTCTATAGAGACTGAGACGCCTATGATGATGATAGCAGACGACGAAAGTGGTATAACGGAAATGACGAACACAATGAGACAACTAAAAGCCCGCTATAATATCAAACGAAGAACCTCGACGGAGATGTAGTTCACAAGAAGAATGATTAGTGTAAGGGTAGAGCACTCGCTTTACACGACAAATGTACAGGTTTTCTCCAACAACCAAGCTGTAAATGGGTACTTCACTTACGTCAAGGCATGGAAAAGGCAGCCAGGAAGGGAACTGGCCACGTTACCTCATACAAGCTGTGACTGTGTATACTGACGTTTCTAATGACTTCCATTTTCGACCAGAGGCTGAAGGACACACGTCACCTTAGGTAGACAACTAACACAAATCCAACAAACATTCCCCCCCTTACAGAAAAAAAACAACAGAACACAATAAACTTAAAGTTTTGGGGTTTTTTTTTGCCCATCGCGAATCGATCATGTCCACAACATCAGGCAGTTTTGTTTTATTAATGTGATGTGCGCTGTATTTGGATTATATTGAGGAAGAATATGCGCTGGTCATCAATCTCACTCTTATCCCGAGTTACCTTGGATCAGTGGTAAGACTATTGGTTGAGACGACTGGAGGTAACTCGTGATGCAGGCACTCTGGTCTTACCTCCCGTGAGACCAGGGGTTGATTAAAACTTGCTTCTAGTCCGGTGAGGCTCGCAATGGAAACTATGTGTTTCAGGTCTTCGCTGGTCCCCAACAGTTTTTCAAGCACGGTCGCTCCCCCGGGCCAGACTGTCTCTCTTTCTTCTGCAGTTGTGCAGGATATGTTCTGGTGTTTGTTTGGGTGCTCCACACTCGCACGTGGCAGTGTCTCTAAGACATATTCTGTGGAGCTGTAACTTGAGTCTGCAATGTCCCGTTCTGAGTCTGAAGATCTTTGTCTGTCCATCTCTGCCAAGTTTGTGCTGTCATTTTCTGGCTTGTATTCTTTGTGCTGGTCTCTCCATTCCATCCCTATTGATCATTTGATGAGTGTCTTTGCTTCTTTATAGCTCTGTGGATGGCGAGTGCGTACTGGTGCGTACCATTTGCGAGCTCATCTGCTTTCTCGTTACCAAAGATCATACAGTAGGCCGGAATCCACTGTAGGACTGGATCTGTATTTTTTTTTTAAAGGCAATGAATGTTCTTTTAATAATGCTAGCTTTTCTGCCATTACTCATTCGTGTTGCCCTTTTCTCACTGCAATTAGAGTATAGGGTAACAATTACAGTTGGCACCTTTTAGTAGGACTGTTACGAAAGCGCAAGTAGTGGCAAGATAGAGTGCCCAACTATGAAGTCCTCAACACGACTGGAATTTTTGGCATTCATACGCTACAGAGCCCATATAAGATATACTGGACATGCTGTTCCTTTATCTAATGAGCGCTTCCTTAAGCAGCTGTTGCCAAAGAAGCTTAGGACAGGAAGTCGCTCGTCAGGGGGACAGAAAAAACAGACTCAATTTTCTGAACAGCTTGCACCGATACGCTCAACCTGGCGCACTACCACCACACTTGTTGCTCGCATCGCCTAGAAAAGAGTCATCGCAGTGGTGCAGAAAAAGCGAGCTGAACGAAAGTACAGAATGCAAGACTGCCCCATAATTAACACTGTCTACGTAGGTCCCACATAGGTAGACTTTGTCACCATCGGATCGAACCGTACTGTCATACGCATTTTTTTTTTTTTTTTTTTTTGCTTAGATGTTTGCCTCACTAGTTTCTACTGGCGGAGGCGTGCCATTTTCCACCCCAGACCATAGTCCATTGGGCGATATCAGGACGCATAAACCAGTGCTTGGATGCATGTGTATGTACCTATGCTAGGTTTGTGCGCCCTCAGAAGCTAGCCCAACCAAAGTGCAATGGAAGGGCTTTACCACGAGGGCGCGTGTGAAAGTTGTGCAAGAGTGTGACTGTGGGATAGAGTCAAATGAAACAGAGTGAGGTAAGAGAAGAGAGAAGGGGAAGAGTGCCCCCCCCCTGTGATGGGACACTACTATTATCAATTGAAATACTAGCTGGTATCCTGGTATTCAAACAGGCATGTTAATGTCTGTTGCCAGGTAGACGAATGCTATCAGCTATCCGTAGTAGATATTGCCACTTCCTGCGGCTTACTAAGCCTGGAGGAAGGTACAAATAATGTGCTATTTTGTACTATTATTATGAAGATTTAATAAGTTGTTTCCCTTAGGTGTCTTAGTTGTCTCCCTTTTATCTCCTTTAGCATTAATCTCCAAAAGCGTTGGTTAAATTCATGTTATTTTTCATTATTCCTGTGAAATGTATAATATAGTATTCTCTTGGTTAATTTCATGTTATTATTATGTGTAATTTACAATACAGTATCTAGTCTTAGTCGTCCTGTACTTCTTCATAGGTGCCCCTGTTCACGTCCCAGCTCTGACGTTAACTGGATGTAGCCGGGAGGGAGATTTTCAGCTTATCGGACTAGGTTCGAGCAGCTTATTACTCCACTGTGTTTGAACAAGTGCCGCGGAGTGTTGTTGTTAATCAATGTGTGATTACACCTTAATAGACTCAAATACTAGAGAAAAGTAGACCCGCAGACTGCTAGGTGCCAACAATGTTGCTTTTAACAAACAACCTTGGTAATCATCGTCAAAGGTTTATGAGATCTCTAACCAAGTATTCTCTCTGTAATTATCCCCACAAGTGTATGAGATCTCTAACCAAGTATTCTCTCTGTAATTATCCCCACAAGTGTATGAGATCTCTAACCAAGTATTCTCTCTGTAATTATCCCCACAAGTGTATGAGATCTCTAACCAAGTATTCTCTCTGTAATTATCCCCACAAGTGTATGAGATCTCTAACCAAGTATTCTCTCTGTAATTATCCCCACAAGTGTATGAGATCTCTAACCAAGTATTCTCTCTGTAATTATCCCCACAAGTGTATGAGATCTCTAACCAAGTATTCTCTCTGTAATTATCCCCACAAGTGTATGAGATCTCTAACCAAGTATTCTCTCTGTAATTATCCCCACAAGTGTATGAGATCTCTAACCAAGTATTCTCTCTGTAATTATCCCCACAAGTGTATGAGATCTCTAACCAAGTATTCTCTCTGTAATTATCCCCACAAGTGTATGAGATCTCTAACCAAGTATTCTCTCTGTAATTATCCCCACAAGTGTGTGTGATCTCTAACCCAGTTTTCTCTTGGTAATCATCGTCCCAAATTTGTGTGATCTCTAACCCAGTTTTCTCTTGGTAATCATCGTCCCTAATTTATGTTATCTCTAACCCAGTTTTCTCTTGGTAATCATCGTCCCAAATTTGTGTGATCTCTAACCCAGTTTTCTCTTGGTAATCATCGTCCCTAATTTATGTTATCTCTAACCCAGTTTTCTCTTGGTAATCATCGTCCCTAATTTATGTTATCTCTAGCCCAGTTTTCTCTTGGTAATCATCGTCCCTAATGTGTGTGATCTCTAATCCAGTTTTCTCTTGATAATCATCGCCACAAATTTGTGTGATCTCTAACTCAGTTTTCTCTTGGTAATCATCGTTCCTAATGTGTGTGATCTCTAACTCAATTTTCTCTTGGTAATCATCATTCCTAATGTGTGTGATCTCTAACTCAATTTTCTCTTGGTAATCATCGTCCCTAATGTGTGTGATCTCTAACTCAATTTTCTCTTGATAATCATCGTTCCTAATGTGTGTGATCTCTAACTCAATTTTCTCTCATCGTTCCTAATGTGTGTGATCTCTAACCCAGTATTCTCTTGGTAATCATCGTCCCTAATGTGTGTGATCTCTAACTCAGTTTTCTCTTGGTAACCATCGTTCCTAATGTGTGTGATCTCTAACCCAGTTTTCTCTTGGTAATCATCGTCCCTAATGTGTGTGATCTCTAACCCAGGTTTCTCTTGGTAATCATCGTTCCTAATGGGTGTGATCTCTAACCCAGTATTCTCTTGGTAATCATCGTCCCTAATGTGTGTGATCTCTAACTCAGTTTTCTCTTGGTAACCATTGTTCCTAATGTGTGTGATCTCTAACCCAGTTTTCTCTTGGTAATCATCGTCCCTAATGTGTGTGATCTCTAACCCAGTTTTCTCTTGGTAATCATCGTCCCTAATGTGTGTGATCTCTAACTCAATTTTCTCTTGGTAATCATCGTCCCTAATGTGTGTGATCTCTAACTCAATTTTCTCTTGGTAATCATCATTCCTAATGTGTGTGATCTCTAACCCAGTTTTCTCTTAATCCTCAGAGCTTTATGATGAAGCAGCAGATCCTTCTAAGTCAAGGTCAAGCCGACACCAACACAGGCGAAGATCCCAAAAACAATAAAGCTGACACGTCCAGAAAACAGCAAATAGCGCAGAGGAAAAAAGACAAAATGGAGCGACGACGCAGAAAGAGACTGAGACAAAAGCAAAAGGAAATCAAAATTGATTATGAAGATGAAGACGAGGATTATAATAATGGCCCAACACTAGGAGGGCCTGCAGTCGACTGTGTGGTCACTCCCTGGTCGGGGTGGACTGAATGTTCTGTGACATGTGGTAAGGGGATGATAATGAAAACGAGGATGATCAAAGTACAACCACAAAATGACGGCAGGAAGTGTCCCAAAAGAATGATTCGGAAGAAAAAGTGCAGGCAGAAAAAATGTCGTAAGTTTATTTTCAATCGTCTGCTTTTTCTTAACAGAACTTAACTTCGGTATACTTGTTTAGAAGACTACAGAGTCTGAATACAACCAGTTTATTTCATTACGCTGATACTAAAAATGACTGAACATTCAATATTTTTTTGAAAACATTATTTGACTCTGCCTTCACCACATCATGTGGCAATGTATTCCTAACATTTAATCTGGACCTATCTTGAAAAAATTTGAAGCTGTGCCGTCTTGTTCCGTTAGACTTGCATTTTCTGAAAACTTTGTATAGTCAAATTTATCCTTTCCATTGATTAATTTATCATTTATAAAATTATATTGCCACCTCGAATTCTTCTCTGTTCTAGACACTGTATACCAGTTTGTCTTAACCTTTCCTTAGAACTATAATTCTGGATTTCCACGATCATTATTGTAGCTTGTTTTTTGTATCCCTCTTAGCATGTATATATCCACTCTATGATAAGGACTACACACCTGAACACAGTACTCCAATTTACGTCTAACCAATGATTTGTTAAGTTTGACTATCACTCCCTTGCTCCTATGTGTAATGTTTCTGTTAACCATACCCATTATTGAATTAGTCTATTTCACTGCTCCTGGACTTACTCACTCACCTTCACCTTACGACTTCTTCGGTGTTCGCCCCCAAAATGACGCTGGACCGTTGATTAGAGCAGGACTGCAATATATGCGCCCTTTGTCCCAAGACATCCAGATTCAGCTGTTAATTTGGGTACCAGCTTTGCCTTCCCACGGCGATCCTTTTCTCTTAGCTAGACTACTGCAGCCTGTTTTTAGGGCCTCAGCTTGGAGACGGAATAGTGTCTTAATCAGCTCTGGTTTGCTGACCCTGAGGTTTGCTGACCCTGAAGTTTGCTGGCCCTGAGGTTTGCTGGCCCTGAGGTTTGCTGGCCCTGAGGTTTGCTGACCCCGAGGTTTGCTGGCCCTGAGGTTTGCTGGCTCTGAGGTTTGCTGGCCCTGATGCAAGCAGTCAACTATGAGTGACTGGCTGCTGCCATTTCATTCACTGTGCTGCATCTTCTGCACCAAACAACAACTGATAAACTGGATATTGATATCAACTCCGTGCTATTAATGACAGATTTGGTTCCTTATCCAAGCACCAAAGAGGGAAACAGCAAAGTGTGAAATGAAATGGTTTAAGAAAGATAATCGATGTTACCAGGAGAGATAAAATGAGTAATGAGGACATTCAGTATAAATATAGTGGTAACTACACGCGTTTGCGCTGATTACATTTATAGACAGAAAATATGATGGTTTAGTCATCTCATTAGAAAGTGGCCTGATTATCTTACACTGCACGCTTATAACACAAGGAGTTATGGTTACAAGACACAAGAGAGACTACGCGGAAGGTGGATTCTTCCTGTTCTGGTGTTCGTCGTTCTGAAAAGGACCCTGTAACGCTGTGCCGTAGTCTACAGCAAGGCTGCGATAGTTGTTTCTTTTGACCCGACACATTCGATTAAGGCTGGGGTTTTTTAGTACCGAGTTTGCCTTCCCATTGTGATCCCTATCCGTTGGCTAGACTCATCGTCATCATAGGCGTCTCTGTCTCTATAAACCATGTGCGTGCCGCCCTGCAAGTTTTGTCCAGCTCTGTCTTCTGTATTTCGACACTGTCTGCTATGGCTGTAAAGGCCGATCTGCGAGTGACAGCCCCTGCCACAGATCGTACAACCATACTGAGGAGGCTGGCTTGCCTGGCTGTTCCTTGATCTGTTCAGTCTTTCTCTTTTCGCTGCAGCCAGAAGACATCTACGAGCATCAGCAGCCACTAAGCCCCCTCCAACTGACTGTCTCCAGATAAATCGGTCATGAGCAATTTTTTCCCAGCCCTCGGATGGAATGTCGCATGACTTGTTGTCCCTCCTGCATACGCCCTTAAATCGCATTGTGGTATGGCCGATTCTACTACTCCAATGGCTAGCTCTCCATAAAGGATATCCTTTGGCAGCCTCTGATCTTCTATGCGATAAACATGTCCCAACCACCATAGACGTTGCTGGCTCAACAACGAGTACATGCTGTGATTGTTTGCTATCTGTAAAACCGTATTATGTGATACTCTGTCTTGCCACCTAATCCCCAATATACGCCATAGACACCTCATGTGAAAGGTGTTCAGCCGCCGTTCCTGTTTAGTGTAAGTGCTCCAAGTCTCGCTTCAATACATAACAGTGCCAAGAATGCAGGTCTGATAGACTCGGACTTTGGTGTAGTGAGACAGCGCAGTGTTTTCCCAGACTCTCTTCATCAGCCAAGCCATGACGGTACTTGCCCTGTCTACTGCCTATCTCATTCTCAAGCAAGAGAGTGTTGCTGATGGCAGACCCCAGATAAGTGAAACTGTTGACGACCTCCAGAATGACACCATCAATCTTTATGGATGATGTAGTGGTAATGTCCTGTGCGCAGACCTTTGTCTTTTCCAGATTTATGGTGAGACCAAACTGCTTGCATCCCTCAGCGAATCTGTCTCCCAGTCTCTGCAAGGCCTCCTCACTATTTGTCACCAGAACTGCATCATCCGCAAATAGCATCTCCCTAATGAGCACCGTCCTCACCTTGGTCCTCGCACTCAGTTGGGACAGGTTAAACAGCCGCCCATCTGACCTGGTGTGCAGATAAACACCGTCCACAGATGTGTCATAAACGTAGGATAGGAGCATGTAGAAGAAGATCCCAAAGAGGGTCTGCGCGAGTACACATCTCTACTTCACTCCACTCTTGATGGGAAAAGAGTTTGAAGATGATCCATCGTATAGAATTCGAGGCTAGACTGTATTAGTGATAAGTGCAACCTGTTTCCAGGGCTACCAGGTGAAGGAGAATAGCGTCTGGATCAGCTATGGTTCGCTGACCCTGACTTAAGCAGCCAGCTATGATTCACTGGCCGCTGTCAACTCATGCACTGCTGTATCCTGGCACTGGACAACGGATTGATTACACAGGAGTGATCTTTAAATGTCATTAGCTTACAATGATCGAAACTATTTACTTGGCTCAAGAAAGACCGATTGAGCTCTCTGCAGCACTCATCGGCAGAAGTGGCTGAATAAATGAACTGAACTTTCAGAAAAATGCCTATAATAAAACGCATTTGCGACATGCTTGGAAGGTTTCAGTGGTTATACTTTTAGCTATGTGCTATCTACACTAGCTAGGCCCTTCATCACTGCCACTACTACTACTACTACTACTACTACTACTACTACTACTACTACTACCACAACTAATATGACTGCTGCTGTTACTACTTTCGCTACTTCTATTATTACTACTGCTGTGACAACTATTACTGCTACTATTATTACTGTTATGATTACTACTGCTACTAATAATATTACTACTTTTAAATCAAAATTTATAGAAAAACTTTACATTTCCAAGAACATAATTATCTCATCTGTACACTATATTGTCAGATATCGTAAGACGTGCAATCTCATTATATGCAGTCGTTGCTATTCTTAATCCATAATTCTGTAGTGATTCTTCAATACGGTAAATCCATATGTGTTTCTTAATCGCTCTCTCTCTCTCTCTTTTCCCTCTCTCTCTCTCTCTCTCTTTCTCTATCTCTCTCTCTCCCTCTTGCTCTGAAAATCTGCTTCAAGGATATCGTTTTCTTTTGCAAATGTATACCTTAGCACTCAAACTGCAACCTGGTATCTCAACAGCTATCAACTGTGAGCTGGATGTATGGGGCCAGTGGTCAGCCTGTTCAGAGACCTGTGGTGACAGTGCTGTACAAATTAGAAAACGGCGGAGA
The DNA here is from genome assembly GCA_036924085.1 of Ariolimax columbianus. Classification (NCBI taxonomy): domain Eukaryota; kingdom Metazoa; phylum Mollusca; class Gastropoda; order Stylommatophora; family Arionidae; genus Ariolimax; species Ariolimax columbianus. Next base: position 20,490,475 of record JAVGWX010000011.1, read on the forward strand.
TTACAAAAACCTCGTCATGGGGGTCGGGCATGTCCATCGAAAAAGGAGAAACGATTCTGCAATGTCCCCATGTGCATGGGTTCCAATGTACGCAGTAATGTTACTGATGTTTCAAAATAATGTATAAAACCAGTACCTCTATGTACACTTTCATATTTATCAGCAATTTCGATGTACATTTTGATATTTTGTTTTGTTCTCACCTTATTAAATGTTGTTCCTTATTAGTTTTACTTAAATTTCTGTATCATTTATATTTTTACTTTTTTGCTTTACTTACATTTCCATTTATATTTTTATGTTTTTGTTTTACTTACATTTCAATTTATATTGTTACTTTTTGTTTTATTTACATTTTCAAAATACTTATACTTTTTTGCATTATTCACATTTCCATTTATATTTTTACTTTTTTTGTGTGACAGTTTTATTTATATTTTTGCTCTGTTCTTTTACTCACATTTGTACTTATATTTTTACTCTTTTTTAGCCCTCAATGTGATTTGTATATTTCCTTTTTCACTCACATTTTCATTATAATTTTTGGTTTCTCTATCATTAATAATAAAAACTTTTAGTTTTACTCCCACTTACTCACAGACTCATGTGAATTTTTTTAGTTTGTTTTCTATTAACTTTTAGGTAGATTTACATTTATTTTTATCTTTGTCTATATTTAGTTTTTATTTGATTCTAAGGTTTATGCACTTTCCTAATTTAAATCACACATTGACAAAAGGACAAAAACAATCACTATCTAGAAAAAGAAGACATTCTTCCAAACCATAAGAAAAGTCAACCAAAATTGAGATAACTGTCACTGCTTTGATCGAATGGAGCAAGTAACCCTGTTCTGCATAAGAATGGACATAACAGACTGAATAGCCACTAATACAAGCTAAAATTGGCTCCATCAACCATGTGTACATGCAGAGAAGTAGCACAGACAGTCAAACATATCCTGCAAGACCATTGCATACTTAGAAAATTGCATACTGAGCACTGGCCCACAGAGACAAATCTTCACACAAAAGAAGTCTTGAATAACTCTTCTCCACAGTAATCTTTTTCCAGAGAACTGGACTTTCTATTGATGCATAATAAAAATGTGGCAAACAAGAAAAGAAAGAAAAAGAAGTAGAAAATATTTTACTAATTTCCCCCCCCCCCCCCCCCCCCCCCCCTATATATTTCTTCATATTGCAGTAATACTTTTATAAATAAATTAGTTTTTAAATACATTTCCAAATATTACTCACACATTGACATATACTTTTCATAATTTAATTCACACCTTTATGTATATTTTATATCTTTTTATTCCTACTTTTGTTATATTCTTCATATTTCATTCACACCTTTATGTTGATTTTTTTATTTTTTTTTTATTTTTACCTTATTTGCATCTTTCTGATGGCAACATACATATGTGAGATATGATCAACCACACAGAATCTACAAATGACGATTGAATCGTTTGAGCTAAAATGCTACAGAAGAGTGCTCAAAATACCATGGATAGCAAACAAGAAAAACTCAGAAATACTACAGGAACACAATATAGAACAAAACTGGCTAGTAAACAACATTATGTCTAGGAAATTAACTTACTTTAGCCACATCAAATGCCATAGTGCCCTAGAAAGAACGATAGGGGAGGGTGTAGTATCTGGCAAAAAAGACAGATGTAGACAGAGGAGAAGTTGGACATTACAGAGGCTCTAGGGTTGACAGTGGGAGAGTTAGTCGAGGATTAAATGTCTTAGAGATTGGCTGTCTAGAGAGCGATGTTCTGCAAAGGACATGCTACATAACAATAAAGATGATGATTTATATCTCTTTCTATCATTTTAATTTTTATATTTTCATATATAATTTTCATTTTTATTTATATCTCTTAGTATGATTTTCATTGTTTCAAATTTATATTTTTATATACGATTTTAATTTTTTTGTTTATAATTATATTTTTTCATCTTTTTCATTTATTTCTCTTTGTATAATTTTAATTTTTTTATTTATGTATAATATATTTTCCAGGAGCACTAAAGTTTGCTGTGTATATTGTCTTGTATATGTGCAGAAACAAATACAGCAGAAACCATAGGATAAAACTATGATTTAAACAATTCAATTTCTACCATACATCTATCTATTAATTTTCATAACTCATTGTATACCACCTACTAATGTAAACAAATTATGTAAATAATATGTGAAAAGTTAGGTTATGCAACAGCATTTTTGTATCAACTGATAAATATTTAGCGATCTCTACATAGACGAAACATGAAGATTAATGCTTGGTGGATATTTTCCTAAAAATTAAATAGAGGAAAAATGCTATGTTGCTCCTCCCTGAATCCGCCACTGCATGTGCGTCTTGTGTATCTTATTAGCTTGCCCGTATCTTTATGTATATTTTCGTACACTACCCACATTTATTTTGTATATTTTCACATGACTCGCATGTTGATAAAAGCATAAATCAATATGAGTTAGTTTAAACAAAGGAACAGATACAAATACGACATATGTTATAACCAACAGGATGTATCTGTACTCTTGTATAAACTAACCCATACATATTTTTGTTGTTCTTGAGATTTGGTTTGTCAGTTTAACTGCAGTCCATCTAATTATGTTACTCAGACCTTCACAGTTATTGTTTTTACATTACTCGTATTTCCCGTGTATATTTTCTTGTTGTATCACTTGTTGTAATGTATATTTCCTTATCATAGACATGCCCAGATTTATTATTTATAATATCAACTTTGTAATCTTCTCACTGACAGCATGTGCAAATTCCATCATAATTATTGAAAAGTCGTACAATAAATGTCAGAGAATTCTGATTGCTTGAGGATTGGGAGGGTCCAGATGGCATGCTGTCTAGATTCTCATGCAGTAATTTTTAATGAAAAGAGAAACAAAGAAGAATATAGAGTATGTCAATGATTATAACCCTTTTCAGTGGCCCACAACCCTTTTCAGTGGCCCACAACCCTTTTTAGGTCATACAGCCAATGGTAATTTGCTATGACAGCCGTGTTCTCCATGTTATATAAGGTGAACTAAATAATTTATGCACAGAAGCCTACTTTATGAATATATATTTGCTGACTCCCACATGACTAGTCATGAACAACTAGTTGTCAGCGGACCCTGGGTTCAGAATTAGTTAAATACAGTTTGTTTTTCCAGTTCAAGAGAAAATAGCACAGGGAAGGTCACCACAAAGGAGGTTAGTTTATGGTCCATATATGCCAAGGTGATAAGGGTGAAAAAGACAGTCTGTAAAATTGTGTACATTGTTCACAAAAACTAACATTTTAGGAAAAAACACTAAATAAGTAACAAAAAAGGAATACAAGTGCCACCTTAAATGCAAGAAGTTAACATCACAAAATAAATAACGTACTATGGATGGCCTTCAGCTACCTGGCAGCAGGCGTACTTTGCCTGTTTAGATATTGGGATTCCAAGTAATTAAATAATTAACAAAAAGTTGAAAGCATCAGTTATTCACTATGAAAGACAGTCCAATATTTTAAAAAGCGTCTGTAATAGTCTGGATTCTCATGTTTTCCAAATTTCTAGTCCAAGTTTTGAAACTATTACTGTACGAGAAATAAAAATAGGATGGAAATAGTAGTAAGAATAATCTTTTTTTCCCCATATCTATTGTTTAAAGCTAGTGTGCGGAAAATTGCAAGTCAAATACACAAACTAACTGAGATGAAAAATGTGTTTCAAGGCATATGGAAGGAAATAAAGATCCAACTGATCAGGACATGCATTTTCCCAATGGCGACATACGAATTTGAGACTTGAACATAAAACAAAAACAATGACAATAAAGATTACAGCTTTTGAAATTAAGTGTTACATATGGATGCTGAAAATATTATGGACAGAAAAAAAGACAAATAGAGAAACTTTACAATTGCTGCATATTAGAGAAAATTGACTCTTAGACAACATCGCGAGAAAAAAACTTAAATATTTTGGTACTGTGAAGAAACATAACAGTCTGGAGAAATCGATAATTGACGATATTGTGCCTGGAAGAAGGAAAAGAGGTCAACCCTGACAAAGGTGTCGTCAGGACATTATGGGCAGTATGGGATGTATTTGCATGATACAGGCCGACTCGCCCTTAGTGGAAATGCATACACATCTGCCTTAACAGAGACTGCCTTCTTTCTAGAAAGAATTTGTCCCATAATTATTCTATTATTTGGGAAAGCAAAATGAACTAATTATGCCTTAAATATTTACTCAATTCCATAACAACATTTGATTTCAAATGTGTACAATTTTCATCATTTTTAGTCATTGCAATAAATTATTTTATTTAGATTATACATGAAATTGAATGTATATTGTTTCAATATTTGTAGGGCCTGGGCATTCATAAAGAATTAATATTCTTTATGTTTCTTAATTTTCATAATAGACTGGATATAATTGTTGTTTCCTTTTAAATTTTTGTAGGAAACATTATTGCGTCATTTTGATACAATCACATGATCGGCTAATTACAGAAATCTTGGACCACTGAAATTTTGAATAATTTGAGAGGAGTAAAATAAAACCAGACTGGTGCTTATTTAGATTAACTTATTCCCTCCCGATATATGTTTGGTCTCTGGAGACATTGATTGTTGTAACATAAAATTGTCACACAGAACTACAGGTACATTTTTAAATGTTTGTATTAAGAAAGCTGTATGAATTTTATTCAAGCCAACCTATAAGCTTAATGGCGTTGTAAGAAAGAATAGAGCCGATATATCAGCTCTACACAGTGAATCAGCGTTGGTTATTTGTGTCCATGCTATCTGAATCTATTGGCTGTTTTATATTATGTACTAAATATGTTGTAAATATTATGATTGAAATATTATATTTAGTATGCTAGCATACATATGGCCTGCCACTGCTAGTGTGTACGTGCTCAGCTTTTACATAAGACACTTTATTTACAAATCTCATTAGTTATGTTATTATTTATACATTTAAGAACATTCACTTCAACTGATTCATATTTTTTTTTACATACATCCAGTACTATTGTTACTATTTATTTTTTTTTAATTAATATAAAATGAGGAGCGCGTGGCCGAATGGTTTCGAGGCCTGCCTTCAGACAAGGAGGGCAGCGGTTCGAATCCCCGGTAGGGCAAATATTGCTTTTCTGTTGCGGGTGAAATAAACAAACATATCCAGCACATGACGGGACAATAGCAGTGGCGAAGCGGTCTGTAGTCCTCAGCCTTCAAAACCCATCGACTACCCCAACAATGGGAAAAATGTCGTTTGACAGTTTGTTTTTTGGGAGTTTTTTTACACATAAAATTCAATAATGTTCATTAACAATAAAATAAGTAGTTATGGTATTAAATGATAAAATTAACCTATATGTTATTTAACAAGAACATTTTTGTTATTAAAAATCAGTGGGCAAATGTCTCAGATATTACTATGTAAGCACATGACAAATGGATACAAAAAAGAACACTTACAACGTAATATTTATACCCGCATTATTCTATCAGTGCCAGAATTGAACATTAACAAATAAAATTAAAATAAACATTGTAGCAGCAGAGATGAAATACCCGCACAGAACAAGAATGGATAGAATCAGAAACGAAGGTGTTAGGAGACAAGTACGTACAACACCAGTGCTAGACTTCAAAAGAGACGGCAAACCAAATGGTTCGGCCACGTGACACATCAAACACCAGATGGTATCCCTTAGAAAGCAATGCTATACAGATACAATGGATACAGAGTCAAAGGCCGACCACGCAAACGGTGGATAGCAGAAATAACAGAAACAGTGAAGCGCTGCATGTTCGAAGCGCGTACTAGGGCTCGGTCAAGAAACCTTTTCATAACCTGACGCTGAAAGGAACAAACAGGGCAACAAGTGAAAAGAATAAGAAAGAATAAAATAAACATTTATCAAATAAAAATCAAATAAATCTGTTTATAAACACTAAATTAAAATGTTAATTTATAGACAATAAATCAAAAAATTGGTATACACATAAACAACCAAATAATTATTTATGGTCACAAATAATAAAATATTCATTTGTGAGTTGGTTGATAAATAATTAATTATCTCAGTAGGAAAACAATGGGGAAACTTCAAGTCTAGTAAATTGGTAAATAGAGTTTGACAATGATCACAAAGTTGAGTATATTTTAAGCATTAGGCTACAAAATTATGTGAGTAGTTTAAGATACGAGGAGGACTCACAAAGTAACCTTAATAATTATTTATTAATAGAATATACCACGTGCAGGTTATTTCTTGACTTCTCCTCATAGAGACAAGTATGCTTTTCCCGAGCTTAAAATATTAGGGTAAGTCAGTAAGTAGGTGACAAACTGATAATGAGATAACTGAAAATTGTAGATAGTAGTCATTAAGTGGCAGCAACATCGAGCTTAGAGATTACTGTAGGTAGTAGACGTTACTTCGCACTTCCTCGCGAATGTACTGCTGATTTGCAAAATGGCACCCGTGCTCACAGAGTGTAGTGCAAATAAACAGCCTGCTGATGCGCATTTTCTGAGGGGGCATAAGGACTTTCTCCAAAATGCTTCCTATTTGCAGTGACAAGTGTTTGTTGCATAAAGCTATGATAAATTTTTTCAAGGATACTCAGAAATTGCTAATGAAGCTAGACCTGGTCGTTCAGTTTAGATTGCAAAAAAACACCAAAAAACATTTACATGGTGGGTGAGGGAGACAATTCAAACTAACAGGCAAGTAATGATAGACAGTGTACCAACTGGAATAGGGTGTTTGCATGGTTTAGCTTACAGCATAATGCATGAAATCACGGTGATGGGAGACCTTTTTGTGAATGGCAAAGAGGTTGAATGTACAATGCAAATATGCCCAAGACTGCAGAACAACAACCTCTATCCTGTAGATTTTAGTGCACTGATAAAGCAATGGGATAAATGTATGAAAAAGGTGGATATTATGTTAAAAAATAAGGGATAATGTAAATGCAATAATAAATGGTTTTCCAAGTTTGTATCTCTTATTTTGTTTTTAATATACATTTTGAGCCTATTTACTGACTTGCCCTTGTGCTTCTCTTTGGTATTCTTGTCGCTGCTTTCTTTACACCCATTATGTTAATTTGGTGCTTCCAAAAAAATTCATTTGCTTGCTTATGTGTTCATGCATATATTATCTTACTTATAACCTCAATTGCATACTCCTTCCCCAGTAGTGTAACTTCCTATATCTCTACAAATGCAACTTACATAATCACACATTTTCCCAATGTAAACCCTTGTGTTTTTTTCACAATACTTTATTTATTCTTTGCAACCACAGCTTGTTTTGTTTCATTTATATGTTCAAATCAGTGTTGTTGATGTTTGTGAATGCCCACAACGAGTAGGTTACTCTTTTGTGCACCCTGAAAAGGACGTTAAGTGGGGGTTGCAGTATCTTTCCTCACATCCCGAGAGTACTGATGAAGGTGGACCTACGTCCTCCAGGCAGTTGTGCTATGCTTGGCGTCATCTGCATGTCACTTATTACTACAGGGATCACGTCGATCCCTCACCTCGTTAGCCAGGCTGCCATGAACACACCCCGTTTCCAGTGAGGGCTACTAAGAAGCCGAGGAGAGGGCCTTAAGAGGCCAGTATGTTTTGCCTGACCCTGACTAAGATGTCTGATCAGTATATTTTGCCTGACTAAACGTTAGTTTTCCTCCCCTCGAATCAGAGTTAATAGTATGTGAAGCAGTGAAGCAGAATTGTTCTATTAGCTAAAAGTCTGCAAATCCAATTTCACACTAGTCGCACCAAGGCATATTTGTGTAAAATACATTTATAGATAGAGTCAGATGCAGCACTAAGGCAAAAAAATAAACAAATCCTAGGTTACAACCAAAACGCCTTCATCAGTGACAACAAACAACAAAAATACGAGCTAGCAACTCATAGAGGAAGGAATGAATACTTGAATAAAGATAGTTCTTAGCTCTTATTGTTAGTTCTTAGTTCTTGTACTTCTACAGGGGCAGGTGCAGGCCTCAGCTCTGGTATGAGCTGGATGTAGCTGGGAGGAGGATTTCCTGCTCTGCGAGCTAGGCTCGAGCAGCTTATTACTCCACTGCATTGGGACAAGTGCCGCTTAGGGTTGTTAACTGATGTGCCAGTCCATGTTAGTAGACTCAAAACTAAAAAAAAATTAAAAGTATACTCGCAGCCTATGCTACTCTGAACAAACCACCTAACCATGACCTGAGTTATGCCATTAAATACAGTTAGTTGCCTTTTACGACATGCTCTCTGTGGGGCAGTGGTGCTATTCATATCACTATCTTACGCAAAACCCCAGCAGAAATATGGATAAGATCACTTAAAGGAGTAAAAACAGGTACCCAACTTGGTAGCACATACAGTATCGTCTCAGGTCTCCTCGGATGTAGACACATCAGAGGCCAGATGTCAAGGCAAAATTACAACATGAAATTCTTCTTGCATTCAAGTCCATACTTAAACAGAAACTTGGTCTACCTAAGTGTTCATTCAGTCCATGGTCTACCCAGCTCGTACCCCTGCCGTCCTTGGTCTACCCAGATCATACCCTGCTGTCCTTGGTCTACCCAGCTTGTACCCCTGCTGTCCTTGGTCTACCCAGCTTGTACCCCTGCTGTCCTTAGTTTACCCAGCTCATACCCTGCTGTCCTTGGTCTACCCAGCTTGTACCCCTGCTGTCCTTGGTCTACCCAGATCATACCCTGCTGTCCTTGGTCTACCCAGCTTGTACCCCTGCTGTCCTTGGTCTACCCAGCTTGTACCCCTGCTGTCCTTGGTCTGCCCAGCTCATACCCATGCTGTCCTTGGTCTACCCAGCTCATACCCCTGCTGTCCTTGGTCTACCCAGCTCGTACCCCTGCTGTCCTTGGCCTACCCAGCTCATACCCCTGCTGTCCTTGGTCTACCCAGCTCGTACCCCTGCTGTCCTTGGCCTACCCAGCTCATACCCCTGCTGTCCTTGGTCTACCCAGCTCATACCCCTACTGTCCTTGGTCTACCCAGCTCGTACCCCTGCTGTCCTTGGTCTAACCAGCTCGTACCCCTACTGTCCTTGGTCTACCCAGCTTGTACCCCTGCTGTCCTTGGTCTACCCAGCTCGTACCCCTGCTGTCCTTGGTCTACCCAGCTTGTACCCCTACTGTCCTTGGTCTACCCAGCTCATACCCCTACTGTCCTTGGTCTACCCAGCTCATACCCATGCTGTCCTTGGTCTACCCAGCTCATACCCCTGCTGTCCTTGGTCTACCCAGCTCGTACCCCTGCTGTCCTTGGCCTACCCAGCTCATACCCCTGCTGTCCTTGGTCTACCCAGCTCGTACCCCTGCTGTCCTTGGCCTACCCAGTTCATACCCCTGCTGTCCTTGGTCTACCCAGCTCATACCCCTACTGTCCTTGGTCTACCCAGCTCGTACCCCTGCTGTCCTTGGTCTAACCAGCTCGTACCCCTACTGTCCTTGGTCTACCCAGCTCATACCCCTACTGTCCTTGGTCTACCCAGCTCGTACCCCTGCTGTCCTTGGTCTACCCAGCTTGTACCCCTACTGTCCTTGGTCTACCCAGCTCGTACCCCTACTGTCCTTGGTCTACCCAGCTCGTACCCCTACTGTCCTTGGTCTACCCAGCTCGTACCCCTGCTGTCCTTGGTCTACCCAGCTCGTACCCCTGCTGTCCTTGGTCTACCCAGCTCGTACCCCTACTGTCCTTGGTCTACCCAGCTCGTACCCCTGCTGTCCTTGGTCTACCCAGCTCGTACCCCTACTGTCCTTGGCCTACCCAGCTCGTACCCCTACTGTCCTTGGTCTACAATTATTTTGCCCGTGGGCCATACACTTGTGGTACCTTTCCAGCCCTTTCTATAAAGTGCAGTTAGCGTAATCTGCCTTCTCCATTAAAGGACCCTGATATCTACACTTAGATGCATTTTATGGTATGAGGGTAAGTCAGCAAATAGGCTCTGAATTGGAATAGCTGGAAAATGTAGTTGGTAGTTTTTACAGATGTCACTAGATGGCAGCATCATCCATCTTAGTGATTACTGTAGGTAGTAGCATCACCCAGAGTAGTGATTACTGTAGGTAGTAGCATCACCCAGAGTAGTGATTACTGTAGGTAGTAGCATCACCCAGAGTAGTGATTACTGTAGGTAGTAGCATTATCCATCTTAGTGATTACTGTAGGTAGTAGCATTATCCAGAGTAGTGATTACTGTAGGTAGCAGCATCACCCAGAGTAGTGATTACTGTAGGTAGTAGCATCATCCGGAGTAGTGATTACTGTAGGTAGTAGCATTATCCAGAGTAGTGATTACTGTAGGTAGCAGCATCAGCAAGAGTAGTGATTACTGTAGGTAATAGCATCATCCATCTTAATGATTACTGTAGGTAGTAGCATCACCCAGAGTAGTGATTACTGTAGGTAGTAGCATCATCCATCTTAGTGATTACTGTAGGTAGTAGCATCATCCATTTTAGTGATTACTGTAGGTAGTAGCATCATCCATCTTAGTGATTACTGTAGTTAGTAGCATTATCCATCTTAGTGATTACTGTAGGTAGTAGCATCATCCATCTTAGTGATTACTGTAGGTAGTAGCATCATCCATCTTAGTGATTACTGTAGGTAGCAGCATCATCCAGAGTAGTGATTACTGTAGGTAGTAGCATCACCCAGAGTAGTGATTACTGTAGGTAGTAGCATCATCCAGAGTAGTGATTACTGTAGGTAGTAGCATCATCCATCTTAGTGATTACTGTAGGTAGTAGCATCATTCAGAGTAGTGATTACTGTAGGTAGTAGCATCACCAAGAGTAGTGATTACTGTAGGAAGTAGCATCACCAAGAGTAGTGATTACTGTAGGTAGCAGCATCATCCATCTTAGTGATTACTGTAGGAAGTAGCATCACCAAGAGTAGTGATTACTGTAGGTAGCAGCATCATCCATCTTAGTGATTACTGTAGGTAGTAGCATCACCCAGAGTAGTGACTGCTGTAGGTAGTAGCATCATCCATAGTAGTGATTACTGTAGGTAGTAACATCATCCAGAGTAGTGATTACTGTAGGTAGCAGCATCATCCATCTTAATGATTACTGTAGGTAGTAGCATCACCCAGAGTAGTGACTGCTGTTGGTAGTAGCATCATCCATAGTAGTGATTACTGTAGGTAGTAGCATCATCCAGAGTAGTGATTACTGTAGGTAGCAGCATCATCCATCTTAGTGATTACTGTAGGTAGTAGCATCACCCAGAGTAGTGATTACTGTACTGTAGGTAGCAGCATCATCCAGAGTAGTGATTATTATAAGTAGTAGATGCTGGGTATTGCATGCACGTGCTCATTTCAGATACAAAATGTTGTTTATGCTTACAGTGTAAAAACAATAACAGCTTGCTGTTGTGCATTGTTTTATAAAGCGAAAGACTTTCTGCAAAATATATTCATTAAAAAATGCTTCTAATTTATGGTGAGAAGTGTTTGTCACATAAAGCGATGCATAAAAAAACATAAATTTTCTCAAGTGTGCTAAAAAATTGCTGATGAAGCCTGACCAGGTCACCCTGATCAGATGCAACATAAGTATTTGTATGATGAGTGGGAGCGATGATTCAAGCTGACGGGAAAAAGTAATGATAGACAGTGTAGCAGCTGAAAAAGAATGTTCACATGGTTTATCCTACAGCATGATCACTCCTTGGCAGGAGACGTTTTGCAAATGACAAAGAGATTGAATGTGAAATGCTAATGTGGCAAAGACAGTAGACTAAGACTTCTATGCTGTGGGATTTGGTGCACTAATAAAGTGATGGTGGAAATTATTTAGAGAAATAAGGGGCAATGTAAGTGCAATAATAAATGGTTTTCAAGTTCGCACCTCATTTAGTTGTTTTTATAAATAGCCATTTCTGACCCTATTTCCTGACTACCCTCGACACAAAAAAGATTGGATGTATTTTGTTTTGTTTTTTGCGTTCGCCTTATTTCTCTAATCCCCAAGGCGGTGTGGGTTGCACTGTGTTTTATTTTGCGCCTGTCAGCTCAGTATATCTGACTTCAGCATGCATTTTAGGTAAGAGTCTGCTTCCTCCTGCATTTTCTAAGGGTTTGCTTCCCTGGGATAACAGCAGGTGCTGTGATGGGGATCGAACCCAGCACCTTCTGATTGTGAGCTGTATCACTTAACCACTAGCCCACGCCGTCCCCTCGTCGGATGCATAAAACAATAGTTATTTAAAAAGCATTTTTGTATGAAGATAAAACAATGCTTAATATAATATTGTTGTGGTCTGTGGATTTTATTTAGGGAAGTTGCGTGCATCTATTGATGTCATCTCTTTCTTGTTTCAGATGGAAGAAAGCATGAGACGTTTCATGATGTATCACCACCGCTACTAACCCCTCAACTCTTCTAACTTCAAACTTCTCTGTCTAAGTCACTGGATAAATACTGACCAATGAGTGGATTGTGAGCATTATATGGTCTCTAACCTTGCATCACATCAACACTTTGAACTGCACTGCAACCATTTTATTTATTTTTGTTTTGGTTAACTAAAACGTTCAACTTAATTCACAGAGAATTTGAGGAACTGCAGTAAAATAAAATAGCAGTTATGACCAGAAGACAAACAAGGTTATAATTCTGAAGCATCAGTGTTTGTCTCTTGCTGTTCTTCATGAAAAAAGAAAGTTTTGGGGATATCACAATTCACTGTATTATGCATTGTCTTTTTATACTTTTAACTGTCTATTGTCAGAATTTCTGTCTCTATCAAGGTTTTTACTTTCTGTTTCTGAATATTATATGTCTTGTATGTTTTAGGTTTTCCTCTTTTTGTCATTCCTTCATCTGTTCCCTTGAACTGGGCAGCCGGATTCATCTTGATATAACCATAAAATTACAGTTTGCTTGATTTTACAACTGTTAGTAGGTCTTAATATGTTCTGATTTTCTGTGAGATTATAATTAGTATGTTGGTATGTGAGATATTAACCTTGTATCATATTCCAAGAATCTGTCTGAAGCATCTTATGGCCATTGTTTGAATTGTCTTTATCCAGAACTTTATTTTAACCTTGTTTGTTTTTCTGCTAGATTTGTTGCACATATCAAATGCACTATTTGTAGATCATAAATGGCATGAGTGCTACATGTTATTTTATGTGAACTTTGTAATTTAATGCCAATTTGCTAGACAATATATCAAATGATTTCTCAGTGCTGGATTAAATATTGAAGCTAAACACACGCACACATATATATATATATGTATTTGAGTACTTATGTATGTGTATATATGATTTTATACTTATGTGTGTGTGTGTTGAGTCATCGCTTTACTAAGCCTCTGCAGTTGGTTCTGTATTTAGCATGTTAGTAAAGTAGTGTAGTCAGACTTGTTTGTCTAAGGTAGATGTAGACACTATTAGCTTCCTGCAACATGCAACAGCCGTTATCTTATTATTTAAGAAAGAGAAAGTGTAAATAATTTACCCTTATTTGAGTCTTGTAAATTATCAATATCTATTTTCATTATAAATTAATGTAAATAAAATTGCTGATTGTGGCTGAGCAGCAAGAATACCAGCTTCTTATTCTAGACACACAGGATCAAACCCTGGTGAAAGTCATACTTTGTTTCTATTGCGAGATTCAAATCAATCCTGCACTATGTGTGCCAGCTGCCGGTGACAAGGAAACTTTATTCCTTATAAATGGGATGCCAGCAATGAGAAAGCTGTAATCACAATGATAAAGGGTAGTCCCATAGTAGACACTGCTGTCGAGGATGAAGTATTACTATGCCTCAGCTTTTTATGAGTCGGAATGGTCAGTTCTCGTCCTCACTGCTTTTCCTTTCATAACAATAAGCCAGGTAATCATTTACATCTTAGTTGATGAGCAAGTTGGTGACAGGGTTCTAACCCAGTACTTTGCTGTGAGAAGTTACAACTCTACCATCCTGCCACTCAAACATTCACTGATAATGATATTTTTTTTCACAATAACGAAGTCCCCAATTGGTTGATAAATTTTAACTTGATGAGGATATCAAATGTTGCATCAGCTGACCTCCAACATGCTCTGTTTCTTGAATTAAATGTTCACTTCAACAGACTATCTTCAGTCCATCTATTGATGTTGCTCTCCCACGTTAAGTCCTGTCTTCTTCTTGTCCGTCTGCCTTCAACCTCTCCCTCCAGCATTGTTTCTAGCAGTGTATCATATCTCTTTATATGTCCAAAATATTTTATATTTCCTGCCTACTAGTTATGTCATTCAATATTTCCCTTCCTATTCCTAATCTTGCCAGGACTTCTTTCTTTATTTGCTTTTTTTTCCACAACATGCAACTCATTTTTCTGTATATCCACATTTCATTTTGTCCTCTGAACTGTTTGCTCATCGTCCGCACCGTTTAGCAATGATGAATATACATAACACCTGATGACTCATTTTTAGCACTTTTATTATATGTCTGGATGTCCCTAATAAAAGGTATGTAATTATATGAGTCCCCAGTTTAATCAACTAATTCATTCAGAAGATGTCATTGTAAGTTAAATATTTTGTACAGTTCTTTTAACCTTTACACCCTAGGTTTTAAACAGTAAATGTATATTGATCAGAGTAGGGAGATACCTCTTTCCTTCAAACATGTATACCATCTCTTTTTCCTCTGGGGAGCAAGACGAAAGTCTGGTCAGGCAAAATATACTCATCAGACATGGTAGTCAAGATCAGGCAAAGGACCATACTGGTCAAGACCCTCACCTTGGCTTCCTAGTAGCCCTCCCTGGAAATGGGCTGTTTTCATGGCAGTCTGGCTAATGAGGTGAGATCTCGATGTGATCACTGTAGTTGTGAGTCACACGCAGATGAAGCCAAGCATAGCACAATCTCATGGAGGATCAAAGTCCACCTTCATCAGTACACTCGTGATGTGAGGAAAGCTACTGCGACCTGCCACTTAATGTCCTTTTCAGGACGCACAATAGAGTAACCAACGCATTGTGGGCATTGACAAACAAACAACAACTCTTTTACAAAAGAGATCTAAATAAGGTCTTATAATATAAAATGACACTAAATGCTTGCAATAGGCAGACTCAGTGGTCCCGTGGTAAGGTGACAGCCTCGAGTGGTGGAGGTAGGTTGCAGGTTCGAATCATGATGGGATTTGTTTTCATGTGGATCTTCTGGTAAAAATTCCTTTGATCTCTGGGTGGTGAGATGTGTTTTCCGTGTTCAGCGTCGAGCACGTTAAAAATCCCTTAGCAGTTAGAAATAGAAAAGAGTAGACGTAATGGCTGCCGGGCAAAATTGTAGCTAAATAACTGTCAGAAAATGATTTTTATCTTCTTCCAGGTAGATTTTTTAAGAGCAGCATATAGATGGCACCTAACTGGCTGCAGGTCTACTTAGCTCTAGTGTTTGAGTTTAATAAGATGGACTCTGTAGAGTCTTCTAAACCAAGTAAGTTAAGTTAATAGACAGAATAATGGTTACAGCTACTGATGCAAAATTTTGAGGTGTAAGGGGATTCCGTGGCGAAGTGGTTAAGCCGTCGGCTTCATGATCAGGTGGTGTGGGTTCGACTCCGCACTTAGCCGTAATTTTTCACAGGTTCTTGATGCGGAGTCTCCAGCATCTCGTAGTCGCCCCCTAGTCGTCTTGTCCTTGACTTGCCACTGGGGTTGGGCGGCTCGAGACGAGAGAGTAAGGATAAAATGTAGCGCAGTTAATCCTTACTAAAAATAGCGCTAGCAAAATTTATTATGGGATCATCGTCTGCGATAGACGGCTGCCTTTGCCTTTGAAGGGCCTAAGAATGACATTGCATTCCAGGCAGACTCATGGGTACTCAGTCCCTTTCAATAAATGGCATAGAGTGTAGACTCTGATGGGTCTCGTGGGTTGTACACATTTTTTTTCCATCCTCTCTTACGCCCTACTGGACCACTGAATAATTTCAAAATATTACAGTCTGTGTAACCAGTTCATTGATTGCAATGTCTTGTTCCAAGACTCGTCCGATCATCATCATCATGTGTCTTGACAGTCGGCATCCATCCACATCTCTGACATGTGTCTTTTACCAACTCTGTTGTTGACCATCTCCGTGCCATTCCTTTAGGCTGTCCAATATTTTCTCTCTCTGCCTCCCTTAGTCTCTCTTCCCTGCTAGTTTACCCGTTGTCACAGTTGGTTCCAACCTGCCTCTTCTCATGACATGCCCAAAAAAAGAATTACTTCTTTGTCCTAACTTTTTGCAATTAGTTGTCTTTGTGTCTGTGCATCTTCAAATACCACATCGTTAGTCTTCTTGGCAATCCATAGAATTCTTAACGTTCTTCTGTAAAACCAAATTAACATCACCTCAAGTGATCATTGTGCTTTTTTGCTGATTGTCCATGATTCACAGCAATATATCAATACTAGAAGACCAATTTTGCCTAGGCTATTCTGTTTCTTATGTTGTTGATCTCTTCTAAAATTTAACCCTCTATCCAACATCTTTGATGACTGAAGATCTCACACGCAGATGAGTCGCCATGTAGAATAGGGGTCAGATTCCTGAACACATTCTACAAGAATGCCCACTTTATAGTGGAATGAGATGCCAGGAGAGGGTGCACAGTTGGGACAAAAAACTGTGGAGCAGCTGCTCTGACCTAGTGAAAGCTACAAGCTTCATCATAGCAACTGAATTACAGATATAGCAAGACCAAAAGGAATGCAAAGAAGAAGGACATATATTTATTGTTATTGTCCCCACTATACCCCTGAGGTCAGATTGTAAATACATTTAAATACAGTGGAAATGAAATGGCGTTTGGCTTGGCTTCGTTCGTTCTCAATCTCCCACTACCAAACCCTAAAAGGGCTTAAGTAACAGAATGTAGTCCAGAGAACGGAATGTGTTGTGCTCTAGTTTACAGCTTGACTGCGATATTTGCACCCTGTGCCACACGAGCATTTGTCAGTACCACCTATCTTCAATTTATTCAATAGATGGTACCTCAGTCTGTTGTGGCCTGTGTGGAGTCTGAAGACCACGACCTGCTCTCTTCTGTTCAGCTGGTAGTAGGCATCATTTCTTGTGTAGCCAGTGTGTTCTGTTTCCCATTTGGCCATGTATCTGGCCCTAATAAGCCTTTTGGACTCTTCGTAGGTCACACTAGAATCTGGTTGTGGTAGTCTTGCAGAATTGCAGATTCATCTATTGCTGTGTCATCATTTAACAGGCGGCCATTGATAGACTTCAAACTGTCACTCCTATCCATATCAAGTATACCCATAATTTGTGCCTATGAAGTCAGGATGTCAACTCTTTCATTGCCTTGAACCCTAGAATGACCAGGACAGTAGATCCACACCAGCCCCTCCAGGTTTCTTCTTCTTCTTCGTACGCTGTCAGACGTCAACCTTTATTTTTTCGAAAAAAGCAGCGATCATCCTGAGGCTGTCGACACTGCCATAGAGCTTGTCTAGTGTTGCCACTGGTGATGGCCACATCTGCTTTCTCTGATCCTCATATGTCGGGCAGTTTTGCAGCAGATCTTCAGCGATCATTTTCCCGGTACCACGCGAGCATTCGTCAGTGCCACCTATCTTCAATTTATTGAATAGGTGGTACCTCAGTCTATTGTGGCCAGTGCGAAGTCTGAAGACCACGACCTGCTCTCTTCTGTTCAACTGGTAATAGGCATCATTTTTTGTGTACCTCCAGGTTTGATACCTCTACATCTGCCATCCATTCATGTCTTAGCCAGCCCTTCGTAACTTAATTTAACTTCATTATGCTGGTTTAGAAGGTTCTATAGAGTCTGTTTACAACCAGTTTATTCCACTGATACTAAAAATAACTATGAGCATCCAATCTGTTTTTTAATGCATTAACTGACCCTATCACTATCTCATCCTGTGGCAATGCATTCCAAGCATTCACTTCTCTCTGACTAAAACAATATTTTCTAATATCTAATCTGGACAAGGTCCAAAACAATTTGAAGCTGTGCCCTTTCTTCTTCTGCATTCGTTCTCAATCTCCAGCTACCAGACCTGAACTGGGCTTTGCAAGTAGCAGGTTGTAGTCTAGAGAACAGAATGCGTTGTGTTGCTAGTTTACAGCTTGACTGCGATATTTGCACCTTTCGGTCTGACACATCCGTCTTCTGCAGTTGTGCCCTTTTCTTCTTGTATCATCTAAAGTAAAGATTGAGAGTCTGAAATGATGATTGTCCCTGTTAAAGAGGCCTCAGATAATCATCTCAGAGCTGCAGTCACTGCTTCCATCTTCATTCTCTCACTAGAGGTTGTCGTTCTGTATGCCCAACTCTGCTCAGCAACAACCAAGCCAAGCCGAGAAGTACCAACCAGCTATCTTACTGTATAGCCCCAATCCGATTCATCAGTGTATATATATAAGGGCATCACCATACTGCATGTTATCATTTAAATTCGAGCTCTGTCCTCCAGTTGCACCACACTCTGCAATCCCTGTGTATGATGACTCTGTGGTAATCTGTCATTCTATTGCCAGTGATGACCCATTCTTCTCCCTGTGGCAGTACCGTGGATTAAAATAAAGTGAGTAAAAACATTCAAGGCATGGATTCAAACAGTGCCCTGGAACAGCAACAAAAATTATACTTGAGTTACAACCAAATAGATGTTACTGCAAGTCGCAAATCCTAACAATACCACCTTACATACCTCACATCTACATATTCACCTGACTCAACACCACCTCACATCTATATATTCACCTGAGTCAACACCACCTCACATCTACATATTCACCTGAGTCAACACCACCTCACATCTATATATTCACCTGACTCAACACCCCCTCACATTTATATATTCACCTGACTCAACACCGCCTCACATCTATATATTCACCTGACTCAACACCACCTCACATCTATATATTCACCTGACTCAACACCACCTCACATCTATATATTCACCTGAGTCAACACCGCCTCACATCTATATATTCACCTGACTCAACACCCCCTCACATCTATATATTCACCTGACTCAACACCGCCTCACATCTACATATTCACCTGACTCAACACCACCTCACATCTATATATTCACCTGACTCAACACCCCCTCGTATCTACATATTCACTTGACTCAACACCACCTCACATCTATATATTCACCTGACTCAACACCCGCTCATATCTACATATTCACCTGACTCAACACCCCCTCGTATCTACATATTCACCTGACTCAACACCCCCTCGTATCTACATATTCACCTAACTCAAATTTGTGCAAGCCAAGGACTAGCTGTATTTTAATAATTCAAATCCTAAGTCAATTAATCCCACTTGAGTGAATATACATTTAAAAACTGACTATTTGATAAACTCCTGTGGTGGAGAATTTTCAATTACAGGGCTATTGGGTAATAGGACATTCACTGAGGTAAAAAGCCTGCAAAATGTGTCATTGACTATCTAGGATTGGTAAATGCTTGGAATGTATTTCCACAGGAAATAGTGGAGGCAGGGTAAATTTATGCATTCAATAATAGATTAGATGCACACAAGTATTTTTAGATCAAGTGAATGTAAAATTAACTGGTTGTATACAGACTCTGCAGTCTTCTGAACCAATTTAAAGACACTGTGTTAAGAAAACTCTAAAAACAATATCTCATATATAATACATATATCATTTTAAAAAGATAAAGATATTCTCAAAGCAGAATAAAGCATTGGAGATTTCATAGTTCTAGATCTCAGAAGAATTGTAAGTCAGTTACCCATATACAGCTGTGTAGATAGGGAATTGAATACAGTCCTTTGGTCATAATAGACAAGTATGAACATTTCTGTTACTCACGCGCTTATACAGTAAAAGGAAGTGAGAATAAACTGGTTTTATGGAGATCGGAAGAACGCAGAGTGTTTGGTTATTCTTCTTCTTCTTTCCTCTTTTTGTCTTTCAGTTTCAGCTTATTGTCTTTAAAATAACAAGAAAAAAATAGTCACAGCTACTATGGTACTAAAATGTACAATTTAAAATAATGTTTAATAATATTGACAAATATACTCAGATGCTGCATTGGAATAGAAACATAAACAAATCCTACATTATGACCAAAAGACGTTTGTCAGGTACAAAGACACATTCCTGACCTCTTACACTTTCTTTTAGCCGCAGTTCTCGAATCCGCGCATGACTTTTATTTTGAGAAGTGACAATCTGTTTTCATCATTGCTGTTATGATTTGTTAATAATTTTTATTTCTGATAATCTTTGTCAGTTATGACGGTTTTCTAGTTAATTCGTAATTAACATAATTCTCTTTTATGTTCTTTTATTTATGCGATATCTGAGACACACATATCCATGCTAGAATACTTTTACTTATTATAAACACTTTTTACAATTTTTTTATTTAACTTAACATGATTGTTGTCCGTTTACGTGGATTTCTATTTTTCCTATTTTAACCAACTTTCCCCATAACCTAGAGAGCAGAAATTGTGTACACAGCCTCTACTAGGGTGACCTGTTAATCTATCAAATTTATTTTGACATCTACATGCCCTGTCCTTAAACCATGTCATTTTCAAATTCAGAGTTAGATAACTATGTGGAAAAGTAAGATGCATTCATTGAGCGAGGACAATCGTGAACCACCTGATATAAACATTGAATGCAGGTGAAGAAACTCCCACTGTCCCCAAAACAAAACAAAAGTCTTAGCATAAATGAAATCTTGTACTAAAAAAAATGCAGCTTTTTAAAAATATTTACTTGTTTATATATGTTTTATTAACTTTCAACAGCATTTTGTCTTAAGAAAAATAGAATACATGATAAAAAAAAGAGAAATGAAACACAAAGATAGCTTTTGCTTATCAAGAAAGCTATATTTCATGTTATAATGTGGCTTATTGTAGTTTTCACACACAATTGAAAGCACATACATCAAATATTGTATCTTTTCCTTATCTCATTCCCTCTATTTTTATGAACTGCAAAGCCATCTCTGTAGTGGACTCCTTTGCATGACATCTGCATTAAAGAACTTTGAGGGTTCTAAGGGTATTGGTTTTGCTACAATAATTTTATATGATGAGATTGCCAGCTTTATAGACAACAATATTTAGTCACTTCTTATGGCATACTTTGATGATCCCAGCAGTTCTCTTCGTTGTTTCCTTGAATCAACGTCAGTAGAAGTTGTTACTTCCTTTCTAGAAATCACTTTTAACACTCGTTGCAAAAGTAATGATATTTCTGATCTGTGTGTTCATTAACTTGACTTAAATTAACTTCATTATACTCGTTTAGAAGACTCTTCAGAGTCTGTATACAACCAGTTTATTCCAGTCCACAAATACTTAAAACACTGTGAGCATCTAATCTATTTTTGAATTTTTAACTGACACTGCCTCCACAACGTCTTGTGGCAATGTATTAGAAGAATTCACCACTCTCTGACTCAAACAATATTTCCTAATATCTTATAACTAACATTTATGACTATTTAAAACTTACTGATTGCCATTAGTTCATCAGACTCCCATACACGTCAACTTCAGCCAATGAAAAGTAAAATACCAAACTAACACCAGATAAATCATAACACAAATATCAGACTAACCAACACAACCATCTGAAAAAAAGCAAAACATGTTTTAGACAAACCAAAACTCATGTTTCAGACAAACCAATACTTGTGTTTCAGACAAACCAGAGCTCATGTTTCAGACAAACCAGAGCTCATGTTTCAGACATACCAGAGCTCATGTTTCAGACAAACCAAAACTTGTGTTTCAGACAAACCAGAGCTCATGTTTCAGACAAACCAGAGCTCATGTTTCAGACATACCAGAGCTCATGTTTCAGACAAACCAAAACTTGTGTTGCAGACAAACCAGAGCTCATGTTTCAGACATACCAGAGCTCATGTTTCAGACAAACCACTTGTGTTTCAGACATACCAGAGCTCATGTTTCAGACAAACCAAAACTTGTGTTTCAGACAAACCAGAGCTCATGTTTCAGACAAACCAGAGCTCATGTTTCAGAAAAACCAATACTTGTGTTTCAGACAAACCAGAGCTCATGTTTCAGACATACCAGTGCTCATGTTTCAGACAAACCAAAACTTGTGTTTCAGACAAACCAGAGCTCATGTTTCAGACAAACCAGAGCTCATGTTTCAGACATACCAGAGCTCATGTTTCAGACAAACCAGAGCTCATGTTTCAGACATACCAGAGCTCATGTTTCAGACAAACCAAAACTTGTGTTTCATACAAACTAGAGCTCATGTTTCAGACAAACCAAAACTTGTGTTTCAGACAAACCAGAGCTCATGTTTCAGACAAACCAAAACTTGTGTTTCAGACAAACCAGAGCTCATGTTTCAGACAAACCAGAGCTCATGTTTCAGACATACCAGAGCTCATGTTTCAGACAAACCAGAGCTCATGTTACAGACAAGCTAAAATTCGTGTTTTAGACAAACCAAAACTCAAACACAAGTCAAAGAAAAACCCAAACACTATACAAACCACCAGAAAAAGTAAAACCTACACACAAAACAAACAAACCCAAGCACCATGCAAAACAAAACCCAATAACCAAACAAACAGAAACCCATACACTAAACAAAGCAAAACCAAAACACCCCACAATATAAAACCTAAACATTTAGATAAAACTAAAAAAATAAAAAACAATAAATGCATGTAATGGGGAGAAAAGGGCAGCTAAAAGGATGGCGGCTATAACACAAATGAAAATTATAGGACTTACTAAGTAACTATAAATTCAACTTTTTCATTATGAAACTTGTGTAGCTATAAATCTAACATTTTACTATAAGACTTGTTAAGTAACTATAAATATAAGTATTTTGTTATAGGACTTGTTATGTAGCTATAAATCTAACAACATTTTACTTTACGACTTGTTAAGTAACTATAAATCTATTTTACTGTAAGATTTGTTGTGTAGCTATAAATCTAACTATTTACTAAAGGACTTGTAATGTAATTATAAATCTAACATTTAACTATAGGACTTGTTAAGCAATTATTAATCTAACATTTTATTAAAAGGACTTGTTATGTAACTATAAATCTACATAGTTTATTATAGGACTTATTAAGTGATTATGAATCTAACTATTTAATTGTAGGACTTGTTATGTTATTACGAGTCTAACTATTTTCAACCATTTAAAAAAATAAATGATCAGAAAGCAAATTTTTTAATAATTTGGTTCATTGTTGTAAGGAGCATCAATGACTGAATTTGTTTGTAAAATAACAATGACATGCATGACATAATATAAAATTATATAATTTCCTAGGTTTGTCTGAATGGAACAAAACACCTAAATTTCGTTGTAGACCAACAAGTGCCAAATATGCTTATAACAAGAGAAATAATAAATGCATCCCGCATGAAATTTAATATTTCATTGTTTGCTCCCATTGAAAGACTTATTATTGTTGTTCACAACTAACTTTCACAAAATGTCAATATTTCATAGTACTGATGTCATATATTAATTTATAGCCTCAATGTAACACTTCAGCTCAGCTGCTTTTAATAATTAGTAAACCTAGCGTTATTTGCGTAACTTAAAATGTAAACAGAGCTTCAACTTTGAACTGATTTTCTATGGAACATTAAAATTGAAATGTTAGTTTTATTTGTATCTTCATTGTAAAACAAAATTGATTTATTGTTATGGAAGATCGAAATGATAACATTGCTGAAAAATAACTGCAAACGATAACGGTAAGAAATAATTGCATAAATCACACTGAGCAAACGAGACTCTAGAGGAAACAGCAAAATGACCCCTTCCCATTTTTTCATTTCCTTTTGATTTGCACATAAAAACATCCATAATTATTGGTTATTGCTAGTAGTTACATAATTTGTTACAGCAAAGCTCTTTGAAAGAAAAGCCCTGTACAATATCGTATTTAGACTTAAACTGATAGAAGTGCACAAAGAACATAAATTGTGACTAATTCTTACAATTTGTTGACATGCATAAACATGGAAATTTGCTACTTTTATAAAATTGTATAAATGCAGTGTTTTCAACAAAGTCAAATTTAAATTATGTAAATTGTGCATGTTTGTTTTTTAGTTTGTCACCTAAATTATATTTAGTATAAAAGTTTTCAAGTGAATGCAAAGTCTGCAACTGTAAATGGATACCTGACTCTTATAGTATTGCTTAAGACAAGACAGCAAGGAAGGAAACCGGTCCTCCCACCTTAAACAGTTAGGACATTGCACAATGAATGCTATAACATAAGGGACTTCACTCTTATTTGCCCTACCTACCATTTTCATGATCAGTTGGAATGTCATCCTCACTGATTGTTTTACATGAAAGATGCATTGAAAATTATATATATATAAATACACACACATAAAATATTGAAAATCATATTTTTTCTGTATAAGTACAAGTGCAATTACTTGGTTATTTTTTTATAGCGGTTCACAAATTTTGTGGCAATAAATTAAAATAGTTTTAAAATAAATATTCACAGTTAATTGTTTTACAGACTAAATGGAAGTATATACTAATTTTTCCACTCCCCACCACCACCCTCCCCCGACCCCAAATATTACCCACTTGTTGAGAACCCACTGCTCTAATAGTTCGTCCCTAAAAAATATGGAATTTGATATCATCCTTACAACAGAACAATATCAATTGTTCAAATGAAGTTATGATTGCTAGAGCTTGTCTCTATCTCTCTCACAAAACACTTTAGCAAATTGAGAGATCATAAAGGCTAAGGTCTTCTTTTTCTTCTTTGTTGTGCTTGAAAGTATATCCATATCTGTTATGTTGTATCTTGTTTAAACTTCAGTCTTTTGTAGTTCAAATGTAGATCCATAAAGTTTTTCTTCCATTACTATTTCTCTGGGGCAGTGGATTTGTCTCAGGGAATCAAATTCAGGGCAGTTCTGTAGTATTTGCTTTGCAGGT
Source organism: Ariolimax columbianus (assembly GCA_036924085.1). Lineage (NCBI taxonomy): Eukaryota > Metazoa > Mollusca > Gastropoda > Stylommatophora > Arionidae > Ariolimax > Ariolimax columbianus. The sequence continues at coordinate 20,515,584 of JAVGWX010000011.1, forward strand.
TGGGTGCGTGTCAATATGTATAGATGGTTGAGGTGCCAATCTTCAATGTTGTGTTATTTTGTCTGCAGAGTCATATGTGTCCTGTTCTGAGGCATACACTAACAATTTTCTATGGTCTGCTTTCCTTGCGGTACACATCATGTGTTAGTGTTAATTATGCTCTGGTTGACTTAATAATCCTTTTCTTTTGTTGGTATGTAATTGGTACATCCAATTGGTCATCTGCAGCACCACCCTTTGCCAGTCAATATGCTCTTTCGTTTTCCGGCATTACACAATAAGGCAGCATCCACTGCACAACATTCTTGCATTGGTTACTCAGTTCAGACAGTAAAGCTTGTAGACCTGACAATTTCCTGGACTTCAGTACCAGGAATGCTGATTTTACATCAGTCAGAAATAGTACCAGTTACGGGTCAAGATTGGTTTTCAATAGTATCTTAGTTCCCATCTTGATTGCCTGATGTCTTTGATTGGTAATATTGCTTTTGGTTGTGTGGCTTTCCTAGAGATGGTAGAAGAAGAGTATAAAAGTCAGTCAACATAGCAGCCCTTTAGTCATCAAAATTGCCTTAGTCTATTCCTTTTTGCAATACCATGTGTTTTTGTGCAGCCCTCAGACCATCAACATTACCTTCATACATCCATTGGACAATAACATGTCTTCGTATAGCCCTCAGACCTTCAAAATTGACTCTGCTCATCCCTTGCACCATAACATGTCTGTGTGTGTCTCTCAGACCATAACAATTGCCTTTGTTCATCCCTTAGACCATAACATGTGTCTTAATGTGACTCTCTGACTACCAACATTGCCTTTATTCACCCATTGAACCATAACATTTGTCTTCACATGGCGTTCAGAATATTCAAAAATGTCTTTGTGTAGCCATGGGCCTTCAAGACTTTCGTGTAGTACATGGAATCATTAGCTTGACTTCATGCAACCTTCATGCTAGTTTGATTATGCTCAAGTGCTTGGAACTTTGAACAGGCAAGAAAACGGCACGATAAACTGACTCTGGAAAAAGATAAAAATACAATATGAATAATATTTGCCCATGTAATTGTATTTTTGTTTATAACCCTTCACAGTCAATGCTTCTTTTTTGTGTTCCATATTGTGTGAGTGAAAATATTGTCTTTGATGTTATGTACATAGTCTGGTTTATAATTTTGTATCCATTAAAGTTGAAAACTTCTTTTTCATTAACTAGTAAGGATTGTTTGTACATTTTATTTTTTGTGTAAATTGTCCAATTTTCCCACACAAAAACTTGCGAGACTGCTAGAGCTCGTTATATATTGTACAAAATCTGAAAGTGTGTTATGAAATTGTAAATACAAGAATTATAAACCTAGCTGTATTTTATACTGTTGTGATTGTTTTATTATTATTATTCCTATGATTTGTTTTTGTCCTTCCCAGCATAATTATCTTACAGAAATGTCAATGGTTTGCAAAATCCATGCAGTGAGATTGTATGTGTGAAATTTGATTTGCTATTGTATGAGTTGCTGTGTTAATTCATTTCTACCTCTGGATATGATACTCTTATTATATTTTATTTGGTGTTAGAGATCAGAAGTCATACATTAACTTGCACTTTTTTAAGTAGAATTTGTTGTATGCAGTGATACGCAAAGCTTGTATCCGTGGTTAGGGAGATTATAAGTCATGCATTAATTTACACTTTTTTTGTAGAATTTGTTGTATGCAATGATTCACAGAGCTTTTATTCATTGTTGGGAAGATCAGAAATCATACATTAATTTACACATTTTAGTATAATTTGTTGTATACACCAATACACAGAGCTTCTATCCATTCTTAGAGAGACCAGAAATCATACATTAACTTGCACATTTTTAGTATAATTTGTTGTATACACCAATACACAGAGCTTCTATCCATTCTTAGAGAGACCAGAAATCATACATTAACTTGCACATTTTTAGTATAATTTGTTTTATGCACCGATACACAGAGTATCTATTTATTGTTGGGGAGATTAAAAATCATATGTCAATGTATATGTTATAAAATATGTGCGTTTGCAAATGTATACATAGGTGAATTAAAATAACGATTTTTCAAGTTTTTTTTTGTATGCCTCTCTCTATTATTTGTTAACATATTTTTTGTGATTATCCATCGTCAGTGATATAAGAAAATGGGGCGTATTTTCTGTTTTTAGAATAATTTAGTTTTCACTTAATATTTAAACATAATTATTTTTTGTAATCGTTATTAGTAGAATAGAAAATCAGATTTTAATTTAAGTATTTAAAACATTTATTTATACAAATATGTGCAGATATGGAGTTTTGGAAGTTTTTTAGGAATAGATGGAGGGATGTGGAGTATCCCAATAATGTTAATTTGAATATTATAAATTGTAACTTTCCAGTGTTTCTGAGGGATCCATAATCTGAGTTTAATATACATATTTATTATGTTTTCTACCAATTCATGTAGAGACATAGATTATGATTTTAGTTTAGTTTTTATATCATTGATTTATTAATTTTTCATAATTTATTATCATATGAAATCTAGAATCTGACCACAATACATACATTTTAAGTCGTTACGTATAGAGACTTATTGAATGTTTGGTGTTTCTCCTGTTTTATAAGCTTTTATTTAACTTGACATGACCGTAATCATTGTCCGTGACCGTTGTTAATTTGCGTAAACTTCTATGTTATCCTATTTTAACCAATTTCTCCATAACCTAAAGAGCCAAAATTGTGTACACATTCTCTACTAGTGCGACCTGTCAATCTACCGAATGACCTTCCAGAAACACCAATACATTATGTATTTTCCTAAATAACATTTCTTGACGCCATTCTGTATCCAATAAAAGAAATTTAACTACTTCCTATACTGAAAAATAGATTTGTAAGGTTTGTGTCACTTCGAATTTTGAATGGTTCTAAAATAATTGTAATCCTGTAGTCTCAAAAACAGAAAAAAACATGTTAATTAGAGGTTGTACCAAAGAACGTAGTTTTTTTTTTATTTTGTTCTTATAATATTTGTATCTCTGATTTGGGGATATTACATATAAACCATCCTCTTTGGATAAATGTGCCATCCAGGATTAGATTATATTGCTGTGGAGTCTTTGGATTTCTAATTTCTAAGCTGATACGAGTAATTTATTCTGGCTTTTTCTGACCACAGAAAGAGCATACACAATAATTGTTGTATACTGAAAAACAATAAAACTAATCAAAGACCTATTGAGTTAACTATTTTACCCTGATGTTGGTTTGTGGCACTAGTTCCTGCCAAATGGTTATCTGACAAACTTTGCCTAATATATTTATGTTTTGAACACGTAACTATTATCTTGTTCAATGCAATATTTCACTTTTATTTTCTACTAGAACAATATTTAAATCTCATTTGTAAGCAAATCGTATATGATTGGGGCAAATAATTATGTCTCTGTTCTTTTAAATATGTATTTCCTGTTTCAAGGTCTTATGTGTAACGGCTTAAGTAGCTGTTGTCTTGTTCTTCTTAGGACGGACCGGGTTCATAATATGCACCTCCACAGTTTTGCAAAGCAAAAGAAAGTGGACAATTTATAGTTAAGTTGATATGTCTTGATTTAAACAGATAATCAAACATTTCAGAAGTCTGAGCAGAACCCATTTTGAGCACAGTACAGTCTGCCAAGACAAGGGTGGCCTGAGATAAAAATCAAAGCTAGTTGCATGACATCAGTGTTAAGACGTCAATGTATACATTTTGTTTTATATATTTATTTTTTTCACACATGCAAGACCTATAACAGATTTTGAAGTTTTCATTTATTAATTTGAATAGTATGTTATTGTATTATCAACCACATCCAAATGTTGTCTATCCATCTGTACCTCTGCCGGCATCTAACTTTCTTGCCCTCCACTCTTCATTCAAATTTTACTTTAATTCAGATATTTTGTTTTTCTGCTTATTATTTCCTTCAGAAATGTCTTGTCCACCTTGAGTTGTTCCAGGACCTCATTATTTGTTTTCCTATCTTTCCAACAAACTTGTCCAAGTTGTCTGAAGGCCCACATTTCAAAGGCTTCAATACTCTTTTCCATTTTCTTTATCAAGGTCCAGGTTTCTACTCCATACAATAAAACTGAATGCACATAGCTTTTAATGACATCTTTACACAAAGCTCAAATATAGTAAGTATATAAGTAAGTAGCCCCTTTTCAGTTATGTCTGACTATTGGTTGATGCAACCTTGAAGCAGAAACTCTCTACTGGGTTTTTGGTTTCCCTTTTTTTTGTTACCTTGTCTTTTCACTTCTCTGTGTTACCTGAGCTTATTTTCGTTTAGCCTGAGGAGCCTCTTCAGGTGCATCTCCATTTGGATCAGTCTGCAGCTATGTCTCCCCAAGCTGTCAGATTCATATCCAGAGCCTTCATGTCCCGCTTAAATGTGTCTTTGAACCTCAGCTGTGGTCGATCATCTGTTCTTTTACCACACCAGCTGTCCATAGAGAATATCATTGGAGATGTGACTATCTTCCATTGGGCAAACATGACCAAGTCATTGCAGCCTTCGCTGTTGAAGAATGTTGTACATACTTGTTCGATCGGCGCAAAAATGCACTTTTGCATGTGTCACATTGTCTTTTTATGAGACGCTAAGGTAAAAAATATGAAATTACGCATATAGAGACTGAATAAGATTAAGGTTTTCTATCATTTTATTTATTTTATTTTCTAATTTAAACATTACAATTTTGTTATTATATGTATTTAATAATTACTTTGAAGTAAAATAAATGGACCGTAAATTGTACATTTGTAATGCACCTTAAAACACACACACACTAATACATGTACAGAATTACTGACATTAAGAATTCATGTGTACACCCTCATTGAAATGTTATTGTTTTGTTGGTGCCATGTTTAAATAGTTCAAAATCATACATAGACTTGCATACTATGTTTTTTCGCTAATGTGTAACCTTCAGCTGCATTGGTAGTGCATGACGTCAGCAAGTCATTATTATAGAAAATTACTACATCTACCAACATCACAAAAAGCACAAAAGTTTCTTGGCACATGTTTCGTGCATGGTGCCATCTATGAGAGACAGTTTTTACGTAACATAAATGTTATTATAAAATGCATGGAAGAATCTTAGTTAACCTGTACTTCTTCAGGGGCAGATACACCTGTCCAGGTCTCAGCTCTGGTATGAGCTCGATGTAGCCAGGAGGAAGATTTCCTGCTGTGCGGTATAGGCTTGAGCACCTGTGTTGGAACAAGTGCCACAGAGGGTGGTTAACTAATGTTCGAGTCCATCTTAATAGACTCAAACACTAGAGCAAAGTAGAACCACTGCAGCCTGCTAGGCGCCATTTACACCTAACTATGGCCGATGTTATGTCATGTCACACAGTCAATCGCCTCTTATGACATGCTCTCAGTGAGGCAGTTGTGCTATTCTTGTCCTTGGCATACACAAAGACTCAGCCAGACCACTTGGGTTGGAAGAATATGTGCAGCGGAAAATCTTATTTCAGAACACAAAATGGCTCTTTAGCAATATTCCACATAGGGGTTGTGGTAATCAAACAGTATGCACTATATAGCGTGCAGCATGGTCACTTTACTGTCGACTTGCACTGTGGAAGAACAACTAGACATTATTAGTTTTTATGGTCAGAGTGTGTGAAGTTCAGAATCCACACAGTTGTTTGAGTCAGAGGACAGTATTAATTGGTAGAAAGATATCAAAAGCGGAAGACAGAACATCATTTATGAACTACAGCGTAGGAGACCACCAAGTGTGGAATCTGATATTGAGAAACAGTGGATCAACCAGCTAGTCCATGGCAACAGGCAAGTCACTATTGGTGAAATAGCCGTGGATTTCAAAATGAGTCAAGATGCTGACCACAAATGTGTCTACGATGACCACGGATATAAGCTAGTGTTTAGCAGATGGGTCCCAAGGCAGCTAACATTTAGATGATGGAGGCGACAACAAATTGGTTATTAGTCACACCAAAAGACTTAATCTAGCTAGTGAACACTTGGACAAAGTGTGTTACCAGGCATGGGGACTATATAAAAACATTGAACACAAAATGTATGGTCGGCACTCTTGTAAAAATGTTATTAATAAAATTGCTGTTACTTAATGACCTTCCCTCGTATATTGGTGGCCCTATGCTACATAACAATAACAAGCAATGAAGAAGAAGTAGTTCTGGTTGTGACAGTGCCCTTTGTCAAAGTAAAATTAAATAACAGAAACCACAAAACTAGCAGCTCACTTGAAAGTGTCTATTATATGCTTAAATGTGACATCAAATAAATGTATTCATGTAACATTGTTACAAGGATAAGAGAAGTTACTGACAGGGATTGGCATAAAATAAAATAGCTGACTTGTATCCTTGTCTTGTGTTTATTTCATTATATTGTAGGCTGTGCTTTCTTGGTAGATTTGTTGTTTGTAAAAAAAAAAAATGTTTGCTCAACGTGAGTGGGCCTTTTCTTCTTCTTCTTCTTCTCCCAAACGCTAGGATACTTCATGTAGTCATTCCTATTCTATCCTAGATGGGGTGTAGAAGGCTTTGTATGCTTGCAACCAAGTGTGAAGACAAACAGCTGATTGATCTGTTGTGTTTTTGTGGGACTGTAGGGCTGCCTCCCTTTGCTCTTCATACAGGCTACAATTGGGTAGGAATTCCGTTACCGTTTGTATTATTGCCTGGACAACTGCCAAAGGTTCTTTTGTGTGCACACATCCTCCGAGTTTGACATCTGCTTCTGATTGGACTAGGTGGTGATCACACCTTCCTTGGGATGATGCTTGAAACTTTTAAGTTTCAAACTCCCAACTGTTTCGCACTTTTGTTCATTTATTGAGTAGCGAGTGCCTTACCTCTCCGCTATAGCAACCTCCTAGTTCTGGAACAACAAGCTAGTAATTCTAGGTATTATTATATGGGGTATTGTTTCTAGAGCTTTCTTATAAAGGCATATGTATATTCCACATTAAACAGACTTTTATCAACATGTACAAATGGTGGCATGTGCAAGGCAAACAATTCGGTTAAACTAAACTATTTTTACCCACTTTTAAGGATGTTAAGTGGCAGGTTGTCATAGCTTTCCTCACATCCCGAGTGTGCTGATGAAGGGGGTTGTGCTATGCTTGACTTTATCTGTGTGTCACTCACTACAACGGAGATCACGTCGATCCCTCACCTCGTTAGCCATGCTGCCATGAAAACAGCCCATTTCCAGGAAGGGTTACTAGGAAGACCAGGTGAGAGTCTTGGCCAGAATGTTTTGCCTGAACCTGGCTAACATGTCTGATCAGTATATTTTGCCTGACCACAGATGTTAGTCTTCCTTCCCACCCGTGAACTACAAAAGGCTAGATCTAATTGTCTCTAGCAGAGAAACAACAGCAATTAAAAAAAAGAGTAAACACTGAATGTATGCCGGATTAAAATAGAAAGACATTGATACAAATTGAAGTTAACAAATGCAGTGTTGGTGAGTTAGCTAATTAAACTGTACAATAGGTTTACGAAGGTAAATAAGTATATCACCAGTATGTATAGGAGGTGGAGCCATAGGAGCAGACGGAGCCATAGGAGTTGTACAAGTATGAAGTCACTATTACAGTTTTGAGGAAAACTGTCGAAACATGTATGTGCTCTTCTAGAGGTTGTTTCTGCGACATTTGATGCTTTTTGACCATTGTTTCCTTTTATATGACATGTAGTGTAGAAGAAAGAATGTATACTCTTTCCTTCCAGTAAGCGGTCATGTGATCTACATTAAGACTATCATGTACAGTTGCAGGCTTTACAGTATTCGGGTTTGGTCTACGTAAATTAATTCAGCCTCTGATCCATTAACTTGACCCGATCCAGCCCATCGATCGCTAACTTAATTCATTCAGCCCCTGATCTATTAACTTGACCCGATCCAGCCCATCGATCACTAACTTAATTCATTCAGCACCTGATCTATTAACTTGACCCGATCCAGCCCATCGATCGCTAACTTAATTCATTCAGCCCCTGATCCATTAACTTGACCCGATCCAGCCCATGGATTGCTAACTTATTTCATGCAGCCCATAATATATTAACTTAACTTTACACCATATCTGAATCATTAACTTGACTCAATGTAGTATGTGGTCCATTAACGTGACTCAATGCAGCATGTGGCCTATTAACTTGAGTCAATGCAGCCTGTGGTCCATTAGCTTGACTAAATGCTGCCTATGGTCCATTAGCTTGACTAAATGCAGCCTGTGGACCATTAACTTGACTAAATGCAGCCTGTGGTGCATTAGCTTGACTAAACGCAGACTGTGGTCCATTAACGTGACTCAATGCAGCCTGTGGACCATTAACGTGACTCAATGCAGACTGTGCACCATTAACGTGACTCAATGCAACCTGTGGTCCAATAACTTGAGTCAGTGCAGCCTGTGGTTCATCAACTTGACTCAATGCAGCCTGTTGGCCATTAGCTTGACCCCATATTGTCCCTAGTCCATTAACATAACTACATGCATCCCCTGGTCCATTAACTTGACTTCATGTAGCCCTTTTGTCAATTAACTTGACTTCATGTAGCCCTTGCCTCATTAACTTGACTACATGCAGCATCTGGTCCATTAACTTGACTCCATGTAGCCCTTGGCCCATTAACTTGACTCCATGTAGCCCTTGGTCTGTTAACTTGACTCCATGTAGCCCTTGGTTCATTAACTTGACTACATGCAGCCCCTGGTCCATTACCTTGACTCCATGGAGTCCTTGGTCCATTAACTTGACTCCATCTAGCCCTTTTTCTATTAACTTGACTACAAGCAGCTCCTAGCACATTAACTTGACTCAAACAGTCTGTGTTCCATTAACTTGACTCCATGCACCCCAGGTGCATTGACTAGACTACATATTCCCCTTTATCTGTTAACTAGATTTCATGCATCCCTTACTGCATCAATCGCACTTCGTATATGAACTGTACTTTATTATGCAGAGTCCATGTTTCACTGCCATAGACCAGAGTACTAATCACACATGATCTGTACACAGCAACCTTGTAGAGATGGTCAGCAAGTTGTTATTCCTTACTCTCTGTGAGAGCCTGGCAAGTGCAGCTCTGAGTCCAGTGAAAGGTTGTCGGTGATGATAGATCCAGCTCTGGGTCCAGTGAAAGGTTGTCGGTGATGATAGATCCAGCTCTGGGTCCAGTGAAAGGAGGTTGTCTGTGATGATAGATCCAGCTTTGGGTCCAGTGAAAGGTTGTCGGTGATGATAGATCCAGCTCTGGGTCCAGTGAAAGGTTGTCGGTGATGATAGATCCAGCTCTGGGTCCAGTGAAAGGTTGTCGGTGATGATAGATCCAGCTCTGGGTCCAGTGAAAGGTTGTCAGTGATGATAGATCCAGCTCTGGGTCCAGTGAAAGGTTGTCGGTGATGATAGATCCAGCTCTGGGTCCAGTGAAAGGTTGTCGGTGATGATAGATCCAGCTCTGGGTCCAGTGAAAGGTTGTCGGTGATGATAGATCCGGCTCTGGGTCCAGTGAAAGGTTGTCGGTGATGATAGATCTAGCTCTGGGTCCAGTGAAAGGTTGTCGGTGATGATAGATCCAGCTCTGGGTCCAGTGAAAGGTTGTCGGTGATGATAGATCCAGCTCTTGGTCCAGTGAAAGGTTGTCGGTGATGATAGATCCAGCTCTGGGTCCAGTGAAAGGTTGTCGGTGATGATAGATCCAGCTCTGGGTCCAGTGAAAGGTTATCGGTGATGATAGATCCAGCTCTGGGTCCAGTGAAAGGTTGTCGGTGATGATAGATCCAGCTCTGGGTCCAGTGAAAGGTTGTCGGTAATGATAGATCCAGCTCTGGGTCCAGTGAAAGGTTGTCGGTGATGATAGATCCAGCTCTGGGTCCAGTGAAAGGTTGTCGGTGATGATAGATCTAGCTCTGGGTCCAGTGAAAGGTTGTCAGTGATGAAAGATCCAGCTCTGGGTCCAGTGAAAGGTTGTCGGTGATGATAGATCCAGCTCTGGGTCCAGTGAAAGGTTGTTGGTGATGATAGATCCAGCTCTGGGTCCAGTGAAAGGTTGTCGGTGATGATAGATTCGAGATAGCTGAAGTGATTTACTACCTCCAGATTTTTATCGTTTAAGACAATGTGTGGTGGATCTGCACCCTGACCCATCACTTTCGTCTTTTGTACGTTGATAGTGAGTCCAAATAGATTACAGGATTTTGCCAACCTATTAACTCTTAAGTGCCATAATTTTGGAACTAGTTTTGCCAGAATTATTTTTTCTATAAAAGCAGTCTCTTCATAAAACTTGACTTTTCTTAATTATTTCACAAGGAAGGCAAACATGTTATATATCAAGTTAAAGGAAAATGAATAGACAGTAAGAATATCAAGGTATTGTAGAATTTAATAAAATATTTCAAGTAATTATTAATAATTATATTGTCGTTTTGTGTTTTAAAAACTATTTTTCACACACAAAAATGTCACTAATCCATGAATAACCACTGAAACATAATGCAGATTGGTCTAGTGTACTTCAGAATAACAGTAATCCACATATGAATAATATCTACAAGAAAATAATTTTCTGTAGCAGTCGAAAGAAAATAATTTTCTGTAGCAGTCAAATGGGGTTGACGTGTCAGTGAGTTGCAGGTCTCCATTCATGCCACATGGTCGACCACATTTTGGCAGCAATCTGAATGAGTTCTGGGTCTCAGTCAGTAGTGGTGATGGAATTTGGTACTGAAACCCATTCGCTATCATGTTCTCTAGAATTTGCTTTAGAAATATTGCATCTTCGTTTTTCTGTTGATGGTGCAGTCAAACGTTTGTGCCATTTAGCAACACTAGGTCCTTGCTGTGACAACACCCCCTCAAGTTCAGCATTAGATTCAGTAGGCTGAGTAGGTTGAATAATATTCTATTCTATATCTAACTACGATTCAACATCAGAAAAATGTGAATTCTCGTAACTAAATTCATCTAGTGTTCACAATTCCCTAATCTTTTCTACAGATAAAGACAACCTACTATTATACAATCTTGAAGTGCTAGGTTCGCTACACTATTTTGTGATAAACACAACAAAACTTTGGCTGACTTGAAAGATGACAAATGTTTTCCAACTTTAATTTCCACACAAAAGCACGTCACTGCTGTTCCAAAACAAAACGCAAATATAATAGTTACTTCCCTTACCATATTATGTCAATTAAAATCTAGAAACTGAAAAAAACGGAACAAATTTTGTTCAATGTGCTGTAAACTATATGAGCGTTTCTCTAGATGGCCTTTAAGAGTTAAATGAGGATCTGTAATTCGGATTCAGTGTGGGCAGCATCGTCTGCGAAGAGCATGTCCCGAATGACAGTCTCCTTTCACTTATTTTTTGCTCGCAGCCTGGTTAGATTGAATAGTCTCCCATCTGACCTATTATGCAGAAAGATCCCTTCTGTGGCAATTCCAAAGGCATGTCTAAGCACGAAGAAAATTTTGAATTGAGTTGTAGCCAGGACACAACCTTGTTTAACTCCGCAATTAATGTCGAAGGCCTCAGATTCCTGACCATCATGCAGCACTGTACCTTTCATGACCACATGAAAAGACTTAATCATACTCAGTAGCTTAGGTGGGCAGCCAACTTTAGACAATACTTTAAAAAGACCCTCTCTGTTTATCAAGTCGAACACCTTGGTGGGGTCAATGAAGGCAAGAAAGAGTGATCTGTGTTGTTCTCTGCATTTCTCTTGCAATTGTCTCAGTTGGACCTTTCTGCCCGAAAACCACACTGAGATTCCGGATACGCCCTGTAGACCAGCTTCAATATAGCTCAGAAATACATATCAACTTACCAGGTTCAAATCACACAATACATGATGTGCCTTGTGTATTTTTTTAGAGTATGGCTGTTCTCCTGGGGACCTAGTTGTAACCGTGTAACTGGTCAGGGGGAAATGTATGTAAAGAGCGACAAAGATGATAGTTGGATTCCAGAATTACAGTTATGAGGAACGACTCAGAAAAACGGGCCTACAGTGTCTCGAAGAGAGAAGAATTCGTGGTGACTTAATACAGGTTTATAAGATGATCAGAGGAATCGATAAATTAGACTATAACAAGTTTTTTAAAATACAGCCACCTACAATAACACGAGGGCATAGCTACAAGCTGATTAAAGAGAGGTCCAGGTTAGATATTAGGAAATATTTTTTTAGTCAGAGAGTGGTGTCTGCTTGGAATGCATTGCCAGGGGAGGTGGTGGAGGCAGGGACAGTTAATGCGTTTAAGAATAAACTGGATGCGCATAGATTTTAGAGCAAGGTGATGTAAATGTAACTGGTTGTATACAGACTCTGCAGGGTCTTCTAAACCAGTATAAAGACGTTAAGTTAAGTATGCGTACGATGGATTGAACAGTTTAATATTTTGAAACAGAAGAGGGTCAATAGACATGTATTTTCCAAAGTCTATTATAGTCAGTGTTTTTTATTATTTTTTATTATTTATGCCGGTATAGCTATTATATAAAATATTCCCATCTTGGCTCTCTGTTAACAAATCTTTTTTTAAAAAAAGGAAATAGCCTTTTAGAAAACAATTGCAAAGGACTTAAAAAGTGTTCAACATTTTTCTGTGTGTGTGGAAATGTTACGTTTTGTCATTCAAATTTAAATCTTATATATATAGTATCTTGTGGTGTTTGCACACCACCATCCATGATATTGTATATAATGTGTGTATATTTAATGTGAATGTTTTGTTATATTTTGATATAACAACACGTTATTGTATGTAGCTTTAACTATTTATTTGTAGAACAAGAGTAATCCAACCTATTATTTATCAGTGTTGTTTCTCATTTGATCATTTCTAAAGAATTCAAATCCAAATACACAGACAATGGCAACAAAACTGCTGAAAACCATTCTTGATAGAATAACAGAAGGTAGAAGTTCAAGAAGCAGACAACTTTACAAGTTGGAGAATAATATCAAGAGAAGGGAAGAAAGAAGCCAACACTCTGAGTTGTGTGAAGTAAAAAGTGGAGTGCCACAGAGCTCGGTTTTGGGACCGATGTTGTTCTTGATATACATAAACGATTTGGACATTGATATAGGATCTATGATTGAAAAATTTGCAGATGACACAAAACTATGTAGGAGTGTCTCATCTATAGCAGAGGTGGATATATTGAGTTCGGATTTAGATAAAATTTGAGACTGATCTGTGAAATGGCAAATGGACTTTAATATAGATAAATGTACAATCCACATGGGTAGATCCAATATGGAACATAATTACAGAATGGGCGAGAGCAATATTAGAATGATAGATAAGGAAAGTGACCTAGGGGTTATAATTGAGCATACAGGAAAAATGAATGAGCAAGCCCAGGTAGCAGTGAATAAGGCAAATGCAATGTTAGGTGTGATGAAAAGAAAAATTAAACATAGGAGTAAGGAGGTGACTGTCAATCTGTATAAAGCATTAGTTAGAGCTAGATTGGAGTACTGTGTACAGGTGTGGAGTCATTATCGTAGAGGAATATAAACATGCTGGAAAGGATACAAAGAAGAGCGACAAAACTGATAGTGAGATTCCAGAATTACAGTTACGAGGAAAGACTCCGAAAAATCGGCCTACAATGTCTAGAAAAGAGAAGAATTCGAGGTGACTTAATACAAGTTTATAAGATAATCACAGGAATGGTTAAATTAGACTATAACAAGTTTTTCAAAATACAACCACAAATGAGAACAAGAGGGCACAAATACAAATGGACTAAAGAAAGGTCCAGATTGGATAATAGGAAATATGTTTTGAGTAAGATACGTCTAGGATCCAGGGAAAAAATGTATAATACCGGCGTAGTGCTGGGTGAAAAGTTTCTCATGGAGTTTTGCTACATGCCGGAGAGTATGGGTGAATTGTTCTTGACAATCTTATATCTAAGTGCAAATTTAAGTTTATTTTCAAAGTAATACTTTCATATTTCTTAGATTACTTCTTCTATTACTTAGATATTCATTATGTGTGCTATGCTTTAGATGATTCGTAACGTACACCGCTGCCTGACATTGCATTGAAAAGAAAGGGTATTAAGAATATTGCGCCGGGAAATGTTTCATATTTAAAATATTCAAAATCTTCGGTTTGTGTTTGATAAAGATTGCTACTTTCTGTTCTTCTTCTTCTGTGTTTGACCTGAAAAGGAGGTTGTTATGTGTCGTATGTTACAGCGAAGCTGCTATACCTACCCATTTCAGCACGACATATCCAACTTCAGTACATTATTTCTAGAATGGGCTTTCTTTCCTCCGATCCCTATTCTTTCAGCCAGTCTGAGCAGGTGCAGGCTGTTTCATGAAATAGTATCTTGGTCAACTATGATTCATTGATTCTGATACAAACAGCCAGCTATGGGTCATTGGTTGCTGTTGGCTCATTCACTATTGGTGTTTTTGGTCCCAACGTATGATTTGACATACTTGTGAAATGGAGTCAGGGTCATTAGAAGAGAAAAGTAGACATCCAACAATTTGTGAAAACATGGCCGTGTATGACAAATACTGACAGTCCGAATATAAAATGGTTGGGATATTAGAAAAGAATTTCCCCAAACGTGAGTATTTAATACCAGACACCAGGACTTTGGAACAAATGAAAGACAAAGAAACAAAATGCATTAACGTGTCAGAGAAATTACAGTTATAGGTTGAATATCTATTTCATCAATTTCTAAGCCTGTGTTTTGCGTTCAGTGTATCCAACTTCAGCACTTTTTTTGTGTGATTTACTTCCTATACGGGTACGACCTTACTATTTCTGGCATCCAAACACACACAATTGGGGTTGCTTTGTTGAAAAAATAACAGCAATAAACAGATGAGATGGCATACGAAGAAAAGTTTACACCTTCCCACATCGTCTAGCGACATAGATGGGCACATGAGATGGCACACGAAAGAAATGATTTAGATTCCTTAGATCGTCTAACGATGTAAGATCCAAAAATGGATCGATGTACCCTTTACTGGGAAGGGAAGAACAGGGTCACTGCACCTTCATATATGTTGTAGGGGACGGCGTGGGCTAGTCGTTAAGCGACATGGTTCATAACTAGAAGGTGCTGGGTTCGATCCCCATCACAGCACCAGTCGTTACCCCGGGGAAGCAAACCCTTAGAAGATGCAGGAGGAAGCAGACCCTTACATAAAATGCATGCTGAAGTTGGATGCACTGGGCTGATAGGCGCAAAATAAAAACCACAGTGCAATGCATACTGCCTTGGGGAATTGAGAAATAAGACGAATGCAAAAACAAACAAAAATATATATGTTGTAGAAAACGATGAAAGAGATTTGTGCATAGGGTTAGAAACCTCGCCATGTATAACCACTGTTATTGAAACTACAATTGCAGGCTTCATAAAGAAGACCAACTGTACTAATGACTCAATACTCCGGCTGGAGTTGGAAAAAGACACGACTAAGACGTCATTTAACGACATAATATAGACAGATCAGATCAGATGACGACATATAATCCCTTATTTTAGCTAATTTTACTTTTTGAAAAAAATGTATTTTGAAAAGGGGCAGAACATAGAGTGTTTGCTTGTCATGGCAAATGTGTCAGGTTCAAATCCAGTAATCAACACACACGAGTCGACAGCTGTAATCATGATCCTCGATTAATGTTAGTGAAGAAAAAGCAACAAGGAAGGGAACTGGCCACCCTAGCGCATAAAAGGCTATGGTCTAATACAATGAAGTCTCTAACACTTCATCCCCTGACAGCAGATCCGCTATCGGACTAGCCCAATTTTCTTTATATTGAACCATAGTGGGTCTTTACCTAAATATTATTGACATAGTGACACGACACTTTGCCAATAAATTAATACTTCAATTGGGTTGCATCCATATAAAGGTAGTGAGCCACGGAATTGATAGACAGATGACAGTGCATCATGGACAATAACTTATACAGAACATGTACTGTGTTGTCCATTATGTTTTTTTCCGTATCATCCTTTACTATTATTGTAGTTTTCATCTAAAAAGTAAAGTTTTCATCTCCTTTGTATAATTGTTTGAGGGGTTTTTTTTTGTGTGGCTTTTTTGTTTTCTTGTTGATAGAATTCTTACATTCAAGTTGTGCTTTATCGTTTATTTTATGTTGTTACTAGAACTTTAGTGCCCAGATTCGCCCGAGAAATACTCAATCAGAGCAACTGCATCCAATTATCATGAGCCGCAACTCTTACAAAACAATGCATTTGCTCGTTGTCCAGGGTGTCTAAGAACTGGCTTCAAGTAAAACTGACCAGTTCCAAACAGGGACTGGTCCTGGGTGACCTTGAGAGGCCACTCTAAGAAAAAAATTGACCTTTCCTTATACTGACCATTTCCTAATATGGACGGGTCTTGAGTCTTGAACAGACACCCACGCTTACAGTAATGGTACTGTATAATATGCCAAAAACGTTATACAAACATATCGCTTATATTAATAAACTAGAATGAATGACTCAGCGAGGTGAAAATGTTTGCATTGATCTAGAAATTCCAAACAGAAACAGCTGTGCAATTTTCATGACACTAGAGCTTCCTGTTCGAGAATTTTGTAAGACGGACAAACAGACACATGTATTTTTGTGCTTTTATACAATAATATTCATTTGAACTGTAAATACGGCTTACTGGGTATAGTTTGTAATAGTGTAAGTTGATGTAAGAAACAAAACTTTGTTTTCACACGAATCATATTCATATCTCTGATATAGTGAATGAGAGTTACGACAACAATAGCAATGAACAGTATAAACTCAGAAAATATATTCAGCAGTGGTTCTCAACCTTTTCCAGATTAAGGACTCCATATCAATTAAAACGTGTTGCCGCATTCGCAAAACTGGGTTACATTAAAAACCTACTGGTACGGGTTGTTTTATTTTTTTTTTTTTTTAAATTCATCCTAGCAAATTTAATATTAACAACAAACTGTGTATACAGAAATTAATGGAACAAAGTAACCATAAATTGTAACCAAAATGCTAATAGCGAATATTTTCTATATTCGGTAGAAGAAACGTGTGGATTCCAACAAGCAAAGACAATAACAGTTAGTCTTTCAAATATCTTGTAATGAGTGACACAAAGTGACTAAAGATGGTTGTGCATGGATCTAGCAACATGGACATGTCAAACATATATCTAAAAAAAAATGCAGAACCAACAAAGAACAGTGCTTTGAATCAGTTTACCTGTAGTGACGTCTCTTTGTTCTTTCAAGATATGTGAAAATTGGACAGGCAAAAAAAAGAATAAGAAAAGAAAGAAGCAAAAATCAAAAACATATAATATCAATTTAATATCATTGCTTTTGCTTAAGGTACACTCACTGAGTTTTTCATAAGTCCACTTAGGGGTATGTGGGTCACAGATTGGGAACCACTATTGCACAACAGAACATGAGTGTGAGTTAACATGTTTTTGTTGTTGTTCATAGATTGTTTTCTCATGAAACCTGTGAGTTAACATGTTTTTGTTGTTGTTCATAGATTGTTTTCTCATGAAACCTGTGAGTTAACATGTTTTTGTTGTTGTTCATAGATTGTTTTCTCATGAAACCTGTGAGTTAACATGTTTTTGTTGTTGTTCATAGATTGTTTTCTCATGAAACCTGTGAGTTAACATGTTTTTGTTGTTGTTCATAGATTGTTTTCTCATGAAACCTGTGAGTTAACATGTTTTTGTTGTTGTTCATAGATTGTTTTCTCATGAAACCCGTGAGTTAACAAGTTTTTGTTGTTGTTCATAGATTGTTTTCTCATGAAACCTGTGAGTTAACATGTTTTTGTTGTTGTTCATAGATTGTTTTCTCATGAGACCTGTAAGTTAACATTTTGTTGTTGTTCATAGATTGTTTTCTCATGAGACCTGTAAGTTAACATGTTTTTGTTGTTGTCTCATAGATTGTTTTCTCATTAGGCACATCATGAATAGTTGTCATTGTTATACCATATACCAACTTAGTGATGTAACATAATCTCATAAATAAAGGGGTCACATCTGAAATAATATTGTATTTTGTTATCTATTTGTGTCCACCTGTGTATTGTCGGGACCAATATTGTATCCACCCAAGTGGTCTGCCAGGGCCTTTGTGTATAGCAAGGACAAAAATAGCACCACTGCCTCACAAAGAGCATGTCATATGAGGCGACTGTGTGACATGGTATAACACCGGCCATGGTTAAGTGGTTTGTTTAGAGCAGCAAAAGCACCTGTGGCAGATGGTATCACAAATGAATTTCTCAAACACCTCGGTCCCATAAGTAAAAGGTTCCTTCTTGGAATTTTCAACCAGATCTGGCATGAGGGTACTGTTGAGGCACTCTGGAAGGAGACTTACATTCAACCTATTCCTAAACCAGGAAAAGATCAACATGATCTTAAAAACTACAGGCCCATCAATCTCCTAAGCTGTGTGGGGAAACTGATGAATAAAAGACACCTGGTATCTTGAGACCAACTCGCTACTCGCTTCAACTCAAACAGACAGCACAGAGGACCAATTATCATATCTAACACCGGACATAGAATACGCCTTTCAAGAGAAAAAGAAAGTGCTAGCCATCTTCTTTGATCTGTCCCATGCTTTCGATACTGTCTGGAGAGAAGGTCTGAAGCTGAAAAATCCTCCAAGCAGAAGTTGCCAACAACATGTTCACATGAATTAAAAGTTATCTCTTCCAAAGATCTGCCAGGGTTAAATTTGACAACTCAGAGAGAGGGAGTGCCACAGGGATATGTAATTGCGCCTACTCTCTTCTTGATATATATATAAACAATATCACTAAATGCTGCCATTAGCATGTCTCAAATAGCTTACACGCAGATGACGTTGCTGTATGGAAAGCCACAGAACACACAATAGCCTCATACTTGTTCCAAAACACAGTAGAGAAGATGGAGAACTGGACAAAAGAGTGGGGACTAAAAATAAACCGTGTCAAAACCTCTTCCACTCTCTTTTCACTCTCCCCCAAAAAAGAGACAATTGCTATAAAGATAGGAAACAAACAAATACCCCCGTTGGACACACCCACATTCCTCGGAGTTACATTTGACTCAAGACTTACCTGGAAGTCAAATGAAGAGAAGGGATTAAGATGCTGAGCAGCGCATGAGCTGCAGTGGTCAGCGACCCATAGCTCACTGCTAGCGTTAGGGCCAGCGAACAAGAGCTGCCAAGACCATTCTACACCTCCACGCGGTGATCCTGGATAACAGGCTGCAGCAGGGCAGACTGGCTAAGGAAAAGGGATCGAAGAGGGAATGCTAACCCGGTACTCAAAAAATGCTTGCTGAAGTCGGATGTGTTGGACCGAAAGGTGCAAATATCGCAGCTAAGCTGTAAACTACGACACAACGCATTCCGTTCTCTGGACTACATTCTGCTACTTAAACCCTTTCAGGGTTTGGTAGTGGGAGATTGAGAACCAACGAAGAAGAAGAAATGAAGAGAAAATCCAGACAAGGGGCATAAAAATACTCAGTTATGGAAAAAATTGGCTGGCAAATCGGGGGAGGGGGGGGGGGGGGGGGGGGGGGGGCTGACCAACCAAAAAAAACCTCAACCAGGTCTACATTGGTGCAATCAGACCAAACATTGAATATGCCTCTAGCACTTGGGTCAACAGCGGCCAAAACATACACAGGAAAACTAGATTGAGTCCGAAATATGGGTCTCAGAATTACCCTTGGGGCATTGTTGCCCCCACCCTAGCCAGACTGCCATGAAAACAGCCCATTTCCCTGGAGACCTGTGTGAAAGTGAAGTAGGGGTCTTGGTCAGTATATTATCCTATAAATATTTTTTGCCGAACCAGACGTTAGTCTCCTCTCCTTCAGCTGAAACTGTCACTACCTGACTAGTTGATTGAATGATAGGTTGATTTATCGGTCCATTGATTTATTGAATCGTCTTCTTGCTTCAAATAAAGAACAGAGCCACCCAATATAGATGGGGCATTGGCGCCTCATAACTCGTTTGAACTTTATGATAATGCTAGTCCCACGAACAATCCTTCTCATTTGCATTTTAAAATAATCATTGAAGGTTACAGTGACCCTATTCATTTCATCCAGGATGCCACTCTTGAAGTCACACCCTCAGTGTATATTATATTACAGTAGTCCAGTGTCAGAGTCTGCAAAGGCCGCCGTCCATCGTAGACGATGATGGCATAATTAATTTTGCTAGCGCTATTTTTAGTAAGGACTAACTGTGCTACTTTTTATCCTCACTCTCTCGTCTCCAACTGCCCGACCCCAGTGGCATGTCAAGGACAAGACGACTAGGGGGTGACTACGAGATGCAGGGGACTCCGCATCAAGCACCCATGAAAAAGACTGCGGAGTCCGGAGTCGAACCCACACCACCTGATCACGAGGCCGACGGCTTAAGCACTTTGCCACGGAATCCCCGAGCAGAGTCTACCGTCTCAGTAAATACAAAATGCCGTCCGTGCTCACAAAGTGTACAATTAAAGAACATGTTATTGTGCATTTTTTTAGGAATAGGTCTTTCTGAAAAGGATATTTATAAGGCAATGCTTCCTGTTTATGGTGTCAAGTGTTTGTCTCGTAAGGCAGTGCATGACTGGGTCGATACATTTTCTCCAGGATGCTCAAAAATTGCTGATAAAGCACGACCTATTCTCTATGTTGATTGCAACAAAAGTATCTATACAGCTGTGAGGAAAATGATTTCACGCTGACAGGCCTGTAACCATAGACAGTGTAGCAACTACAATATGAGTGTTCACATGGTTTAGCTTACATTATAATGCATGGTCAATTGAATTTCTGGGTATTGTGCTCACGGTGAGTACCCTGACAAACACAAAATAAACCAAATGGGCTTGTCCTCATATTATCGTTGTTGGTATGCAAATGACGGAAAAGACATGATGAACAGGATTGCTACTCAGGAAGAATCATGGGTGAACCAGAATCAAGCAGGGCTTCAATGCAAAGGAAACATCCTTCTTCATCTATGTCAAGAATTTGTGTTTTTTGGAATCTCACAAAGCGCTGTTAATCAATTTTCAGAAGAAATGTAACAATGTGAATGCTGTATCGCACTGTGAGGTTTTGTTGATGCCTATGGATGCAATTCAAAGAAAATGTTCAGACCTGCTGACTAGAGGAGCACTGCGCCAGACTACATTCAGTTCAATTAACCCAGAAGAAAATTTAGCAACTAGGGTGGTAACTTCTTGAACCTCCATCTAACAGTCCCAACTTAGCCCCTAGTGCGGACATTCTAGCAAAAGATGTCAGTAAAATGGCATAATTCAATCATTGAGTACCATACAGAGATATCATGAACATACCAGAAATCAGTATATACACCAATGGACAGGTGTGGAGTCCTTATCACAGAGGGGACATAAACATGCTAGAAAGATTACAAAAAAGAGCGACAAAGATGATAGTGGGATTCCAGAATTACAGTTATGAGGAACAACTCAGAAAAACCGGCCTACAGTGTCTCGAAGAGAGAAGAATTCGTGGTGACTTAATACAGGTTTATAAGATGATCAGAGGAATGGATAAATTAGACTATAACAAGTTTTTTAAAATACAGCCACCTACAATAACACAAGGGCATAGCTACAAGCTGACTAGGGAGAGGTCCAGATTAGATATTAGGAAATATTTTTTTAGTCAGAGAGTGGTGTCTGCTTGGAATGCATTGCCAGGGGAGGTAGTGGAGGTAGGGACAGTTAATGCATTTAAGAATAAACTGGATGCACATAGCTTTTAGAGCAAGGTGATGTAAATGTGACTGGTTGTATACAGACTCTGCAGGGTCTTCTAAACCAGTATAAAGACGTTAAGTTAAGTTATAAGCAGTAGACCAGACCCAATTCACCAACTCAAAAGAAACCAACAAACTATCTTATTTCGCCTGAGAACTCAACACTGCAGACTACTAGAACATCTATACTGACTAAAGATCTCACACACTGATGAATGCCCATGTGGACCAGGGAGCCAGAATTCTGAACACATTCTACAGGAATGACCACTCTATAGGGAAATGAGATACCAGACCTGGACAAATGGTACTGGGATGAGACAAAAGATGTAGGGCAGCCGCTCCGACCTGGGGAAAACTACAGACTTCATCAAGTCAACTGGCCTGCAGATATAGCATGACCAAAGATCCTAAATGCAGAGAAGAAAGAAGAGCCACAAGCAATTTCCACCTTGGCGGTAGGCATTTCACAAATGTCAATGAGGTTGAACGTTAAGTTTAAATGCAGCTGAGACAACAGATCAGAGACTTCTAGGTTGCAGTGCACTGAAACAGTGTTTAAATACATGTATTAATATTGGTGGAAATTATGCTAAGTTGAGAAATAAGGGACAATGTAAGTGCAATAATAAATAGTTGTTTGTAACTGATTTGTTTTTTTAAAATATATATCCATTTGTGACCTATTTATTGACTTGCCCTGGTACTTATAATCGATATTGTAAACAAATAATTGATTATCTTGTGTCTTTGCAAATTCGGCTTCAAAAGAGATGTTCAGCCATAATCCCGTAGATTATTTGCTCCCTAGACAAGGTTAAGGTATTTGCAGCTCTCAAAAAACACTTAGCTTTCAATTTCAATGTTCACAAACAAGATGTTTTATAGAAAAAAACAGAAAGCATAAAACTTGAAACACTAAATTTATTGAAAATTGTAAGAAAGGGTGAAAATTATTATTTTCTTTCTCAAATACAAAATCTTTTTTAAAAAAATTAAGTAGAGCGCATATATCCAGCCGTCAAGGGCATCAAAATCTCACTTTGGAGTGGCTCTCGTGGCACCAATTCAATTTGATCAAGTGCTGATGCCTGTACATGTTCAATTCTTCTTCTTACGCTGTCAGATGTCAACTTTAATTTATTTTAAGAAAGCAGCGATCATCCTGAGGCTGTCGACACTGCCATAGAGCTTGTCTAGTGTTCGCACTGGTGATGGCCACATGAACAATGAGAAGGTATTTTTCTCATATTTCTACTCCTTAGTCTGGTTTCTCACTTTAACACATACACATTCTACACCCCTCAGAGACATGCGTCTCTAAACCCATCTTAGGTCTGTGCCTCTACACCGCTCTCAAGTCTGTGCCATTGGTGGCTGCACCAGCTCTGGATGTGATAGGTACTGTCAAAACACATTGTATTAGACCATTCCAAATAAATCATTAGATGTGACTTCTCTTTCTTGATATTTGAAACATCTAAGGAAAGTGCGTTACTCATTCTGCCATTTTATGTCTTAATCCATCTTGTCCCATTTGGAACACAGGAATACAGTGGATGTTGTCCACTAGTTACTATTTTGGGCCATCTCCTTGAGCTCTGCCCATAAGACTCCAACTGCCCTGACCATCGTTATCTTCAACTATTCTAGATTTCATCACTTTCTCTTCAATCGTGTATTTCAATCCAGGACCTGTCTGGCTGCATTGTAAAATTCCGTCCTGAGAATTTCTCTGCTAATCTCATCCACCTGTATTGCTGTCTTGTTCTCTTCCACAAGTCTCTGCTTGGCTTTATTCGTTCTCAATCTTCCGCTATCAAACTCTGAAAAGGGTTTAAGTAACAGAATATAGTCCAGAGAACGGAATGTGATGTGTCGTAGTTTACAGCTTGACTGCGATATTTGCACCTTTTGGTCCAACACATCCGACTCCAGCAAGCATTTTTTTAGTACTGACTAAGCCTTCCCTCTCCAATCGCTCCTCCTTAGCCAGTCTGCTCTGTTGCAGCCTGTTATCCAGGATCACCACGTGGAGGTGTAGAAGGGTCTTGGCAGTTCTGGTTCACTGGCCCTGATGCTGTCCATCAGATACAAAGCCTATGATGAAGACATCTGTTAATGAAGGTCTGCAGCTATAGATGTGATAAGAGTTGGTTATTGTAAAATGTAAAAAGTGTGGTATATGACATAATACTAAAGCAAAACTGTACAGAAGATAACAAGAAGTTTAATAATAATCTTGGTACTGCACTGTGGTCTGCCGGGGTCTTTAAGTATGACAAAGACAAGAATAGCACCACTGCCTCACAGAGAGTATGTTGTAAGAGGCGACTAACTGTGTGACATGGCATAACACCGGCCATGGTTAGGTGGTTTGTTAAGAGCAGCATAGAAGGCACCTAACAGGCTGTGGGTCTACTTTGCTCTAGTGTTTGAGTATATTAAGATAGAATCACACATCGGCTAACCATCCTCCGTAAGCGCTTGTTCCAACACAGTAGAGTATTAAGCTGCCTGAGCCTAGCCCGCTAAGCAGGAAACCCTTCTCCCGGCTACATTCACCTTATACCAGAGCTGGAGGCCCTGTAGAAGTACAGGTCGACTAAGAACTAAGAACTGCACAAATAAGGCAACATAAAAAACACTATGTAAAATTAAATGAAATAGAAGCCACAGCGGTACTGAAGGTAAAAAATGAATACAAAATATATAGGTAATGGTTCAGAAATCAAAAAGAGAATTTTTGCAACTAGGTATAGAATAAAACTGGCTTAAAAACAACATCACAGGGAAGAAATTAGATTATATCGGTCATATGAGAAGACACAGTGACTTGGAGTGGCAGATAGTGGATGGTATGAGGAAGAGGTCGCCCCATAAGAGATGGTAACAGGATATTAATGCCAGTTTGAAGATGTTCATGCGTGACGTGGGTCATCTTGTCAGAAATCAAGATGTGTTCAGGGCTGCTGTGAATGAGACTATGTTCTGGAAATAGAATATGTAACATGACATAGTATTATAATAATAATAATGTTCGTCTAGGCATCTAGGGCCCGTTGCGTCGATCAACCAGTACCATGTCCAACTGTTGAGCCTTGTAGCCAAACCTCGTTCACTGCCGAAGGATAGGCTGCTATCCGTCAGAGCCATGTAGAACGGGGACAACCCCTCCCACGCTTCCAGCCGGTATGTGATTTTAGTATGTGATACAAGCATGTATATAACTTTTCAAAGATTTATAATAAAATATAATAAAGATTCAAGTATGTGATGTGACCATGTGAAGTACCTATGAAGGATTTATTTTTAAAATATGAAAGATTCAAGTATGTGATGTGAGCATGTGTAGTACCTTTGAAAGATTTATAATAAAAAATAATAAAGATTCAAGTATGTGGTATGAGTATGTGTACTACCTTTCTTTCTATCTATCTATCTATCTATCTATCTATCTATCTATCTATCTATCTATCTATCTATCTATCTATCTATCTATCTATCTATCTATCTATCTATCTATCTGTCTACCTGTCTATCTGTCTATCTATCTATCTATCTATCTTCAGTACACTTATGTAGTTAGATGTCATTTGGTGGTATGACCTCCTTTCTAGTACCTTTCTATGATCTATAATAACTGAAATTTTTTTTTTAAAACAAGAAAATAATAGATTTCAATCATGTACATGTGTACTACCATTCAAAGATTTATAATAACTATTTTATTTTTAAATTAGAAAATAATACAGATTTTATACCTTTCAGAGATAACTATTTATTTTAAAGCTAAGAAAATAATTAAGGTTTTTTAGAACAATTTTAAGCATGTACGTGTGTATTACCATTCAACGATTTATAATAACTACAGAATAACTAAGAAAATAATACAGATTGTACACCTTTTACAAATTTATAATAACTTTAAAAAAAAAAATTATAATACAGATTCTATACCTTGAAAAAAATAATAAATTGAAAAAAATTCAAGAAAATAATATTGATAGCAACTTTAAAAATTAAAAAAAATAAGAAAATAATACAGATCTTGTACCTTATGAAAGGAAAGTGTAAAGGAATTGATGGATATATCAGCAAAATGCACAATGTGGTGAGTACAAAAATGTTTTTTACTCTCCAATTTCTTTTTCCACGTTAATGCCATTAAACGCTTCATATTAATATTAAACATTTTTCACATTTATAGTTTAATTATGTGTCTTATGATGTTTAGATTTTAGCTGAATATTCATTAATTTTATTTGGAATAAAACTTTTTAACGGAATTCCAGACAGAAAGACTCAAATCAGTAAAATTATCCACGGCTAGAAACGGATGATGCTTCATTTTGGCTGCAATAGATCATTTATCATATGTAGTACTCTTAATTTTCCCTTCACATAAGGAGCCCCAATCACATGCATTTTAGAACCAGCAAATTGTAAAAATAATGAAGGTGACAAATACACATCCTGGTTGAGGAGCCTACCTCCTACCAGACGCGTCAGCAGGGTTGTGGATTGCTGAAAGGCCTCCTAATTTGGAGAGGTTAGCGGCGAATATGAAATAAGCAGCCGTGGACAAAAATGGGTCATAAGGCATGGAGGTTGTAAGGGGACAGCCTCTTCCCCATGCAAAGACAACAGGCTAATCACCTGTTTGTCTTAACAAATGATTACAAGTCAAACCATAGAGAAAACCGGACTGATCTTAACGGTGATGAACAAGCGAGAAATAAGGACCATGATTTATGGAATGCAAGAAGTTTAAACGGGAAATAAAATTAACTAATAGAGGAGATCAAGAGAGAAAAAATTGAGTTCTGGCACTGACAGAAACAACGAAAAAGAAACAGGACATTCTGGTTCTGGACCATGATCGCAACATGTTACTCTACAGCGGAGTTCCAATAACTGAAAAAGCCAGAGAAGTGTGGGCTGTATAGTGGACATTAAAAAAAAGGCAAACATTAAAGGATGGAAGTTCATTTCAGAACGACTGATGGTGCTAAGTCTACAAGAGGAGGATAGTCAAATGGATTTCAATGCAAGAGTTGGAAATAACTATTCTAGATGGAGTGATTGGTAGGTATGAGGTATGAAGAAGATGTCTTAAATAACAATGGAAAATGATTGCTGAGATTCTGCAGGGAACAAAACCATGTTATTACAAATACAAGGTTTCCACACAAGCGTATCCATGCCTACATTAGATGCGAGCCGGCAAGAAATTAAAAATCCATAATTGACTATGCAATAGTGAGGAAAACTGATTTCAAGCATGTGAAGGATGCTAGAGTGTTCAGAGGACCAGATATAGGAAGCAACCACTACCTAGTTAAAATAAAGAGAGAAACCGAAAAAAGTTATTTAGCCAGGCAACACCCATCAACAAGCTAGAAATATATTTACATACAAAGAGAAAATGAAATTAAGGCTTACAAACTAAGAGAACCAGATGTTAAGAGGAGATACCAAAGGCTCATAACAATAGCAATAGGAAGGATAGAGAAATCTGAAGATGATATAGAAATGCTATGGGTACAATTCAAAGACACCCTAAAAAAGGCTACAGTAGAGGCATGCGGTCAAACCAGAGAAGGGTGGAAGAGAATGAGTACACCATGGTGTGCAGAAGAAATGAAAAGAATAATACGAGAAAAGAGAAAGGCATGGAAGCAATACCTAGGGGCTAGGAATACAGAAGAACAAACAAAGAAATATAAAGAATATGTAAATTTAAGAACCGAAGCAAAGAAGACCGTGCTTAAGGCCAAACAGAAATCCTGGGATGAATTTGGAGAGAAACTGAAAAATAATAGCTGAAAAAAAACCAGAAGCTATTCTACAGGACCCTAAAGAACATGAGGAATGAAAAGGAATGCCCCCTGAAATTTGTTAAAGATAAACAAGGTGCACTGCTGACCTCCCCAGAAGAGGTAATGAACAGATGGAAAGAATATTTTTCAGATCTTCTTGGAGTGGAGTAAAATTAAGCTTTTGTGGTGTTATACCATCATGTTCTGCTGCTCTACCAATCTTAATTTTCTCCAATGCTACCTTTACTTCTTCCATTGTGATATTATCGTTCCCTTCCCTGAGATTGGGACTGTTACTGCCAGAAATGGTTAAATACATGGGAACAGCAGGAAAGATGCTATTCATGAAGATTCTCAAGGCAGCTTGGCGCCACAAGAAGATACCTAGAGACTGGGAGGTTGCCATAATAATACCAATATTTAAAAAGGGTGACGATCAACAATGTGAAAATCACAGAGGTATTTCCCTTCTCAGTGTCCTCGGAAAAGTCTACTCTAGTATTCTAGAACAGCAAGTAAAAGGTCTAGCAGAGCCAAATATGAACGAGACTCAATGTAGGTTTCGGGCAAACAGAAGTACTCAAGACATTATCTTTACACTCAGACAGCTAAGTGAAAAGGCTCTTGAGTATGATAAGGAAATGCATCTCTCCCTTACAACAAACTCTGGATGGGTCTAGAGCGGAATGTTGTTTACTAGCCAGTTTTGTTATATATCAAGCTCCTGTTGGATTTCTGCATTTTTCTTTTTCAATATCCATGGTATTTTGAGCACCTTCCCATATCCCTGTAGCTCAAAGGATTTTATCTTTTTCCATAGGGTTTGTGTGGTTGACCATGTCTCACATCTGTACACTACCATCGGGAAGATGCAAGTTTTCAGGATATTCAGGAACTTTGTTAGTTCTACTTCTGCGTTTGTTCTCAATCTCCCACTACCAAGCCCTGAACATTACTTTGTAAGTAGCAGAATGGAATGCGTTGTGTCACTAGTTTACAGCTTGACTATGATATTTGTGCCTTCGGTCCGACACATTCGACTTCAGCAGAAATTTTGTTAGTGTTCTACCATACATTATTCATCTAAGTTAACCTCTATAGTGCCATAGCCATTATTCTTTGAATTGCCTTTTGGCAATCTCTTTTGCTGCTTAAAGTTGACCCAAGATACTCAAAACTTGTGATGTTCTGAACGGTGACAAATACAATGCTAATATATTCTGAAGGTCTCAAAATATATTCATTATACGTTATATTGGGGGGAGAAAGCACATTGGAAAGTAACAAATACATTTGAGATTCACTACAAAAAATGGGTTAAACACAATGGGAATATATATTGAAAACAAGAAATGGATTGGTAATATGTATTAAAGATGACAATTACAGAGGTGATGCATCATAGATGGAGGTAACAAATACTGGAATCATTTTATTCAATAAGGCAGATCAGGGTCTGAAGCCAGGTAGTCAAAAACTATCTTTTTGATCTGTAAATCCATCATAAAAGTTAAGTAGGTAGGTAGTCTGCTTAGGCGACAAGGTCCAGTTGTACTAACTTGTCCTGAGCAAGATGAGTGACTGAGTTCCAAGCTGCATGTAACAAGGATGATATCACTTCAATTTGACCTAACCAGATGGTGAATGGACGAAACCATGACATGGAAGGTAGTTTCCCACCCTTGATGTCCACGGCCTGATTTTAGAGCTAGTGGGAACAGACTCGTTAGAAAGGTAGGTCAAATATCCAATAAAAGTTCAATCAATCAAATCCTGTCGCTTCTCTATGTGCATGCCAATGACAAATCCTGTCAGCATACATGGTCCTGGGCTGCATTTCCTGCCTCTCTCCATGTGCAATCATTCAATCTTACTTCCTTCTCTTCTCCATGTATTTTTTAGTCTACCTCTTCCTCTCTTCCCTTGAGGATTTCATGTAAGAGCCTGCCTGGCATTGTAGAACGGTGATTTTATTACAATTGTCCTATGCAGCCCTGTTTTCTTCGCATGTCCTGACCCCTTTATGCATGTTATCCTTCTTAGGCATCTGTTAATGATGGACGAGTCTGTTGTATGGCCTTAGTCGTTCTCTATGTTTCTTCTCCATATAGCAGCACTGGCATTGAATATTCTAACTTTGGTGTAAATCTTGATTTTTCTGGATTTCCATATGCTGTTTTGTCATGAATGCCCCTCTTGTCTTTCCAATTCTGGTCATTACATCTGCTTCTGTACTTCCTGATGTATCTATTGTGCTGCCCAAATAAGTAAAGGTAACCACTTCCTTCAATAGTTTTCCCTGGAGTATAATTTATTCTTTGCTATAATGCTGAGTTTAAAGAGCTTGGTTTTCTTCATGTTGATATTCAGTCCCAGTTTGGCTGATTGTTCCTTCATCCTTTCATCTGTCTCTTCCACTTGGCTATGACTGTGTGACAAAATACCAGATCATCTGTGTAGTCCAGGTCCTCTGATGTTTTCATTATCCAATTTATAACCAACAAGAATAGAAAGGGCAAGAGCAGGTATCCTTGTCTCACCCCTGTTTGCACCCCGAAGCTGTCAGTTAATGCTTCCTCGTGTACCATTCTACTGTGTCTTTGTGTATATTCTGTATAAGGGTTATTAATTTCTCTGGTATCTCATTGTGTTACAGCAGTTGCCATAGAGTACTGCGATCCACAACGTCAAATGCCTTTACATAGTCTATAAAATTTGCGTATAAGGATGATTTCAATTCAGTACTTTGCTTTACTGTTACGCGTAGCGTAGCTATATGATCTGTGCATGATCTGCACTGGCAAAACCCTGGCTGCTCCTCTCAGAGCTTTTTGTCTACCTTCACTTTTAATTTGTCCAAAATGATTCTGTTGAATATCTTGCTAGCTTAATGACTTAAGAGCAGCACTCTGCAAACTGTGCCAGCTGTCCACACCAAAAAGGGTAGTGGTACAGTGGGTTCCGTCACACTGCAACATCCAAGGCAACGAGGAGGCAGACAGACTGGCAAAAGAAGGTGCAAGGCTACCACAAACAGATACCAGTATGACGTACGAAGAGTCAAAACGGCTTATCAAAGCCAGGTACATTACCAAATGGGAAACCGAACATACTGGTTACACCAAAAACGATGCCTATTACCAGTTGAACCGAAGAGAGCAGGTCGTTGTCTTCAGACTTCGCACTGGCCACAATAGACTGAGGTACCACCTATTCAACAAATTGAAGATAGGGTGTACCGACGAATGCCCGTGCGGTACTGGTAAAATGACCACTGAACATCTGCTGCAGAACTGCCCGACATACGGGGATCAGAGAGAGCAGATGTGGCCATTGCCAGTGGAACTGCAAGACAAGCTCTATGGTAGTGGCGAGAGTCTCAGGATGACCGCCGCTTTTTTCGAAAAAATAATGGTTACTGTCTGACTGTGTACGCAGAAGAAGAAGAAGAAGAAGAATATCTTGCTGTGCACTGACTGCAATTTAATCTCCCTATAATTGCTGCAATCTGCCAGGTCTCTCTTCTAAGGCAGTTTAATCTGATGTCCTTCGTTCCATTCTGGAGCCTACACACCAGCCCTCGTAGCCTCCCAGGCACCATGCCGTGCATAAATTCACATGGCTGTGTTACCTGCCCTCATGTCATCCTTTCTCGCTCCATTACCTTTCCTAAGGCTGAATTCTTCATCAAAGAGGGGTTCACATGCAAATCTCGTAACCTCATCTATTCCATCATCTGCCGCCAGTGTGGTATGACTTACATTGGGGAAACTGGTATGGAACTACGGGAGCGTTTCCGCCAACACCTCAACGACATCCGCAGCCGCCTTGTACCTTCTTGTGTAGAAATATGTTTCCTCCAATTATCATTGTGTTTAGAGCATATAGCTTTACAAACATTTCTCAATTTTCGTTCATCTGTCCCATTCCTTGTCTTCCCATAATCTTTTCGTCTGCTACCACTTTAGCATTGAAGTCCCGATTAATATTAAGAAATCTTCCTTTTTTATCGTTTGTCAAGGACTTCTTGCAGCTTGTAAAACCTGTGCTTTTCGTCATTGATATTGATGTTTTTGTTCTAAATAAAAGCTAGTGGAATGTCAGTTGTTACCAAAATGCATCATAGAAGCCAAAATGAAAAAGTGAATTGGAATGAATTATAACATTAAAGAAACCAGCATAAATTGCCTACATCATATACAAAAATTGTAAATGTAAAAAAAAAACAGTTTGATTATACACATAGGTCATAAAAAAACATCAAACATTAAACTTTACAAACTGCATACAGGTTGAATAAAACGACCTTTATACATCAGCATGAATAGTACAAATTTAGCACAAAATATAATGTAAAGTTGCATAGTAGAAGATACTATCATGAAATCCTTTTTATAAACATTTATCTTTTTTTGCCCCTCAGCTTTAGGTTATGAAGAGATCTCTAGAACATTCCCGACTGTGTGCCTCTAGCACAGTGACATACACCTCCACAGATAATTTTGTAAGCCACCACCTTTTTCATGGTCGGTCTTTGGCCTTGAATCTGTTGTATCTACATTGCAATGCATCATGAAATAGGGAGTAATAAAATAACCCCCCAAAATATAAATGTGGAGATTCAGAACAGCAAACCATAAAGATAAATAACAAATATTTACATAATCAAAAGCGAGTCAAGTAAACATATATACCATAAATACCCTTCGTGGTCGGCCTTTGGACTTGAATCCATTATATCTATAAAAAAAAACAGTGCATCATGAAATATGGAGTAATAAAGATGCTGAAGACGGATGTGTTGGACCGAAAGGTGCAAATATTGCAGTCAAGCTGTAAACTAGCGACACAATGCACTTTGTTCTCTGGACTCCATTCTGCTACTTGCAAAGCCCTGTTCAGGGCTTGGTAGCAGGAGATTAAGAATGAACGAAGAAGAAGAAGGAGTAATAAAATAACCCACAAAACTGTACATATGGAGATTCAGAACAGAAACCTTGAAGAAAGATAAGAAAAATTTACATATTCAAAAGCAAAATCAATTAAACAAACAAATATACCATAAACACACCCAAATGGTATCCTTAGAATCGGGCCATCGTAATCTTCCAAGACTGTTACACGTGTGAAAGGTCATTTAAGACAGTTGTGTATTGAGCTAGCAACCTCGTCATGTAAAACCATTGCTATTGAGACTGCCACTGTAAATACTCGGTCATAGGCTTCCTGTAAGAGGAACAGCTGTAGTGGTGACCCTATGCTTCACATGAAGCAAGTCGAAAGAAGCCAAGACATATACAATTCTCTATCAATTGTTTCACAGGACATATCAAATTCTCTATCCATTGTTTCAAAGGACATATACATTTCTCTTCTCTATCCTTTGTTCCACAAGACATATCCATTTCTCTATACATTATTTCACTACTGAAATCATATCATTAATTTACAGACATGTACTTTATACATGTAGGTTCTCATTTGATAAAGATGACTTGTATGCAACTGATACTTCCTAGACGGTTATAATTCATTTTTAATCACAATGGATTGTTGAGTGCCAACTGGCAATGCCACGATTGGATTAAAGTATTCATTTCTTTGTGATCTGTCTTCTCACCCTGATCCAACATAGCATCATCTGATGCATTCAAATTTTCCTGTCCTGTGTTTGTTGTTATAGTAGTTCTGAATTTATGCTGTCGTAGGTCTCCATTAAGGATTAGTGGGTCTCCAACAAGAGCTGGTGGTTCTCCAACAAGGACTGGTGGGTCTCCAACAAGGGCTGGTAGGTCTCCATCAAGGGCTGGTGGGTCTCCAACAAGAACTGGTGGGTCTCCATCAAGGGCTGGTAGGTCTCCATCAAGGGCTGGTGGATCTCCATCAAGGGCTGGTGGGTCTCCAACAAGAACTGGTGGGTCTCCATCAAGGGCTGGTAGGTCTCCATCAAGGGCTGGTGGATCTCCAACAAGAACTAGTGTGTCTCCAACAAGGACTGGAGGATCTACAAGGGCTGGTGGGTCTCCAACAAGGATTGGTGGGTCTCCAACAAGGACTGGTGGGTCTCCATCAAGGGCTGGTGGGTCTCCATCAAGGGCAGGTGGGTCTCCAACAAGAACTGGTGGGTTTCCAACAAGGACTGGAGAGTCTCCAACAAGGACTGGTGGGTCTCCAACAAGGATTGGTGGGTCTCCAACAAGGACTGATGGATCTCCAACAAAAGCTTGTGGGTCTCCATCAAGGGCTGGTGGGTCTCCATCAAGGTCTGGTGGGTCTCCAACAAGAACTGGAGAGTCTCCAACAAGGACTGGTGGGTCTCCAACAAGGATTGGTGGGTCTCCACCAAGGGCTGGTGGGTCTCCAACAAAAGCTGGTGGGTCTCCATCAAGAACTGGTGGGTCTCCAACAAGAGCTGGTGGGTCTCCAACAAGGACTGGTGGGTCTCCAACAAGAACTGGTGGGTCTCCAACAAGGACTGATAGATCTCCAACAAAAGCTTGTGGGTCTCCATCAAGGGCTGGTGGGTCTCCATCAAGGGCTGGTGGGTCTCCAACAAGAACTGGAGAGTCTCAAACAAGGACTGGTGGGTCTCCAACAAGGATTGGTGGGTCTCCACCAAGGGCTGGTGGGTCTCCAACAAAAGCTGGTGGGTCTCCATCAAGAACTGGTGGGTCTCCAACAAGAACTGGTGGGTCTCCAACAAGAACTGCTGGGTCTCCAACAAGAGCTGCTGGGTCTCCAACAAGAACTGGTGGGTCTCCAACAAGAACTGGTGGGTCTCCAACAAGAACTGTTGGGTCTCCAACAAGAGCTGGTGAGTCGCCAACAATGGCTGGTGGGTCTCCAACAAGAGCTGGTGGGTCTCCAACAAGGACTGGTGGGTCTCC
This sequence comes from Ariolimax columbianus, assembly GCA_036924085.1. Lineage (NCBI taxonomy): Eukaryota > Metazoa > Mollusca > Gastropoda > Stylommatophora > Arionidae > Ariolimax > Ariolimax columbianus. The sequence continues at coordinate 20,550,203 of JAVGWX010000011.1, forward strand.
AACAAGAACTGGTGGGTCTCCAACAAGGACTGGTGAGTCAACAGCAAGGATAGGTGATTCATGAATGACTAATGTTTTCTGAGCTCCTGAACTTTCTTTAAGCTCAGAGCACTGCAACATCTCAGAAACACCATTTATTGAGACCTGGTGTGCCTCCAACAATGACTGCTGATTCTCCATAACTGGTGTTTTGGGAGTTTCTGGGCTCTCTTTAAGCTCAAAGCACTGCAACATCTTAGAAACATCACTTGATACCTGAAGTGCTTCCAACAATGACTGCTGAATTTCAATGACTGACAGGTTTGGAGCTTCTAGGCTCTTCATACGCACAAGGCACTGTAACATTTTTGTTGTTGAGACCTGGTGTTTTATTTTTTTTCAATTCTGCTATCTGTTTCCTTAATTCTTCTTCTCGTTTCCTAAGTATCAGTTTCTTTTGTTCTATCATTTGTTTTTTAATCAAAACTTGTTTGTCCTGGCTTGCTGATTCCTAAAGTTGAAAAAAAAATTTTTGTTATAGTTTAATATTTATAGTGTCAAAATATTTACAGACACATTTTGAGTAATTTAAACCCCTATTATGTAAGTTGTTGACTACATATACTTGGGGCAGGAAATAAATGCCACCCACACCCTAAAAAAGGAGATTTCCAGACAAAAAGCTACAGCTTGGTCTAGGTTCAATACCATAAAGCCTATACTCCTGCATCTGAAAGACACCATGGCAAAGGCACTGCTTGTCAATTCTGCAGTCATTTCAGCCATGATCTATGGAAGTGAAGTGTGGAATCTACACAATGCGGATGCGGAGAAACGACACATTACCCAGCGAGCAATTTAAAGACGCGTCCTCAGGATTTTGATTAGAGATCTAATCCACAATGCTGAAATCAGAGAACACACTCTATTTCGAGATGTCGTGGAGGCTTCTTTGTCTCGCAAATACCGCTGGGCTTGCCACGTGGTGTGCATGCCAGATAACAGATGGACTCTCAGAACAATGTTTTGGTGGCTATATAATTATACACGACCACGCGGACGCCCACCCAAACGATGGGGAGATGGTCTGTTGAGAGACCTGGGTCCGAAATGGTATGACTCAGCGAAAGATCAGACATTGTTGACTACTTCGCATATGGCACACCTTTCTGACTGAAGTCGAGAATATTGTATTGTATTATGTAAATCTTTAATTCATACTGCTTTATGGATGTAAATCTTGGACAACAAATAAACAGAACAGGGCCAAAGATACAGCACAACCACATCAGCCCTTGTGTGCAATTGGTCAAGTAAATATGGGCCTAACATTATATCAAATAAGGACTAAACAGATTCAATTTCAATAAGACAGGGAGTATGTAAGGGTAGCTTGCTTTCACAGAGTTTCTATAACTAATCTTCTGACCTGATGGAAAGAGCTGTTCAGAGTTGTCAAAGTCAATTTTATGAAAGTTAATACCATGAAATTTGCCGATGATCAAGCCATAGTGGAAGGATCAATAAAACAATGTACAAAAGCTGCTTTAAAAAACTGACAGCACAGCCAAAGAGTTTGGCATGAAAATAAACATATTGAAGAGAAAAACTTTGGAAGTAGCAAAGAAAAATGTGGAAATGAAAAAAAGTACAGAAGTTACATATTTAAAACAAACCATAACAGAAGATGCCCGTAATGAGATTGGAGTTAAGACAAGGATTGCATTGGTCAATAAAGGCCTTCAGAGAAAAACAGAAATTGCTTATCTCAAATAATAATCACTACTCATGTATGGTCAACTGCACTGTATGGAGCTGAGACATGGATTGAAATGTGGTGCTACCATAGAATGAAATGAGAGAGTTGGACAGAAAGAAGATCCAATGACAATGTCCTCACTGAGGTGGGTGCACAAAGACAAATATTGATGACACAGAAACGATTTTTTCTTTTTTCGTTGGCCTTATTTCTTTATTCTTTAAGGTTGTGTGCGCTGCACTATGTTTTTTTTGCGCCTGTCGGCCCAGTACATCTGACTTCAGCATTCATTCTATGTAAGGGTCTGCTTCCTCCTGCATTTTCTAAGCGTTTACTTCTCTGGGTAACGGCCAGTGTATTGATTGGGAGCGAACCCAGCACCTTTGGATTGTGAGCGATGTCACTTAATCACTAGCCTACGTCATCCCCGAAACCAAGATTGAGTTGGCTAGAACACAATATTCAACATCAAAGTTCAACAGAGTATACTAGAGGGCAAGTTGCAGTGGAAAAGAGAAAGTGGGCGACCAAGACTCATCTTTACATCTCAGACATGCAGAGACATTAAAGTATGAATTTATGCTGAAAGGATCGGGTCAAATGGAGAGACATGTTCAGACAACCTTACAACCAGTCTTAGGACTGGCCAACCAGAAGATAGGGTCAAATGGAGAGACATGCTCAGACAACCTTACAACCAGTCTTAGGACTGGCCAACCAGAAGATAGGGTCAAATGGAGAGACATGCTCAGACAACCTTACAACCAGTCTTAGGACTGGCCAACCAGAAGATAGGGTCAAATGGAGAGACATGCTCAGACAACCTTACAACCAGTCTTAGGACTGGCCAACCAGAAGATAGGGTCAAATGGAGAGACATGCTCAGACAACCTTACAACCAGTCTTAGGACTGGCCAACCAGAAGATAGGGTCAAATGGAGAGACATGCTCAGACAACCTTACAACCAGTCTTAGGACTGGCCAACCAGAAGATAGGGTCAAATGGAGAGACATGGTCAGACAACCTTACAACCAGTCTTAGGACTGGCCAACCAGAAGATAGGGTCAAATGGAGAGACATGCTCAGACAACCTTACAACCAGTCTTAGGACTGGCCAACCAGAAGATAGGGTCAAATGGAGAGACATGGTGGTCTGTGTGTTCTGTTGCTCTACATTCGCATATCTCATCATCCTTGCATCCTTATCTCTTTTAAGTTCTCCCTGCATCATGATAAACCAATTCGGAGCCAATATAGTGACTCCCATGTTACATAAGGTAAGTGGTGTTAAGAGCAGGTTTCCCCGCAGGGTGCGATTTAATGCAACTGTGTCAGTTCATTCCATTTTTCTATGTGGCGTTTTCCTACATTAGTATGTAGGGGCTGTGTTGACTATGTGAATTTCATCTAGATTCATCCTTTTGCACTGGACCTGGTGTCAAAACATAGGGTACCTTGGGTAGTTTGCCTGTATTTCTCTTTCAATTTCTGATGTGACACTTCTTTTTTAATGTAGTTCTGTTTGACTGAGGTACCACCTATTCAATAAACTGAAGATCGGTGGCACTGACGAATGCACCTGTGGTATAGGGAAAATGAACATCTGCTGCAAAACTGCCTGACATACGAGGATCAGAGAAAGCACATGTGGCCATCACCAGTGGCAACACTAGACAAGCTCTATGGCAGTGTCGACAGCCTCAGGATGACAGCTGCTTTCTTCGAACAAATACAAGTTGACGTCTGACAGCGTACAAAGAAGAAGAAGAAGTATGTTCTGTTCTGTTGGGAAGTGACATCACTGCACTCTGGTTCTCAGTCTCCTTCAGCAAATGGCGAAAAGTGATTTTTTAATATCCATATTCTTTATTTTATATCCAAAGTCTGATCAAGGCGCTGAGCAGTGCATAAGCAGCAGCGGTCAGCAACCCATAGCTGACTGCCAGTGTCAGGGCCTGCGAATCAAAGCTGCCAAGACTCTTCTACACATCCATGCAGTGTTTCTGGATAACAGGCTGCAACAGAACAGACTGGCTGAGGAAGGAGAAGAGATCGAAGAAAGAAGGCTAACCCTGTACTAAAAAAATGCCTGCTGTCGAAGACAGATGTGTCGGACCGAAAGGTGCAAATATCGCAGTCAAGCTGTAAACTATGACACAACGCATTTCGTTCTCTGGACTACATTCTGCTACTTAAGCCCTTTTCAGGACTTTAGGAGAATGAGAATGAACATAGTCGAGTCAAGTCATACCAAAAGTACGTTACACATTTTTCTTTGGCAAGTGTTACTATTTTCAGGAGCATTACTTAAAGAATTGAACAGAAAGAATTGGAAAACTATATCAATCAATGTTTTTTAAGTGCCAAACATGGCGCATAAGGTAGAAACTGGTGCTCTTCAGTTTGATGACACTCTTTTCAGTTCATGTATGTTGTTAAAGCCCACAGTGGAGTACTCTCTGACGATTGTTCTGCGACGATTTGCTTTCAGCCTTCCTCTTTTACTGTTGCCTGATGGCGACCACATAAACACTTGCAGAGGGAGACTATGGCTGTTCATTCTAAGAACATGTCCAATAAATGACTATTGTTTTGTCCTAATGAGTGACGAAACATATTGTTGACTTCTCTAATTGTTTTGTTGGTTATGAATTCCTCTCAGCCAGTTTTCTAAGACGCTTATTCTTGAATCCATTTAGTGTCTCTTTTCCAATGCCTTTGTTACTAGACAAGCTCTATGGCAGTGTCGACAGCTGCTTTCTTTGAACAAATTCAAGTTGACGTCTGACAGCGTATGAAGAAAAAGAAGAAGACAATGCCTTTGTTATTTTCCAGCATTCATATCCATAGGCAAGTATTGGTCATACATTGGAGTTAAACAGCCTGAGATTAGTGTGTTCGCAGTGATTTTGATTTCCCGATTTTCATTAGTTTGGTAAAGCCACCTGCAGTTATAGCAATTCAAGTGAAAATTTCCTTAGAAGTATCTCCATCTTTAGTCATTTTGCCCCCCAAATAGGTGTCAACTATTTGTAATACCTCTCCATGCAGCTGGATAATAACGGATTTGTTGGTGAAATTCATGACCTTCATCTTGGAATCACTGAAACTGTATATATATATGGATTTCTATGTAATCAGAAAATGTTAAATTTAGCGTTAGTGATCTAGCGTGGTGACAATGACTGAAGGATGTCACTCAGATGCTGAATTTTCTCATCTCATATTTACATTTTGTCAATAGAGAAGTTCATTTATTCTTATGACCCCAAGAGTTATGGAGTATGTGCCATTCTAAGCGAGACTCAAACTAGCTTCCCTACAGACAGGCAATGAGCAGTCAAAACCCATGGGGGATCAAGATGCTGAGAAGCATGAGCTGCAGTGGTCAGCGCGACCCATAGCTGACTGCTAGCGCCAGGGCCAGCGAACCATAGCTGCCAAGACCCTTTTACACCTTCATGCGGTGATCCTGGATAACAGGCTGCAGCAGGCAGACTGGCTAAGAAGAAAGGATCGAAGAGGGAATGCTAACCCGGTACTAAAAAAATGCTTGCTTAAGTCGGATGTGTTGGACCGAAAAGTGCAAATATTGCACCCAAGCTGTAAACTACGACACAACACATTCCGTTCTCTGGACTACATTCTGCTACTTAAGCCCTTTCAGGGTTTGGAAGTGGGAGATTGAGAACCAACGAAGAAGAAGAAGAAGAAAACCCAAGGAAGGCAAGCCTTGTTGAGATTAGATGCAAAATGAGTGCAACATACGAGGCGTGTTCAACTGAAACCGGACTCAGTGGCTTTATTACAAACATATAAAAGTTACATCATCTGGTGTGACAGAATTAAATATAGCAATTTTTATGAAGTAAACATGCCACAGGGTTAGTTAGAAAAAGTCGCCATAGGCATTCAGATATGCGTCCCACTGCTTAGGTAGATCGCGGATGTCGTCGTAAAAAAATGACTGTTTGCTCTTTAAACCACTTAACTTAACGCCATGACGTCTGCATTGGAGTCGAATCTTTGTCCCCTCAGAAATTTTTTTAAGGGTCTGAACAAATGGAAGTCACAATGGGACATATTGGGGCTATAGGGTGGGTGTGGCAGTACTTATCTTTTCTGTGCTAACGCTTTCTGAACAATGTTCGTGACCTGTGGAGGCTCATTGCCCTACAACGGAATCACACCACGTGAAAGCATGCCGGGTCTTTTATTCTTAATTCCTGTATACAGCTTGTCTAGTGTGTCATTGTAGCGAATGGATCTGATGTTCACACAAGACTTTTTAGAGTCTATCAACAAAAGTCCTTCATGGTAAAAAAAACACTGTCAGCATAACCTTACCAGTGGAAATGTGTAAGTTTTTTTTTGGTTTCGGTTATAACTTAACTTAATGTCTTTATACTGGTTTAGAAGACCCTGCAGAGTCTGTATACAATCAGTTATCTGGGATGTTTCCATTGCATGCTAACAGTTTTGCTGCTCAGCTCAAAGTGGTGGCAAAGAAGTATAAATTACATTTTTTATCACTTTCAAAACATTCTCCCAGGAAGGAAGGCGCATAATAGTGAATGAGCTGACGGCAGCCAGCAACTTATGGCTGGCTGTTTGCATCAGTCAGCGAACCAGAGCTGACCAAGACCCTATTCAGCCTCCAAGCGTTGACCCTGGAAACAGGCTGGATTAGTGTAGTTTGGTTAAGAGAGTAGGAACCACTGTGTGAAGGTAAACTCGGTACCCAGAAAAGCCAGCTGAAATTGGATGTGTCAGGTTAAAAAGGTGCAGACATCTCAGCCTTACTGTAAACTGTAGCACATCAGAAAGTCATTTTCAGAAACGCTTAAGAAGAAGATAATGTTCTCCCAAAACAAACACGACTAATACAAATACAACTCAATTTATCTTGTTCAATAGATTAAAAATTGAACACACAGATACATGAGCATATAGGGAGGACAGGTAAACATTAGAACAGTGACAATGGTTGATTGGTTATTGATCCAGCAGCCTATGGGCTCATGCCCTTTGACCCAATGCCATATAGTGGTATTTTTAAGCTGTTGTTTAGTTCCATACAAAGTGTTCCATTTGTCTGGCCTCGGAGGAAGAAGCCCTTTTCTTAACACTAACAAATCGGGAACATTCAAAAAGATGATGTTCGACAGTTTCACAGGGATGTGTTCACAGCCAACACTCTGGAGTGTGTTCTGGTTGGATTCTGTTCAAGTGACTTAAGTTCTATGTGTTAAGTGCGAAGTCGGAAAATGGTACTTTGTTCTTTCCTTTTCAGAAGGTTGATGTTGTCTTTGGGATGGTCTATGTTTGTAGATTTCTCTCCCAGTATTTCCCATTGCTCATCTATTCAGCCAGGCCTATTTGTTCATAGTCTTTAGTAGTTGTTTGGCTATCTGTAGGGCTGTTGGTGTGTATTGTTGTTCTTGACTTGATCCCTTCTTAGCCAGTCTGTCTGCCTTGTCATTACTGGTGTATTTGAGTACAGCGACAATCAATCTGACAGATAAACTTGTGTTGTGATCCCATAAACCTAAAGCTGACCTTTAGTTCTGTTAGAGAAATAGATGTGATTATATGACAGCAAACAATGAAGAAGAAATTAGTCATGTTATGTTGTTACACTGCCAGATAATTTTACACATTTAGACCAAATCAGTTTATGTATTAACTTACTGAACAAACCTTAATTGAGATCTTTTTGTTTGCTTCCACTGCTTTTATAGGATTCTTTCTTTGTGCGGCAATGTCTTCATCCACTTCAAGATTATTGTCATATCGGAGATCACTATCAGCAGTCGGTACATTAATTAAACCTGTGGTGGGTCTTTTGGAAGTTTGGATTTTAGGAGAGGGTGAATCAGTTTTTATCTTCTTAGCAGGTGTCCAATGATAAAGATCAAAATCAAATAATGTAGCACTTGAGCAATGGCTTAGGTACCCAGCATCATCTCTGGATGCATGGGGTTCATACGAGCTGCTAGGACAATCAATGTCTGATGGATACATTGATTCAGAATAATTGATATAATCACTAGACTCCATACATGAATATCTCCTAGGAGGAGTTGATAATATTTCACTAAAGCTTTCTTTTGTGAATGTTTGGTTTAATCTGAATTGAGGATGGTTTGAATTCAACATTCTCGGAGAATTTGTATATTTTGCTTTCCTTGAACCCCTTCCATCTTTCAGAACTGGTGAAAAGGTTTCATCATGTCCGTCATGATATCCAGTTCCATGAAAGCCAACTTTGACACTGCTCAAGGAAGATGTCACAAATGACGGACTCGATGGCCTTTCCTGCTGTTTATTTTTAGACTGATATCTGTTTTTACTATATCTAATTTTGTGCAACCGCTTGGCAATTTGATCTTCGTCATCTCTAGAACTAGCATAAGCGGCTTTCCTACAAAATCGTTCTGGCAAATAATTGACAGGAGTTGCAGCAGTAGTGAGTTGTTGCCTGGGATTATAATATGGGTTTGCTTTTTGACAAACATTCCTTGGCTCATCATTTTGCACAATTTCAATTTTTCTTGTATCACTATCCACCTCATCTCTACTCCACAAAGGTTGCTTCTTATGCAAATGTGTATATGGAAATTTTTCAGAAATTTCTGGTCTATCCTGTGTGCTTCGAGTGAGTTCTTGGTTGAATGAATTCTGTGAAAAAAATAAAATGACATTCAAATTTAGCCAAATCTGGTAGAGGGATTATATACTTGTCTTTTCCCTTCTAATTCCCTTGAAACATAGGACTGCAAAAGTGGTTCTTCACAGTTTGCCTTTTTGAGCTATCATCTTGAGTGCTACCCACCAGACTCTAATTGGCCTGGCTTCATTTTTCACTTCTTCACTGATCTCTTACCAAGTAGGTTCTAGTCCAATGCATGTCTAGTGATACTGTTATTTATCATGTGGGTGTGTCCTATCTCTATTTTTGTTCTTTATGTCCTGACTCTTCTTCACTCCTCCTGAAAAGGACATTAAGTTTGTGTTGTAGTTTACAGCAAGGCTGCAATACCTGCACCTTTAACCCCAGTGCATCAGGTTTCAATACTGCACAAATCTTGAGATTGGGTTTGCTTTCCTCTTCCAACTAGAAAATTCTCAAGCAATTTCAGAGCAGAGGCAGAAGCATTGAAAGCTGCAGTAGAAGCAATGCCGACAGGTGAAAGTAATGAAAGCCAGATAGTCTTTTTTACAGATGCCCTGTCCGTGGTTACAGCACTAAAAAACCAGAAAAATACAGAACTAAATTATTCAAGATCAGTACTCTGTCAACTATGCCAGAAGTCCACACCCAAAAGAGTTGTGGTACAGTGGGTTCCATCCCACTGTAACATTCAACGCAACGAGGAGACAGACAGACTGGCAAAAGAAGGTGGAATGTTACCACAACCATATTAGGTCATAACCTACGAAGAGTCCAAAAGGTTTATTAGGGCCAGATACATGGATAAATTGGAAACAGAGCATACTGGCTACAAGAAATGATTCTTATTACCAGTTGAACAGAAGAGAACAGGTGGTGGTCTTCAGACTCCACACAAGCCACAACAGACTGAGGTATCATCTATTAAAGAAACTGAAGATAGGTGCTACTGACGAATGCACCTGTGGTACAGGGAAAATGACTCCTGAACATCTGCTGCAAAATAGACCGACATACGAGGACCAGAGAAAGCACATGTGGTCATCACCAGTGCCAACACTAGATAAGCTCTATGGCAGTGTCGACAACCTCAGGATGACAGCTGCTTTCTTTGAACAAATTCAAGTTGACGTCTGGTGGCGTATGAAGAAGAAGCTTTCCTCTTCTATCTCTATTCTCTCAGCCAGACTGCACAGATGCAGCCTGTTTCTAAGGCCACCAGTTGGAGAGATGAAATATAGTCTTGCACAGCTGTGGTTTGCTGACACAAGCAGCTAGCTATAAGTCACTGACATCTGCCATCTCATTTACTGTGTTTTCAGCCCTCTATAATCCTCAGCTGTAATGTTTGTTATTTTTTTCTCTACCACTGATCTGAGTTTATTTTATTACATATGGCCAATTAATACCCACCATTCAACAGTCAATTAGTCAAATATATCAAGGCGGATCGGACTAGCTGTGTCTGCTATGCATGACCTCCAACGTGTATGGAGCAACGGCAGGATCTCCCTTTAAACAAAAATCTGCAGCAACCGGTCCTGTGTGGTCCCAGTTCTGGTTTATGGCTCCGAATTCTGGACATTACTGAAACATGACATGTCGAGACTGGAGGCCTTCCACATGCACAAACAGTAGCGTATCCTGGGCATCTGATGGTATGACTACATCGACAACGTGAAGGTCTCTGCTAAAACAAGCCTGGGACCCAATCTCAGAAACACTTACTCGCCACAGAGTTTCTTTATTTGGTCATGTTGTACGGCTGGACCAGGAAACCCCGGCACACAAGATACTACACAGGTCGTTACTCAATGCAAAAAGCTTCCCTCGTCTGGCTTGAGATACAGAGGTGGCTGTCTCCACAGTATGACTCCCACAGATAGCAGCCTCCACCTCTGCTCTGGACGAGGTCTGAAGTCATGCCGCAGCAGTGGGTCATGGATGTGGTTAACCAACGCAACATGTCTCAGACACCTAAGCGAACTATTATTATGCAACAGTCACATATATTGATGAATTTCTGCAGTCTGTATGCTAGTGTGGAAGAGAAATTAGTTGTTGTTGTTGGTTACATCGATCCCTCACCTTGTTAGCCAGGCTGCCATGAAAACAGCCGTTTCCAGGAAGGGCTACGAGGAAGCCAAGGTGAGGGTCTTGTCCAGCATATTTTGCCTAGCCAGATGTTAGTCTTCTTTCTCAGAGAAATTAGTAAAATACATTTTAAAGAAATAGAAAGGTTTCACAATAAGAAGTGACCACGAGGAAAATGGTACAATATAACAAAGTCATATTAAGGAATTACTGAGGACAAATTGAGAGTGGCATAGGCCTCTCTTGAGAGACTATGGAGAATAACCTGAAACTTGAATTGACAAGTCGTCACCGCGAGGGCTGGGCAGTCTTCTCGTCCATTAACACGGCCCTGGACGGTTATCAAGACTAGAACATGCAAGCCTCTCTCTTCAATTCCACTGTGATCCCTGCTATGTGCTACAGTGCTGAGACATGGACACTAACAAAATCGCTGGGGGACAAATTGAGAGCCACCCAGACTGCTCTTGAGAGACGCTTGGTCAGGATCACTGTCTGGAACCAATGTATACAAAAGCTCCACAATTCCGACATATTACAATTGTCCTTGGTGAATAATGCAATAATCTATGCAGACAAGGCCAAGCATAGATGGGCAGGTCACATGGCCTATGGAGCACAGTTACAACAATCTGGTACGCCCAAGGTAAAAAGAGACCATGGGAAAGACCCTCAATATGTTGGTCAGACTCAATTGCTGTCCACAACAACATTCGAGACGCCTCTGGAGAAGGGCTTACCATGCCTTGGACTTCTACCGTTGGGACCGGCAGATACGCTGAGGAAAGGGTCATAAAGATCAAGATGATATTAAGGAAATAGAAAGTGGTTCACAATAAGGAGGGATCATGATTGATTCTTTGAGTAGATCAAATAGGTCCACTGTTTCCATCCTTGTATGCTGTATGAGGCAGCTAAAGTGAGTTGTGCATAAGGTTGACAACCTCATGTTGAAACTATTAAAAAAACCATTGCTGTGAAACTGTGCTGCTAATAGCTTGTTAGAATAAATAAAATGCAGTATTGCACCTATTATTAAACAAATGATTGGAATCAGACTTTCCTAACAGCTAATAGATTCAACCAAATGTAATGCTGCACCTATTATTAAACAAATGATTGGAATCAGACTTTCCTAACAGCTTATAGATTCAACCAAATGTAATGCTGCACCTATTATTAAACAAATCACTGGAATCAGACTTTCCTAACAGCTTATAGATTCAACCAAATGTAATGCTGCACCTATTATTAAACAAATCACTGGAATCAGACTTTCCTAACAGCTTATAGATTCACCAAATGTAATGCTGGACTTATTATTAAACAATTCACTGGAATCAGACTTTCCTAACAGCTTATAGATTCAACCAAATGTAATGCTGCACCTATGCTTCAACAATTCACTGGAATCAGACTTTCCTAACAGCTTATAGATTCAACCAAATGTAATGCTGCACCTATTATTAAACAAATCACTGGAATCAGGCTTTCCTAACAGCTTATAGATTCAACCAAATGTAATGCTGCACCTATGCTTCAACAAATCACTGGAATCAGGCTTTCCTAACAGCTTATAGATTCAACCAAATGTAATGCTGCACCTATTATTAAACAAATCACTGGAATCAGGCTTTCCTAACAGCTGGTTAGGGTAAGCTAAATGCAGTGTTAGACTTATGTTTCAACAAATGTAGCAACAGGAAAATAATTATTAGCAATCTAAAAAATACATATTATAGTGAGTTGTGGTTGAAAAAAAGAATGTGAGAGAAAGTGTGTGAGAGAAAATGTGAGCGAGAGAAAGTGTGAGAGAAAGAGTGTGTGAGTAACATTATTGTTCTAGCAGTGAAAAGGTAATGGCAGTTGATTATCAGACAGTGAGAGAGTGTGTGAGAGAGAGAATGTGTGAGAGTGTGAGTGTGTGAGAGAGAAAATGTGTGAGAGTGAGCGAGAGAGAGTATGTGAGAGAGTTTGAGCATGAGTAATATTATTGTTCTAGCAGTGAAAAGGTAATGGCAGTTGATTATCAAATAGTGAGAGAGTGTGTGAGAGAGAGAATGTGTGAGTAATATTATTGTTCTAGCAGTGAAAAAAAGGTAATGGCAGTTGATTATCAGACAGTGAGAGAGTGTGTGAGAGAGAGAATGTGTGAGAGTGTGAGTGTGAGCGAGAGAGAGTATGTGAGAGAGTTTGAGAATGAGTAATATTATTGTTCTAGCAGTGAAAAGGTAATGGCAGTTGATTATCAAATAGTGAGAGAGTGTGTGAGAGAGAGAATGTGTGAGTAATATTATTGTTCTAGCGGTGAAAAAAAGGTAGTGGCAGTTGATTATCAGACAGTGAGAGAGTGTGTGAGAGAGAGAATGTGTGAGAGTGTGAGTGTGAGCGAGAGAGAGTATGTGAGAGAGTTTGAGAATGAGTAATATTATTGTTCTAGCAGTGAAAAGGTAATGGCAGTTGATTATCAAATAGTGAGAGAGTGTGTGAGAGAGAGAATGTGTGAGTAATATTATTGTTCTAGCAGTGAAAAAAAGGTAGTGGCAGTTGATTATCAGTATCACCAGGGAGGACATTTTATATACTTTATTGCATTTTTTAATGTTTATGAGGTGCATTTACTCCCCCACTTACTTGCCTTCCCTAAATGTAAGTCAGATATCCCCATTTACAACAAGATAGACTGGGGTGCGCCACGAATCAGACACAAACCCATTCACTTCTGCTGTGAGTGGCAAACTACTTGGCCACTCAACTTGCAGCAAATATTGTTTCCCAGCAATAAGAAGCAACAGCAAGAAGATAAAAAGAAGAATAGGAAGATGAAGAAAGAAAGTGGAATACCTTTTTGTAATATACTTCCTTTGAACATTGATAACGGAAAAGCAAATACAATTTGTGTTAATGTCTAAATAACTCCCAGATACCATCACTAGCCGAGAACTGCTCACCTGGAGCAATCAAGAAGATATGATAATAATAATAATTCATCTATCGTTGTCAATGAGGACCACCAACATCATCACATGTCATAATGCAACCTTGAGTATGTGTGTGCGCTCATGACTGATCAAACAAATTCGAGCCCGGATAGGTCTATAACACGACTGGCAAACATAGTCCGCAAATGTCTCTGATATTTTCTCTAGACTTTCTTATTTCATGTCTATCCTGGGCTGCCTGGATATGGAGACCCTCGCTTAATTCAAGACCGTTTGTAGCCGCAGTCTTTCAAGTTGAGCAATTTTTAGCCAGAACCTCCGAGGTGTTAATGTATATTTGACAGCAATTAAGGGACTCCTTCAGACCGTCCTTGAAACGTTTTTTTTTTAAATACGAATACCATTAAAACCAGTCGACGCTGGAATTGGATAGGACATATCCTAAGAGAAGAATCAGACACCAGAGCTGTGTTGGTGGGGACTCCCAGAGGAAAGTCGAAAGAGAGGCTAGCCTAAGACATCTTGGTGAGGAACAGTAGAAGCTGAGATGAGCATTATAAATCAAAGTTGGGGCACTGCATGAAGGATGGCTGCACACTGGGTCAAATGGAGGGAGTAAGATGCTGCCCTTAATGCCATCAGGCATGATGGTCAATCACCGCTTTGTTAGTCACCGACCAAAGAGCTTACAAGAAGATGTCTAATTAACTCCCCACAGTATCTTCTAATAGATGAACAACTAAATATCTTCTTACATAGTCCCACTGTTTTGGTAATGCCAGACGCTTCCCTAGTTTTGATTTCTGTCTGGTCAAAAGTGCCTCGCTTTCAAGCTGTTTGCGCCAACCAGCACCTGATAATAGATGAATTGAATAAAAGACAATAATGATTGGTGAAGTGACCTATAATCAGCCTAAAATTCCATCGACAACCCCAGCAATGGAAATAAATTCCTACAATAGTTTTAAATGATCTGATATTTGCTTAATTGGATCAAATACACTAATGAACTGATGGAAGAAATAGTTAAATGACATTATTAAGCTGATATTAGAAAGACATAATAAGCTGATATTAGAAAGACATTGGGATCAAGATGCTGAGCAGCACATGAGCTGCAGTAGTCAGCGACCCATAGCTGACTGCTAGCATCAGTGCCAGCAAACCAGAGCTGCCAAGACGACCCTTCTACACCTCCACGCGGTAATCCTGGATAATAGGCTGCAGCAGGGCAGACTGGATAAGGAGAAGGGATCAAAGAGGGAATGCTATCCCGGTACTCAAAAAATGTTTGCTGAAGTTGGATGTGTTGGACTGAAAGGTGCAAATATCGCAGTCAAGCTGTAAACTACAACACAGCGCATTCCGTTCTCTGAACTACATTCTGCTACTTAAGCCCTTTTAGGGTTTGGTAGTGGCAGATTGAGAACGAACGAAGCAGAAAGATATTAATAAGCTTATATTAGAAAGACATTGATAAGCGGATATTAGAAGGGCATCAATAAATTTATATTTGATAAAAAGCAATAGAGAGTTGATATTTGATGAATCACAGAAGATCTCACG
Organism: Ariolimax columbianus; assembly: GCA_036924085.1. Taxonomy (NCBI): domain Eukaryota; kingdom Metazoa; phylum Mollusca; class Gastropoda; order Stylommatophora; family Arionidae; genus Ariolimax; species Ariolimax columbianus. Next base: position 20,565,217 of record JAVGWX010000011.1, read on the forward strand.
GAACCATTTTCCATTAGACAGGGGGTACGGCAGGGCTGCTTGCTTTCACAGAGTATCTATAACACATATTCTGAGATGATGATGTGCAAGGTTGTGCAGTTGTAATTAGGGTGTCAAAGTTAATGATATGAAAGTTAATGCCATCATATTTGTCGATGACCAAGCGACAGTGAGAGGATCAGTGGAAATGTTGCAAATGCTACTTGAAAAAATTAATAGCACAGCCAAAGAGTTTGAAAATGAACACATCAAAGACAAGATATTGGTAATATCCAAGCAACATATGCAAATAAATATGATCATCAGTGGAAAAATAATCAAACAAGTACAGAACATTTGGGCAAACCATAACAGAAGATGCCCACAAAAGAGACAGAAATTAAGACAAGGATTGCAATGGTAAAAAAAGGCTTCAGAAAAAAACTGAAATTGTTAATCTCAATAAATATCAGGATAGAACTGAGGAAAAGAATAATCACCACTAATATAAGACCTTTGGTGGTTGCACCTCAGGATCGCTGTTGTCGTATCTATGAGTGCTGAGTTAAGAGACTCTGTTAATGTATCGGTATCCAGTCCCTCTCTGAGAGCCAACAGTGGAGCAAATCTCCCTCCTACCCTCGTTCGGAACAATTCATTGATTGATGGGTCTTTTAGTTTGTCCAAGTCAAACTTTAGTCTAGTCACTTCTTTCTTTGCGACTCTTCAATCGCAGACGCATTGAGAAGAGGGAAGGCGGTCTGCGTGGACAATATACCAGCAGAGCTCTTACAAGCAGGTGGAGAGGTAGTGGTGGAAGGCCTGACACACATCTGCAACAAAATATGGGCGACAGCAAGGTCATGCTTAGATTAATCCTCGACCGATTGAAACCCCAAACAGAAAACATCATTGCTGAGGAGCAAGCAGGTTTCAGGCAGGGAAGAAGTACTACAGAACAGATATTTAATTTAAGGCTGCTTAGCGAGAAATATCTAGAAAAGCAGCAAAAACTGTATCATGTGTTTATTGTGTTGATTTTAAGAAGGCGTTTGATAGGGTATGGCATAAAGCGCTATGGACAACCATGAGGATGTATAAAAGTACGGAAATATTTCAAAGGTCATTGAACACCTGTTTGATAAGGCATCCAGCGCAGTTTTTGTGAATGGGAGGCGCTGGGACTGGTTTCACACATCAGTTGGTGTGAAACAGGGGTGTACACTCTCTCCAACTCTTTTCAACATATTCCTTGAGGGAATTATGGGTGAGGCAGTTGGAGGTTACGTTGGTACTGCCAAGATGGTGGGGTCAAACGATTACCAGCCTTCGTTTAGCAGATGACATCGACGAGTTGGCGGGCACACAAGCAGAACTCCAGGAATGGGTCAGTAGGCTCGATGAAACAGCTCTTGACTATGGTATGGAGATACACACTGGAAAGACAAAATTAATGACCAACAACGCTGAGAGCTTCAACAGTAGGTTAAAAGCTAATGGCCAGGAAATCAAAGTGGTTGACCATTTTAAATTTCTGGGTTTGATTGTCAGTGATTGGGGGGAGGGCTACGAGGAAGCCGAGGTGAGGATCTTGGCCAGCATATTTTGCCTGGCCCCGACTAACATGTCTAATCAGTATGTTGTGCCTGACTAGATGCAGTCTTCCTCCCATTTTGGAAATATAGAGCATATCCTCAGAAAGAACATGACACAAATAAGCACATCTGAACCCACATGGCAAGAGAAAGTGGGAAGGCCAAAGCACTCCTGGAGAAGAACAGTGGAAACCAAGACAGAAGGGCTCTCAGGAATGGAGGTGAAGAAGATGGATCAAAATGGGAATTCATGAGGGGCTACTGTTGTTGTTCTATGTTCCACAGCGAACTAGGAAGAATTCATCTATAGTTTTTAAAATACATGTAGGAGACCGCATGGGCTAGTGGTTAAGTGACGCGGTTCACATCCCGAAGGTACTGGGTTCACTTCCCAATCACAACATTGGCCATTACCCCGGGGCAGCAAACCCTTAGAAAATGCAGGAGGAAGCAAACCCTTACATTAAATGCTTGCCGAAGTCAGATGCACTGGGCAGACAAGGCACAAAAACAGTGCAACGCACACCGCCTTGAGGAAAAGAGAAATAAGCTGAATGCACACAAAAAATATATATATGTAAACATATTTACCTGCATTTTTTTTTTTCCCCACATTACTCGACTTGATACTGTTGTAAGCATCAGCTCTTTCATTATCTTGAATGCTAAGATTATTCCAAGAAGAAGACTGTCTTCTGGTTTCTACTGTCCGGCTCCCTTCTGCCTCTTCAGCTGTTGAGTACAGAATAAGTACATATAATAAGTGAGATATCTAGTTGAGGCTTCTCTGCTAGACTGAACAGAGTGGAACATACAGAACAGCAGCCTACAGAACATGGATGTAGATGGAAGCAGTGACTGCAGCTCTGAGATGACAATATGAGACATATTTAACAGGGGCAGTCATCGTGCCAGACTCCAAATCCTTACTTCAGAAGGTACAGTCTACATGTGTACCTGTCCTGACATACGGATGTGAGTCATGCTTTGTGTTCAGACGGTCGGTTCATAATAGCAATTTTTTTCGGAGATCCTTAGGTTCATCACTGAAGCTTGTGCTTCGTGTGATGCTCTCGGCAGGCAAGAAACTGTTCTGCAGAGAGAGACCGAGCCATATGGGGAAACCCGCATCGATAAAGTGGAGTCCTCCCTTTTCATCATTATTTAACAACAACAAAACCAGCTGCAATCCATAGAAATGAGGTGCTTATGAAATGTGACAAGAAGGGACAAGACCCATAACCAGACAATATGTCAAGATCTCAAACCCCAACCTCTTCAGGCCCGAGTGGAGCAGTAACAACAGCAGTGGTTTGGCCATGTCTGTAGAATGAGAGAGGACCAAATACCACAGCAACCATGGGAAGCTAAGAGCCAGAGATCCAGACCCCAGGACATCCGAAAGTACACTGGGAAAACAACATATGACAGTCCCTGAGAGACTGAGGACTGGATTGGAAACAGATGAGATGGACAGAGAAGACATCAGTCTGGTAATCTCTCTTTTTGTGAACTAAAAGCCAAGAGAAGGGTAGTGCTATAGTGCACTGTTTCACAAACGCCGGTCCATGGACCGGTGGTAGCCCGTAGAAATTTCCTGCAGGTCCGCGAAAAAGTTATTGCGGCTTAGCCCTTCATTGAAGACATCAAATTATGTCTACTTCATCAACATGAAAAAGAGAACCTGATCAAGTTGTCTTCTGATGTCACTCTGGTAGCAAAACATATAATGCAATTATTGTCGTCTCATTTTTGGATACCACTAGAAAACGAATATTCAATATATATTTACAGAGCTATAAAATCATTGGTTGCATTTTCGACTACCTATTTGTGTGAGAAAACTTTTTCAACCTGTCAGTGATAAAAATTAAACAAAGAAGCAGAATGGATTTCAATGGATTGTTTCGTTTCTCAGAAACAATGCTGAAGCCACATTTTTCAAATATTCCCAATAATCAGCGACATATTGTGCACAAATCTTATTTGAATGAAATATTGCTTTCTCAAAATGTTCTATTATTAGCATTTGTATTTACAGCTCGGCTTCTGTTCATTTTAAACAACTAAAGAAGTTTCATTTTGTAATATTAGATGTAAAAATGCATACATAAAATATGTAAATAATGGTTTTTATTTTTGTCTGAGCTATGTGCGAAAAATATTTCCTATTCTCACTGGTCTGCAAAATTTTGTTTCATATTTTCACCAGTCTGTAAATTTGTGTCATATTTACACAGGTCTACAAAATTTATTTCCTATTTTCACTGGTCCACAGGTGAAGAAAGGTTGGGAAACATTGCTATAGTGGATACCATCACACTGTGCCATACCAGGAAACGAGACTGTAGACAGGATAGCAAAGGAGTGAGCAAGATGAGAACAAAAAGAATTAATAATCTCCTTCCAAGCAAATTTGACCCTTATCTAAGCTATAAATAAAGTCGAACAAACGAAAGACAACGATCACTTCCACATGAAAACATGACATAACAGATTAAACTGCCACTTTTACAACTACAATTAGCTCTATCACGCTGCCGACGACGGATGTGTTGGACCGAAAGGTGCAAATATCGTAGTCAAGCTGTAAACTAGTGATACAACGCATTCCGCTACATTCTGCTACTTGCAAAGCCCTGTTCAGGGCTTGGTAGTGGGAGATTGAGAACAAATGCAGAAGAAGAAGAGGCTCCATCTCCCACGCGTATGTGTGGGCAAGCAGCACAGACAGCCGAACATCTCCTGCAAGACTGCTATATGCTTAGTCAAATACGGACTGAGCACTGGCACATTGAAACAAACCTCTACACAAAGCTGGAAGTCTTGAAGAAGTCTCTACTACAGCAGCCTGTACTTCACATGTAGACATAATTTAAAAAACGCGTATGCCCTGATTACTTATTTCCAATAATTTCTTATCAAGTATCTTACCATGGTTTGATAATCTATTCTCCTTTTGTCTTATAATTCTCTTCTCCTCAGCCAGCTGTTTTCTAATTCCATTTAGTCTTCGAAGTGAAGACCTTAATTCAGAATTTGCTTTATTTGTGCTTGTGGACCTCCCAGATAATGGCAAGCCTCGCCAATTCATCCTGAAGGAATCTTCTCAGGAAAACAGCAAAGTTAAAATGACATAATTTGTAGAACAAAGGTCTATGACTGTCTACTATAATATGAACAATTCCAACATATACACAAAAACTAAAGTTGATTGCAAAATTAGCAGTAATTGATTCAATTATTACTTGTGTGGCACACCATCATTTCATATTGGCATGCATGCCCGAGTTATTGATCAGGAAAACTACTCTGACCTCTTTACTGTTACTAACGGTGTGAACCAGGGATGTGTCCTGTCCACAGCTCTTTTCAGTATGATGTTTTCTGCCATGCTGTGGATTGTCTACAGACAGAGTTGGGTGTCACTACCGCACTGACAGCGGCTATTCAATCTGAGACGGTTCAAGGCCAAAAACAAACTCCACAAGGTGTCTGTACGTGATTTACTTTATGTGGATGACTGTGCCTTAAATTACAATACAAAGGTTGACAAGCGAGAATGCATGGATTGCTTTCAGCAAGACACATCCGATTTCAACTGGCTTTTTTGGGGGCACTGTGTTTGCCTTCGCTTAATCACTCTGATGTAGGTTTCAGAGATGTCCTGGTTTCTGAGGGTATTTACCACAACATTTGTCTTGATACTGTCAAAGGCTTTCTCGTAATCGATAAAAGCAAAACGTAAGGGTATGCGCAGTTCATGTGCTCTCTCCATCAGTTGATTGATCGTGAGATGGGCTATGGCTTAGAACCCTTTCATGAATCTGGCAGTCATCAAGTTGTTTGTCGATTCTGTTGACAATGATTCTAGTGAATATCTTGTACATTATTGGCAACAGGCAAATTGGACAGCAGTTCCCAAGATGGTGAGTATCTCTTTTTTTTAGATGAGAACAGTCTTTGAGGATTTCCACTGGTCAGGAATTTGTAATGAATGGAGGCAATTATTAAACAGCTTTGTTAGATGAACTGTTAGAGGTTCTCACCTTGCCTTAAGGACGTCTAGTTATTTAATCCTATCCCAGAGCAGTGCCTGGTTTAAAAACCCTTACTGCCCAAATCAGGACATCAATCCAGAAGAGGAAACCGTCAAGGATGTCAACTCCTATATCTGTCTAGGATAAAGATAAATGCCAACCACATAACCACATAATCGACCACGAAATCTCAAAAAGACGAAAAGCAGCTAGGTATTCCTTTACCTCCATTGAGCAAATACACCAAAAGATGAAAGACACCACAGAAGGAACACACTCTGAATTCCATGGTCATTCCCACAATGATTTATGGATGCAAATTATGGAACTTGGTGCAAAACAGATGCTGAGAAGCTCATAGAGCAATGGAACAGCGTGTACTAAAAATTTTGATATATAAGATCAGGAACAAAGAAATCAAACTTCAAACATTGTTGGGCTGGACATGTGGTTGCATGTCAGATGGGCACACTCAACAATGTTTTCGTGGCCATGTGCCTGTACACATCCACGGGGTCACCCACTTATGCGATGACGAGATGTACTAACCAAAGACCTAGGCCCGCATTGGAACAGCACTGCAAAAAGATCGGGAAGCATACAGAATATTGTTGTCTCCTTTGCATACAGCAGATCTGCCGGACTTACACCAAGGATAATGTGATGTTATATATCATATCATATAAGATATAACAATGTATATCGATATATATATTTCATAATATATGTCTCTCCCTATATATTATTTATATATATCATAATATATATGTCACAGAATGAACTGATCATATATACGATATGATATATTTAATATATACATATATATTATATATTTACATATATATTATATATATACATATATATTATATATTTACATATATTATATATATATACATTTATATTATATATTTACATATTATATATATATACATATATATTATATATATATATATATATATATTATATTTTATATATTATATCATATATATTATATTATATTATATATATATATATTATCATGGAAGACAACATCCACGAATGGAGAAGCGAATGACCCGATGAGTCACATCACAAAAAGCAATTGAAGACAGACAGGGGGTGGCAAAGGATTGTGGAAGTGTTAGCAGGGGTGCTTCAGCAATCTCAAGAGGTCACGGGATGAACTGAGCTAAACTTAACTCATAAAGGGCACAATTTTTTTACTAGTTTTTGCCAGAATTTTTTTTTCTATAAAAGCAGTCTCTTCATAAAACTTAACACTCCTTAATTATTTCACAAGGAAGGGAAAATTAATATACAGTAAGAATATGAAGGTCTTATAGAATTTTATAAAATATTACAAGTAATTGTTAATAATTATATTGTCATTTTTTGTAATTAAAAACTATTTTTCACACACAAAAATGTCACCAATCCATGAATAACCACTGAAAAGTAATGCAGATTGGTCTAGTGTACTTCAGAATAACTGTAATCCACATATGAATAATATCTACAAGAAAATAATTTTCTGTAGCAGTCAAATGGAGTTGACGTGTCAGTGAGTTGCAGGTCTCCATTCACTCCATATGGTCGACCACATTTTGGCAGCAATCTGAATGAGTTCTGGGTCTCAGTCAGTCACTAGTGGTGATAGAATTTGGTACTGAAACCCATTCACTATCATGTTCTCTAGAATTTGCTTTAGACATATTGCATCTTTGTTTTTCTGTTGATGGTGCAGTCAAAGGTTTTTTTTACTTTTAGCAGCACTAGGTCCTGGTTGTGACAACGTCCCCTCATCTTCAGCATCAGAGTCAGTAGGCTGAGTAGGTTGAATAATATTATATTCTATGTCTAACTCTGATTCAACATCAGAAAAATATGAATCCTCGACACTAAATTCATCTAGAGTAGACAACTCCCTAACCTTTTCTACAGATAAAAACAACCTACCATTAGACAATCTTGAAGTGCTAAGTTCGCTACACATTTTTGTGATAAACTGACTTGAAAGATGACAAATGTTATCTAACTTTGATAGTCCACACAATGAATGTTGCAACTTTTACATTTGAAACGTAAATATAGTAGTTACTTCCCTTAACATGTAATGTCAATTGAAATTTAGAAACACTGAAAAAAAACTAAACAAATTCCGTTCAATGTGCTGCTAACGATATAAGCATTTTTCTGACATCAAGCGGACGCCCGGAAGAACGCCGACAGCATTCTTATGGCCTTTAAGAGTTAACTTAAACTGATCATTATCATAATGAATAATATTATTAACACTTCAATTACTATTTTCAAAAAGATTATTAATATCCCCACTTCAAGCATCACTACCACAAAGATGATTTTTATTATCATAACAAGAAAAGATGATTTCAGTTTTTACATTAACTACTTCCTTCAATACAGCCTGACACAAAGATGACTATTCAGTTCAGTTCATCCCGTAACCCATCAGGTCGTTGGGGCACACATGGAGACACTCCCAACATCCCACACCATCCCTCTCTGTCTGTCGCCGCCTGTCGTATCTCACCGGGACGAAGGCCTTACCACTTAGTGATGCTGTCCACCCATCTCTTCCTTGGACGTCCTCGCCCTCTCTGTCCCGGTACGGAACCAAAGACTATTATTAAATGACTATTATTATCATAAATAGTATCTGACCACAAAGATGATTCTTATCAAATATCTTACCATAGTGCGATAATATATTCTGCTTCCGTCTTATAATTCTATCCTCCTCATCCAGCTGTTTTATAATTTCATCTAGTCTTTGAAGTGAAGGCCTCAGTCCAGAATTGTCTTCATTTGTGCGTGAAGACCTCACAAATGATGGAAAGTCTTGCCTGTTTATCATGACTGATGCTTCTCAGGAAAACAGCAAGATTAAAATGCCATAATTTGTAGAACAAGGGTCTATGACTGTCTACGATTATATGAACAATAGATAAACAAAAACTAAAGTTGATTGCAAAATTAGCAGTAATTGATACAATTATTACTTATGTGGCATACCATCATTTCATTTCTGCCCCCTTTACTGTTACTAATGGTGTGAAGTAGGGATGTGTGCTGGTCCCGGCTCTTTTCAGTATGTTTTCTTCCATGCTGTGGAATGCTAACAGCGATTGTGACGTTAAGTTGGGCGTCGCTACTGCACTGACGGCGGGCTATTCAATCTGAGACGGTTCAAGACCAAAGCCAAAATCCAGAGGGTGTCTGTACGTGATTTACTTTCTGTGGATGGCTGTGCCTAAAATTCCAATACAGAGGTTGACATGCAAGAATGCATGCATTTTTTGGTTCACCCCAGCTTGTGTAAATTTCGGCCTCCCCATTTCTATCGGTTGGCCTGGAATCCACACTAATCGATGATTTACACTTGTGTTCACAGAAACGTGTCATTGTTTTCCACTTAGACTAGTTGATTCGTTCATTATTTATGTTTTCCTCCCTCCGAGTATCCTGGCATGGACATCAGCTATCTGAATGAGTACTATGGTTAACCATGTGTCGTATTTTCACGGTCTATTGCACGAGACTGAACTTCAGAAGAATGGTGCCCTTCACCCCAGCTGCAGACAGTGTCAGTTTTTGTATGACTGTGAAATGTAAGCACAGGACCAAAGACTTAAATGGACTAGAACATGGCCCAGGAGAGATGTCCAACACATCACTCACACGCTGAATGATGTCCCTACGACCTCTTGCAGTGATAGGAAAGGTAAGACACACAACGGTAGATGTCATCTCCCTTCGTTGCCTTGCAGGATACCTGTTTACGGGAAAGGCTTTGGAATAAACCCTGAGGAAAAATCTGCATTATGTGGTATTACTAGACATCTCAATAATGTCTTGCCATTGGCTCTCTCAGGACGAGAGAGTGAGGTTGACAAATGATGTTTCTTCCTAAATTTAATCCAAATCGCCACACAAGTCACCCATTTCAGCAAGTAAAAATATTGTCCACACGGCTGAACAGAGAGAGTGGTCTTCATCCCATGTGATGGACGAACATCATCTCAAGTTATTCACATAGATGACGAAGTGAATACAAGAATAGCTAGGGAGGGTGTGGCATTTGGCAGACTTTGTAGTAAGATGTGGGATAGGCGAAGGATCAGAACTCAAACAAAAATGAAGGCCTACACTGCAGTTGTTCTACCTGCCTTTTTATATGCACGAGACCTGGACCGTCTATAGTCGTTATGCCTGGAAATTAAACCACTTCTACACGCGATGCCTGCAGAAACTACTTAGGATTAGATGGTAGGACGTGGTGCCAAATGCAGACGTGTTAGCGCGATTGGGCTTATCCGATATACACACCATTTGTGGCAGCACAAGTGAGATGGGCTGGCCATGTGGTACGCATGTTGAATCACCATCTACCAAAAGAGCTGCTCTATGGTGAACTGCAAAATGGCAAGAGAGCAAGCGGTGGTCAGTGGAAATAGTACAAGGACACGCTTAAGAGATCACTGATTCAGTGCAGTATTAACCATGATGACTGGGAAAGAATCACCACCAATCACACAGACCAGTGCAGCACTATTGCGGAGGGTGTTCAGAGACATGAGGCATCAAGAATAAATGAGGCTATACAGAGACAATTGCTTCATAAGTCTGTTCACATCAACCCTTCTTCAACCCCAGCGGTAGGAGGTGTCCTATTTTCTTGTACTAAATGCGACAGACAATTCCGGGCTCCGATTCTCCTATTTAGCAATTGTTAAACTCATGCGAACATTGAATGTTGACAAAGTGGTCCTCATCAATTACGATGGACAAACAACACTTGTGTGGATATTGAGAAATAATGAATAAGTACACGGTAACTTTCCATGCATGTTGGTAAAGGTGACTAAAGAGGGTTGTGTATTGGGTTAGAAACTTCATCACATAAGACAAATAGCTGCAGAAACCAACAGTGCAAAAGCACACAGTCTCTTGCCAACAGTTTCCAGTAAGGAGTTACCTGTAATGGTGGTCTTATGCTTCATAGGTGGCGAAATAGAGAGGACAACAAAAATACAAACATGGAATAGAGCAATGCTTTCCAAAGTGGTGGTCCATGAACCAGTACAGGTCAGCAAATCCCTCAGTCATTGGTCTGCAAAGGGCATCAAAACTGGACAGCAAATTTAGATGCTTCTTTGCTTGGGTCTTGTCTCGAATAATCTTCAAAATACATGATCGCATCTCGAGCAAATTATAAACTACCAACACCAAGTTGTTGCATTGACATTTAGAGTTTTTTGACCAGCAATTTAAAACCATATAACTTTCTATAATATTCCAAGATTTGTTTTATATTCTGATTTATTAACTCTTTCAGGACGAGAGGCCACTGTCAGGGGCCAATAACTTTAAAATGATACTTTTTATAATGTATTTATTTTTTATTGTATGACAGACTTTTTAGAAACGTCCATTGATTCTTTAGCTTTGTGTTTATATTAAAATGGTAAAATTAAGCAGTTTTTTGTGCAAATTTAGTTGCTGCCTGTTTAAATCATTAAATTCTATTATCAGTAGCGAATATGCACGCATCGATCTGATACTTTTTTCAGCACAAAAAGGGCTTGGTTTCTTTGAAACCATTTCTGAAGGAAGAAGATGTACACTTCATTTTAGCTCTTGTGCTGATTTTTCTAGATAATCTAAATTATTCTTCACAACAGGTGGGCATTGTTGAATAAAGCAAACATTGAATTTTTGTGGCCAGAGATAATAAACTTACATTTTGTTTTGTTTTCCGCATAATAGATGTTTTGTAAAATCTGGAAACGAGAGTAAATCTATTCTTCCGGTTTTTGGCTATAAATAAATAAAAACCTAGAACCGTGAAACCGGAAATTTTTCTAAAATACTTTATGTTACCTGTTTAAAGTGATAAAGATGGTGTTTCTGCGTCAGGTAACAATTATTCTCATAATTGGAACAGCGCATGAGCTGCAGCGGTCAGCGACCCATAGCTGACTGCTAGCGTCAGGGCCAGCAAACCAGAGCTGCCAAGACCCTTCTACACCTCCACGTGGTGATCCTGAATAACATGCTGCAACAGAGCAGACTGGCTAAGGAGAAGGGATCAAAGAGGGAATGCTAACCCGGTACTCAAAAATTGCTTGCTGAAGTCGGATGTGTTGGACCGAAAAGTGCAAATATCGCAGTCATACTGTAAACTATGACACAACACATCCCGTTCTCTGGACTACATTCTGCTACTTAGGCCCGTGTCAGGGTTTGGTAGCGGGAGATTGAGAACGAACTAAGCCAAGGCATTCTCATAATTATCATATGCTAGACAAATGCCATGTTAGGTCTATGTTAGATAATTTCATAAATTGATGTAGTTCTAAAAAAGTGTGTCACAATCAACAAACCATATAGAATAAAAGTCTATATTGAGAAAATATGACATGTTTATTGTTTTTTTCCGAGCAGTTTATTTTGTTTGTTTGTTGCTTTCTTCTTACTTCTTTACTATTTTAGAAATGGAGATATATTTATATTTTCTTATTGCTCATGCAATCCCCTTTCATTCCATACAGACATGACCTCATAATATAATATAAAACACAGTGACACTAACTGTAACACTGTATGAAAATCTTAGAGGGATGGAAAATGCGCTGTGCAGGACATGGGAAATTTGTTACGTCTCATGAGAATATTTGTAATGACAAATGTGTTTATGTGTTTCTTCTTCTTCTTCTGTGTTCATAGTTTAAAGCAAGGCTGTGATATCTGCACCTTTTGATCTGTTTAATTTCAGCTGACGTTTTTGAGTCCTGTGTTCACCTTTCCACTGCAAACCCTATCCCTTGACTAAACTACACTAGTGATGAGTGAAAATTGTTTCCAGGGCCACCACATGGAGGCATAATAGGGTCATGATCAGCTGTGGTTCGCTGACCTTAATGCAAACAGCCAGCTATGAGTCACTAGCTGCTGTCAGATCCTTCACTGCTTTACTTTTGGCCCCACCTGCTGATGTCATACTGACAAGTTTGGGAAGCACTGGAAAAAAGAGCTCGAGACAAATATTAAATAAATATGGAAGACGCGACAGAGCAATGGAGCGAAGAGTCCTAAATATCTCCCTAAGAGACCACATTTGAAATTCAAACATTCACAACGAAACAAAGTTCTGTAATGTCATTGACTCTGCGTAGGGGGACGGCGTGGGTTAGTGGTTAAGTGATACGGCTCAAAACACGAAGGTGCTGTGGTTTGATCCCCATCAGCACTGGCTGCTACCCCGGGGAAGCAAACCCTTAGAAAATGCAGGAGGGAGCAGACCCTTACATAAAATGCATGCGAAAGTTGAATGCACTGGGCCGACAGGCGCAAAATAAAAACCACAGTGCAACGCACACCGTCTTGAGGAACAGAGAAATAAGGTGAATGCCAAAAAAAAAAGAAAAATTGACTATGCGTCAATGCGAAAATACTTTGGACCAGCCATATGGTCCACATGACTAACAATAGATGAATGAGAAGGGTGTCCATGGTGGCCAAACAACTACAACCACCCGCCAATATGATGGAGAGATGATCTGCTTCCCGTCTATGGCCAAATGGTACTCAACGACGAAGGACAGACAGAGATTCAATCAGCTTTTGGCTACCTAGAATCAGGAAAACTTGTCTGATTGAATACCTGAATTCAAGTAAGTATTCAAGTAAGAAGATGTGACGAGAACTTGAAAAAATTATACTGGACAGGAAGATTTGATGAAGACGTGCACCATATATAAAGAGAAAAAAGTAAAGGGTCTCGTTGACACAGGGTGTGGCATATGGGGATAGACCTATATTTTTCTTTGACCAACAACACTCTAGGGATGATATGGTCAGCATCATGCCGGCCCCCTTTTCTTTCTCAGAATTGTTCTGGTACACAATTTTTAAGACTGGGTCAACCCCAGATCTGTTTGCAATCGAAAAAAAATCCAGCATCATTGAACCTAGATCATTCCCTGGGCAACCAGTGCACTAATCACTGCACTACCTTGGCTCCACACAGGGAGTTTTAGTCGACATGTACTTCTATAGGGGCAGATCCCAGCTTTGGCGTGAGCTGGATATAGCCGGGAGGAGAATTTCCTGCTAACGGACAAGGCTCAAGTAGCTTATTACTTTTCTGCGTTGGGACAAGTGCCGCTGAGGGTGGTCAAACGACGTGTGAGTCCATCTTAATAGACTCAAACACTAGAGCAAAGTATACCCGCGGCCTGTTAAATGCCATCTATGCTGTCCTTAACAAAAACCACCTAACCATGGCCGATGTTATGTCATGTCACGCAGTTAGTCGCCTATTACAACGTGGGTCTCTGTGGGGCAGTGGGACTATTCTTGTCCTTGTCATATTCAAAGACTGGTGGACCATTCGGATGAACACAGGGAGTAAGTGTTTTATATGATAATCTAATCAAATAATGTGAAAGTAATACTATAAAGAATAGTCCCATAGCGGATACTGCCTATTGGGAAGATGTGTAAGAGACTTTATTATACTCAAGTTTTTTTATGAAGTAAGTGAGGTGACCATTTGCTTTCATTGCTGTCCCTAACTCCTCATTTAAAGATGAGTAGATAAGCATGTTGATATTGGGGCATGAACCAAGCTCATTTGTTGTGAGAGACAAGCATTTCTACCACTTGGACGCTTAATATAAAAGTAAAACTTTAATAATTACAGAAAGGATACACTTTGACGACTTTAAAGTTTGTCTCAGGTCATCCTTCTGAGAGTAATTTTTATATCCGCAGCCACGAGAAGTTTTGAAGTTGCGAATACATTTAGTCCTAGGTCTATGCTTGCAGTCTTTTTGACTGAAACCAAAATGATTTCCTCTGCTGTTGTTTCTAAAGTTGGTTCTAGGAAATTCTATTTTATTTCTCTTGCTTTCTTTGGCAGTATGAGAACTATTCGCAACACTATCTTCCTGGTTATCTTCTCCATCACAATCAGTTATTTCTCCCTCTTCCTTGTCTGTTTTAGCTGTGATCAAATCTTCCATTCTATAATCAAAATTAGTCTGTTGAAGTTCCTTTGAGTACCTGAGGAAAACATCATTCTTTTATGAGATGAAGAAATCAGCAGATGAAAGTATATAATAATTACTTTAAGCTAACATTCCTTTACATTTAAATTACAGTTTATTTGTTGGGTTGTAACTTTGGATGCATCAAATATTTGATACGTATTTGATGTTGAACAGTACATTAAATTAAATATTCATATTAGGCAAAATGGTGCCCTGCAATCAAATACAAATTAGTAAAATTTGGTGTTATAATTTTAGTTCGGAAAGTTAAATTCTTCTTTGTTTGTTTAAAGAGGAAGTTTTTGTTATGTTGTGCCACAGTTAACAGCAAGGCTACAATATTTGCACTATACTGTACCGTGTGATGAGTACTTTATCGTGTCACAGGTTGCACTAGCACTTCTCTAAACTACTATGTCCTCAAGTGAGTGTGAGAGAAAGGCTGAAGCTTGTTGGTGGCTGTGGAAGTGCATGCATGCCTTTGTGAATTGTGTTCTTCTTCTTCTTCTTACGCTGTCAGACGTCGACCTTTATTTTTTCGAAAAAAGCAGCGGTCATCCTGAGGCTATCGACACTGCCATAGAGCTTGTCTAGTGTTGCCTAGTGGGCAGTTTTGCAGCAAATGCTCAGCGGTCATTTTCCCGGTACCACACGAGCATTCGTCAGTGCCACCTATCTTCAATTTGTTGAATAGGTGGTACCTCAGTCTGTTGTGGCCAGTGCGAAGTCTGAAGACCATGACCTTATCTTTTCTGTTCAGCTGGTAATAGGCATCGTTTTTTGTGTAGCCAGTATGTTCTGTTTCCCATTTGGTCATGTATCTAGCTCTAATAAGCCATTTTTACTCTTCGTACGTCATACTAGTATCTGGTTGTGGTACTTGCACCTTCTTTTGCCAGTCTGTCTGCCTCCTCGTTGCCTTGGATGTTGCAGTGGGATGGAACGCACTGTACCACTGTAAGCAGGACTATATGGCTTTCATTCCTTTTACCTGTCACCATTTCTTCGACTGCCGCCCTCAGTGCCTCTGCCTCCGCTCTGAAATTGCTTGTGTATTTTCCAGTTGCATATGACAGTGTTATTTTTCTGCCATTTGGTAGGCTCAGGAATGCCCCTGCCCCTCCGTTCTGTGTTTGTTACAGAACCGTCGGTGTATGCATGGCTCCAGTCCATGCTTGGGTAGTTCTCCGTTATGTACCTCAGGGTTGTACCTCTTCTTTCATTTTTAGTCTGGCTGTTTTTGTTTCCAATACCTGGTATATTTTCTACCACCTTTGGAAATATATGCTGCCCCCAGGTAGGTTTTCGTACAGTAGGGATGGGCTTTGGTGTTGTTAGTGCGTTCATAGCGTTTTCGTGCATCTTTGCTTTGGCTATTTCTGCAAAGTTTCTCCGCTTTAGTTTCCCATTTCCAAAATTGTTTAGTCTCTGGTGCATTGGATGGTCAGTCAGTCTTCTGAGTTTCTCTGATTGCAGCTGGGCTCTGCAGTCTCTTCTGTTGGTCATGGGTTGCAGTTTTGTAATCTTTTCGAGTTCTAAAATTGGCGTTGACTTCATGCCTCCTGTTATAACTCTCATGGCTTGGTTTTGGAGTTTGCTAATTTTATCGAAGTTCGCCTTTGCTGCTGTTGACCATGCCACAATGCCATACCCGAGAACTGGTCTCACTCTTCCAGTGTACAGTTTCTTTAGTATATTTTCGTCTGCTCCCCAGCTTGTGCCAGCAAGTTTCCTCATGATTGCCATTCTTTCTCTGGCTCTCATTCGGTTTCTCTCGATCTGACTTTTCCATGTCATGCGCCGATAAAATGTGACTCCCAGGTAGTTTGGGTTGTCGTTTGGCTGCAAGTATTTGCCGTTAAAACTTATTTTGGTGTTTTGGGGTTTGTTTGCAAGCGAGAATATCGTACATGTTGTTTTTTCCTCGTTTATTTTGACCAGCCATGAGTTCGCCCACTCTTCCAGTGATGTTAGAGCCTGCTGCATCCGATTACTTGCTATGGTGAGATTCTTTTCAGAGGTCCACATAGCCAGATCGTCTGCAAACATTGAGCTATGGACTCTTCTCGTTATATTCTCTGTTATGTTATTTATATACACCAGGAAGAGTGTGGGTGACAGTACTCCCCCTTGGGGTACTCCCTGCTCAAGTGTCACCTTTTTGCTCATCTGCCCTTGTACTTGAACTCTGACTGTTCTGTTTTTGAGGTAGTGGCTGATCCATTTGTACATTTTCCCACAAACTTCACTTCTTCGTAGCTTGACTTTAAATCCCTCTTTCCAGACTTTGTCAAATGCCTTTTCTAGGTCCACCCAAACAGCTACTGTGTGTTTTTGCTCCTGGTAGGCATCTTCTATTTCCTGGGCTATGAGGGTGACCTGATCCTCAGTGGATCTGTGCTGTCTAAAGCCTGCTTGCTGTGGAATTAGTATGTGTTTTTCTTCCAGATGCCACATCAGTCTGGCGTTTATCATACGCTCCATCAGTTTGCAGACACAGCTCAGTAGGCTGATAGGCCTGTATCCATTTGGATCTGTTTTATCTTTTCCTTTCTTTGGTACTGGTACAAGTACTGCGTCTGTCCATGCCTGGGGTACTTCTTTCTTCTTCTTCATCGTACGCAGTCAGACAGTAACCAATATTTTTTCGAAAAAAGCGGCGGTCATCCTGAGGCTGTCGACACTGCCATAGAGCTTGTCTTGTGGTTCCACTGGTGATGGCCACATCTGCTCTCTCTGATCCTCGTATGTCGAGCAGTTCTGCAGCAGATGCTCAGCGGTCATTTTCTCGGTACCACACGGGCATTCGTCGGTACCACCTATCTTCAATTTGTTGAATAGGTGGTACCTCAGTCTATTGTGGCCAGTGCGAAGTCTAAAGACAACGACCTGCTCTCTTCTGTTCAACTGGTAATAGGCATCGTTTTTGGTGTAGCCGGTATGTTCAGTTTCCCATTTGGTCATGTATCTGGCTTTAATAAGCCGTTTTGACTCTTCGTACGTCATACTAGTATCTGTTTGTGGTAGTCTTGCACCTTCTTTTGCCAGTCTGTCTGCCTCCTCGTTGCCGTGTGATGGGACCCACTGTACCACTACCCTTTTTGGTGCGGACCGCTGGCATAGTTGACAAAGTGCTGCTCTTAAGTCATTAAGCTCAGTGTTTTTCTGGCTTTTTAGCGCTGTGACTACGGCCAGAGCATCTGTAAGCAGGACTATATGGTTTTCATTTTCTTTATGTGTCACCATTTCTTCCACTGCCGCCCTCAGTGCCTCTGCCTCCGCTCTGAAATTGCTTGTGTACTTACCAGTAGCGAATGACAGTGTTATTTTTCTGCCATTTGGTAGGTTCAGGAATGCTCCTGCCGCTCCGTTCTGTGTAGTGTTTGTTACAGAACCGTCGGTGTATGCATGGGTCCAGTCCATGCTTGGGTAGTTTTTCGATATAAAGCTTAGGGTAGTATCTCTCCTTTCTTTTTCAGTCTGGCAGTTTTTGTTTCCAATACCTGGTATATTTTCTACCACCTCTGGAAATATATCCTGCCTCCAGGTAGGTTTTCGTACAGTAGTGATGGGCTTTGGTGTTGTTAGTGCATTTATGGGATCTTCGTGCATCTTTGCTTTGGCTATTTCTGCAAAGTTTCTCCGCTTTAGTTTCCCATTTCCAAAATTGTTTAGTCTCTGGTGCATTGGGTGGTCAGTCAGCCTTCGGAGTTTCTCTGACTGCAGCTGGGCTCTGCAGTCTCTTCTATCGGTCATGGGTTGCAGCTTTGTAATCTTTTCAAGTTCTAGCCTGGGGTACAATACCCCTTTTCCAGCTTTGGTTCAGGACTGATAGTAACTTCCTCTTTGCTGTTTGGCCCAGCCCCATCAGCATTTCGTTTGTTATCCCATCTTTTCCGGGAGATTTCCTTTTCTTTGACGTTCGCATGGCCTCTTCCATTTCATTCATTGTTAGGTTTGCCATCATGTGCTCTTCTGGTGCCATATTGATGCTGTCGTGCCCCTTTTGCTCTTCACTAATGTCTGTATGCCTATCTGCAGAGACATCAATGTGGTTTGCTCTGGCATAATGTTCAACAAAGGCGTTTGTTGCTTTTTTTCCAGTGAGCATGTTGTCTCCCTACTTGATGGTAATTTGTTTGTTTGATGGAGTTTCGACATTCATGGCTCTGACTAACTTCCATAGTTTGTTCCCTTCTTTACCTAAATTGAGGATTTCTGTTTTGTTTTTCCAGCTGTCTCTTGTTATTTGGTTTAGTGTTCTTTTGTATTTCACCGTGATGGCTTTGAGGGCGATATTTGCCTCCATAGATTGTTCGCTCTCTGCCATGTTCCTAGCATTTGAGACTTCGTCTTCCGCTTTCTGCAATTCATCATTCCAATAAGGCTTATAATTTTTCCTTGCCCCTCTTTGGATGGTTTCAGTGGCAGCTTGCATTATTGCTTTGCTTAGGCTGTCCACCATGGGCTTCATATTGTTATTCCGTGTGTTGATGGTTTCACACAGCCCATCTGTCATGCTTGCAAACCTGTCCCAGTCGGCTCGTTTGTAATTCCAACGTGGGAGCGGTTTTATTTCCTGTGGGCCTACTTCCATATCAATTTCTAGCCTAATTGGCATGTGGTCGCTACCTGCCAATTGGTTTAGCACCTGGCGGTCTATTTTGTGGTGAATGTCCATCGTGGAAAAGGCCAAGTCTGGAGTAGAGGTGGTATGCCATGTTCTAGAATAGAAGCTAGGGCTATCCCCCGGCCTATTGATTAGACAGAGATTTGTGTCTATCTCCCAATTTTCCACTTCGTCACCTCTGCTGTCTGTGTCCGAGTATCCCCATCTCTCCGAGTGGCTGTTGAAGTCTAACAGCTACTATGCAGTTGGAGTCTTTGACTTCCATACTCGAGAGCGACAGGTCTTTGTTTGGTGGTCCGTACAGGTTGAAGATGCGGATCTTCATCTCTTGAGCCATTATGTCAACTCCTACAATTTCTGCTTGTCCAGTGTGATTGACAGCTACCGCGCTACACGGTATGCAGTTACGGGTCAGTATCAGAACCCCTCCTTTGTGACCTTCTCTATCCAGACGGAAGGTCTGGTGTGCTCTGATTGAGAATTTATGGTTGTTGTTGAGGTGAGTTTCTTGGATACATGCCACATCAATCTTACCTTCCTGCAAGTGATGTGTTAGGGAAAGCTTTTTGTTAATGACTCCCTCTGCATTCCACTGTAGGAATTGTGTTCAATTCCCACTTTGCCATCTGGCTTCTCATGTCTACTGTCATTACATGGAACCCTCTTTTTCTGCATGTGTAAGATTCATTTGTCTGTTCATGGTATCACCGTCACAATAGTCAGACTGGACTCAAGATTGTAGTATCATCCGAAAACGAATGTGTTGGACGGAAAGGTGCAAATATCGCAGTCAAGCTGTAAACTAGCAACACAACACATTCCGTTTTCCGGACTACATCCTGCGACTTGCAAAGCCCTGTTCAGGACTTGGTAGCAGGAGATTGAGAACGAACGCAGAAGAAGAAGTAGTATCAGGTGACTAGGCAGAGGATAGGCAGCCAGCCAAATATTCCAAACGTGTAAATATTAGTATCTGTGATAGCCATCACCTTGCGACTGTCGTATCAGTTCTTCTTTTCTTCGATCAACTGATGCTTTGCTTCTAGCCCGGTGAGTTTGTCTTCCCACTGCATTCTGTTAACCAGACTAACTAGGGCTGCATGTTGTAGCACTCTGTAATTTCCTCCATCAGTCACGTCATAGGTTGCAGATTTGTTATTTTCCTCATTTCTTTTATTGGTGTTGATTTCATAGCTTCTGTAATTATTTCTACATGGTTTTGAATTTTTGCTGTTTTTTTCAGCTGTTGTCGAGGTTGTCATTTACTGTGTACAGAAATTTCAATATTTAATAGTCTTCGTTTTATGTAATTCAAGTGCTGTTTAGCTTTATGTCAACACTTTGATATACACTCATACACTTAGTGGATCAATATTCTGGTTTATTTTTCAGTTTTTCTTTCTAGGAACCTAGGCCCAGTGAATAGCGAAGAGCACATGTATTTTATATATATATATATATATATATACATAAATATATATATATATATATATATATATATATATATATATATATATATTTATACTTGGAGAACAATTGAAGGGCCCCTCAACCATACAGGCAAGCATCACTGCAAGTGCACTTGTAACAGTTCCCGCCGGAGCAAGGGGAGTTTAGGATGCCTGAACATGTTAAAGCTTAAAGCTACCTGAATGCATGTCAAGGTCACTCACCGTCTCAGCAAAGAAGAACAGAGTTGAGTTAAGGAATGTGGACAGATAGAAACTGACCACTGGCCTTCTGATTTTGGTAGGGGGAGATTGATTGACAGACGAAATTGGCAGCGGGGCTTGCTGCGAGAGAATGAATGACAGGTGGGCAAAGTGTTTCGTTCCAATTGGGATTGAAGATGACCATACCTGAGATCGATTGGTCAAGCTCTGGCCTTGCTTGAGGATATATAACTCGAGACAAAGTTTAGGCTGAAAGAGGCTGGAGAGAGAGAGAGGCTGTATGGAAGAGAGAGAGAGACTGAATGTGGATAGTATGTTTAACTCACCGACTTAGGTAGAGGAGCGATTGATAGACTGTTGGACGAATGTTTAGTGATAGAACAGGATCGCTCAAATAGGTGTGTGAGTTTTGCATTAATGGATAATCTGAAAGTGTGTTTGTAAGCAAGGACACATTGTGAGCGAGCTATGTCGAGATCGCCCGCCTGAGGGGATTTCAGTGAGGAAGAGTATTTGATAAGGTGTGTTGAAGACGCAGTTAAGGCGATATGTGTGTGATGTAATTGCAAGGCATTAGAACTGGGTTTTTAGATAGTTGGGAATTCCATCAATAGCTAATGCTTACAATTCCCGTTTTAGTAGAATGTTTAGTTAAGATATGTATTATATTGTGTTTGTAATTTCTCTACTCATTCTATGATATGAGTATGATTTAATAAATATGCCACCTGATGTGTGATATGTCATTTACTGAGTATGGTCATGATGATGTGGATGAGTGTGAGAATGTTCTAAGTTAGATCACGGCCAGGGCAAAGAAATAGAGGATCTGCTACACACTTAAAGTGCTTTGGTACAGGTTTCAATACAGGGCCAACTGCCGTGGTGGGTCTATGCTCCAAAGAGAACAGAAAAGAAAAATATGATTTGCTTTAACTTTCCAGGTGCAGCATAAGGCCACCATTACAGATATCCACTTTAGATTAAGTATATTCAAACAAATAAAGCGTCAGTTTTAGTAGCATTAACATTATGAGAATGCCAGCCTCATGCACAACCCTCTTTACTCATCTACTACAAAATGGTTGGAAGAATACAGTGGCCCTAATATAAATATTATGGAAACTAGTACTAGTGTACTAGTGTAGTTTAGCTAAGAGGATAGGGATCGCAGTAGAAAGGCAAGTTTGGACCTAAAAGAGACTTGAAATCGGATCTGTCGGGTTGAAAGGCACAGATTTTGCAGCTTCGTTGTAACTATGATAGAACGTGACATCCCTTTCAGAACAAACATCAAAGAAGAAAATACATCAAGGGAGCAAGAATCAAAAGAACGATGTCATAAACGGCACAAGCAGAGAGAACAAGTGCACGGATGACTACTAGCGAGGGCAAAGAATGGGTCAACACAGATGTAATAAAATGACAGATTACCACTGAGTCATCATAGCCATAGACAGAACATACAGAGTAGTGCAACAGGGAAGTAGACCTCGAGGTTAACAAGCTCATAAATGCTAACACTCAGAAGGGTGATGCCGTCATATATACCAATGGCTCCAAGCTATGCAGTGGTAAATCATGTTGTGGCTTCTCTGCTAGAGAACCTGGGTTGAAGTTATTGATGAGCAAAGTGTGGCAATACAACAATCTCCAGCATAAGAATGGAGATGGCAGCAGTGACCCTATTTCTGGGGTGGCTGAGACCTCTTTAAGAAGGGCAGTCATCATGTGAGACTCCGAAACCTTACTTTGGATTACAGAAGAGTAGGCTAAGGTATGAGAGGATATCAGATGTAGAGGCCTCAACCATCTAGGTTCTGGTATCAATTTACTGACCTGGTCATGCTGAGGTTCCGGGCAACGAAAGAGCTGACATCCTGACTTTACAAGCACCCATTGTGCGTGCACTGGATATGGATGACATTTTGAAGTCTATCAATTGTCGTCTTTTGAATGTAAAAGGTAAAGGGAGTCCCTTAGCAGAGTAAGGTCAGGATGAAGTGTTAGAGACGTCAGTGTACTGATGTTATTCCATCACGTGATGAAGACCACTCTTTTTGTTCAGCCATGTGGACAGCCTTTCCTTTTGATATGTCTGCTGGAATGGGTGACTTGCGCAGTGATTTGGATTAAAGTTAGGAAGAAACAGCGCCTTTTGGCAATATCACTCTCTGGTCCTGAGCTACCTAGTGGCAAGATATTTATCGAGACAACTGGAGATAGCACAGGATGCAGATTTTTCCTCAGGGTTTACTCCCGAAGCCTTTCCCGCAAAAAGGTATTCCTCAAGGCAGCAGAGGGGGCAATGACAGTGTACTAAGCCACAGCTTGTGTGAGGGCGGGTCGCCATCTTGCTGTCTTTCCCCTCTCAAGTCAGGTACCCATTTGTAACTTGGTTGACTATAGCATGGTGATGGTAATTCCTGTACCTTTGCCGTAAAAAGCGAGTGCTGTACCCCTACACTAATTAGATGTATCTATAGGATGGCGATACTTCAAGAGATGAATAAGCAATTCACAGACTGAAGAACTTTGCAATCAAACAAGGGGGGAACGAAGTGGGACGCATCTGAGAATGGAGCAGGAGTATGCACAACAAACGAGCTACATGAACCATCGGCATCCACACCCTTCACAATTTGTTGAGAGAGATGGACACTTTACAGATTTGCCAGGAGTGCAGCGAATACGATTCTTTATAACAAAACATAGTATTCTATCTGCTTGTTTAATTGTATTTAGTTATTATTTATAATAGTGGCAAGAAACAAAACCGAATCAGAACTTCATTGGAAATTTTCCAGGAAACATTCTTTCACTTTAAAGTTTAAAACCCTGCTCTTATTATTATAGTTATTGTTGGACGTCATATGGTAAATGTTACATTATTGTTTTGGTTAAAGAATGCATGTCTATAATACACTTTTAATCATTCAATTTACATTGAACATTTCAATTGCCGAAGAATGAATAATAGAATTCAGGAGTAAATACTTACGTCGTACGACATCACAGGAAAACACTCAAAACTCGAAGTCAACAGAGCAATCGAAAATCAAAGTCAAATGACACCACCACTTCACTCAAATCGTAGTGAGAAATGTATACCAAACTTGACACTAGATTATAAATTGTTCCCGTGTGTATCAGAAAGTTTTTAAAATGTATTTTCACTATTTGTATAGTGACTTTAAAGCCATAATAATTACCGCCAACACGAAAATCGCCATAGGAATGTGGGCTTCTAAGTAACGAGTTGACGTCTGCTTTTTTTTAAAAGTGCTGCCAGAATATTTTAGGCAATTGAAGCCAAACTAGAATTGTAAAAATAGACGGTTAAAATGTCAGTGTTGATAGGTAACGGTAGATGGAGATTGAGAACACATTTTTACACATGAACGAAATAGAAGAGGAAGAAAAAGAAGAAGAAGAAGAAGAAGTAGAAGAAGAAGACGAAAAAGAAAAAAAAGCGTAAGAAGAAGAAAAAGCGTAAGAAGAAGAAGATTTCTACGTAAAGGGTGTCATTCAGCAGACTCACAGTCGGGAATGATACGTTCGTTAGACTTAGAGACAGAGGCTTCAGTATATAATAATAAAGCCACAGCGTGTGTGCAGTGGGGTAATTTCCTTCCTCGCTACATTCTATATAAAAATAAATCGAAGCTTATGCGGTACTGAAGGACAGAAGTTGATTTTTAAGAAATTTACGTTTCAGTTTATTATGAGTTAATGTAATGGCTCAGTTACTTCACCGTGACAGAAACTAAACAAAAACCACGTAACGGTCACAAACAAAGCCTTCATCTAGAAATATTCAGTTCTAATTGCTGGTGCTATTGTTTGTTAGGTACAAAGAGCAAACGAAAACACGAAACAAATCACATCATTTACAATAAGAATGTATACACTCTGACGAAAGACCATTTCGTCTTCTTTACCTGTGTTTCGTCTTAATTCTGTCTGAGTGAGGTAACTGAACTTCACCTTTAAATATTTTTATCTGCAGTGTAATTACCGCCGCATTTTAGTTAATTATATTGAATCGTTATTTTAATAATTGCATTTGCTGCTAAATACATTTTCTCATTTTAATGTGAAAGGCCAACAGAAAAGCGAAAGTCAAATATTTATATTTGGTTCAAGTTAGGCGAACTAGCACATTTCTTGGAAAACGAAAATGAAAGCGAGCATTTTATTGGTAATAAAAAGAGACACTCTTTCGTTTTCACTAGTCGCTCAGAGTTGCCATTGGCAACTTAGTTGCCAAATTCTAGAAATATTACATCTTTTCAAATCATTTTGATTTTTATCCTGAAATGGCAATGTTTTGGGTTTTTTTTGCAACTAATATAAGTGGACATTTTTTACCAGTTTCTTTTTACTAGTTGTTTTTATTTGTAGTTACAAGATGGCGCTTTAACTTGTTTTCTGGAAAAATGTCGCATACCATAATATATGTATTATTTCAGTCTGTAAAGTTGTATCTTAACTTAACTTAACTTGACTTAACATCTTTATACTGGTATAAATACAATACAACCAGTTTCATTTACATTACCTTGCTCTAAAAGCTATGCGCATCCGATTTATTCTTAAATGCATTAACTGTCCCTGCCTCCACAACCTCCCGAGGCAATGCATTCCAAGCATTCACCACTCTCTGAGTAACAAAATATTTCCATATATCTAATCTAGACCTCTCTTTAGTTAATTTGTAGCTATGCCCTCTTGTTCTTGTGGGTGGCTGTATTTAAAAAAAAACTTGTTATAGTCTAATGTATCCATTCCTCTGATCATCTTATAAACCTGTATTGTCACCTCGAATTCTTCTTTCTAGACACTGTAGGCCGCTTTTTCTGAGTCTTTCCTCATACCTGTAATTCTGGAATCCCACTATCAGCTTTGTCGCTCTTTTTTTGGTATTTTTCCAACATGTTTATATCCCCTCTAGGATAAGGACCCCAGACCTGTACACAGTACTTCAATCTAGGTCTAACTAATGCTTTGTACAGTTTGACGATCACTTCCTTGCTCCTATGTTTAATATTTCTTTTTATCATACCTAACATTGCATTTGCCTTTTTCATTGCCACCTGAACTTGCTCACTCATCTTACCTGTATAATATATTATAACCCCTAGGTCCCTTTCCTTATCTATCTTTCTAATATTGTTCTCTCCCATTCTGTAATCATGTTCCATATTGGATCTTCCCATGTGGATGACTGTACATGTATCTAAATTAAACTCCATCTGCCAGCTTACAGACCATTTTCGAATTTTATCTAAGTCCGACCTCAATATATCCACTTCTGCTTTAGATGAGACATTACTACATAGTTTTGTGTCATCAGCAAATTTTGCAATCATGGCTCCCATATCAATGTCCAAATAGTTTAATATATCAAGAATAAAATTGGTCCCAAAAACCGAGCCCTGTGGCACTCCACTTTTCAATTGACTATCCATTTGCCAACTTTCCCACCTATTTCATGTGATTTTAACTTTCGAAATAATCGTTGATGAGGTACTGTATCAAAGGCCTTTGCAAAATCTAGATAAATAGCGTCCACTGGCTCCCCTTTATCTATCATTTTAATAACCTCCTCCATGAATTCTAGTAGATTTGTTAATCATGATCTCCCTCTAGTAAACCCATGCTGACTATTTCTGATTAGATTAAATTTATCTGGCGAAAGACACACATATTCAAGCTGCTTTTGGCTACCTGGTTTAAGGTAACCTTGCCTGTTTGAATACCAGGATTCACGTGGGTAACATAATCTCAGCAGATGCCAAATGAGATACTGAAATCCAACACAGATGTAACAAAACAAGTCAAATCATTGGGCAAATGTCCCCGATTTTAGAATGAATGCACGTGACAATGGATACAAGACGAACGGCATACAACACGATATTCCTACCCACATTGTGCTATCAGTGCCAAAATTGTAAATTGACAAGCAAAGCATTGCCAGGGGAGGTAGGGGAGGCAGGGACAGTTAATGCATTTAAGAATAAATTATATAATAGCTTTTAGAGCCAGGTGATGTAAATGAAACTGGTTGTATACATACTGCAGGGTCTTCTAAACCAGTATAAAGACGTTAAGTTAAATTAAGTTAAGTGACGCGATAAACACCATATAGTATCCATCAGAAAGTAATGATAAACAGCTACAATGGATAAAAAAAACAAGGGTCGATCATACAAAAGATAGATAACAGAAATAACAGAAGCAGGAAATAACAAAAGAGATCCGAATCAAGTATGAAAGAAAATAAATATACTCAATCCCAAAATGGTCCCAGGAAAACAATTGTGCATATTTATGCAAATACCTACGGCTGACAACTAGGAACATCAAAAGCGAGGAACAACGGGAGGAAAATCACGGAAATACCAGGCTAGGTACAAACAGATACACACACGCATCCAAGCACTGGTTTATGCGTCTTAATATCGCCCAAATTGACTACGGTCTGGGGTGGAATAGGCGCGCCTCCGCCAGTAGAAACTAGTGAGGCAAACACATAAAATAAAAAAAAACAGAAGCAGTAAAGCTCCCCGTGTACGAAGCACATACTAAGGCCCGGTCACGAAACCTTTTCGTAACCTGACACTGAAATACACAAGCAGAATACAAGCGATAAGAAGAAGAAAATAAGGCGAAAATGTTTGCCTGTGCATCCATAACCATTATAAAACGATGACTTAAAATATATTATGTACACCTCGGGTGCTGGAGGTCGCGGGTTCAAACCCCGGTGAAGACACCGGCATTTTTTTCACGTGTATCATCCGGTAAATATTTCCCTTGATCTCTGAGTAGTGAGATCAGATACCCATGTCCGAGAGGAATCGCAGGTTTCAGACACTTGGTCATTGACTGACTAATCTCTCTTGATTCGTTGGGTCTAATAGGAAACGGGTGCTGGTATTAGACCCTCGGAAGACAGGTCAGTTTTACCCTACTAATGACAGGGCGTTGCTACGGTAATCCTGCTTAATTCGAGGGGAGTCGAAGGTCTGAGACACTTGGTCCACGTGCCTAGCTGATAAGCCAATGGTGCGAGGCTACCATCTGAGGGATTACGAACGAACGCCTCTAAGCCGGAATCCCGCCCTGAATCTCAGCATCACTGGAACGGGAGGCAACGACATGGTTGAGACCTGGCTCTCGCATCTCAGCCCGACCCGGTCGAGCCGCAGAAAAAGGTCTCTGCCGTCCCGCAGATCAAAACGGGCGGGGAGCTGCTCGATATTCACCCCATACAGCGTTGAGGTGTGAAACCACTAGTAAAAGACTTAGTTCTCGGTCGGGGTGTCATAAGCAGTAGAGCAGCCACCTCACTGCGGACTGTTGAGACTCAGCCCTTGATCATGAGATATGTCCGCACACCAGGCGAACAACATCTCCGTGCCATGACCAGATTTGTCCCCTGGTTAAATGCACTCCTGCCTCGCTTTTTACCTCTGTCTGCTATCAGTCATCCCAATGGACGCAGAAGAGATGCAGGCCAGCGGACATTACACCTCTGCCCTATTGTGACAACCTCCCAGGTCGCGGGGAATGCTAGGCGTACCATCACTGCAGATGAGCCGAGAAAATAAAGGGAGCAAAGAGATACCCCACTCACATGCATATGCTACGTTTCTGGCAGGACGTGACGATCCTGGGACACATACACACTGGACTGCCTCTCTTCCGGGATAGTACAAACTAGTACATAGTAAATCATATCATATCATATCATATCATTGCCACACCCTCTAGACACGAGTGGGGAAGACTTGATAGTCCTGCAAGACAACTTCCCTAAGAGAAACAACTCTGACCAAAAACAATTGCTGCCTTGCAGATAGGCTGGGGACAGCCAAAGGCTAAGGAGGGCATCCCTACAGAAACGCCTGTTGAAATCGGATGCACTGGGCCACAGACTTAACAGAGTAACACAGTGCAACGTATATCGCTGTAACCAGCGTACGAAGAAGAAGAAGAAGAAGAAGAAGAAGAAGAAGAAGAAGAAGAAGAAGAAGAAGAAGAAGAAGAAGAAGAAGAAGACACCCATGTGCAGTTGCGCGTATATTAAAAATACCTTAGCAGTTGGAAATCGAAAAGAGTAGGCCTAATGGCCGCTGCTCGGGCAAAATTCAAGTTAAAAATCTACTCAAATTATTCTAGGGATTCTCACCCCGCAGAGAATATGTCGCAGATAAAAGGGGCGGGGGGCTGTGTGGCCATAACAGGTCTTGGTTATGTGGTTAGCGGAGTGGCTTAGATGGCGCCTGACAGTCTGCCACCTCCACCAGTCTCAAAAATAGGCGATCGCATA
This sequence comes from Ariolimax columbianus, assembly GCA_036924085.1. NCBI lineage: Eukaryota > Metazoa > Mollusca > Gastropoda > Stylommatophora > Arionidae > Ariolimax > Ariolimax columbianus. The sequence continues at coordinate 20,594,528 of JAVGWX010000011.1, forward strand.
TGACAGGGGCTAACATGCCTGGATTGACCTGGCAAGTCGCCAGTAGATTTTCACCTGCTAAAAAATATGAAACAAAAGATAGCGTATCTCCCCACAACGTCTAGCGACATAAGTGGACTGAAGATATATAGAAGATAGACAGACTTTACTCATTTTTAATGAGCAGATAATTCGTATCATCGCTTTTCTTTATCTTCGCAGTCTGTGAGGCCATATTGTTTGTATAAGATCTTCAAATAGATACAAAGTATAATATTGTTGCGCACACAACAGATTTACAAAAGCTTAATAAAAAGCCACATTGTGTTACAAGTGACAGCAAATGACGCCATATTCTTGCAGCTGGGTCTTCAGGTCACAGCAACAAAAGTGGACGACATTCCTGACAAGGCCGAGGTCGATCTCTATACCAGTCAATAACTACGAGGCGGCGTGTTCAAATGAAACCGGACCAAACTGCAACAAATGAACGTACGTACGATGCGCACGATGACATCACTTCTGGTGTAAACAGCACATACCAACCATCAAGTTTGTAAAATTTCATTATCCTCCGATATAGTTTCCTCAGCAGACCGTTGAAAACATGGCGGGTGTGATACGGAATCCATCCAGAGCTGATCTGCGAGCGGTGATTCGGTTTCTAACAGCTGAAGGATGTCGACCAGTTGACATTCATCGCAGAATGCAGGCAGTGTATGGTGACAAAAGTGTGTCGAAGACAACAGTGAAGAACTGAACAAAGATGTTTAAAAAAGGTCATGGACTAGTTTTCCAGAAAGGATATCCTTTGGCAGCTTCTCCTCTTCCATGGGTAAAAAAAACAAATAAAACAAGCAAAGCCATAGCGCGCGCGCACAAACGCACACACACACACACACACACACATTTGTATATATATACCGTCAGACCATTGCTATTGTAAAGGCTTGACAAGAAAAATAATGCCAAAACGGGGAGGGGGGAGGGAGATTCAAACGAAAATCAGGTTAAGAGCCTTTCTCATCTTAATGTTTACGGTGACAGTATAGACACATGTTTTTTTTTCCCTTACAAGTCAACATTTAAAATTTAGGCCCACTGTCTATTCCATTGATGTAAATTCTTATCATGTTACTAGATAAAAATATTTTTTTGTTAACAATTCATTGGCAATATACACTTATATTAATTATATTCCATATAGTTTTGTAATGAATTAACGTATAATTTTTACATGAATAATTGGTTTCATTTGTAGTCATGTCTGACTATAGGTTGATGCTACCTCGGAGTAGCAACTCTCGAGTTGTTGGTTTTCATTTTCCTTTCGGCGTTGTCTCTTCACTTCCCTGTGTTGCATTAGCTTATTTTCGCCCAGTCTAAGGTGGCTCTTCAGGTTACATCTCCATTTGGATAGGTCTGCAGCTATGTCTTCCCAAGATGTCAGATCCATATCCAGAGCCTTCATGTCCCACTTACATGCGTCTTTGAACCGCAGCTGTGGTCGGTCAGCTGTTCTTTTACCGCACGCCAGCTGTCCATGGAGAATATCTTTGGAGATCTTTGGTTCCATATATAATTGAATGAGTATTTGTGTTTGTGTGTGTGTGTGTGTGTGTGTATTTTCGCGTATGTGTTAGTTGTTTGTTTAGAGCAAAATAGATAACGCCTAACAGGCTGCGGGTCTGCTTTACTCTAGTGTTTGAGTCTATTAAGATGGACTCGCACATCGGTTAACCACCCTCCGTAAGCGCTTGTCCCAACGCTGCAGAGTATTAAGATGCTCGAGCCTAGCCCGCTAAGCAGGACATCTTTCTTCCGGCTACATCCAGCTCATACCAGACCTGGTACCTGCATAGAGGCATCTGCCCTTGTAGACGTACGTGTCGACTAAGAACTAAGAAGATCATTGCTACATTTCTTAAATTCAATATCTTCATTATATTATATTTTATTATTTTTGTGTGTGTTTGATTTAAATTACATTGACAAAGTGAAAACATGAAACTGTACTTATTTTATTACCGAGTTAAAATAAATAAATACATGATGATGTTGATTGACATCTTGTCAGTCACGAGAGACAATTGACTTCACGAATAGACAAGGGTCTAAGTCAGTTGTTGCCCTTGCTTTTGCCGCACACGTTTGGGGTCTGCATCTTGGCGTATCTAGGGTCCCCCTGAATGTAGGCCATCACACAAAACCTGTCTCCAGGCTGGTCTGTCTTTGGCAAGTTCCTCCCAGTTACACGTGTTCATATCCAATGCTTTCAGATCACTGCTTACAAACATCTTTGTTACGCTTACCTGTGGTCAGCTCTCCGTATAGATGTTTCGGAATTTGCTCGTCCAACTATTCTGCACACGTGACCAAGCGGGGCTGGCGGAGGATCGTAAATAACTGGAAATCTTTGTACGGCCCAACACTTCGTTGTTTGTCACTCTGTCACTCTATGAAATTCCAAGTATGCACCTCAAGCATTGCATACGAAAAGCATTTAGTCTTTTTTTCCCTGTGAAGCGTACATGTCCATGTTTCTCTAGCATAGAGCAGGGTACAAAGCACACAGGAAATAAATAAATATACCTTCCCTAAGCTGAATTTTCATGTATGAAAATATATTCTGTATATTGTACTTGTTTATTTAAATAATTATGTATATACTATGTGCTAGTTTACTTTTAATATTCGTTATTAATCATAATTAACGTTACTGTTTTTAATGGTCATTTGTTGAAAAGTTATGTGCGTTTGACTGTTACCGTTTAAAAAAAAATATATTAGATGTTTCAAAGTTTTCTTTAGGTCAATTGCTAATTTAACTTAACTTAACTTAACATCTTTATACTGGTTTAGAAGACTGCAGATTATGTACAATCAATCAAACAATCAATCAAAACCCGTCGCTCCTCTCTGTGCATAAGCCATCGACAACATCTTGCCAGGTCCTGGGCTCCTCTCTCATAGACCATTGACAACATCTCGCCAGGTCCTGGGCTCCTCTCTCATAGGCCATCGACAACATCTCGCCAGCGTGCACGGTCCTCGGCTCCTCTCTCATAGGCCATCGACAACATCTCGCCAGCGTGCACGGTGCTGGGCTCCTCTCTCATAGGCCATCGACAACATCTGGCCAGCGTGCACGGTCCTGGGCTCCTCTCTCATAGACCATCGACAACATCTGGCCAGCGTGCACGGTCCTGGGCTCCTCTCTCATAGGTCATCGACAACATCTCGCCAGCGTGCACGGTCCTCGGCTCCTCTCTCATAGACCATCGCCAACATCTCGCCAGCGTGCACGGTCCTCGGCTCCTCTCTCATAGGCCATCGACAACATCTGGCCAGCGTGCACGGTCATGGGCTCCTCTCTCATAGACCATCGACAACATCTGGCCAGCGTGCACGGTCCTGGGCTCCTCTCTCATAGGTCATCGACAACATCTCGCCAGCGTGCACGGTCCTCGGCTCCTCTCTCATAGACCATCGCCAACATCTCGCCAGCGTGCACGGTCCTCGGCTCCTCTCTCATAGGCCATCGACAACATCTGGCCAGCGTGCACGGTCCTGGGCTCCTCTCTCATAGGCCATCGACAACATCTGGCCAGCGTGCACGGTCCTGGGCTCCTCTCTCATAGACCATCGACAACATCTGGCCAGCGTGCACGGTCCTGGGCTCCTCTCTCATAGGCCATCGACAACATCTGGCCAGCGTGCACGGTCCTGGGCTCCTCTCTCATAGGCCATCGACAACATCTCGCCAGCGTGCACGGTCCTGGGCTCCTCTCTCTGGCTCCTTCTCACATTCTCTTCTTCACGTATTTGTGGGTCTACCTCTCTCTCTTGTTCCTTGAGGACTCCATGTAAGTGCCTGTCTGGCTATGTTAGATTGTGCCTTCTGCAGTGTATCTCCATTCCAGCCCTATTTTCTTCGCTTAATATGTTGTTCCAATGGCTGTAGTTGGCTCGTTTCCCACAAGCCTTCATTCCTCACCATGTCCTGCCACTTTATGTCCTTTATCCTTCGCAGGCATCTGTTAATGAACGACTGGAGTCTTTGTTGTATGACCTTAGTCGTTCTGCATGTCCCGCTCCATACAGTAACACCGGCTTGACACTGGCGTTGAATATTATAATTTTGGTGTGAATCTTGATATCTCTGGATCTCCATATGTTGTTTAGTGTCAGGAATGCCCCTCTCACCTTTCCAATTCTGATCCTTACATTTGTACCTCCTGATGTGTCTTTTGTTCTGTCCAAATAGGTCAAGGTATCCACTTCCTCTAACTTTTCTTCTTCCAGCATGATTGGCTCTTTGTTGTTAGTGTTGAGTTTGATTTTCTTCATGGTGATATTCAGTCCCAGTTTGGTCGATTGTTCTTTCACCCTACCAAGTATCTATTGCATTTGCCTATGACTGTGTGACAAAAGTACCAGATCATCTGCGTAGTCCAGGTCACCCAATTGTGACAATAGTGTCCCCTGAATACCAGTTTTTTTATTTGCCTTCGATTGATGTCTTCATTATCCTATCTCTAGCCAACTAGAACAGGAAAGGTGAGAGCAGGTATCCCTGTCTTACCCCTGTTAGCACCTCGAAGCTGTCAGTCAGTACTTTTTCATGTACAACTCTACTAACTGTGTCTTTGTACATATTCTGGATGAGAGCTGTGTACTTCTGATACCCCACAGTGTCTCAACAGCTGCCTTAGAGTACTTCGATTCACACTGCCTTTTCATAGTCTATGCAATTTGCGTATATGGATACTTACTTGCCATGTCCTAGGCACTACGCTACACACAATTCTTTTAGTAATCAGCCACGTGGATAGCCCTATCACTGGCACTCAGCAGGTCATCCATGCTACAAGTCTCCGGGAGGTTTGTGTAGATTGAAAACGTTACCGTTGGGGAACTGTTTGGCTCAAGTGACCATCAAATCATCCGTTGGGATCTTATTGCAGGAAAAGAAGTAAACATAAACACGCGAACATACGACTACTCTAAGGCAGATGTTAAGATGATGAAAGAGGCAGCGAACCACATAATCTGGAAAGATATTGTCGTAGGAACAGATGTTGAACAGGAGTGGGAAAGTTTTAAAACAGTTCTAGAAACGCTAAAAGAGGAATGTGTTCCATGTAGGGAGGTAAACCCCAAGCGTAAAAAGTAGATAACTAGATTTGTAGTGAAATGTAGAAGAGCAAAAATAAAGCATGGCAAAAATATATAGAGGCAGGTAAATCAAAAGAAACATATGTAAAATATTTGGACAAGCAGAACATATCCCAGAAAGCGAATAAAACAGCAAAAATAGACTTTGAAAAAAAACTTGCTCAGAGGATCAAGACTGACAGTAAAAGCTTCTTCTCTTATGTTAGAAATAAACAAAGAACGAAAGACAAAGTAGGCCCTCTCATAGACAGTACAGGGAAAATAATAAGTGAGAATAGGGAGGCAGCTAATCTGCTCAATCAGTACTTTGGCACAGTCTACACAAAAGAGGACTGCTCCAAGATCCCAGAGCCTATAGAAATTTTTCAAAGAGACATGGATACAGCGGGATTAAGATCAATCTGTATTACAGAGGAAATGGTTTTTAAAAAATTGGAGGGGTTGAAAGTGAATAAATGTCCAGGTCAAGATGGTATTCATCCAAAATTGCTGTATGAAATTAGAGACCAACTAGCAAAACCATTGGCTATATTATGTTCTAAATCACTTACAAAAGGCATTGTTCCACGGGATTGGAAAGATGCAGGAGTGATCCCCTTATTCAAAAAAGGCAAACAAAATCAGAAACAGAAAATTATAGACCGGTGAGTTTAACGAGCATAGTCTGTAAATTGTTAGAGTCAATAATCAAAGAAAACATTGTAATGCATTTAGATAAATTTAATCTAATTAGAAATAGTCAGCATGGGGTTACTAGAGGGAGATCATGCTTAACAAATCTATTAGAATTCATGGAGGAGGCTACTAAAATCATAAATAAAGGGGATGTTATTTATCTAGACTTTGCAAAGGCCTTTGGTAGAGTACCTCATCAAAGATTATTTCGAAAGTTAAAATCACATGGAATAGGTGGGGAAGTTGCCAAATGGATTGAAAATTGGTTAACGGGAAGAAGGCAGAGGGTGGGCATAAATAAGGAGTACTCTGAGTGGTGGGAAGTGAAAAGTGGTGTGCCACAGGGCTCGGTTTTGGGACCAATTTTGTTCTTGATATATATAAATGATTTGGACATTGATATGGGATCCATGATTGCAAAATTTGCTGATGACACAAAACTATGCAGTAGTGTCTCATCTAAAGCGGAAGTGGATATATTGATGTCGGATTTAGATAAAATTCGAGAATGGTCTGTAAGCTGGCAAATGGAGTTTAATGTAGATAAATGTACAGTCATCCACATGGGTAGATCCAATATGGAACATAATTACAGAATGGGAGAAAACAATATTAGAAAGATAGATAAGGAAAGCGACCTAGGGGTTATAATAGATCATACAGGAAAGGTGAGTGAGCAAGTTAAGGTAGCAGTGAAAAAGGCAAATGCAATGTTAGGTATGATAAAAAGAAATATTAAACATAGGAGCAAGGAAGTGATCGTCAAACTGTATAAAGCATTAGTTAGACCTAGATTGGAGTACTGTGTACAGGTGTGGAGTCCTTATCACAGAGGGGACATAAAAATGCTAGAAAGAATACAAAAAAGAGCGACAAAGATGATAGTGGGATTCCAGAATTACAGTTATGAGGAACGACTCAGAAAAACCGGCCTACAGTGTCTCGAAGAGAGAAGAATTCGTGGTGACTTAATACAGGTTTATAAGATGATCAGAGGAATGTATAAATTAGACTATAACAAGTTTTTTTAAAATACAGCCACCTACAATAACACGAGGGCATAGCTACAAGCTGACTAAAGAGAGGTCCAGATTAGATATTAGGAAATATTTTTTTAGTCAGAGAGTGGTGTCTGCTTGGAATGCATTGCCAGGAGAGGTAGTGAAGGCAGGGACAGTTAATGCATTTAAGAATAAATCGGATGCGCATAGCTTTTAGAGCAAGGTGATGTAAATGTAATTGGTTGTATACAGACTCTGCGGGGTCTTCTAAACCAGTATAAAGACGTTAAGTTAAGTTAGATCGTCAGATGGTCCTGTTCTTGTGTTACTCCACATTCGCATGCTTCATCATCCCTATGTCCCCATCTTTTCAGGTTTTTCCTGCATCGTGATACACCAATTCGAAGTCTATTTAGTGACTTGCGTAGTACAGGAGATGTCCAGGCGCAGGTTCCTCCCGTAACTCGATCAAGGAGACATGTGTCAGCTTCCAACTTTCGATTTCCTTTACTAGTCTGTTAGTGCTGGGTTGACTGTAAGAAACTTCGTCTTGACTTTAATCTTGGGCCTGATGTCCGAACATAGAGTGTCTTGGGTCATTTACCTGTTTATCTCTTTTCTATATCTGACGCGACAGTTCTTCGTATCTCTGGTGGGGCTATGCCGATAATGGGGTATATTTTTTCAGTTGGTTTAGGTTTAAGGCATCTAGTAACTATACGGCCTGTCTCATTTATTTATGTATATAAATATAAATATATATGTTTGACATGCGCAGAGTTCTTCCAGACTGGTGCTCCGTACTCGGCTACAGAGAAACACAGAGCGAGTGCTGATGTTCTGAGGACATCTGGCTTTGCTCTCCATGTTGTACCAGTCAATTTTAGCATGATATTATTTCTCGCATGTATTTTCTGTTTTGTCTCCTGACAATGTGTGGCAGAGGACAGCGTGTGGTCCAACTTTACTCCCAAGTATTTAGGAGCCGTACTGTGTTCTAGATCCTGTCCTTGCAATTTGATATATCTGCAACTTTCTGTTCGCCTCTCTATTTCTGAGATGGTAGACACATACTTGAGTTTTGCTGGGGTTTGGTTTCAGTTGATTTTTGTTGTTATAATATAGAGCAAGAGCATCAAGGGCGTTTGTCAGTTTCTGTTAGACTTCTTCGAAGCCCTTTCCCTGAGCAACTACTGCTGTATCATCGGCATATATGAATTTTGTCACCTCTGTGTCTATAGGTTGATTGTTGGTGTATATCGTATACAACAATGATGACAGGACACTTCTTTGTGCCAGCGTATTTTTTTGGTTTCGTCATCGACTTTTCTTTACCCCGCAAAGTGACATAAAGTCGCCTTTTCTGTAGGATGCATTTAATGAGGTTTGTGAAACGCCAGTCCTGTGTCATGGAGTATAGCTAAGCAAACAATTTCTGGTGGTTTACGGTGTCACAAGCTGTGCTTAAGTCAATAAAAGTTACTCCTGTGATCTGTTTACGTTCACACCCGTCCTCGATCAGTTGTGACATGTTAAGAATCTGGCCGCAACATGATCTCCCAGGCCTGGAGCCTGCTTGCTCCTTGATGAGTTTCTTGTCTGTTAGGGGGGGGGGGGGCGATACGGTTCAGGGTCGTTCTTTCAAAGACTTAAACAGATGGCACAGCATTGAAACCGGTCGGAAGTTCTTAGGTTCTGATGGGGGTTTTTCTGGTTTTAGCAGAGCAACCACATGGGATGTTCTCAAAATTTTAGGAATGTGCATAGAACCGATGCATGTGTTGAAAAGCTTCAGCAGCTATGTGATGGTTTCTGATCCACAGTTTTTAATTTTCTCTGTCCTCAAGTCATCTGGGCTAACTGCTTTGTTGTTTTTCATTTGATGTATTACATCATTTAGTGTTTGCAAGGAGAAAGGTATCGCCAATATGTCATTCTCCTGTCAATCTCGCTGGGTATTGGTTTGCTCTGCTTTTTGAGCGGGTTTCCCGTTCAGTAGTAACTGGTGGGCTATTTTATTGGGGGTCACCTGTGTTAGGCCTGTAGGAGAGCTCACTGGATCAGTACTGAAGTTTTTAATAAGCTTCCAGGCATGTCTACTGTTTTATTTTATATCAAGGTCTTCCACCAAGTGGCGCCATATCTCTGTTTTTGACTCTGATATGGCATATAGTACGTCTTCCATAGCCTGGATGGTTTCCTTAGAGAGATGGTCAATTTCAAATAGTGCTTAGTAATGCTCATATAGCGCCTTTGATTCATCGTTAAGGCCTGGAATATACTGAGTTCTGCAGCCTCTTGATATGTGGTGTCTAAAAATTATTTTTTACGAGTTTGACAAAGGCCTCATATTTAGCGGGGTTTAGTTCTAATTTTTTAAGTCTTTGTCTAGGTCATAGGCGAGTGGACCCCGTTTGGCTCGTTGAAAGTTGAAGCGTCTTTTGAATGATACGCTTTCCGGCTTGACAACTGCAGTGACGGTGTATGATATACTCCTCTACAGATTTTCGTATAGGAATGATTTGCATTCAATACTTTGTTCTACTATGATGCGTAGCGTAGCTATTTGATTGGTGCATGATCTTCCCTGGCGAAATCCTGCCTGTTCCTTTCCGAGCTGTTTGTCTACTTCACTTTTTAATCTGTCCAAGATTATTCTGTTAAATATCTTGCCTGGCACCGATAGTAATGTAATCCCCCTATAATTGCTGCAGTCTGCCAGGTCCCCCTTCTCAGGCAGTTTAATAAGATGTCCTTCTTTTCATTCTGTTGGCCCACTCTCCTCTTGAATAATCCTTGCAATATATCAGTGGCCTTATCTATATCTGCCATTAAGGCGTCTGCTGCTATTCCATTTGGTCCTGCCTTTTTCCCTTTCTTGAGTTTGGATATGGTTCTTTATATTTCTCTCTTACTTGGTGGGTTGCCGTCCAAGTTCAGGGTCTCCTCTGCTGGTAGGATGTTTGGTGCTTCTTGTGGTGGAGGTCTGTTTAGACTTTCTTTGAAATACTCAACCCATCGTTTCTGTTGTTTCTGTTAATATCCTGCCTTCTCAATCTTTGATTAGTTTGTCTGTCTGTATATATCTATTTGCTATTTTCTTTGTTAATGAGTAGAGATCTCTCATATTTCCTCTTTCTGCTACTTCCTGTTCCAGCTTGTCAATATATTCCCTTTTATTTGTCCTTATACATGTCTTGACCACTTTGTCTGTAATAATATAATTACTCAGTGCTTCTGTTTTGGTAGCTCGGGTTCGGCAATTGTTGAGTATAGCTTTCTCCTTTTTTCTGCTTTATGTAATGTATCTGTTGTGATCCACTCTTTGTGTTGGTTTCTCTTAAATCCCACACTGTCCACAGTTTCTTCACATGTCAGATGTCTCATTCCACATCTCTTAGCCTGGCTACACATACTAACTACATTTCCTTGCTCTAAGAGCTTTGTGTATCCAGTCTATTTTGATTACAAAGAATGTTACAGAAGTGTTTACCACTTCCGTGACCCTAGTGGTATCCCTTTATTAGCTGTGTAAATGCGCATGTTCGTGTTAAACAATAAACACGGACAATCCTACCGATTTGTGGTATACGCTTGTTAAGTTGAATGTGTAAAAAGTTGAATCATTTTTGCAGAGGTGTTTATTGTTGTCATACGCACACGGTGTGGCTTTTTTACTTTCGTACTAATCCCATTGTTCTTTGTAATTTGATTGCTGCAGCAGCTTAATAATGTATATACCACAGCACAGGGATTCTCAAATATATGTGCCGTGGTTATGTTGTGTACTCTGGATTGCAAAGCGTCCTAACTTTTCCGCGAAATTTCGTGATTTTACACCAAGTATACAATAAAGGGGCAACCAGTAGTAGCGAAGCGTTAGAATAGACAGGATAGGCTGAACTATCCAAAAAGGTTTTGAAGAATTAAAAAAGATATCCCTTTGCGTAAAACAGATGTGAAATAAATTAGAAATTGAAATGGTCATTTTTGTTTAAGCGTAGTGAAATGTTGGAAAACGCACGAAGCGGCAAAGTGAATGTATTATTTACTATTAGAAAGGTAGGGTGATTGGGTCCAGACTAACCCAGCGTAGGAATCAGCTAAATTGGGGGCTAGAAGACAGTCATTACGATTTTTTTTTCTCACAGCCAACTAGCCACAAATTAGGCCAGTTTTCACTAACAAGTGTTATATTCCAAGCTCTCAAAGTGTTTTTCAAATATTATTTCAGCGCAGTTTTGTTAAGTTTTGTAATTGCGATTTGATACCATGTTTAAAGGAGAAGGTGATAGATATCTTTTCAGAAATGAAACAAAGACGCTTAGAATTGATTTCCAAGAAAACATAGACAACTGTGCAGAAGTCTGTCAACAGCACAAACACGAAGAACTTTTTAACATATTTCAATTTTATGTTCATGACTCAGCTTACCCTAAAATTATCATCACGATTCGGTACTGGGGACAACCCCCAAGTGGGGAGGAGGATCTAGGAGAGGCAATTATTGATCTTTTGTTCTATGATCCTTAACTGTTATTTTAAAATTATGTGTGAGAGAGGGGAACAATGACCCAAACAATTCATCATGAACGGCAAACACTGAAAGCAAGCCACTTTATGTTTGATTTTGTTTTTAAAAGAATATGTAAAAAAAAAAAATGTCCCTGAATGTTTGAGGTTATGCCATTGTGACCGTACGAGAAGCTAACATACCCATGTAGATTTATTGGGGACTATTGGACAGGTGTTACATTAATTAACTTAACTTCTTTATACTGGTTTAGAAGACTGTGCAGAATTTGTATTAATCCAGATTCATTTACATTTCCTTGCTCTAAAAGCAATGTGCATCCAATCTATTCTTAAATGCATTAATTGTCCTTGCCTCCACTACTTCCTGTGGCAATGCACTCCCAAGCATTCGTCACTCTGACTAAAAAAAATTTCCTTATATCCAATCTGGACCTTTCTTTAGTTAATTTGTAGCTACACCCTCTTGTTCGTGTAGGTGGTTGTATTTTTTGAAAAAACTTGTTATATTCTAATTTATTCGTTCCTTTGATTATCTTATAAACATGTATTCTTCTTCTTCTTCGTACGCTCGATAAACATGTATTAAGTCACTTCTAATTCTTCTCTTTTCTAGACACTGTAGGCCAGTTTTTTCTTCTTCATAACTGTAATTCTGGAATCCTACTATCAGCTTTGTCGCTCTTCTTTGTATACTTTCCAGCATGTTTATATCTCCTCTACAATGAGGACTCCACACCTGTACACAGTACTCCAATTTAGGTCTAACTAAAACTTTATACAGTTTGACTATCCCTTCCTTGCTCCTATGTTTAATATTTCTTTTTATCATACCTAACATTGCATTTGCCTTTTTCACTGCTACCTGGACTTGCTCACTCACTTTACCTGTATGATATATTATAACCCCTAGGTCCCTTTCCTTTTTTATCATTCTAATATTGTTTTCGCCTATTCTGTAATTATGTTCCCCATTGGGTCTACCCGTTTGAATGACTGTACATTTATCTACATTAAACTCTATTTGCCAGATCACAGACCATTCTCAAATTTTAATCTAAGTCCGACCTCAATATATTCACTTCTGCTTTAGACTAGACACCACCTCATAGCTTTGTGTCATCCGTGAATTTTGCAATCATGGAATTAGAGACTATCAGATTAGGTAAATAAAAATATAGAATACCCTAACATAAATATGACCACAAAAAAATGCTGATCAACAGTATATTCATACCAATGCTATATTACCAGTGCCAAATGTGGACTAACAAAACCTATAGAGAGAAAAATCACCACAAGTGAGATGAGATGCCTACAGAAAACAATCCAAGTAATTATAAGAGACAGAATGTGCAATGAAGATATGCAAAAAATAGTCGAAGGAAAACCCTCCACTGAATATATTGATGAGAGAATCAAGTGGTTCTGCCACCTATTGAGAATGCAGGCTGACCTACTACCCCAGTGCGTCTATAACACAAGGTGATCATGTTTTCGCAACCTGGGCAGACTGAGAACTAGATGGATAGGAAATGTTGCGAATATTCTAAATCGTTATGGGATGATGACTACTTCAGCGACACGTCTGGCCCTGGACAGAAAACTACAGCTCCACTCAACGCCTCACAGCACAAGTGGATAAGAAAAGACATAATCAGAAAAGGCGTTAAATTAATTGGAGACTATTAGAACAGAAGTAAAATTTATTGGAGACTACCAGAGCAGGAGTAAAATTTATTGGAGACTACCAGAGCAGAAGTAAAATTTATTGGAGACTACCAGAGCAGAAGTAAAATTTATTGGAGACTACCAGAGCAGGAGTAAAATTTATTGGAGACTACCAGAGCAGAAGTAACATTTATTGGAGACTACCAGAGCAGAAGTAAAATTTATTGGAGACTACCAGAGCAGAAGTAAAATTTATTGGAGACTACCAGAGCAGAAGTAACATTTATTGGAGACTACCAGAGCAGAAGTAACATTTATTGGAGACTACCAGAGCAGAAGTAAAATTTATTGGAGACTACCAGAGCAGAAGTAAAATTTATTGGAGACTACCAGAGCAGAAGTAACATTTATTGGAGACTACCAGAGCAGAAGTAAAATTTATTAGAGACTACCAGAGCAGGAGTAAAATTAATTGGAGCCTATCAGAGTGGGAGTTAAATTTATTGCTTTGGTACAGTTATCCTTTACAAAAGTTAACTTGACTAGAGACCTTCGTAAGTAAGGAACAGGCACAAAAGGTTCTCTTTAACACCTAGTAACAAAGGAAGATAAACGGTACTCATTTTATTATGATGACATTTATTTTGAAAGCATTAATAGATGGTCAATAGTAAAATGATCGACATCAAATTAACATACGATAACAGAATAAATATGAAATAACAATGAAATGATAACAATGAAATAATTAAAATATGTAGATGGTACAAACATAAATAAGCAGTATAATTAGTGTTGTTGCAATGGAGGGAACGGGATGTCCTACTCCACTGCAAAACTTGGGGTTGATATCTTTCAGATGTCGAATTCGATTCTGCAACCCAGTAGTTATAGGACTGTGAGCTTTAATGTAATTGAGCATAATATCTGTATCAAGGAGACCTGAGAAGTATATTTAAAATGTTGTTAATAGTAATCATAATATAATATAATGTACAATGCATGTTCAAATGAAACCGGACCTAACTGTACCAAGTGAACATAGGAGTTCGCTGTGTCGTTAGGGACAGTTCAAATGGTGATTAGCAAGAAACTGAAGTATCGGTACCCATTGTGAACAACTTCCGATACTTCATTTTCTTGATAACCACCATTTGAATTGTCCCTAACAGCACAGTAAATTCCTCTGCTAGCAAACGTAAGCTCCGGCAATGGTCCACCCAAATTGTTGCATCAATTTTGGCGATGGCATCTTCTGACACAACAATATGTGCCTGACCATGTCTCAGAAGATCTTTCTTTAACTCATGTCCTCCTTTAAACACCGTTGTCCAGTTCTTCACTCTTGCCTTTGACACACTTTTGTCACCATACACTGCCTGCAATCTGCGATGAATGTCAACTGGTCGACACCCTTCAGCTGTTAGAAACCAAATCACTGCTCGCTGATCAACTCTGGACAGATTCCGTATTACACCAACCATGTTTTAAATGGTCTGCTGAGGAAACTATGAGTCGGAGGATAATTCAATTTTGCAAACTTGATGGATGGTATGTGCGTTTACACATTAAGTGATGTCATCATGCACTTCGTACATATGTTCACTTGGTGCAGTTAGGTCCGGTTCAATTTTAACATGCCTCGTAGTATAATACTTCTTCTTCTTCGTACGCTGTCAGACGTCAACTTGAATTTGTTCGAAGAAAGCAGCTGTCATCCTGAGGCTGTCGACACTGCCATAGAGCTTGTCTAGTGTTGCCACTGATGATGGCCACATGTGCTTCTCTGGTCCTCGTACGTTGGGCAATTTTGCAGCAGATGTTCAGCGGTCATTGTCTCTGTGCCACAGCGGCATTCGTCAGTGCCACCTATCTTCAATTTATTGAATAGATGGTACCTCAGTCTGTTGTGGCCTGTGCGGAGTCTGAAGACCACGACCTGCTCTCTTCTGTTCAGCTGGTAGCAGGCATTTTTTGTGTAGCCAGTGTGTTCTGTTTCCCATTTGGTCATGTATCTGAACCTAATAAGCCTTTTGGACTCTTCGTAGGTCGCACTAGAATCTGGTTGTGGTAGTCTTGCACTTTCTTTTGCCAATCTGTCTGCCTCTTCGTTGCCTTGTATGTTACAGTGAGATTGAACCCACTGTACCACTACTTTTTTGTGTGCGAACTGCTGGCATAGTTGACAGAGTACTTTCATTGCTTTCGCCTGTGAGCATTGCTTCTACTGCAGCCTTCAGTGCCTCTGCCTCCGCTCTGAAATTGCTTGAGAATTTTCCAGTTGCCACTGCCAGTGTTATTTTTCTACCATTTGGTAGGCTCAGGAATACCCCTGCCCCTCCATTCTGTGTTGTGTTTGTTACAGAACCGTCGGTGTATGCATGGGTCCAGTCCATGCTTGGGTAGCTTTCCACTATGTACCTCAGCGTTATGTCTCTTCTTCCTTTTTCAGTCTGGCTGTTCTTGTTTCCAATACCTGGTATATTTTCTACCACCTCCGGAATGATATGCTGCTTCCATGTGGGTTTGCGTACAGTAGGGATGGGCTTTGGTGTTGTTACGATGTTCATAGGGTCTTTGCTCATTTTTGCTTTGGCTATTTCTGCAAAGTTTCTCCGCTTTAGTTTCCCATTTCCAAATATATTTAGTTTCTGGTGCATTGGATGGTCTGTCAGTCTTCTGAGTTTCTCTGCTTGCTGCTGAGCTCTGCAGTCTCTTCTGTCTGTCATGGATTGCACATTTGTAATCTTTTCAAGTTTTACAATTGGTGTTGACTTCATGCCTCCTGTTATAACTCTCATGGCTTGGTTTTGAAGTTTGCTAATTTCATCAAAGTTCACCTTTGCTGCTGTTGTAGTATAATACAATTGACTTGATTTCAATTCAGTTCAAGTGCCATCTCCACATTGAAGGTCGATTACAATGGATCTCCAGTGCAATTCTATCTTTTGCTGTAATGGTGCAATCTGACAGGATTTTTCCAGTCTATCTACTGATGTTATTAGCCCTAATTTAACATTGTCTGTCTCTTGCTCGACTGCCTTCCACTCTTCCCTCTAGTATGATCATCAACAGAGAGGTGTGTCTTGTTATATAGTCAAAATATGGTAACTGTCTAACTTTGATTTCGGTCATTAATTCTCTTTTCATTCTCAACTTTTTCAATACCTCCAAATTTGTTTTTTTCTTCTTTCCAAGAAATGCGAACCGATCATCTTTATACCCATATTTTTATGTCTTTTGCTACTCTTTTCCAACTTGTTATTTAGTGACTAGATTTGATCATTCTGATTTCCCTTAGAACATAAACTGCAATGGATATTGTCCTCCAATTTATAATTGGAGCCACCTTCTTGAGGAGCTCTGTCCATAAGACTGATCTGACTTTCTCTCCCCTGTTCTATGACCTATTCAGTCTTCTTTTCTTTTGGTTTCCTTCTTCATCGTACGCTGTTTACAGCAATATTTACGTTGCACTGTTTTATTTTGTTAAGCCTGTGGCTCAGTGCATCCGATTTCAACAGGCGTTTCTGTACGGATGCCCTCCTTAGCCTTTGGCTGTCCCCAGCCTAAATGCAAGGCAGTAGTTGTTTTTGGTCAGAGTTGTCTCTCTTAGGGAAGTTGTCTTGCAGGACTATCGAGTCTTCTCCACTCGTGTCTATAGGGTTTGGCAATGATATGATATGATGGACTATGTACTAGTTTGTACTATCCCGGAAGAGAGGCAGTCCAGTGTGACTGTGTCTCAGGATCATCACGTCCTGCCAGGAACGTAGCATGTGCATGTGAGTAAGGTATCTCTTTGCTTCCTTTATTTTCTCGGAATCTGCAGTGATGGTACGCCTAGCATTCCCCGCCACCTGAGAGGTTGTCACAATAAGGCAGGGGTGCAATGTCTGCTGGACTGCATCTCTTCTGCGTCCATGGAGATGACTAATAGCAGACAGAGGTAAAGAGCAAGGCAGGAGTGCATTTAACCAGGTGCATTTCTGCGGCTTGACCGGGCCGGGCTGAGACACGAGCCCCAGGTCCCAGCCATGTCGTAGCCTCCCATCACAGCGGTGCTGAAATTTAGGGCGGGATTCTGGCTAAGAGGCGTTTGGCCGTAGTCCCTCAGATGGTAGCTTCGCACCATTGGCTTATCAGCCAATCAGGTGGACCAAATGTCAGCGACCTGCGATTTCTCTCGAAGGAGTGCATTTGACCAGGGGACAAGCCTGGTCATGGCACGGAGATGATGTTGGCTTATGAGCCTAGTACGTGGACAAATGTCTGCGACTCCTTTCGAATTGAGCAGGATTACCGTAGCAACGCCCTGTCATTAGTAGGGTAAGACTGACCTGTCTTCCGAGGGTCTAATACCAGCACCCGTTCACGATTAGACCCAACGAATCAATAGAGGGCTTTTTAGTCAGTCAATGACCAAGTTTCTGAAACCTGAGATTTCTCTAGGGCTGAGCAGGATTATCGTAGCAACGCTCTTTTATTTAGAGGGTAAAACTGACCTGTGTTTCGTGGGTCTAATTCCAGCACACGTTCCCTATTAGACCCAACGAAAGTGCTCTCAGTCTATCAGTCATTTTACAGTGTTGGCGTATTGAGTCAAATTAAGCCGCAGGCTCCACTGATGGTGGCGCCCTTCCGTCAATTCCTTTATCGAACACTGAATGCGGGCCAATCGAGCCACAGAGAGCTTAGCCCCAGATTTCAGTGGGTCTAATACCAGCACACGTTCCTTATTAGACCCAATGAGAGTGCTTTCAATCTGTCAGTCATTTTACAGTGTTGGCGTGTAGAGTCAAGTTAAGCCGCAGGCTCCACTCATGGTGGTGCCCTTCCGTCAATTTCTTTATCGAACACTGAGTGCAGGCCAATCGAGCCACAGAGAGCTTAGCCCAAGATTTTCGAGGGTCTAAATCCAGCACCCGTTCCATATTAGACCCAACGAAAGTGCTCTCGGCCTGTCAATAATTTCAGTGTTGGCCGTGTTGAGTCAAATTAAGCCGCAGGCTCCCCTCCTGGTGGTGCCCTTCTGTCAATTCGTTTAAGTTTCAGCTTTGCAACCATACTTCCCCCGGAACCCAAACACTTTGGTTTCCCGGAAGCTGCCCCCAGAGTCATTGAAGCAACTCCTGCGGATCGCTAGTCGGCATCGTTTATGGTCAGAACTACGACGGTATCTGATCGTCTTCGCGCCTCTGACTTTCGTTCTTGATTAATGAAAACATTCTTGACAAATGCTTTCGCAGTAGCTCGTCTTGCGGCGATCCAAGAATTTCACCTCTAATGCCACAATACGAATGCCCCCGTTTGTCCCTGTTAATCATTACCTCCAGTTCCGAAAACCAACAAAATAGAACCAAGGTCCTATTCCATTATTCCATGCACCATTATTCAGGCAGCCGAGGCCTGCTTTGAACACTCTAATTTTTTCAAAGTAAACGCGCCGGCCACCCGGGACACTCAGCGAAGAGCACCCACGGGAGAGAGCCGGCAGACGGTAGGGCAGGAGACAACGGGCAGTGAACCGGCGCGAGCCGGACCGCCCACCTGAGCCTGAGATCCAACTACGAGCTTTTTAACTACAACAACTTTAATATACGCTATTGGAGCTGGAATTACCGCGGCTGCTGGCACCAGACTTGCCCTCCAATAGATCCTCGTTAAAGGGTTTAAAGTGTACTCATTCCAATTACGGGGCCTCGAAAGAGTCCCGTATTGTTATTTTTCGTCACTACCTCCCCGTGCCGGGAGTGGGTAAGTTGCGCGCCTGCTGCCTTCCTTGGATGTGGTAGCCGTTTCTCATGCTCCCTCTCCAGAATCGAACCCTGATTCCCCGTTACCCGTTACAAACATGGTAGGCATGTCACGTACCATCGACATTTGATAGGGCAGACATTTGAAAGATGCGTCGCCGGCACATGAGGCCATGCGATCAGCACAAAGTTATCCAGAGTCACCAGTGGGAATGCCGCAAGCCCGCGAGGGGAAATGACGATTGGTTTTGAACTAATAAAAGCGCTCTTTCCGCGAGGGTCGGAGCTTGGTAAGCATGTATTAGCTCTAGAATTGCCACAGTTATCCAAGTAGGATCGTGTCATCTAAGGAACCTCGACTGATTTAATGAGCCATTCGAAGTTTCACCGTGAGACAGTGTGAATTTATAGATGCATGGCTTAATCTTTGAGACAAGCATATGACTACTGGCAGGATCAACCAGATATCTGTCGGAGACGTACGAACCGCACACACCGGTCGGCGGAGGACGGGTGTGTAGAAAGCCTCACTGGGACGGCCGCAGGGACCGACGGACGGACGGTTGTTCCGTCCCTCACTCCGTCGACCTAGGACCGCCTGACAGGGGCCCCTACACACACCAGACGACCGACCGACCGGGCTCGCTCGGGGAGGGATGGCAGCGTTCTGTGCAGAACGGATCCCAACGGCCTCGGCGATGAATTTCACAGGGACTGGAGACGATATTTTGGCCTGCCGGCCTGCCCTTCTCCCGAGGGTTGGTCGGGTGAAGACAGGGCCTTTAGGCAGGATTCCTGCTTTCCATTTGCCGGTCACAAGCCCTTTGCGAGAGTCTGACCACCAGCGAGACGAACTGTCGAGGTCTGCTATAAGCCTTCGGAAAATCACCACTGACTGTCAAAGTTTCTCGATACGGGCCACAGTAACGCATCTCTGCCGAGGGCACGACACCACAAACTGCCTCCCGCTACCTAGTCGGGGAGAGGCGGGAGAGCGTTTTCGGCAAGCCCGCGCTATCGCTCGGTCTGGCGGGACTGAGATCGCTGTACGAACACTGGGTGAGAGTCAATCGCGCTACGAGAGAACTACCCCAGATCTTTTGGGTTCCAATCCAGCTCTTGTCTGGTAATACAATATAATGTAAGATAACACAGACACGCAATTTTTTAGGAAACTTGGCTGAACAGATGGACCATCGTTGTAGTTTACAGCGAGGCTGTGATTATCTGCAACTTTCAGCGCGACACATCCGATTTCAGCACAACTTTTTTTAGATCAGGCCTGCCTTCCCTCTTCAATCCCTAATCTCTGCATGGCAGCAGTCTATTTCGAGGATCGTCACTTGGAGACAATAGGGTCTTGATCAGTTATGGGTCACTAACCCTGGTGCAAGCTTTGAATCACTGGATGTTGTCAGTTCATTCACTGCTGCATCTTCGGCGCCTAAATCGCCTTATAAAATGAAATAAAATGCAGTGACAACTGTTATATTTAAAGTTGTTTCAATAAATTAGTTTAATTTTAAAGATCTTTCTTTTGAAGAACAAAGTCATGTAGAGACATGCATACTATAAAATGCTTTATGTCAGACATTATCAAATTGTACAGTGCACCATCTACACATGAAAAGTAGGTCACCGACTAACCATTTTGCTGAAATCTGGTGTAAATTTACTTATCTACTTCGCAATAGACAAGTGACTAGTGCAGCTAAGTGCATCATGGAGATTGAAAAGTGGCTTAGTCACAATGTCACCACTGCCTTTCCAAAGTACTGTGTTGTGAATAAATATAAAGTTCAAACAATGTGGGTAGACCAGCCTCTTTGTGGTATTACTATGATAAAAGAGGCTTAACTATCGTAATATTTAAAAAAACATTTTTGCCTCGTAGGGAAGAACTCATTAATCCTGCATCCTTTCGAGTGCACTGATGATGGCTTCCTACAAAACTTTGACTTTAAGGATTCTAGTAAAGATGATGGGAACATACCAAAATCAATCAATGACTGCCTGTTAGATATTCATGCTGCAGTCGATGAATAATGATACACAGACTGCTGGGGGTTGGAATCGAACATAGGTCTAACCATGCACTGGTAAGGAGTAATCAGAATTTAGTATGACCAGCGAGCTACAGAAACCATCAACAACCATCACCCTTTATCACATTCAGAAAGTAATTCAGCACATACGAGTCTGCCTTGAGTGATGCGAGTTCTGTTTTTAATAACACATCATAACAACTACATTATTCATTTCAAGTGTGATCTCCACAATGAAAGCTGCAATGGATTTTCAACAAACAAACAAAAAAACTACACACGCGCACATGCATGCACGCCCACACACACACACACACACACACACTTACCAATAGCACGTCTGCTGATGATTGCATCAGGAAACATAGTGAAGCCTTCACCCCCATCAGCGATGTACACACTAAGAAGAACCTTGTAAGTATCATATGCATAAACTGGTTCTAGCTTAGGGACTCGACATTTTGTACAGACAGCTAGCAGTTCAACAATTCTGGACCCAACTGGGCGTTTAACGTCATATGTAACCTGTAATCCTATGGAGAGACAAAGATAAATCAAGCATACTTTGACAGTTTTAAATATCTAGGGTCGATTGTCAGTGATGAAGGATCAAAATGCGAGGTGTTGGCCAGAATAGCACAGACAATAGCGGCGCTTGCACGGCTTAACAAAATCTGGCAAGATAAACGGTTAGCACTACGCACGAAAATCAGATTAATACGTACACTGGTCCTGTCAATATTCCTCTATGCTTGTGAGACGTGGACAGTTACAGCTGATCTTCAGCGAAGGATACAGGCCTTGGAGATGAGATGTTTCCAAAGACTTTTAAACGTCACGTACAAAGATCGAGTTACAAATGAGGAAATACGAGATAGAATTACAACAGCAATAGGGCCTTTCGAAGACTTCTTGGCAACTGTCAAAAGAAGGAAACTCTATTCTGTATTTCCATTTTCACTCCTCTTATTTGTACGTTGCAAGTTCATATTTATGAATCACACAATAGCAGAGAGCATACATAACATTGAGAAACATTTAGAAGCAACAATACAAGTAGATAAAAAGAAACATGTAAATTAACATAACTTTTGAATCTAAAATGGAGAAAAAATTTAACAAGTACAGAAGTTTACATATTTAGGGCAAATCATCACAGAAGATGCACAAAATGAGAAGGAAATTAAGATAAGGATTGTATTGACAAAAAAGATCTCCAAAGAAAAATAAATTACTAACCTCAAAGAATATCAGAAAATAACTGAGAAAAAGGATAATCACAACTTGTATGTGGCCGATTGCACTGTATGGTACTGAAACATAGACTCTTGCAAAGATGAATGAAAAAATATTAGAAGCGTTTGAAATGTAGTGCTATTGTAGAATGGAAAAAGTGAGTTGGACAGAAAGAAGATCTAATGATAATGTTCGAACTGAGGTAAGAGAAGAAAAAATATTGAAAATGGTACCAAAAAAACGATGAGTTGGCTGCGACACAATATGAGACATGAAAATTTTCTACAGAAGATTCTAGAGGGCAAGATTCAGGGGAAGAGATGAATGGAGTGACCAAGACTCGTCTTTACATTTCAGACATGCAGAAACAAAGTACGAACATATGCTAAGTGAAGAGATCTACAGAGGACAGGGTCAAATGGAGAGACATGATCAGACAACTTTATAACCAGTATTAATACTGATCAACTAGATGATGCTGAATCCAATATGGCCATGGTTATATCCTTTCAAACCATGGCTTTACCGTGTTCCAGTCCATTATAGTCGTGTCTAAATTTTACAGCCACACCAAAACTGACGCTATCTGCAGCCAGGGCAAAAATCTCATGAGGTTCAGCCGTGTGAACTAGACCGTCAAAATAAGCACCAAGTTTAAGCATAGTACTAATAAATAATTTAATTACCTAATGTCCGGGCCATGATAATCAGAGGGAAGAAAATGCACAAAAAACTAACGAAATTAATAAGTCCAAATGGAAACCAACACGTTTCTGTAAACACAAGTGTAACTTGTCGACTAGTGTGAATTTCAGGCAAATCCATTGCCTGACAGCCGGCATTCATAATGAACTAAAACACCATATTAATGTAGCCCCTCAGACAGTACGGCACCATCTTTTCCGCTCTTGTTTTGTAACTTAGGAGTAGCTATAGCTGAGAGGTAAAGGCAATTACCTCTTTTCAAATAAAAGCGCGAAACGATTGGTTTCGAATCCCACATGTGTCAAGCAACCTCTTGTCACATAGGAGATGAGATCAGTGTCTAGCCATATTAGATATTGATGAAAAACTCGGGAGATCTCACGTAAATGATGTGCATATAAAAGAACCCACTGCAGTTGAAAATCGATAAAAGTAGGCTATTAGCCGCTGTCCGGGAAAACATTCTAAAAGGTTCTACAATTCCTACCTAATACACAATCTACTGATAGCCTTTAGCTACTTGGCAGCAGGTATAACCTGCCTGTTTTAAATACCAGTATTCCAGGTAAGACAGATGAACTGGGCCCTTTGGTTCTTAGTTCTCAGTCGACCTGTACTTCTACAGTGTCAGATGCCCCTGTGCAGGTCCCAGCTCTGGTGTGAACTGGATGTAGCCGGGAGAAAAATGTTCTGCTTTTTGGTACATAACACAATACAACTCAACTTGCCTCATAAAGACAGCTGCAGAGATGTCTTTGTTGGAGCAACTGATGTGGATGTTTAACAATGAACGAGAAAGTATAAAATATTTTGTTTCTGATGATAATTGATGGACGTATGAAAACAAAAGTTATAACAACAACAGCATTGCAACAACAATAAAAAATCACAGGAACTATACTAACCTGAAACCTGCAAAAAACCTCCAAAAACTCCACTTGGATTTGTGTTCCACGTTGAAACAGCAAACTCTAGCATACTTCTCAGTGTCTCACCCCTTATTTCAATAATGTCTACTGTGTTCCGAAACGGCTGCACATAAATAACCTTCTCAATCGTAATATTACCTGTGTATAGAAGAAGCATGGAGCTTATTGGATGCACATAGCTTTTAGAGCAAGGTGATGTAAATGTAACTGGTTGTATACAGCCTCTGCAGGGTCTTCTAAACCAGTATAAAGATGTTAAGTTAAGTTAAGTTAAGTATAAGTGCTGATAGAAATAAGTATGAGTCAGTTCTGTGTAGTCACAGATACAAAGAACAAAGCACAACAGTATATACAAAAAGTGTACGTCAGGGGCAGAGGTAAACATGGATAACACTCGGACAAAGCATAGCTTCAGAATTTGTTATCTCAGACAGTGAGTTTTTTTTCATATATTACTTCCTCAGATAGTGAGTTACTGCAATGACTGCTATATCAGATGGTGAGTTGAGGCAAAGACTTCTGTCAAAGACTGCTACATCAGATAGTGAGTTGAGGCAAAGACTTCTGTCAAAGATTGCTACATCAGATGGTGAGTTGAGGCAAAGACTGCTACATCAGATAGTGAGTTGAGGCAAAGACTTCTGTCAAAGACTGCTACATCAGATAGTGAGTTGAGGCAAAGACTTCTGTCAAAGGCTGCTACATCAGATAGTGAGTTGAGGCAAAGACTTCTGTCAAAGGCTGCTACATCAGATAGTGAGTTGAGGCAAAGACTTCTGTCAAAGGCTGCTACATCAGATAGTGAGTTGAGGCAAAGACTTCTGTCAAAGGCTGCTACATCAGATAGTGAGTTGAGGCAAAGACTTCTGTCAAAGGCTGCTACATCAGATAGTGAGTTGAGGCAAAGACTTCTACATCAGATAGTGAGTTGAGGCAAAGACTGCTGTCAAAGACTGCTACATCAGATAGTGAGTTGAGGCAAAGACTGCTACATCAGATAGTGAGTTGAGGCAAAGACTTCTACATCAGATAGTGAGTTGAGGCAAAGACTGCTGTCAAAGACTGCTACATCAGATAGTGAGTTGAGGCAAAGACTGCTACATCAGATAGTGAGTTGAGGCAAAGACTGCTGTCAAAGACTGCTACATCAGATAGTGAGTTGAGGCAAAGACTGCTACATCAGATGGTGAGTTGAGGCAAAGACTGCTGTCAAAGACTGCTACATCAGATAGTGAGTTGAGGCAAAGACTGCTGTCAAAGACTGCTACATCAGATAGTGAGTTGAGGCAAAGACTTCTGTCAAAGGCTGCTACATCAGATAGTGAGTTGAGGCAAAGACTTCTGTCAAAGGCTGCTACATCAGATAGTGAGTTGAGGCAAAGACTTCTGTCAAAGACTGCTACATCAGATAGTGAGTTGAGGCAAAGACTGCTGTCAAAGACTGCTACATCAGATAGTGAGTTGAGGCAAAGACTTCTGTCAAAGACTGCTACATCAGATAGTGAGTTGAGGCAAAGACTGCTACATCAGATAGTGAGTTGCTGCAAAGACTGCTACATCAGATAGTGAGTTGAGGCAAAGACTGCTGTCAAAGACTGCTACATCAGATAGTGAGTTACTACAAAGACTGCTACCTCAGATAGTGAGTTGCTGCAAAGACTGCTACATCAGATAGTGAGTTGCTGCAAAGACTGCTACCTCAGATAGTGAGTTACTACAAAGACTGCTACCTCAGATAGTAAGTTACTACAAAGACTGCTACCTCAGATAGTGAGTTGCTGCAAAGACTGCTACCTCAGATAGTGAGTTACTACAAAGACTGCTACCTCAGATAGTAAGTTACTACAAAGACTGCTACCTCAGATAGTGAGTTGCTGCAAAGACTGCTACCTCAGATAGTGAGTTACTACAAAGACTGCTGTCAAAGACTGCTACCAAAGACCACTACCAAAGACTGCTCCCTCATTTAGGGAGTTACTGCAAAGAATACTTTCAATGACGGCTTCTTTAATACCTTAGGCAGTGAGTTACTTAGCCATTCTTGAATTCTTGAAGTACATGTTCAGGGATCTGGACTCCTGTACAACATGGACATTCATTTGTTTGGGATATTGTTAGCTGATATAGGTGGCCCAGTAATCTGCAGCTGCTCGTTCTCAGACGGAAAATAGGAGTTTGCTGGTGCCTTTGTAGCTGGTGGATTGGGTCTGGACTGTTACTCTCTCCCTTTTCTTGATTCTTGGAACCAACATCATAACACAGGGGACATTCCGATAAGTGCTTCATTTTTCGTTCAAACAGCCAGCCACGCGTACTTAAATACCGAAGAGTCCCAGTCAGGTGTTGATTTTGTGTTCTTCAGATCTCTCCAGACAGGACCCACTTTCTCCCCTCTCCCTTAGTCACTTCCAAATCTATCATCATCTACACATATACATTTTTGCAATTTTCTGTCTCTTCATCATACTGTAGTGTCCATAACTGTCCTGATCAACTACTCAACCTTGTCTCTTATCATCACTGCGTCGTTCACCACAGCGCATCCCGTCACTGCATCAACTCTTTCGTTGCCAAAGACACCTGCATGTCCCGGGCAGTATATCCATGTGATACTTTGTACACCAGAGTTACTCAGAAGAGAGGCTCACTCCCTTCATAGCATGCACCTTTCTATCTTCTGTTTCTTTCTCCAATTTTATTTTACACTGGCTGCGAATTATAGATTTACTCATTTGTTCTTCTTCTTCTTTGTACACTGTCAGACGTCAACCTTTATTTTTTCAAAAAAAGCAGCGGTCATCCTGAGACTGTCGACACTGCCATAGAGCTTGTCTAGTGTTGCCACTGGTGATGGCCACATCTGCTTTCTCTGATCCTCGTATGTCGGGCAGTTTTGCAGCAGATGTTCAGCGGTCATTTTCCCAGTAAGTACCGCACGTGCATTCGTCAGTGCCACCTATCTTCAATTTATTGAATAGGTGGTATCTCAGTCTATTGTGGCCAGTGCGAAGTCTGAAGACCACGACCTGCTCTCTTCTGTTCAACTGGTAATAGGCATTGTTTTTTGTGTAGCCAGTATATTCTGTTTCCCATTTGATCATGTGTCTAGCTCTAATAAGCCGTTTTGACTCTTCGTATGTCATACTAGTATCTGGTTGTGGTAGTCTTGCACCTTCTTTTGCCAGTCTGTCTGCCTCCTCGTTGCCTTGGATGTTACAGTGGGATGGAACCCACTGTACCACTACTCTTTTTGGTGCGGACTGCTGGCATAGTTGACAGAGTACTGCTCTTAAATCATTAGGTTCAGTATTTTTCTGGCTTTTTAGTGCTGTAACTACAGCCAGGGCATCTGTAAACAGGACTATATGGCTTTTATTTCTTTTGCATGTCACCATTTCTTCTACTGCAGCCCTCAGTACCACTGCCTCCGCTCTGAAATTGCGTGAGTATTTTCCAGTTGCTACTGATAGTGTTGTTTTTCTACCATTTGGTATACTCAGGAATACCCCTGCCCCTCCGTTCTGTGTTGTGTTTGTTACAGAGCCGTCGGTGTATGCATGGGTACAGTGCATGCTTGGGTAGTTTTTCGTTATGTACCCCAGGGTTATGTCTCTTCTTTCTTTTTTAGTCTGGCTGTTCTTTTTTCCAATACCTGGTATATTTTCTACCACCTCTGGAAATATATGCTGCCTCCAGGTAGGTTTGCGTACAGTAGGGATGGGCTTTGGTGTTGTTAGTGCGTTCATAGGGTCTTCTTTCATCTTTGCTTTGGCTATTTCTACAATGTTTCTCTGCTTTAGTTTCCCAATTCCAAAATTATTTAGTCTCTTATGCATTGGATGGTCAGTCAGTCTTCTGAGTTTTTCTGCTTGCTGCTGGGTTTTGCAGTCTCTTCTGTCGGTCATGGATTGCAGATTTGTAATCTTTTCCAGTTCTAGAATTGGCGTTGACTTCATGCCTCCTGTTATAACTCTCATGGCTTGGTTTTGGAGTTTGCTAATTTTGTCAAAGTTCGCCTTTGCTGCTGTTGTCCATGCCGCAATGCCATACTCGAGAACTGGTCTCACTCTTCCAGTGTATAGTTTCTTTCGTATACTTTCGTCTGCTCCCCAGCTTGTGCCAGCAAGTTTCCTCATGATTGCCATTCTTTCTCTGGCTCTCATTCGGTTTCTCTCGATCTGACTTTTCCATGTCATGCGCATATCAAATGTGACTCCCAAGTAGTTTGGGTTGTCGTTTGGCCGCAGATATTTGCCGTTAAGACATTTTGGTGTTTTGTGGTTTGTTTGAAAGCGAGAATATCGTACATGTTTTTTTCTCATTTATTTTGACCAGCCATGAGTTCCCCCCACTCTTCCAGCGATGTTAGGGCCTGCTGCATCTGATTTCTTGCTATGGTGAGATTCTTTTCAGAGGTCCACATAGCCAGATCGTCTGCAAACATGAAGCTGTGGACTCTTCTTGGTATATTCTCTACGATGTTATTTATATACACCAGGAAGAGTGTGGGTGACAGTACACCTCCTTGGGGTACTCCCTGCTCAAGTGACACCTTTTTGCTCATCTGCCCTTATACTTGAACTCTGGCTGTTCTATTTTTGAGGTAGTGGCTGATCCATCTGTACATTTTCCCACAAACTTCACTTCTTCATAGCTTGACTTTAAGTCCGTCTTTCCAGACCTTGTCAAATGCCTTTTCTAAATCCACCCAAACCGCTACTGTGTGTTTTTTCTCCTGGTAAGCATCCTCTATTTCCTGTGCTATGAGAGTGATCTGATCCTCAGTGGATCTGTGCTGCCTAAAGCCTGCTTGCTGTGGAATTAGTATGTGTTTTTCTTCCAGATGCCACATCAGTCTGGTGTTTATCATACGCTCCATCAGTTTTCCTACACAGCTCAGCAGACTGATACGCCTGTATCCATTTGGATCTGCTCTATCTTTTTCTTTCTTTGGTACTGGTATAATTACAGCATCTTTCCATGCTTGAGGTACAATTTCCCTTTTCCAGTTTTGGTTCAGAACTGATAGTAACTTTCTCTTTGATGTTTGGCCCAGTCGCATCAGCATTTCGTTTGTTATCTTTTCCGGGCGATTTCTTTTTCTTTAGAGTTCTCATTCATTGTTAGTTTTGCCATCATGTGCTCCTCTGGTGCCATATTGATGTTGTCGTGCCTCTTTTGTTTTTCATTAATGTCTGTGTGCCTATTTGTAGGAACATCAATGTGGTTTGCTCTGGCATAATGTTCTATAAAGGCGTTTGCTGCCTTTTTTTACAGTGAGCATGTTGTCGCCCTGCTTGATGGTAATTTGTTTGTTTGATGGAGTTTCGTCGTTCATGGCTCTGACTAACTTCCATAGTTTGTTCCCGTCTTTGTCTAAATTGAGGCTTTCTGTTTTGTTTTTCCAGCTGTCTCTTGTTATTTGGTTTAGAGGGTATTTGTATTTCGCCGTGGTGGTTTTAAGGGCGATATTTGCCTCCATAGATTGTTCTCTCTCTGCTATGTTCCTAGCATTTGAGACTTCGTCTTCCGCTTTCTGCAATTAATCATTTGTTCAATAAACTAACCTTTCTGGATCGACGCTCGGAAGCTTCCAGAATTAACTAAGGCAATGGCCACATCAGTCCACGAGTCATCATCTGACTGACGCAAGTTCTCTTGCACCATCGCATCAGTTATAAGGTTACCTGTAGGAACAAAAAGTATGATTTTGTTTATTTTTTTCTCAACGTCTTTATACTGGTTTAGAAGACTCTGTAGAGTTTGTATACAATCAGTTTCATTTACATTTCCTTGATCTAAAAGCTATGTGCATTCAATATATTTTAAAATACATTAACTGTCCCTGCCTCCACTACTTCCTGTGGCAATGCATCCAAGCATTCACCACTCTCTGACTAAAAAAATATTTCCTAATAATCTGCACCTTTCTTTTATTAATTTGTAGTTTTGCCCTCTTGTTCTTGTAGGTTTGTTATAGTCTAATTTATCCTTTTCTTTGATTATCTTATAAATCGTTATTAAGTCACCTCGAATTCTTCTCTTTTCTAGACAGTGTAGGCCAGTTTTTCTCTTTCCTCATAACTGTAATTCTGGAATCCTACTATCAGCTTTGTCGCTCTTCTTTGTATACTTTCCAGCATGTTTATATTTCCTCTACGATAAGCACTACACACTTGTACACAGTACTCCAATCAAGATCTAACTAATGCTTTATACAGTTTGACTATCACTTCCTTGCTCCTATGTTTAATATTTCATTTTATCATGCCTAGCAATCCATTTGCCTTTTTCACTGTTACCTAGACTTGCTCACTCACTTTATCTGTTTGATCTATTATAATTAATAGGTCTCAAGGTCTTATTAAATTACTTTTTGATTGACGAACTCCATATGGTTTTCTTGAAATAAGAATTGCCTTAAGCTCTGTCCATTAGGTAAGTGCTTCCCAAACCTTTCAGTGCGATGAACTGACAGGGATTTATAGATTAGAGCTGAGACCAGTGCTCAAAGTTATTGATTATTGTTCTTCTTTTGATAATTTAAAATTTGTATTAATATTTGTTTAAATGTATGCTTGGAAAACTAAATATCACAAAACAAAACTCCTAAAAAAAGACCGTTTCACAAGTTATGAAGTAGGATGAAGAATCGGGAATGCAAGTGGACTTTATGATGACCACCTTACAGTGATCAAAAGGCGAAAGTTGACTTGGTATGGCCATGTCTCGAGGTCAAAGGGCATTGCCAATACAATCCTACATAGCAGAGTAAGGGTAAGCAAAGGCGAGGACGTCTGAGAAAACGATGGTAAGACAACATCCATGAATGAACTAACCTACTACCCAAAGAGGCACAATGGACGTGAGGAAACGGCAGATCTTCTGAGACCAGGTCCGTCGCCTATTGTTGGGGAAGATCTTTCATCATATGTATATTCACTTGTTGCAGTTTGGTCCGGTTTCATTTGAACACCCCGCGTAGAATAAAGATTTGAACACATAAAGCAGGAAAAAAAAAGGACTTAGCTGGATAGCAGATACAATATCGACACAGGTCTCCTTGCCTGTGGGCAAATCAAGTAGAAAGCAAAGCAATCTGAAATGCTTTAATGAAGGCTTTCTAATAGAAGGTCAACTGAAGGTCCCTCGGTCGTGGTCTTTGTGTATGACAAGAATCACACCCGTGTCCGACAGAGCATGCTGTAAGAGGCGACTAAATGTGTGAAATGGCAGAACACCTGCCATGGTTTGGTGGTTTGTTTAGAGCAGTATAGATGGCTCCTAACAGGCTGTGGGTCTACTTTGCTCTAGTGTTTTGAGTCTTTTAGGATGGACTTGCACATCGGTTAACCACCCTCCCGGCTGCACTTGTTCCAATGCAGCAGAGTAATGAGCTGCTCGAGCCTAGCCCACTAAGCAGGAAATTCTCCTCCCAACTACACCCAGCTCATAAGAGAGCTGCGACCCGCACCGAGGCATCTGCTCCTGTAGAAGTACAGGTTGACTTAAGAACTGTAGTGGTGATGCCATGGCACTAAAGGAATAAAAATGAGCTACATAAAGTACATAAGGGGTCGTCATAGCTGAGAGGTAGGACACTCGCTCTCTCGAGGAACAAAAGATAGGACAAAATGGTGGGTATTCCTATCCTATAGGTTTCAAGCGTACCCTAGTCTTTAAAAGAGGTGAGATTGATTTCTATTCATGTTGGAGATGAAGAATAAATTTGAAGGCCTCGGATACATGTTAAATAAAGAACCTGGCAGTTGAAAATCTAACAGAGTAGGCTGTTATCTGTTGCCCAGGCAAAAATTCTAAAGATAACTAAATTCGCACCCAATAATGATCTGAATGAATGGCATACCCTCTATTATGCACAAGATCCAACAAGCCAATCACTTATTTGTCTGTCTGTACATTCAATTGTACTATATACAAAAAAACAACCTAATGCACCTTCAAGAAAATTGCGATTGCTCAAAAAAAAAAGAATCAGAAAAAGACTAGCCATGGCAACACAGAGGCTAAACAGTCTGAAGAAATTATGGCAGAACACCAATAAAATGACAAAAGTGAAAGTCTATAGAGCCTGTGTTTTTACTGTGGCAGCATATGGATGTGAATAATGGACGATTATCAGAACTAGAAAAAGAATCAAATCCTTTGAGTCAAAATGGTCCTGAAAGATCCTCAGAATACCCTGGATGGAGAAAAAGACAAATATAGACATTTGGCAAGGGTTGAACATAGAGAACTGGTTTATCGATTCCATTTTGGCTAGAAAATGTAAATACTTTTGTGACATCAAGAGACAACGGTCTTGAGAGAACAGTTATGGAAGGTATAGTGCCAGGCAAAAAAGGCAGGGGTAGACCAAGAAGATGATGGCACCGAGATATCCAGAAATTACTGGGTATGAAAGTGGCAGAGGCTGGAGTTTTGGCAAGGGACAGAGCTTCTTTCAGACGGACTGTGATGGGAACGACGTTCTATAAAGGACATGCCACATGATCGGAGGCTGGAGTTTTGGCAAGGGACAGAGCTTCTTTCAGACAGACTGTGATGGGAACGAGGTTCTATAAAGGACATGCCACATGATCGGAGGCTGGAGTTTTGGCAAGGGACAGAGCTTCTTTCAGACAGACTGTGATGGGAGCGACTTTCTATAAAGGGCATGCTACATGTTCAGAGGCTGGAGTTTTGGCAAGGGACAGAGCTTCTTTCAGACAGACTGTGATGGGAGTGACTTTCTATAAAGGGCATGCTACATGATCGGAGGCTGGAGTTTTGGCAAGGGACAGAGCTTCTTTCAGACAGACTGTGATGGGAGTGACTTTCTATAAAGGGCATGCTGCATGATGGTGACATCCTCAAGAGGTAGTAGAAGAGTGAATAAGTAAATGAAGAATACATACAATGCTACCAGCACCATCAACATGTCTACGACTTCACTTCATCTATAATGTTTACTCACCCAAGTTACATTCAGTGGTCCGGCATTGCATTCTATCGGCTAGAAGATCCACATATGTTTCTCCAATCACTGTGTTTTTCATCTCTTGAATTTTTGGTAAATATTTTTTAACAAGCTTTTCAGCTTCCTTGTCTGCAGAAATGAGCGTTAAAATTTTATAATAAATACGAAGATTGTCTTAAGACCAACAGTTGTATTGACATTTTTGCAAGACAACAGTCCTAATGAAATTTTGTGCACAATATTTGAAAACAGTAGCAAAGAAAAATACAAACAGGAGTGAGGCATGAATATGTTTTGATACCCCTCTTGTTCCTGATGGTGAAAGACTGGATTATGAAGATGTGAACTTCAAGAAAGAGAACCAGTATACAATGTTCACAGTTATAGGACCTGGACTATGCAGGCGACTTGGTACATGCTGTCACAAGGCCATAGAAAATGCAAGAAAAACTCAATACAGTGAGAGGTATTAATCCAAACTAGGACTAAATGTTAAAATTAAGAAAACCAACATGTCTAAAACTAACACCTTAAGCACAGAGCCAGTAATGCTTGGAGGTGAGGCAGTGGATAGGTGGACATCTTCAGATATTTGGGCAGCACCATTGATACTTCAGGGGACACAAAGGTAGATAAGAGCTAGAATTGGAAAGGCAAAGACAGCATTTCTATTATTAAATAATAAAATGGAAATCCAGGGAAATAAACATTAGTACCAAGAGAAGATTGTTTAATTCCAATGTCGAGTCAGTACTCCTCGACGGAGCAGAAATTTGAAAGATAGCACTGGAATTAAAGAGGAAACTAGTTATTCGTCAATAAATGTCCACAGCGGATAATGGGCATAAGCTGGTAAGAAATAAAGAGCTATGGGAAAGGAGCCAACAACAACCATTGTAGGAAATGGGGTTGGATAGGACACAGCCACAGGAAACCATCATCAAACGTGGTCAGAAAGGCCCTGTCAGGGAATACATCGGGGAAGAGATTAAGAAGTAGACCAAGAAAAACCTAGAGAAGAGACTGTGAAAATAAACTTCAGTCCCTTGACCTCATCTGGTAGCAGGCAGAAATGACAGCTCAAGTTTCTAAGAGGGTTATCAATTGCAGATGCCCCAAAGGGACATTATGATGACAAACAGAGAAAAATTTGTAAAGTTAAAATAAGCCACTATTGTTCTTCTTCTTGTCCTTCTTTCCCTCCAGCTAGAGTGTGGTCTTGTCGCTGCTGTTGGCTTCCTTTACTAAGCTTGTGACAAAGCACTTTGCATGTTTTTGTAATATTGGTTTCTGTAGTCATTTGTTTTACACTATGAAATGGAGAGGAAAACTAACATCTGGTCAGGCAAAACATTCTTATATGACATGTTCCAGTGTCAGACAAAGGGGATCTCCGTGCCGAAGTGATCAAGCTGTTTGCCTTATGTTCAGATGGTCGGGGCGGGTTTGAGTTTGAGCTGCGGCGAGTGGTTCATGGTGGCAATTTTTTCAGGAGATCCTCGGGTTTATCACTGGAGCTACAAAGTTTGTGCTTTGTGCGATGCTCTCGACAGGCGAGATATTGTTTTGCGGAGAGAGACCGAGCCATATGGGGAAATCTGCAACGCCCTGAAAAGGACGTTAAGTGGCGATGTTTTGTTACTTTCATCACATCTTTAGTAGACTGATGAAGGTAGACAAGGGTCCTCCTGGCAGTTGTGCTGTGCTTGGTTTCATCTGCGTGCCATCGCTACTACAGGTATCACGTTGATCTCTCACCTCATTAGCCAGGCTGCCATGAAAACAGTCCGTTTTTAGGGAGAACTACTGGGAAGTCGATGTGAGGGTCTTGACCAGTATATTTTGCCTGACCCTTACTAATATGTCTGATCAGTATATTTTGCCTGACCCTTACTAATATGTCTGATCAGTATGTTTTGCCTGACCAGACATTAGTCGTCCTCCTCGCACAAAAGAGTAAACCTACTCATTGTGGGCGTTCGCAACAACAACGCTATGAAATCGCTAGTCCCACGCACATCTCTCTTTTGCAACACGCATGAATGTACAGTAGGCTTATTCTTTCCTCCCTAGGATCATCATCTTTTTCTTCAATCAAATAATGCTATGATTCTAGTCCAGTGAGATTCATGGTGCTGATCCGTCCGACTGAATACCAGGATTCCAGTATGTACTCTTGTATTGGTGATTTCTAGACCCCTTTGTTTTATTATATGAGTTTGTCACAAGGCCATAGTCAAAGGTACAACCTAACGCATTCGTCATTTATGGTGTCCATCACAGGATTCAGTGTCTGATTTTTTTCCAATTCTTTTATCTCAAAGAATGAGCTCTTGGTAGTGTGTGGCGGTCTGATCTTTTGCTACTGTGGTCTCATCTTTTGTTCCTGTGGTCTCATTGTTTGCTCCTGTGGTCTCATCTTTTGCTCCTGTGGTCTCATCGTTTGCTTCTGTGGTCTCTTTCTTTGCTACTGCGTTCTCATCTTTTGCTCATGTGGTCTCATTCTTTGCTCCTGCGGTCTCATCTTTTGCTCCTGTGGTCTCATCATTTGCTCCAGTGGTCTCACCTTTTGCTCCTGTGGTCTCATCGTTTGCACCAGTGGTCTCATCTTTGGCTCCTGTACATGAAAGCCCTAATGGGAACAGATTTCAGTGAACATAAATAGAATTGGATTCACACATGGAGTGGAGCAGCAAAAATACAAGAACCAAAAAACAATAAGCAAGCATCATTAGAGAATGGAAAAAGAATTTTCAGATTAGAGTGAGAAAAAAAAATGGTAATACATGAGCTTTTAGAGAAGATACAGTGATAATAAAGAAAGAAAAAGGACAAAAACATTATAGGCTCAAAGGATTAAAAATGAATACCTTTTTCAACTGATTTGTCCAGTAAGATTGGATTTCCTGACCAAGCGATTGCCTCACCATCATCGTTGAAAGTGACATGAAGCTCTCCAAGATATTTACCAAAGGCATAGTCCTGTACTACAAGTACCTTATGTCCTCCATGGATACTCACTACTTCAGTAGGATATTTGCCCTGTGCCTTCTCATTTGAAGGATCCTTGCCTTAATGATTGGATGGAAAGGACACATATAATTCTTTACCAGTCCACAATGAAATAACATTTCAATGAAGCAGTTAAAAGACACTCCAGTTTTAAAACATGCAACAAAGGTTCTTGTTTTGTATTTGCTCTCACAAAATCTTCTCTAGCTGAGAGGTAAAAGTATTTGCCTGTCAAAAAACTAATGCACGAAACAGTGGGGTTTTTAATTCCACAAGTTTCAAGCATCCCCTGGTCTCAATGGAGACGGAACCAGTACCTGGTCATATTGGAGAGTGATGAAAAAACTTGGAGATCCCATGTCAACACAGCACACGTAAAAGAACCTTTGGCAGTTGAACATTGATAAGAGCAGACTACTAGCTGAAGTCTGGTCAAAATTCTAAAAGCAATGAAATTCCTACCCAGAATGCACCTACCTGTCCAAAGGCCTAGTAAGCCACAGGAAGTAAACATTGCAGCAACAAAAATAACTTACTATGGATAGCCTTCGGCTACCTTGCAGCAGGTTTACCTGTTTTAATACCAGGGGATCAAGTAATATTCTCTTCTTCTTGTCCTCTTTTTCAATTTACACCGCATCTGGCTCCTTAATGGAGACCTCTGCCTAAACACTTTCTGTTATTTTTTTCAATGACGTTTTTTTGTAGCAAATAGTGCTAAATGATTATGTTGCTAGCTACATGTACAACTCTCTTTAGTCAGCATCTACAAAGATGCTTGGAAGGCTCTGTGGATCTGTCTTCTGAGTCCCGAGACCCACACTGGCTTCTGATTTTATTTAAATGTAAAAATGGCAATAAAAATCAAAATAATACTAGGTATTCTGTTATTCAAACAGACAGGTGTATGCCTGCTGTCAGGTAGTCAAAAGCTATCCTTAATAGGTTTTCCCCCAGACAGGTGCTAACGGTCTACTCTTTTAGATTTTCAACTTTCAATGATTCTTTTACATGCCTAATGTTTACACAGTACCTACAAGTTTATCCATCTCTGATAGAACTACCTTGAGACCAACGGAGGCTTGAAACTTGTGGGAACAGCCTTGCTATTTCATGAATCAGAACACAAGCAAGTAAAGTTAGTGTTCTTTTTGTTCGTCATTATTTTTTATTATGTCTGCACGCGAAGTCCAGTTTTCTAGATAAAGGTTGCTGTAGTAGAGAGTTCTTCAAGGCTTCCAAACAGCTTTGTATCGAGATTCATCTCTGTGGGCCAGTGCACATTATGAAATGGCTATAAACATATAACAGTCTTGCAAGATATCTTCGGCTGTCTGTGCTGTTTGCTCACACGTGCACACGGTGGAGACCAGGATTTTTTCATGTGGATCTTCTAGTAAAGATTCCTCTGATCTCTGAGTAATGAAATTGGACTCCTGTGTTCAGTGTCAAGCACGTTTAAAATTCCTTGGCAGTTGTAAATCAAAAAGAGTAGGCTTAACTGCCGCTGCCTGGACAAAATTCAAGTTGAAAACCTACCCAAGTTATTTGTACCTTTTCCCTGGTGGTTTGTTAAGAGCAGCTATAGATGGCGCCTAACTGGTTGAGAGTCTACTTAGCTCTAGTGTTGAGTTTATTAAGATGGACTCAACACATTGGTTAAACCACACTCCAAAAAGCTGGTTGTATACTCAGACTCTGTATTGTCTTCTAAACCATTATAAAGACGTTAAGTTAAGTTAATTAACACAACTCACCAGTATACAGAAAAGTGTTGGTGTGTCCTCCAACAATGACATCTACATTCTTCAATTGCCTTCCAAGGTCCATGTCCACAGAGTAACCAGAATGACCAAGAGCAATAATAATTTTAATGTTTTGTTCCACAAGCATGTCTATTTCCTCTTGAATAGCCTCCAGCTCATCAGTAAACGTGACATTCTCTATGAAATATCATTAAATTTTTTGTTAGTAAAATGGCTTTTCCTAATTGCAGTTTTCAGAGGAGAGGTCGCTCAAAAGATACATAAAGTGGCCTCTAGTCCAAGGGAGACACGTTCAAAACGTCGTTTAAGACAAAATACTTTTTTTTAATCAGTCGTAAAAAAATATATATATATGTATATATATATATATATATATATATATATATATATATATATATATACATGTATTTATATATATATATATATATATATATATATATATATATATATATATACACATACATGTATATATATATATACATATATAATGTCGTGGTGCTCATCGCAGTGTCTGCAGCAGAGGCAGACCAAATGATGCACCTACATGTTGCGATGAAACACTGGTCGATGGTACCCAAGGTAAACTGTGAGAAAGACCTCCAATGTATTGGTCAGACTCTCTTGCTGTACGCTGCAACATCCGAGATGCCTCTAGAGGAGCAATTACCACACACTGGATGACTTCCGTGGCCCAAGACACGGGTCGCTGGAGATGAAGTTGGGACCCGCAGCTACGCTGAGGTACAAATGAACAAGATCAAGATGTATGGTGAGCTCATAACAGGCAGAAGTTCATCAGTGGGACAGACACCTGAACATTAATTTGGCAGCAAAGCAAATTAACCAAATCTGCAATGTCATTTTCACTCACTGTACTGAAATTGTAAAAAGTTTGGCATGGATAACACATCAAAAACAGAGACAATGATACCTATATGTAGAAAACATGCCACACTTTATATTCATGTAAATGAGGACAAAATAAAGCATGTACAAGAATTTTGGTATTTAGGAACTGTTTTTACAGAAGATGGTAGACTCGATAGAGAAATAAAGACGAGAGTGCAGAGGGCAAACGCTGTTTAGACATCCAATGATTTCCCTCCAAGCAAATAAAACAGATGATAAAATATATCTTTGTGCATATCCTGTGCTACCTATGCCTGTCATGGGCATTGAAATGGTCCAAGCAAAATGCGGTGCCTATGAAAGGTCACTAACAACACCAGATGAGACAGAAATACAAACACTTCTTCTTCTTCTTCTTACGCTGTCAGACGTAGACCTTTATTTTTTCGAAAAAAGCAGCGGTCATCCTGAGGCTGTCGACACTGCCATAGAGGTTGTCTAGTGTTGCCACTGGTGATGGCCACATCTGCTCTTTCTTTTTCAGCCTGGCAGTTTTTTGTTTCCAATACCTGGTATGTTTTTTACCACCTCTGGAAATATATGCTGCCTCCAGGTAGGTTTTTGTACAGTAGTGATGGGCTTTGGTGTTGTTAGTGCGTTCATGGGGTCTTCGTGCATCTTTGCTTTGGCTATTTCTGCAAAGTTTCTCCGCTTTAGTTTCCCATTTCCGAAATTGTTTAGTCTCTGGTGCATTGGATGGTCAGTCAGTCTTCTGAGTTTCTCTGCTTGCTGCTGGGCTCTGCAGTCTCTTCTGTCGGTCATGGATTGCAGTTTTGTAATCT
This sequence comes from Ariolimax columbianus, assembly GCA_036924085.1. NCBI lineage: Eukaryota > Metazoa > Mollusca > Gastropoda > Stylommatophora > Arionidae > Ariolimax > Ariolimax columbianus. Next base: position 20,633,685 of record JAVGWX010000011.1, read on the forward strand.
TTTCAAGTTCTACAATTGGCGTTGACTTCATGCCTCCTGTTATAACTCTCATGGCTTGGTTTTGAAGTTTGCTAATTTTATCGAAGTTCGCCTGTGCTGCTGTTGTCCATGCCGCAATGACATACTCGAGAACTGGTCTCACTCTTCCAGTGTACAGTTTCTTTAGTATACTTTCGTCTGCTCCCCAGCTTGTGCCAGCAAGTTTCCTCATGATTGCCATTCTTTCTCTGGCTCTCATTCGGTTTCTCTCGATCTGACTTTTCCATGTCATGCGCTGATCAAATGTGACTCCCAGATAGTTTGGGTTGTCGTTTGGCTGCAGGAATTTGCCATTTAAACTTAATTTGGTATTTTGGGGTTTGATTGAAAGCGAGAATATTGTACATGTGGTTTTCTCCTCGTTTATTTTGACCAGCCATGAGTTCGCCCACTCTTCCAGCAATGTTAGGGCCTGCTGCATCCGATTTCTTGCTATGGTGAGATTCTTTTCAGAGGTCCACATAGCCAGATCGTCTGCAAACATTGAGCTATTGACTCTTCTTGGCATATTCTCTGTTATGTTATTTATATACACCAGGAAGAGTGTGGGTGACAGTACTCCCTCTTGGGGTACTCCCTGCTCAAGTGTCAACTTTTTGCTCATCTGCCCTTGTACTTGAACTCTGGCCGTTCTGTTTTTGAGGTAGTGACTGATCCATTTGTAAATTTTCCCACAAACTTCACTTCTTCGTAGCTTGACTTTAAGTCCATCTTTCCAGACTTTGTCAAATGCCTTTTCTAGGTCTACTCAAACCGCTACTGTGTGTTTTTGCTCCTGGTAGGCATCTTCTATTTCCTGGGCTATGAGGGTGACCTGATCCTCAGTGGATCTGTGCTGTCTAAAGCCTGCTTGCTGTGGAATTAGTATCTGTTTTTCTTCCAGATGCCACATCATCTGGCGTTTATCCTACGCTCCATCAGTTTGCAGAGACAGCTCAGTAGGCTGATAGGCCTGTATCCATTTGGATCTGTTTTATCTTTTCCTTTCTTTGGTAGTGGTACAAGTACTGCGTCTGACCATGCCTGGGGTACTTCTTTCTTCTTCTTCATCGTACGCAGTCAGACAGTAACCATTATTTTTTCTAAAAAAGCGGCGGTCATCCTGAGGCTGTCGACACTGCCATAGAGCTTGTCTTGTGGTTCCACTGGTGATGGCCACATCTGCTCTCTCTGATCCTCGTATGTCGGACAGTTCTGCAGCAGATGCTCAGCGGTCATTTTCTCGGTACCACACGGGCATTCGTCGGTACCACCAATCTTCAATTTGTTGAATAGGTGGTACCTCAGAATTAGTATGTTTTTTTCTTCCAGATGCCACATCAGTCTGGCGTTTATCATACATTCCATCAGTTTGCCTACACAGCTCAGTAGGCTGATAGGCCTGTATCCATTTGGATCTGTTTTATCTTTTCCTGTCTTTGGTACTGGTACAAGTACTGCGTCTTTCCATGCCTAGGGTACAATACCCCTTTTCCAGCTTTGGTTCAGGACTGATAGTAACTTCCTCTTTGCTGTTTGGCCCAGCCCTATCAACATTTAGTTTGTTATCCCGTAATTTCCGGGAGATTTCCTTTTCTTTAACGTTCTCATGGCCTCTTCCATTTCATTCATTGTTAGATTTGCCATCATATGCTCTTCTGGTGCCATATTGATGTTGTCGTGCCCCTTTTGCGCTTCATTAATGTCTGTATGCCTATCTGCAGGGACATCAATTAGGTTTGCTCTGGCATAATGTTCAAAAAAGGCGTTTGCTGCTTTTTTTCCAGTGAGCATGTTGTCACCCTGCTTGATTGTAATTTGCTTGTTTGATGGAGTTTCGTCATTTATGGCTCTGACTAACTTCCATAGTTTGTTCTCTTCTTTATCTAAATTGAGGCTTTCTGTTTTGTTTTTCCAGGTTTCTCTTTTTGGTTTAGAGTGTATTTGTATTTCGCCGTGGTGGCTTTGAGGGTGATATTTGCCTCCATATATTGTTCTCTCTCTGCCATGTTCCTATCATTTGTGACTGTGTCTTCCGCTTTCTACAACTCATCATTCCAATAGGGCTTATAATTTTTCCTAGCCCCTCTTGGGATGGTTTCAGTGGTGGCTTGCATTATTGCTTTGCTTAGGCTTTCCACCATGGGCTTTATTTTGTAATTCCGTTTGTTGATGGTTTCACACAGCCCATCTGTCAGGCTTGCAAATCTGTCCCAGTTGGCTCGTTTGTAATTCCAACGTGGGAATGGTTTTGTTTCCTGTGGGCCTACTTCCATATCAACTTCTAGCCTAATTGGCCTGTGGTTGCTACCTACCAATTGGTTTAGCACCTACAATTTCTGCTTGTCCGGTGTGATTGACAGCTACCGCGCTACTCGGTATGCAGTTACGTGTCAGTATCAAAACCCCTCCTTTGTGACCTCCTCTATCCAAACGGAGGGTCTAGTATCCTCTGATTGAGAATTTATGGTTGCTGTTGAGGTGCGTTTCTTGGATACATGCCACGTCAATCTTACCTTCATGCAAGTGATGTGTTTGGGAAAGCTTTTTGTTAATGACTCCCTCCGCATTCCACTGTAGTATTTTGAGGGTCTTGTGTTTTTGGTCAATAGTTTTTGCCCCATCCCCATGTACCTCGACTCCACAACACATGGGTGAGTGACCACCAATAGTTATGGTTGGGTCCCTTCGAGGCATGAGGCCCGGCACTCTCGCTGCCTGGCGGGACTCCACAGGATGAGCGCCACGCTTTTTTCTATTAGGTCGTACTATCATCATACAGCAATATACGTTGCACTGTGTTACTTGTTAAGCCTGTGGCCCAGTGCATCCGCTTTCAACAGGCGTTTCTGTAGGGATGCCCTCCTTAGCCTTTGGCTGTCCCCAGCCTATCTGCAAGGCAGCAGTTGCTTGTGATCAGAGTTGTCTCTCTTATGGAAGTTGTCTTACAGGACTAACGAGTCTTCACTACTCGTGTCTATAGGGTGCGGTGATGATATATGAGATATGATATGGACTATGTACTGGTTTGTACTATCCCGGAAGAGAGGCAGTCCAGTGTGTCTGTATCCCAGGATACCCACGTTCTGCCAGAGACGTAACATATGCATGTGAGTGGGGTATCTCTTTGCTCCCTTTTGTTTTCTCGGCTTCTCTGCAGTGATGGTACGCCTAGCATTCCTCGCCACCTGGGAGGTTGACACAATAGAGCAGATGTGCAATGTCCGCTAGCCTGCATCTCTTCTGGGATAACTGATAGCATTCAGAGGTAGAGAGCAAGGCAAGATTGCATTTAACCAGGGGACAAGCCTGGTAATGTTACGGAGATGTTGTTCGCCTGGTGTGCAGACATATCTCATGGTCAGGGGCTGAGTCTCGGCAGTTCACAGTGAGGTGGCTGCTCTACTGCTTACGACACCCCGACCAAGAACTAGGTCTTCTGTTGGTGGTTTCGCACCTCATCGCTGTATGGGGTGAATATCGAGCAGCTACCCGCCCGCTTTGATCAGCGGACGGCAGAGACCTCTTTCTGTGGCTCGACCGGGTGGGGCTGAGGCGCGAGCCCCAGGTCCCGACCATATCGTAGCCTCCCATCGCAGTGGTGCTGAGATTTTGGGCGGGATTCCGGCTTAGAGGCGTAATCCCTCACATGGTAGCCTTGCTCCATTGGCTTATCAGCCTAGTACGTGAACCAAATTTCTGCGGCTCCTCTCGAATTGAGATGGATTACCGTAGCAACGCCCTGTCATTAGTAGGGTAAAACTGACCTGTGTTCCAAGGGTCTATTACCAGCACCCGTTCACTATTAGACTGAACGAATCAATAGAGGGCTTTTTAGTCAGTCAATGACCAGGTGTCTGGAACCTGCGATTTCTGTAGGGTTAAGCAAGATTACCGTAGCAGACGCTCTTTCATTAAGAGGTTAAAAAACAGACCTGTCTTCCGTTGGTCTAATACCAGCACACGTTCCCAATTAGACCCAACGAAAGTGCTCTCAATCTGTCAGTCATTTTACAGTGTTGGCGTGTTGAGTCAAATCAAGCCGCAGGCTCCACTCATGTTGGTGCCCTTCCGTCAATTTCTTTATCGAACACTGAATGCATGCCAATCGAGCCACAGAGAGCTTAGCCCAAGATTTCCGAGGGTCTAAATCCAGCACCCGTTCCATATTAGACCCAACGAAAGTGCTCTCGGCCTGTCAATCATTTCAGTGTTGGCCATATTGAGTCAAATTAAGTCGCAGGCTCCACTCCTGGTGGTGCCCTTCCGTCAATTCCTTTAAGTTTCAGCTTTGCAACCATACTTCCCCCGGAACCCAAACACTTTGGTTTCCCGGAAGCTGCCCCCAGAGTCATCGAAGCAACTCCTGCGGATCGCTAGTCGGCAACGTTAATGGTCAGAACTACGACGGTATCTGATCGTCTTCGCGCCTCTGACTTTCGTTTTTGATTAATGAAAACATTCTTGGCAAATGCTTTCGCAGTAGCTCGTCTTGCGGCGATCCAAGAATTTCACCTCTAACGCCGCAATATTAATGCCCCCGTTTGTCCCCGTTAATCATTACCTCCAGTTCCGAAAACCAACAAAATAGAACCGAGGTCCTATTCCATTATTCCATGCACCATTATTCAGGCAGCCGAGGCCTGCTTTGAACACTCTAATTTTTCAAATTAAACGCGCGGCCACCCGGGACGCTCAGGGAAGAGCACCCGCGGGAGAGAGCCGGCAGACGGTAGGGCAGAAGACAAAAAGAGCAGTGAACCGGCACGAGCCGGACCGCCCGCCTGCGCCTGAGATCCAACTACGAGCTTTTTAACTACAACAACTTTAATATACGCTATTGGAGCTGAAATTACCGCGGCTGCTGGCACCAGACTTGCCCTCCAATAGATCCTCGTTAAAGGGTTTAAAGTGTACTCATTCCAATTACAGGGCCTCGAAACAGTCCCATATTGTTATTTTTCGTCACTACCTCCCCGTGCCGGGAGTGGGTAAGTTGCGCGCCTGCTGCCTTCCTTGGATGTGTTAGCTGTTTCTCATGCTCTCTCTCCGGAATTGAACCCTGATTCCCCGTTACCCGTTACAAACATGGTAGGCATGTAACGTACCATTGACATTTGATAGGGCAGACATTTGAAAGATGCGTTGCCGGCGCATGAGGCCATGCGATCAGCACAAAGTTATCCAGAGTCACCAGTGGGGACGCCGCAACTCCGCAAGGGGAAACGATGATTGGTTTTGAACTAATAAAAGCGCTCTTTCCGCGAGGGTCGGAGCTTGGTAAGCATGTATTAGCTCTAGAATTGCCACAGTTATCCAAGTAGGATCGTGTCATCTAAGGAACCTCGACTGATTTAATGAGCCATTCGCGGTTTCACTGTGAGACAGTGTGAACTTAGACATGCATGGCTTAATCTTTGAGACAAGCATACGACTTCTGGCAGGATCAACCAGATATCTGTCGGAGACGTACGAACCACACACACCGGTCGGCGGAGGACGGATGTGTAAAAAGCCTCACTAGGACGGCCGCAGGGACCGACTGACGGACGGACGGTTGTTTCGTCTCTCACTCCGTCGACCTACGACCGCCTGACAGGGGCCCGTACACACACCAGACGACCGATCGACCGGGATTGCTCGGGGAGGGATGGCAGCGCTCTGTGCAGAATGGATCCCAACGGCCCCGGCGATGAATTTCACAGGGACTGGAGACGATTTTTGCCTGCCGGCCTGCCTTTCTCCCAAGGGTTGGTCGGGCGAGGACAGGGCCTTTAGGCACGATTCCTGCTTTCCATTTGCCGGTCACAAGCTCTTTGCGACCACCAGTGAGACGAACTGTCGAGGTCTGCTATAAGCCTTCGAAAAACCACCATTGACTGTCAAAGTTTCTCGATACGGGCCACAGTAACGCACCGTTGCCAGCGGTATGACACCACAAATTTTGTCCTGCTAGATGGCCGGGGAGAAACGGGCGAGCGTTTTCGGAAAGCCCGCGTTATCGCTCCGTCTGGCGGGACTGAGATCGTTGTACGAATACTGGATGAGAGTCAATCGCGGCGGCGAAAGAACAACCCCAGATTAAATACAAATACGAATATACAGGAGAAGATTAGAACAATTTCATGCCGGGACTTCATCGTGCAACAGAGAATGAAATGGTTTGGCCACATTGTAAGAATGAAACCAGACCACATTGTTCATGAAACCTTCTACAGGAGATCATCGGGAAAAAGGGCTAGAGATAGACTGAGGAAAAGATGGATTGACAGTGTCAACTAGACCTGTTGTGAAAGGGGAAAAACCGTCACTCAGGTCATGAGAGAAGCAAAAGACAAATACATACCAGCGCACTGGACTACAACCTGATAGCAAATGAGACAACAAAAGCAGAAATAAAGAGCAGCAACAGATGATAAATAGTGTATTTATATTTCATTATATATATATATATATATATATATATATATATATAGATAGATATATATATATATATATTGATATATTTTATGTACCATATTGAGTGCTTTATGTGTTTTGTTCAGTGTTTTATGTGTCATGCTCAATATTTTATGTGTCATGCTCTATATTTGATATGTCATGCTCTATATTTTATGTGTCATGCTCTATATTTTATAATAAACTATATTCTTTAAAGTTCTTACCAGGAAATGAAATAGAAGGAGTGTCCGTTGTAGTGTAACCAACAATACCAATTTTGTGGTCTCCAACTCGAATGATTGCTGACTTGTTGATTGCGTCCTTGAGATCTGGGGCATTGCTTAAGTCCATGTTGCTTGCTAACAGAGGGAATGATACATTGTGTGCAAATGGGGATAAGCCTTTTATCCCGTGGTCAAATTCATGGTTGCCAATAGCCTGGATTTGGACAACATAATGATCAATTAATACACATAATTAAAAATCAAATCAACAACAACATAATGATCAATTAATACACATTATTAAAAATCAAATAAACAACAACATAATAATCAATTAATACACATTGTTTAAAAATCTATGAATGCATTCAAGAATAAATTGGATGTGCATAGTTATTTTTAGATCAAGGGAAGTATAAGAAACTGGTTGTATACAAACTCTGCAGAGCTTTCTAAACCAGTATAAAGAAGTTAAGTTAAGCATCCAGCCTTTGCTGAAAAGAAATCAACACCTCCAACAGTCTGACTTCATCACCTTCCATGTTACCATCAGTGCCATTCTTGCTCTTTGAATACTCATGGTGATACACGGGAATATAACTGCCCTTTGCGCATTAGTTACCTTGACCTCATAGTTGCCTTTGACTCCATGCATAGATCTGCCTTTTGAAACACCTTAAAACAAATGGGAGTTCACAGAACACTGCAATGATTCGTCGAGCAGCTGCATTACAGCATTGAAGAAAGCGTGCGCATACGTCTCAATCTCGTGTCCAGTTTTTCAACATCATCCTGTGTACGGCAAGAATGTGCCCTTGCCCCTGCATTGGTCTGACTGGAGCCTTGGTCCGCTGGAGATGCACAACCACGAAGTCACAATGGATAGGCTACGTATGACTGACCTTGACTACGTCATACCAAGCTCCCATCCTCAGGAACTGATAAAACCAATGGAGCCCCAAGACAACCATGCGTCTAGATCATGTTTCAACATCTCATTTGCGAAAATCAAGATACAAAACCTTGGCCGCAAATCCACAACGACGGGAATTATTGTAAATGTTAACCCTGTCGGCTAAACTGGGGTTTTCATTAGGGTGGCAGCAGAATTTTGGTACACTGAGTCGCCAGGACAACATTCAAAGAGTCGACCTGGCTGCCACCTCTGTAAACACTTCCCTGTATCGAGTCTGAAACTAGCAGAGGCTTTTGCTGACAGCTAAACTACGAATTTGCATAACCAGTGTTGTCTCCTTACTGCTGTACGGTCCTGAAACATGGACAACTATGCAGACCGATTGAGGATGCATTAAAGCCTTTCACATGCGAAGCAGGAAGTGAATTATTGCGATGCACTGATATGATCATGTCTCAAACGACAAAGTCTTTCGATGAATAAACCTCAAAATCTCACTTGTATGCGGGGCCGTTGCGTTTGGTCTATTTGGACATGGCCTGCCTGGCCGAGGAGGTCCACACTCACCAGCTCTGAAAGCAAACCACCATAGACATCAATGATGTTAAACAACCCTCTCCATCATTGTCCGCCCCAGCAGCCAATCACATACAGCCTAGGTTAGGTCAGATTGGAAGGACATCATATTCATTGCATGAAGCCTGGGACCTGATCACTCATTATGCTCATGGACGGTTGAGCAACGGGCCCTTGTTGTCTAAACGGACTACCTACCTACATAACTGCATGACCACCAGTTCTTCCTTATCAGTCATTACTAAATTTAAAGATTCTTCTTCTCTTGTCCTACTGCTCTTGCCATGAGGTGTCGCAGAGATGCCTAGATTTCTTGTTATCCCCAGGTGGAAGGATTGTGCTGTCATTAGGTGTATCTTCCTGAGAGTGTGAGAGACACCCCCAATCCACCGACGTCAAGGTCGGCTCCTTGCTCGTGAACCGGAAACCTGCATTTTATGTGTTCTCGCTCCGGGCTGGTCACAATGCATTTCGACTAAATGACCAAAGCCATTTGATTTTTTGGGTGTCAATGTAGGCACTAACTGGATTTGTCCCCACTATCTGCCTCATCATGTTGTTGCGGATTTGGTCACGGATTGTCTTTCCGGCTGCACTTCTCACACATGACATATCACATCTCTGGATCTTACTCTCATGTGTTTCTAAAAAGGACCAAGATTGACATTGGTAACATAATGTAGGAATAAACAGTGTGTTTATCAGTCTCCTCTTAGTGGAAAGAAGCACTCTTGGATGTTTCAAAATCGATGCAGTTGATAGTGGACATTTCTGAATTCTTGGACACTTCTGAATACTATGTGCAATCTCTCTGTCCACTCTGCAGTCATCAGTTAACATACTACCTAGGTATTTGAACTCCTGTACTTGCTTGATACTAATGTCACAGATGTGGAATCTTCTCTGCATGTGTTCACGTGATATCAACATAAGCTATGTCCTATCTGTGTTGATCTTCAATTGGAAAGTAATAATTTTAAATAAGATATGTCATATAATGATATTCCTGAGTGGTCTGCCGAGGTTTTTGTGTATGACACGGACAAGAATAGCACCACTGTCTCACAGAGACACGTTGTAATATGTGGCTAACTATGTGACATGGCGTAACACCAACCAAGGTTAGGTGGTTTGTTTAGAGCAGCATAGATGGCGCCTAACAGGCTGCGAGTTTACTTTGCTCTAGTATTTTAATTTATTAAGATGGACTAGCACATTGGTTAACCACCCTCCGTAAGTGCTTGTCCCAATGCAGCGGAGTATTAAGCTGCTCGAGCCTGGCCTGCTAAGCAGGAAACCCTTTTCACGGCTACATCCATCTCATACCAGATCTGGGATCTGCAAATGGGCTTCTGCCCTTGTAGAAGTACAGGTCGACTAAGAACTAAGATACTGCTAATGGATGTTGAGCCAAACACTACGTTATTTGTGTACACTAGCTCCTTAAACTGTAGCTACGCCACTGAATTCAATAACACACTCACCATTGCGTCATATTTAATGAGATTCATAAAATCAGCACTTGCAGCACCTTCAAACACATAGTACCAAAGAGTTCCCTGAAACTGGTCGCCAGCATCTAATAGCAATGTTGCATTGGGATACTGTCGTCGTCTCTCCTCAACCTAATGATATTTCGAATCCACATATATTATTTTTATCACTATAAATAAAGAGCATAATATCAACATAAATGATATGGAAATAGTGTGCCTCCAACATAAACAACAGTTATGAGACTGACAGATTATCAAATATATGCCAGGGCTACATTACAACTCGATATCAATAATATCTGAAATGCAGAGTGACCCGAAAAAATCCACGTCTAAAGTAACAAGAATATAATGTTTATAGTTTTTAGTGAAACATAGTGATACTTAATTTTGATGAAATTGTGATCAAATTTTGACAGTCAACACGGAAATCGATGTGAACCACTCAGGAATGACACAGAAAGTTGCGGGGCATGCTTCTAATGCCCTGATTTCAAACCTATTTTTAAGGTCACTCTGCACATGCAACGTTAACTATTTTCTTAGGTGAAGCTCAATTGGTAACAAATCATCCTATGGTCCCTAATGAAAACTAAGTCAGGCTGAATAGGGTAACTAATGAAAACTAAGTCACTCAGAATATGGTAACTACTGAAAACTAAGAATCTGTATACAACAAGTTTAATTTACATTACATTTGCTCTAAACGCTATGCGCATCCAATCTATTCTTAAATGCATTAAATTGTCCCAACCTCTACTACTTTCTGTGACAATGCATTCCAAGCATTCACCAGTCTCGGACGAAAAAAATATTTCCCAAGATCTAATATGTACCTTTCTTTAGTTAATCTGTAGCTATACTAAGTTACACTAAATAAAGTAACTATTCTAAACTAAGTTACACTAAATATGGTAACTATTCTAAACTAAGTTACAACTAAATTATACTGAACATGGTAAACTTTTAAAAAAATAAGTAATTGAAACAGTTTCAGCTGGAGCATGGGCGTTTAGGGCAGGGAGATTGGGCTGGCTACTCTGGTAACAAAGGTTGCCTGAATGCATGCCAAGGTCAAGCACCATCTCGCCACTAGGTCGACAAAGGAAACGAGGAGTTTAATTGGAAGAATGTGTCTGGTAAGGGGGGGGGGGGGGGTCCATTCGGAGCTGAGGTGGGGGTTTGGAGCTGGCCACTCGGACATATCCGAATTAGCATAGACGGGGTAGGTGATAGTCAGAGGCTGCCACAACCAATCATGACATTTAGAGTGACAGGGATTCAGGGATAATCATCCAATAACAACTAGTTGGAGGTAGTTCTAAATTAGAGTGATGGCTACGTCAGACAACAAACAGGAGACCATTGGACAGCCATGATGTTTTTTTGAGACTATAAAATACTCTGCAAAGATGAACTCAGCATTCTATCTAAGAAGTGAATCTAAGGGTGAATGAACCAGCATACACCTCGGGTTTTGGGCAGTTGCTCTATAGGTGTTTATGTTGGACACCCTGTGAACAGTAAGAGATCTGAATGTGTGTTGTATGTGCAGGACACCTAGTGAACGATGCGTGATCTAATTACATATGGATGTACAGATTCGTGTGAATACGTGAAGTGATCTTAAGTATTTGTAAATGCACAGATCGCCTTATGGTAAATGATCTGATTGTAATTGTGAATGTACAGATTGCTTAAGGACGAGATCTAAATATGTGGGATTTGTGCAAGACACTTTGGGAACGATGTATGTTCTGATGATATGTGTATGCACAGATCGACTTGAGTATGTGACCGACCAAAAGTGAGTACATGATCCGATTATAAATGATGTGATCTAATTGCAAATGAATACACAGATAGCCTGAAAATATGTGAACCGATTAAATGTGGATGTACAGATCACCTGACTGAAGGTGATCTGATTGTGTGTGAATGCACAGATCAACTGAGTACGTAATACGATCGTGAAGACGAGTTTGTGAGTGTATATTGAGTATGCAGATAAGGAGATTGAAGCGGCGAGAGCTTGGGTTATGAAGTTGGGGGAAATATCAAAAGCTAGTGCTTAAAACCTCCGTTGTAGTACAATGTGTATATATATATATATATAATGATTATTTAGTTTAGATGTACCTTGTTCTTTATGTTAATAAATCATAAATAGTGTTTACTGTGTTCTTTACTGTGTGAAGTCGTGTTGTGGTGTAGATACATGTTGTAACTCTTTAGATATGTAACTACTCGGCTAGACCTAGACTCTGCCACACATCTTTATTTTGGTCAGAGTGACCAGGATATCTTTGAAAGGATAAGTACTACGCAACAGCTAAACGCCTTACGCTACCACATAATGCGGAATATGCTAAATATTTAAAACGTACAAGACGAAGATCGTTCGGTGGCTTGTCCTTCGCAGAACATCGTTCTCATAACAGTTGATCTGTAAGACTAGTTCTTTGGTCTGCTGGATTGTCTCTGTTACTGTCATAACTCAACTTTACGTCATTAAACTGCAACTGGTTCAAAAGACTGCAGTTTGTTTACAACCAGTTTCTTCTACTGCTTGTAATGTATTGTTTTTCCCGTAACCCAAAGAGGTCGTAGGAGCATCACTCAGCGTATGAGAAATGTGTCTTGTGCATCTTGCTAACCGAGCATGGCCTAATCTCTCCTGGGCGAAGTGTTAGTCTATTATTGGCCCATGTGAACATTTCTTAGCCACACCAGTGCCGGTAATGTTAGCGAACAGGGTCAAGGGTGACAATCTCATTAACTTCAGCCGTGTGCATTTGACCGCGGAAATACGACTCAAGGTAAAAAAAATATTATTTCAAATAGCCGATGACCATGCCAGGAAAAAGCCGGAGGGGAAAAACACCACAAAATGAAAGAACCAACTAATCCAAATGAAAAAACAAACCACAATAGAAGTTCGTGGACACACATGTAAGTCGTCATATTCCAGTCAAATTTGTGGCGTGGAGAAGGTCAACGATAGACTTCAAAATGTCACTCCTATCTGCATTTTGTGTACCCATAATTGATGCATGTGAAGCCAAGATGTCAGCTCTTTCATTGCCAGAAACTCCAAGATGACCAGGGCAGTAGATCCACATCAGTCCCTGCAGTTTGATGTCTCTATATCTGTCATCCACTCATGTCTTAGCCAGCCCTTTTGTACGTTCTTAAATTAGGATTGGAAGTCTGAGACGATGACTGCCACTGTTTAGATTTCTTAGATAGCCATCTCAGAGCTGCAGTCACTGCTTCAAGCTCAATTCTTGTACTGGAGGTTGCTGTTCTGTATTAACAGCTCTGTCCAGCAGCGAACTGCCTTCTCTCTCTAGCAGAGAATCCCCAACCAGATATCTCGCTGCTTAGCACAATTATTTACTCTTTCTGTCTTGTCAGACAATAGAAATTGTGCTTGAAAAAAGGGATGTAACTACAGTCCATGACGATAATACATGTGACTCGAAAGACCAATCCGAGCTAGTCCTTAGCCTATCCGCAATTAGTATCTCCTTTGCCTGTATTCCATGCTTAATCCTGCTCTGCCATATAACACGATCCATGGCGTCCTGTTCCTACGATTCCAAATCGATGCCTATATCATTCATTTCCCGACTACATACATCCTTGTACCGACGTAGTGGCCGGCAATGAGACCTTTTCTCCAACTAATTTCCCACAGAGAAGATTTGTTTAGTATTCTGCCTACCTATGCAGACCAAAGAGAGGCAGTCTGGCCTGGGGAGTGACCATGCTCGAAAAGCTGTGGGGGACCAGCAATGACCTGAAACGCTATCTCTTTCGTGAACCTCACCGGACTAGAAGCATAGCATTAGTTGATCGATGAAGATAAAGAAAAACGTATTCTGTCATCATCCATCCTCTGAGTCTGTCCAGCCTTCGAAACCTTCAAAGAATTAGTATGGAAACGATTGTGACAGTGTCAGTTATCTCCAATACCTCTGCGTTAGTGATCTTGTCTTGCCCCCCTAACCTCCAGGATTCTGCGCAGGCACCACAAGTGATAGCTGTTTAGCTCCTGGTGCGTGTAGGTAGACATGTTTAGCATCAATCCATCAGTATATACGATGGCATCACTATACTGTAGGTTATTATTTATCAGCCAGTTAACCTCTTCTTCTGCGTTTGTCCCGAAAAGTACAGTGTCGTATTTTATCTGCGCCTTTCTGCCCGACACATCCGATTTCAGCCTACTTTTTTAAGTACTGGCTGTGTCTTCCCACTGAGATCCTGCCCATTGGTCAGACTACACTATTGGCTTATTCAGCCTGTTTACAACGGCGCCACGTAGAGCCGTAATAGGGTCATGGTCAGCTGTGGTTCGCTAACCCTAATGCAAGCGTCCAGCTATGAGTAGTTGGCTGCATCTTGACCCCAGCTGGTTCACTTCAAGCTCTGCCCTCCATTTGCACCCCTCTCTTCATTACCTGCCTAGGATTATGACGACTCTGTGGTGATCTGTTACTATTTCGTCAGTGAGGACTCATATTGAACTATAAACAGAAATATCTTTTAGACAAGCTAGCAATCACATGATGATGTTTATGATAAAGGCAATAATTTCGCTCACCATTGTTCGAATCCTCGAAGCACCACCATAACAATCTCCTGATTTTGAGAGCTCTGGGGTGCATGGGCCGCCAAAACTAAAGAAAAGGGAGAAATGTTAGGAATACAACTCATTGTCTTTATCATACTGATAACCATTGAAATGATAATTATATTTTTAAAAATTAAGGCCAATCCGGGGCATACTTAGGCCAGTAGTGCAAAATCGTTTTCTGAGGGCACCTCACTGAAGTATTATTTCATTGAGAAGACATCTTACTTCCCAGTACATGTAGATAAGGACATGAAAGTAAATGCTGGTGATCATCGTGATTGTGTTGGTGGTGGTAGTTTTATTTGTTGGTGATGATATTGTTGTGGTAGTGATAATAATGGTGAATGAGATAATGGTGATGATTGTGTTGATGGTGGATATTGCATTGATGGTAGAGGTTGTATTGATGGTGGTGATGGAGATGATTGTGTAGATGGTGGTGATGGGGATGATTGTGTGGATTATGGTGATGGGAATGATTGTGTGGATGATGGTGATGGATATGATGATTGTGTGGATGATGGTGATGGGGATGATTGTGTGGATGGTGGTGATGGGGATGATTGTGTGGATGGTGGTGATTGTCTGGATGGTGGTGATTGTGTGGATGGTGGTGATTGTGTTGATGGTGGTGATTGTCTGGATGATGGTGATGTGGATGATTGTCTGGATGATGGTGATGTGGATGATTGTCTGGATGATGGTGATGGAGGATGCATGTGTTGATGGTGGTGATTGTGTGGATGGTGGTGATTGTGTGATGGTGGTGATTGTGTGGATGGTGGTGATTGTGTTGATGGTGGTGATTGTGTGGATGGTGGTGATTGTGTGGATGGTGGTGATTGTGTGGATGGTGGTGATGGTGGTGGTAATGTCCCTCTGTAAGATAGTTGTGAAATGAGATCGACCGATACCAAAAATAAAAATAGATGATCGTGATGATAAAAAAAGATTTTTTGTAAGATAGAAGTGATAAAATAATGTAGGTGGATATGAAAAAGTAAAAGAAAAATCTATGATGAAGGCGGTGAAGTAATAAAGACCAAAATGAAGAAGATGATGAACATAGCGATCATGACGACGGAACTGATAATAACCTGCAAAACAAACTTGAAATATTGTAGAACTGTGAGGAAATATTTTTTTAGTCAGAGAGTGGTGAATGCTTGGAATGCATTGCCATGGGAGGTAGTGGAGGCAGGGACAGTTAATGCATTTAAGAATAGATTGGATGCGCATAGCTTTTAGAGCAAGGTGATGTAAATGTGACTGGTTGTATACAGACTCTGCAGGGTCTTCTAAACCAGTATAAAGACGTTAAGTTAAATTAAGTGAGATAATGATTGAGGTGACGATAAGACTAATGATGGAAAGGAATTACCCGACCTACCTGTCCGAATCTTCAATCCGAGCATGGACATCATTTGTGTGTAATATGGTCAGGTTAAACTCTCCTGAGACAAGGACCGCAGAAATGCAAACAATTAAAAGTACTCGCCACACTGCGTCCGTCGTCTTCGAAAACATGATCACTCTATGACCGGCCTTCAAATAGAAACGACAGCACAATTGTCACTTTCGTACATGTTCGTTACTTCTATGATATAGTTATCTATCAAAACGAAAAGAAATGGCAGTAAAAATTCAACCAATATAATTTGGCACAAAGATAAGAACTAGATACAGCAGCAAACTCGCTTATGCGAATAGATATGGGCCAGGGCATGTTCGTAAAGCGGACTTGTTCGTAGAGCGAAAGTCAGTCCTCGTGTGAGTGTGTGTGTGTGTGTGTGTATGTGATTGTGTGTGTGTGTTTTAAGTTTACCAATGCGTTTTGGACGCCAAAACAAGCAAATAACGCACTATACATTGTTTGAAAATGTGCGTGAACACTAAATAAAACATTTAAAAAATATATATTTAAATATTTTGGTTCTTACAAAACTGAAAGCTGATTGTAAAGAATATTTGTGATGTAGTTGTTTTGAATGAAGTCGGCTGCCTTAAATTCATTTTAATCCACCCAGGACATTTCTGTGAATACCAATTTTGTGGCTACACGCTCCAGTCAACCTAGCCACAAATAGGTACCTCGCATATGACTAAATAAGAAAAATCAGCGAAGAAAGGAACTGGCTAACCTAGCTCATACAGGCTGTGTTTTAGTATACTGAAGTCTCGAACAGCTTCATTCCCCGACAGTACTGTGGCTACTACGGAACAAGCCTTGACTTAGTATACTGAAGACTAACAGCTTCATTCCCCGACAGTACTGTAGCTACTACGGAACAAGCCTTGACTTAGTATACTGAAGACTAACAGCTTCATTCCCCGACAGTACTGTAGCTACTACGGAACAAGCCTTGACTTAGTACACTGAAGACTAACAGCTTCATTCCCCGACAGTACTTTAGCTACTACGGAACAAGCCTTGACTTAGTATACTGAAGTCTCTAACAGCTTCATTCCCCGACAGTACTTTAGCTACTACGGAACAAGCCTTGACTTAGTATACTGAAGTCTCGAACAGCTTCATTCCCCGACAGTACTGTAGCTACTACGGAACAAGCCTTGACTTAGTATACTGAAGTCTCTAACAACTTCATTCCCCGACTGTAGTTTAACTACTATGGGACAAACCTTGACTTAGTATACTGAAGTCTCTAACAACTTCATTTCCCGACAGTAGTGTAGCTACTATAGAACAAGCCTTGACTTACTTTTTTCCACTGAATTTACATTCCCATTTCAAATTCACCGCCATTGATCCAACTGGCAACCCTTTCCAGCCATTCGAATACCGATGGACTCTGCCACGAGTCCCAACAAGCAACAACCCCAACACCGGCAACACGCTGCAAAGTTTCTTCATTTAAGTATTGCTTCCAATTGGTATACCATATTTTAATCTATGATAGAGATCCAGGCAACCAAATGGATACTTGAGTCTTAATTCACCTCAAACAGTTTCAAGGGTTAACATCCTACGTATTTGACCGCTGATGAATGTAACGGGACATTGCATTTCGGGTTTAGGAGAGGGCAGGTCGATATATTTAAAAAAAAAAAAATAAGTGAAGACTTAGATTAAGATAGTGCGTACGATGAAGAAGAAGAAGATTAAGATAGAAGTGTAGAAAAGATGTTAACACTAACCCTAATCCTAACCCTTACCATAATCTTAATCCTAACCCTAACCTACGAAATTCCCCCCTAAGACGGCAGAAATAAGCAGAAATTCGCTTCCATTGTCTCAGAATGTTTGACACAATATTTTTAATGTGGACTTTTCTGTGACGTCACTGCCTCAAATCAGGTGCTAAAAATATATTTCTTTTGTTTGGGGTGAACTAAGACGCAAGTGCCACCAAATGATTATTATGTAATTAATAAATGTATCAATTTGGAAATAAATTGTATGTATCACTGTAAATGTCTTGCACACCAAAAGGCACACCAGTATATGTTTTCAAGTGTTGTGAGACCTGGTGTAATTTTTCAACAGGGGAATCTTAAAGCTTCATATAGCTTACCCAGTTTAGGGCCTCACCAAGTCAAAATCCTGGCCCAGTCTTTATTTGAAGTGCTAGTGTGACTAGCGATAGATATGGAGATTGCTCATTGAACAACGACTGCAATTAAATTGTCGCATTGAGGCGGAGCTCTCCATTCACTGAAACTGGCAATTGAGTTTTGCTCCATGGAATTGACTGCTACACTTAATTTCGAAATTGGGATCAGTTATCCCAATATGCAATTGGTTTCTCTATTGAGGTTATTTCGACGTATATTTATTTAGTATTACAATACACTAGCTTCATTATCACCAACAATGGAGACTGCCGACAAAGAAATCATTCGAAGAAAGGTCATGCAATGCAGATGTTAAATAAAGGTATGAGGTGTGTGGCAGAACAGTAACACACCAACGAAAACAAATTTTCTGAGGACATGCATCTTCCACGTTGCAACGCACGGATGAGGAACATGGATAATCACACAAACACTAAAGAAGAAAACTTAATTATTCGAGCAAAATGGTACAGCAAAGTTTCCAGAATACCATTGAGACAAAAGAAAACTGACGTTGTAAAAGAGCCGAGTGTTATAGTTGTTGTTTCGTGTGCCCACAATGAGTAGGCTACTCTTTTGTGCGCGCTGAAAAGGACGTTAAGTGACAGGTTGCAGTAGCTTTCCTCACATCCCGAGCGTGCTGATGAAAGTGGACCGGGGTCCTCCAGGCGGCTGTGCTTTGCTTGGCTTCATCTGCCTGTCGCTCACTACTACGGGGATCACGTCGATCTCTCACCTAGTTAGCCAGGTTACCATGAAAACAGCCCGTTTCCAGGGAGGGCTACTCGGAAGCCGAGGTGACGGTCTTGGCCAGTATATTTTGCCTGACCTTGACTTAACATGTCTGACCAGTATGTTGTGCCTGGCCAGACGTTAGGTTTCATCCCCAGAGCTGAGTGTAGATGGCAATTAGCTGGTAAACATTATTACGTCTAGGAAACTATCAAATATGTTGGCCACGTCAAACTCCACAAGTATGTGGGAATATATATATATATATATATATATATATATATATATATATATATATATATATATATATATATATATATATATATAGGAAGGTGGTGGTACCTGAAAACGAGGCAGAGGCAGACCGAGGAGAAGATGAACACAAGACATCAAATATGTTCTTAAGGTGGCGGTGACGAGGCCGGGAGATCGGGCTAAAGATCAAAGGTCTTACAAACCGGATGTCATGAGATCGACGTTCTTCAAAGAGCACGCGATATGTTGATTTCTTTTGTACATAACAGCCTAGAGTGAGCCACATCCCCAGGAGGGGACTTATCGTCAAGACCTACTTGGAAATTGAGTCCAATTTCATTGCATGCCCCGACCGGAATCTCCCCTCAGCCATGGGTTAATGGTCTCTCTCCTAGACCTCTGGTCAGCAGCAGCGTCTTCTAGTTTACGCGTGGGGGCTGCTGCTGTCGAGAGGTACTACATTCGCCTCTCAAACCGTCAAGAAAACGGTGGACGATCGACTCCCACAAGTTTCAAGCGACCCCTGGTCTCACGGATTGTACGACCTGAATGTCTGCATCTTGAGCTACTTCCAGTCATCTTGATTGTATGTCTCGCCACTGGTTCCCGGTAACTCCGGACGAGAGAGTGAGATTGATGTCCAACGCAGCCTCTTTCTCACTATAATCCAAATTCAGCGCAAGTTACATCTTCAGGACGAGGACAGTCTAATGATGTCGCCATCTTCGCTTGCGATGGGCAACTTACTTACTTATCTTCAAGAAATAACGTTCTTTAAAAACGGTGCTTTGGGAAATATTCGTTAGATAGAATTCGCGTTCATATGCAAAGGTTCTGGTTATAGTTGCCGATTTGTAAATTAGCGGGTTATCGTAAAGCGGTTGTTCGTATAGCGGGTATTACTGTATAGCTACGTTCGTGGAATTTAAAAAAAATTTCGTTCGCCTTATTTAAACAATTCGACAAAGCGGAGTACCTTGCACTATGTTTTTAATTTGCGCCTGTCGGCCTAGTGCATCCGACTTTGGCATGCATTTTATGTAAGGGTCTGCATTCTCCTGCATTTTCTAAATGTTTTTATTTTTATTTTACGTGTTTGCCTCACTAGTTTCTACTGGCGGAGGCGCGCCTATACCACCCCAGACCGTAGTCAATTGGGCGATATTAAGACGCATAAACAAGTGCTTGGATGTATGTGTGCGTCCGTATGTACCTATGCTAGGTGTGTGCGCTCTTAGAAGCCAGCCCAACCAAATGCAATGGAAGGGCCTCACCCCGAGGGCGCGAGCCCTTGCGTTTTCTAAAGGTTTGTTTCCCCCTGCATTTTCTAAGGGTTTTTCCCCCCAGCAACTTCAGTTTGTAAACCGTGTCACTTAACCACTAGCCCACGCCGTCCACCGTAGAAGGGACAAATCGATTCATTGACACGACCTGAAAACAGATGATTTAGAATCTACTCACATCAGAGTTCTTCAATCTTGAAGAACATAAAAGATAGATAATGGCGATCATGTCACTGAAAGAAGAATGGGAAAACAAGAGAACGCTTAGCGAGAATCGTAATAATGGAAGCGAGATTAACCTCGGACTCAGTTGCAAAAATTGGGGCTGAAGATGCAACAATGAATGAGCTGATATTAGTGACACATAGCTCCCTACTTGCATCAGGGTCAGTGGCCAATAACTGAGACCTTATTCCGTCTCCAAGTGACGGCCCTGGAAACAGACTCCAGCCATTCAGTCTGGCTAAGAGATTAGTGACCCAAAAGGGAAGGCAAATACGGTTTCAAAAACTGTCGTGATGAAACCGGGTGTGTTGAAGAGAAAGGCGCAGATGTCGAAGCCTAGCAAACATCGACACAACGTCATTTTCAGGGCGAACAGCTAAGAAGAAGAAGAAGAAGAAAGGGACAAAACGTATTTTAACATTGCGTGGAATTCTTATCATTCTTCTGCAAAATCACACGTTGACAATGACATTACATAATTTTGTTTTTCCACAATTCACTACATCGATGTGACAGCAATAGCATTGTATTACACTACATAATCTCTATAAACAATACGCATTACAAATGATTAAGCGGCATCTGGTGCTCTCTTATCGCTTCTTTAACTTGTCTTTGTTAATGCTGTGGAAAACTGTCCAGCTGTTAAAGATTAGTTTATCCCGTGACTCGAATTACATCATGCACAGAAGAAGAAGAGATGGGAAAAGAGAACGGATAACGGATTTCTAGGCATTTTCGGCAAGTTTTGGTACCATGTTGTACAATGGTGACGTTATTTTGGTCAAATAACAACATACCACCTTGTTGAAGAACGAACTAGATGGTAGGAGTGGAAGGCAGTCGTTCAAGAGGCAGGCAGCGTTTTAAGTGGTTGGATAACATCAGGAGAGGTGCATGATGTTGTTTGTCGTGCCATTTCTTGATTCGACGCTTTGCGAGGCCTCCTTTGAGCAGTAGTTTTTGTGTTTGTAGGAAACTCTGTCCAGATGTAAGTCTCATTTTCTGCAACGTGTCCGAACATTCGGCGTCTTGGATCGTTGGTCTCAACAACTTCTACAACGCTTGTTCTGCTGCTGGGGGCGTGCTACACCAAGTATGGGGAATAATTTTTGAATGTGTGTCCGTTTTAGACACAGTGACCATCCTGTTGTTGATAATATCGGTCTGCTTAGCATGTTTAGACTTTTCCAATTCTGGGGCCGCGCATTCCACTGCAGAAAAGCACAGGGCAAGTGCCGATGTCCGAAGGAAAGATATATGACTGTGCTCCCTGTGTTGTGCCGGTAAGTCTGCCGATGATGTTATTCCTCGTACATACTTTACGTTTGGTTTTCCTGCCAATGTGCCTTGAAGGATAGTGTGCAGTCTTGTTTGACACCAAGGGATTTGGGGGCAGTGTAATGGTTCATCTAGTGTCCTTGCCGTATCTTCTTTATTTTCCTTTTGGTCTCTCTTGATCACAAAACGGAGGTATTACCATGAAAATCAGGTCAGGTCACGTCAGGTCATCCCGTAACCGGTGAGGTCGTTGGGGCACACATGAAGACATCCTCACAACTCCACGCCATCCCCCTCTCTGTCAGATGCCGCTGCCTGTGACTCTTCTGGTCGGAGACTGATCCATTCTTTTATGTTGTCCTCCCATCTCTTTTTGGGCCGGCCTCTTCGTCGTCTGCCATGCACTTTCCCGTGGAGGATTGTGTTTGCAAGACCACTTGATCTCGATTTGTGACCGTACCAAGTGAATTTTCTTCTTTTGACAGTTGCCAAGAGATCTTCAAAAGGCCTTATTGCTGTTGTAATTCTATCTCGTATTTCCTCGTTTCTAACTCGATCTTTGTACGTGACGTTTAAGTCTTCGAAAAGATCTCATCTCCAAGGCCTGTATCATTCGTTGAAGGTCAGCTGTAACTGTCCATGTCTCACACGCATAGGTCTCACACGCGTAGAGGTATATTGACAGGACCAGTGTACACATTAATCTGATTTTCGTGCTTAATGCTAACCGTTTATCTTGCCAGATTTTGTTAAGCCATGCAAGCGCCGCTATTGTCTGTGCTATTCTGGCCAACACTTCACATTTTGATGAAAATCACCCCAAACTAATCCTAAATTAAACACAAGTAGGTCCATCTGATATCCAGAGAGGCCACAGGAATAGAATGTTTTTGTTGTTGTTTAATGTCCACACAGTCGACTATTTTATAGGCCCTGAAATAGAAGGACGTTAAGTAACAGGTTATAGTGGCAGTTCTTACATCACGAACGTGAGGATGGAGGTGGGACGTGATTTTTCAAGCGGTCGTGCTATTCGTGGCTTTATCAGCGTGGCGCTCACTACTTAAACTTAAACTTAACGTCTTTATACTGGTTTAGAAGACTCTGCAGAGTCTGTATACAACCAGTTCCATTTACAACACCTTCCTCTAGAAGCTCTAGAATCTGTTCTTAAATGCATTGACCGTCCCAGCCTCCCCCACCTCACTTGGCAATGCATTCCAAGCATTCACTACTCTCTGGCTAAAGAAATACTTCCTAATATCTAATCTACTGGGGGGATCACGCCGATCGACATCTCGTCACCCAGACGGCCCTGAAAACAGCCTGTTTCCGGGGAACGCTGTATGGAAGAGAGATAGCGGTCTTGGTCAGTATGATGTGCTTGTCTGGACTAGGGTTCAGTTCCACATTAATAGTAATAATAATAATAACAACAATAGTAATAATAAACAAATTGTTAAAATTACAACTTCACATTTCTTACATTTTTAAAAAAAAGGTCTCGTCTTGCCGACCTAGGCCCCATTAAGAGCCTAGGCCCCAGTTAACGGCCTGAGCGCCTATTGCTTGTGTAAAGCTCCTTCGATTTACCGATGCTTTTAAAAAAACAACCGGCATTCAACTTTACCTCTGTCACTCCAAAGTCTTTGTGAGCGTGCGTTATAGGCCCACATGGGTAGTTGGTCAGGCTGCATTCTCATTAGATGGCCGAACCGCTTGATTCTCTCATCAATATATTCAGTGCAGTGTCTAGCGTCAACGATATTTTACACCTCTTCATTTGCCCATTCTGTTTCTCCTAGCCACGTTGATGGTTTTCCGGAGACATCTCACGTGTTGTGATCTTTCTCTTTAGAGAAGTACTTTTCAGTACTCTTCAACATGGGCGGAAGGGTCCAAAAGTGAAGGTGATTTTAGCTTTTAGGTAGGCGATTGCAGAATTATTTAATTCTGTATTGAAAACAAATTATCATTATTATGACAATGCAGAGTCCCCACAACCTGCAGAATACCAGCAAACCAACAAAAGGAAAAACTTTGAGAACTGGTGGTTTTCCCGAGACATCGTAATGCTGTGAAACATGGACAGTTACCCAAACCTCAAGGAAGAGAATCGAGTCCTTCGAGTCTAAATGTTATAGAAAGGTACTCAGAATACCATGGACCGAAAAAGGGAGAATATAGACATTCGACAAGAGTTGGGCATATAGGGGAACTGATTCATATCATAAATTCCATCATTATGGAAAAATTGAAATTTATTGGCCACATCAAAATGCACACCGGTCTTGAGAGAACCGTAATGGAAGGTATGGTGTCGGGTGAGAGGCAGACAAAGATGGCAATGCACCAAGATGTCAATGAATGCTTGGGCATGACTCTAGAGCAGGCTGGAGATTTGGCAAGAACAGATCGAGTTTTTTCGACGGACTGTGATGGTAGCGAAGTTCTGTAAATGACATGCCACATAATGGTGATGCTGTATTAAAACATCTAAAATATACAAACTCTGTGGGCGATTGCGAAATTTTCCTCAATGTAGATTTTTGTGGGCGGTAAGGAAAATTTACCCTCACGAAAGTTATGAAAGTGGGCGCCAGATAAAAAAAAAAAAAGGTTGAAGAGCGACGCTCTAGAAGCTGTTAGAGAAATTAGTCAAATATTTGCAATTGTTATGAAAGAGGTAATTCTAACTATCGAATGTGTCCAAACATCAACAAAGCAACAGCAAGCATTTGGCGAAATATAACGTTCATTTAATTTTACCTGAAAGTTATTTAATTAATTAATTAAATTGAACATGGTCGACTTACTTGTGAATTTATCTGATATCCGTAGATAAATCAAACTATCAATAAGATAAGAAATAATGTTTGAGATTTTAGAGTTTAGTAAATCTACACACTTCCTCCGTTCGGTGGTGTGTAACCAGTGCTGCCAAATGCCGTCTTGGTCGATGAATTCAGTCAACACGACCTATGTGTGTTCATCCCCCTTCACTTTCCATGCTTTCCACACTTTTCTCTCCTCATCAACGGCGAATGAAAAATAGCTGGGAGACCGAAACTATGATTAGGCAGCCTCGTCATTAGGGTGGTCAAAAACAGGAATTAGGGATGAGCGAAATTTGCAGGTGAATGATTCGTAAGGATTTGGCTTGATTTGTTGTTGTTGTTTTTGTTGTTGTTGAATGTCCACAATGAGAAGGATTACTCTTTTGTGCGCCCTGAAAAGGATGTTTAGTGGCGGGTTGTTGTAGCTTTTCCCATTTCCCGAGCGTGCTGATGAAGGTGGATCGGGGTCCTCCGGACGGTTATGCTATGCTTAGCTTCATCTGCATGTCGCTCACTCCTACGAGGATCACGTCGATCCCATATCTCGTTAGCTAGGCTGCCTTGAAAACAGCCCGTTTCCGGGATAGGAATACGTGGAAGTCGAGCTGGGGGTCATGGCCAGTATATTTTTTCTGACCCTGACTGACATGTCTGATCAGTATATTTTTTCTGACCCTGACTGACATGCCTGATCAGTATATTTTGTCTGACCCTGACTGACATGTCTGATCAGTATATTTTGTCTGACCCTGACTGACATGTCTGATCAGTATATTTTGTCTGACTCTGACTGATCAGTATATTTTGTCTGACCTTGACTGACATGTCTGAGCAGTATATTTTGTCTGACCCTGACTGACATGTCTGATCAGTATATTTTGTCTGACTCTCACTGACATGTCTGATCAGTTTATTTTTTCTGACCTTGACTGACATGTCTGATCAGTATATTTTGTCTGACCCTGACTGACATGCCTGATCAGTATATTTTGTCTGACTCTGACTGACATGTCTGATCAGTATATTTTTTCTGACCAGACGTTAGTCTTCCTTCCCAAGAAGATAATTATAAATAATACTAATAATAACTAAAGATGAAAACGATGACAAATTTAAAGAAGAATGACTTGGCTTGGCTTCGTTCATTCTAAATCTCCCGCTACCAAACAGTGAAAGGGCTTAAGTGGCAGAATGTAGTCCAGAGAACGGAATGCGTTGTGTCGTAGTTTACAGCTTGACTGCGATATTTGCACCTTTTGGTCCAACACATCCGACTTCAGCAAGCATTTTTTTAGTACCGGGTTAGCATTCCCTCTTCGATCCCTTCTCCTTAGCCAGTCTGCCCTACTGCAGCCTGTTATCCAGGATCACCGCGTGGAGGTGTAGAAAGGTCTTGGCAGCTTTGGTTCGCTGGCCCTGACGCTAGCAGTCAGCTATGAGTCTCTGACCACTGCAGCTCATGCGCTGCTCAACATTAAAGAAGATTAAGAACAACGAGAAAAAGACCAAGAAGGCAAGATAAGGACATGTCTGTCGGTGTCCATGTGCAATGAATGAAGTATGTTCTATGAACCATTTCCCATTTTTGTAAAGTTGGGGGGACTCAATGGACTCGAGGTAAGCTGACCGCCTTGGGTGCCGAAGGTCCTGGGTTCGAATCACGGTGGAGACCGGCATTTTTTGTACGTGGATATTCTGGTAAAAGTTTCCGCGATCTCTGGGTAGTGAGATCAGACATCCGTGTTCAGTGTCGAGCACGTTAAAAATCCCTTGGAAATTGGAAATCGGGAAGAGTAGGCTTAACGCCGCTGCCCAGACAAAATTCAAAAGTTCAAGCTAAATATATACCCAAAATGTATTTGTACCTTTCCCCAGGTGGGTTGTTAAGAACAGCTGTAGATGGCGCCTAACTGACTGAGGGTCTACTTATCTCTAATGTTGAGTCTAAACCACCCTCCAAGAAAATGGATGTATATAGACTCTGTAGAGTCTTCTAAACCAGTATAAAGACGTTAAGTAAGTTCATTTATCAGTATGGTGTGCTAGAGTACTAGACTAGACGGTATTCTTTCTCCAAATAAAAAAGATCCCATTACGCCGTATAGCGCATATGAAATATCGGGTTAGGCCCATATTATTTTGTAACCCACGGCACTTAGTGGATTATGTGATCAGCATCACGCCGGTCACCTTTATTTCCCGGACTGAACCAGTACCCATTGCGGTTTGAAAAAACATTTTTCGCGAAGCCAGCGCGCTAACCACTGCGCTACGCGGCTCCCTCTTTCTCCATTTAGCTTGACTTAATCGCAGCTATTCTACCATGGGATACATATGTCCGCTCACTTGTATTGTTCTTGGGGCTTGCAGTTTCTACAGGATCGGATGGTTGACTCTATGCCAACCCTCTTATTGCTATATCAAATATTATGGGATGGAGTTGCAATCAACCAATCACTACGTTTCCAGCTATTCGTAGAACGCAGGTCTCAACAAATATAGGTCAGGATCTCATGTCCGCTCTCCATCTTGGATGATTGAGTTGACATTTTCGTTTCATTTTGACTGACCTGAGTAATTGCGTCTTTATTCACCCCAAACAAAATAAATATGTGTTTTTAAGCACCGCATTTGGTGGAGTGATGTCACAGAATAATTCATTTTTTCAACTGTGAGGGGTGTCAAACATTTTGCGAGATTATACGAGAATTTCTGCTTTTGCTGCCGCTTATTCGTGCCGTCTTAGCAATGAATTGATTGCAAATGTCGGTCCATGGTAAGGAGAGAAGCATCAAGTTCTACTGCAGCATGGCATTGTCCATGTAATAACAACCCTGTTACCTAACTCTAACTCTAAACCTAACCATAATCCTAGCCTTCGCAAAATTGAATATAGCCATCTTTTCTACACTTCTGTCTTTATCTTATTTATTTGTAAAGTTATATCGACCTGTCCTCCCCTTAACCCGAAATGGAATATCCCGTCAGGTCTGATGGGAACCCAGTGAACTCTTTGGGTGAATCATGACCTACTCTAAACTACAGATGACCATGGGTGAATTAAGACGCAAGTACCCTGACTTGCCCATATTTGTTGAATTTTCGAATCTTAGAGTTTCTACAGGATAAATTAGCCACATTTGTATAATCCTTTGCCCCCTTTACTTGTAATAATTGGAATCCTTGTATTCAAACAGGCAGGATACACCTGTTGCCGGGTAGCCGAAGGTTATCCGTAGTACATTCTTTATTTTGTAATGTTTGCTTTCTGTGACTTACTAGGGCTGGGGAAAGGTAGGTTGCGTATTGGGTAGGAATTTCAATACCTTATAGAATGTTGCCATGACAGCAGCTACCAGCACCTACTTGTAATCTTAATTCAGGCAGACGCTCACCAGGTGGGCAGAAGAAACGCTACAGAGACTCATTGAAAGTGTCTTTGAAATGCTTCAGTATTGATGTCACCTCCTCTGTTTTATACTTTGCACAAGACCGTACCACCCGGCGAACTGGTATCACCGAGCTAATATCAACCAGTTTCTTTTACACAGGGAGGTTTCACCCTGGGGGCAACTCTTCTCTCCCCTTTTACACAGGAAGGTTTCACCCTGGGGGCAACTCTTCTCTCCCCTCTTACCTCACTCTGTTTCATTTGACTCTGTCCTACAGTCACACTCTTGCACAACTTTCACACGTGTCCTCATGGTGAGGCCCTTCCATTGCACTTTGGTTGGGCTAGCTTCTGAGGGCGCACAGACCTAGCATAGGTACATACAGACGCACACATGCATTCAAGCACTGGTTTATGCGTCCTGATATCGCCCAATGGACTACGGTCTGGGGTAGAAAATGGCGCGCCTCCGCCAGTAGAAACTAGTGAGGCAAACATCTAAGCAAAAAAAAAAAAAATCACCGAGCTAGGATTGGTGCGGCATTTGGCAGACTTCGTAGTAAGGTGGGGGATCAGAACTCAACAAAAATGAGGGTCTACGCTGCAATTGTTCTACCTACCCTTTTATATGCGTGTGAGACCTGGACCGTCTATTGTCGTCGTGTCGGGAAATTAAACCACTTTCACGTGTACTGCCTGCGGAAACTACTGATGATTAGATGGCACGACAGTGTGCCAAATGCAGATGTATTAGTGCGATTGGACTTGTCCAGTATACACACCATGATATGTGATTCACAGCTGATTGTACGCATGTCGGATCAACGTCTATTCAACAAAAAACCAAAAAACTGCTCAATTGTGAACTCCACAGTGGCAAGCGGTAGTCAGGGTAAATGGTACAAGGACACGTTTAAGAGATCACTGATTCAGTGCGGGATTAACCATGAGGACTGGGAAAGAATCGCCATCAATCACACAGACTGGCGCAGCATTTTGCTGAGGGTGTTCAGATACACGAGGTATCAAGAATAGATGAGGCTATACAGAGACGATCGCTTCGCAAGTCGGCTCACATCAACCCTTTTTCAACCCCAAGGTGGTAGTGGTTGGGGATTCCGTGGCGAAGTGGTTAAGCTGGCTGCCTCGTGATCAGGTGGTATGGGTTCGACTCCGGACTCCGCCGTTTTATTTTCACGGGTGCTTGATTTAGTAGTCCCCTGCATCTCGTAGTCACCTCCTAGTCGTCTTGTCCTTGACTTGCCACTGGGGTCGGGCGGCTCGAGACGAGAGAGTGAGGATAAAAAGTAGCGCAGAAAATCCTGACTAAAAATAGCGCGGCCTTTGCCTTTGTAGGGGATGTCCTATTCCCTTGTACTAAATGCGGCAGACAATTCAGGCCTCCGATTGACTTATTTAGCCTTCTTCGAACCTATGCGAACAGTGAGTGCAGACAAAGTGGTCCTCATCGATTACGATAATCAAACAACATATGACCATATGATGCAACAACATATATAAATCCATATATATAACACAAGCTATATAAATCCATATATATAACACAAGCTATTTAAATCCATATATATAATACAAGCTATATAAATCCATATATATAATACAAGCTATATAAATCAATGGTGGGACCTAAATTGGAGTTCTGTGTTCACGTGTGGAGTCCTTATCACAGAGTGGATATAGACATGATAGAAAGGATACAAAGAAGAGCTACAAAAATGATCGTGGGATTCCAGAATTAAGCAGTTTCTAGAAAAGAGAAAAATTTGAAGGGACAATGCAGGTTATACATTA
The DNA here is from genome assembly GCA_036924085.1 of Ariolimax columbianus. NCBI lineage: Eukaryota > Metazoa > Mollusca > Gastropoda > Stylommatophora > Arionidae > Ariolimax > Ariolimax columbianus. The sequence continues at coordinate 20,663,387 of JAVGWX010000011.1, forward strand.
ATCAATGGAAAAGATACATTAGCATAGCAAGTTTTTCCTAAATCAACCAAATACAAGAACTAGAGGGCACAGCTTCAACCGACTACAAGAACTAGAGGGCACAGCTTCAACCAACTACAAGAACTAGAGGGCATAGCTTCAACCGACTACAAGAACTAGAGGGCATAGCTTCAACCGACTACAAGAACTAGAGGGCATAGCTTCAACCGACTACAAGAACTAGAGGGCATAGCTTCAACCGACTACAAGAACTAGAGGGCATAGCTTCAACCGACTACAAGAACTAGAGGGCACAGCTTCAACCGACTACAAGAACTAGAGGGCACAGCTTCAACCGACTACAAAAACTAGAGGGCACAGCTTCAACCGACTACAAGAACTAGAGGGCACAGCTTCAACCGACTACAAGAACTAGAGGGCATAGCTTCAACCGACTACAAGAACTAGAGGGCATAGCTTCAACCGACTACAAGAACTAGAGGGCATAGCTTCAACCGACTACAAGAACTAGAGGGCATAGCTTCAACCGACTACAAGAACTAGAGGGCACAGCTTCAACCGACTACAAGAACTAGAGGGCATAGCTTCAACCGACTACAAGAACTAGAGGGCATAGCTTCAACCGACTACAAGAACTAGAGGGCATAGCTTCAACCGACTACAAGAACTAGAGGGCATAGCTTCAACCGACTACAAGAACTAGAGGGCATAGCTTCAACCGACTACAAGAACTAGAGGGCATAGCTTCAACCAACTACAAGAACTAGAGGGCATAGCTTCAGCCAAATACAATAACTAGAGGGCATAGCTTCAACCGACTACAAGAACTAGAGGGCATAGCTTCAACCGGCTACAAGAACTAGAGGGCATAGCTTCAACCGACTACAAGAACTAGAGGGCACAGCTTCAACCGACTACAAGAACTAGAGGGCACAGCTTCAACCGACTACAAGAACTAGAGGGCATAGTTTCAACCGACTACAAGAACTAGAGGGCACAGCTTCAACCGACTACAAGAACTAGAGGGCATAGCTTCAACCGACTACAAGAACTAGAGGGCTTAGCTTCAACCGACTTCAAGAACTAGAGGGCATAGCTTCAACCGACTACAAGAACTAGAGGGCATAGCTTCAACCGACTACAAGAACTAGAGAGCATAGCTTCAACCAACTACAAGAACTAGAGGGCATAGCTTCAATCGACTACAAGAACTAGAGGGCACAGCTTCAACCGACTACAAGAACTAGAGGGCATAGCTTCAACCGACTACAAGAACTAGAGGGCTTAGCTTCAACCGACTACAAGAACTAGAGGGCATAGCTTCAACCGACTACAAGAACTAGAGGGCATAGCTTCAACCGACTACAAGAACTAGAGGGCATAGCTTCAACCAACTACAAGAACTAGAGGGCATAGCTTCAGCCAAATACAAGAACTAGAGGGCATAGCTTCAACCGACTAAAAGAACTAGAGGGCATAGCTTCAACCGACTACAAGAACTAGAGGGAATAGCTTCAACCGACTACAAGAACTAGAGGGCATAGCTTCAACCGGCTACAAGAACTAGAGGGCATAGCTTCAACCGACTACAAGAACTAGAGGGCATAGCTTCAACCGACTACAAGAACTAGAGGGCACAGCTTCAAATTATTTAAAGGGAGGCCCAGATTGGATATTAGGAAACATTTTTTCAGTCAGAGAATAGTGAATGTTTGTAATGCATCGCCACATGATGTGGTGGGGGCAGGGTCAGTTAATGCATTCAAGGATAGATTGGATGATCAGTCATTTTTAAAGTAGAATAAACTGGTTGTATACAGACTCTGTGGAGTCTTCTAAACCAGTATAATGAAGTTAAGTTAAGTCAAGTTAACATCACCGAAGGTGTTTAGATCGCAGAGAGTACAGCCATCTCAGAGACTCAGCGAAAGCGTGCTGCCAGAAAAAAAAACAATGCTCACAACGATTCCACACTCGGTTCCCCCCATGTGTTCTATATATGGAAGAGTGTATCGCTACAGGATTGGTCGTTACAGCTATCAGAGAATACATTTCGCAGCAATAGTCTGACGCTGTCGCCTTCTTGTCTTGCAATGTGCAACTATTAGTATTATTATTAGCATCTTCTTATTGATTTTCAACTACGTGCACAGCGGGAACACAGAGTCTCTGAGTTTTTTCCGTTAATCTCCAATATGACTAGACGCTGATCTCACGTCACTTGAGACCAGAGGACGCTTGATACGTGTGGGATTCGAACCACCTATTTCGCTTCTTGAGAAGCAAACGTCTGTATCTCAGCCATTACGACCCATTTAAAATTATAAAATAAGCAGCTTGTTTTTCTCTCGTAAGCCCTATTTTATTTTTTTGGGTTTTTGCGTTCGACTTATTTTTCTATTCCACAAGGCAGTGTGCGTTGCACTGAGGTTTTTATTTTGCACCTGTCGCCCAGTGCATCCGACTTCAGCATTCATTTTATGTAAGGGTCTGCTCCCTCCTGCATTTTCTAAGGGTTTTCTGTGATGGGGATCGAGCCCAGCACCTTCGGTTGGGAGTCGTGTCACTTAACTACTAGCCCACGCCGTCCCCCTATTCCATATGACGGAGTAGTCTGTACTGTCTTGCGGCTTTTATGACCGCAATGCATTCGACCTCAGCACGAATTGTTAATGGAATTGCTTCCCTTTGGACACAGCAGGTAAATCACATATTTGTCTGGACACTCCATTGCAAGTTTAAAAATATATCCGCCCCCACGGAAGTGGCGTAGAAGATGGGTTACTGAATGTAGCGTGACTTAGATGCCAATCGCAAGAGATGGTGGCGACAACATCAGACATGGTTACACATATATGACCGTATATGACTGTGCATCCCGATCTGAGCACGACAAACTCTACCGCACGTAGGGCACACATGAACATTGTTAGTAATTGGGCCGTCTTGCATTCTGCCCTTTCGTGCAGCTCCCGCTTTTCCTGCGCCGTAAAAATGGTTCGCGGCTCTGCAATGCAAGCACCATGTGTGATGGCAGTGCGCGAGGCTGAGTAGTTCGGAGCAAGCAACTCCCAGGCAGCAATATCAATGGAGAAACTAATCAAAGACACTTTTAGAAAGGATGGTTAGCATCACAGCACGATACATATTGATCTTGGTAGCGACTTTGATTCCTCGTTTGCTCATAGCCTTCCAAAAGCAGCATTCGCCTTGGAAATCCTGTTGTGGACCTCAGAGTCAATATTCTCACTACACACAAGGGTAAGGTCTTGCTATTTCGCGAATCCGAACACAAACCAGCTTGGGTTGTGAATCATGTCAATAATTGTTTTGTTCTGTCGATTAAAAATATGTATAGATAATGGCTCAGTGACCACACCAGGACAAAAACAAAATGGACACCTACGTTACGGCCCCAAAACCTTCATTAGAGACAAATAACAATCAAATTTGACATTATGCCTTACTTTTGGTTGTGATTTGTTACATGTTTTCGTTCGTTCTTTGTCCCCGATGAAGGCCCTCTAGTCGAAATGTAACCATTGGATTTATATGTTTTTTATCGACTTTTGACCTTCTGTACTGTTACAACTTCTATTTATTTTTATTTTGCCACGCCGCCGTCACTAAACTAACAATTGTATTATTGTTGTACTGTCTTTTTCATTGCGTCCGTGTTGTTGCTTATTCTACCTTTTACTCGCAATAATGGGAGCAAAGTGTAATCACTGTCAGGTGAAACATACTGACCAAGACCACAATCTCTCTTCCATGTAGTATTTCCTGGAAACAGGTTGTTTTCAAGGCAGCCTGGATTCGGGACGATGAAGCTAACATTTGGTCAGGCAAAACACACTGATCAGAGAATGTTAGCCAGGGTCAGGTGAAACATACTGACCAAGACCACAATCTCTCTTCCATGTAGTATTTCCTGGAAACAGGTTGTTTTCAAGGCAGCCTGGATTCGGGACGATGAAGCTAACGTTTGGTCAGGCAAAACACACTGATCAGAGAATGTTAGCCAGCGTCAGGTGAAACATACTGACCAAGACCACAATCTCTCTTCCATGTAGTATTTCCTGGAAACAGGCTGTTTTCAAGTCTGGCTGACGAGATGTAGATCAACGTTATCCACGTAGTAGTTAGCGTCACGCAGATGAAGTCAAGCATAGCATAAGATACAGAAGGACTGCGATCCATTTTCATCTGCACTCTCACGATGTGAAGAACGCTGCTGCAACCTGGCACTTAACTTCCTTTTCAGGACTCTATCACGCACTTCGTTGTATTTGTCTTATTTTCTCTATGTCCTAAGATCTTGTCCCTTTGAGTGGTATCTCATCTTGAAAAGAGTCAAAATTCACAGGGAACCATGTCTGAGGAGTAAGGAGAGTGCCAAACTTGTCAAATGCAATGTTTTATTTTTTAAGCGATGTGCTGGTTGGAGCATTGTCATAATTGATTTATTTTCCAGTTTAAGGTCGGATACTTTTCAATCAGCCCTCAGATTCTAAGTATAGACTTTCTATGAATGTCTATCAATAGATAACAGAACAATCAACAACATTAGTATATTTTTATATATATATATATATATTTTTATTTCTTTCATGTTGGTACTATTATTTACACACACATATAGTTAAGTTTACCATGTTTAACTGAAGGTAACAAAACTATATGGTCACCAAAATGTATGATTTCCCTCAACCAAAAAAAAAGATGGTCACAGAAATTGAATTGTAAAATATAAAAGACTTTGCATTAAACATGTAAATAAGCATAGACAGTATTACAATAAATAGTCATTGTCATTATTATTATAATTGTCACATCTATCTTCTTCTTATTCTTTTCACTTATCCTGTTTCGTCACTCAGTGTCAGGTTATGAAATCAGTCAAAAATGCAGCAACGATTATAGCCACAAAACTAGTTTTTTTCTGTTCAGCACAAGAAAAACGTATACTACTCAAAACAATACAAGGACCACATTCACTGTTCAGGTGAGTCGGGGGAAAGAATTATTGCTGCAAATATAATTACAGGGACACTTATTAAATTTAAAAATGAAGCTGTTTGAATATTTACAGCAATAATTGTTGCCCCATACTCAAATTAAAAATGAGTGTAGCCTTTGTGTTGAGTTGTCTAATATATGCAGCAAAAGTCAGAAAAATTAGTGAAGTAATACACTCTAGGTATGTACAAAATGGGGACTCACCACAAGAAAGATGTGATTGTGAATATAACTAATAGGCACTCTAGGTTTGAACAAGGTCCATCCAGGTAACAAATGTGACTCACCCCAAGAAAGATGTGATTGTGAATATAACTAATAGGCACTCTAGGTTTGAACAAGGTCCATCCAGGTAACAAATGTGACTCACTCCAAGAAAGATGTGATTGTGAATATAACTAATAGGCAATCTAGGTTTGAACAAGGTCCATCCAGGTAACAAATGTGACTCACTCCAAGAAAGATGTGATTGTGAATATAACTAATAGGCACTCTAGGTTTGAACAAGGTCCATCCAGGTAACAAATGTGACTCACCACAAGAAAGATGTGATTGTGAATATAGCCAACTGATACATAATAGGAATTAAAATATGCAGTGTACCACCATAAAAGGAAATCTGTGAGAGAAAACAACAATAGTGTTCCCCAATATATATGAGAAATAAAATAATAGCCATTTTACTGTATTACTGGATTACAGGAAGAAAAAACAAACAGCGGAAAAGCAAGCATGAGATTTGTTCAAGTTACAAAATAAGAGACTTGGACAAAGAAAAAATTGTCCAGCAACATATCTATCTTGTAGTGAGGCACAGCCATCAAATTGACAGCCTATTACTTACTTCACTTTCTTGTTCTTGTGTTTGGTGCATAACATGTTTTATGAGTACTTTCAGAAATTGTGATTGTGCTATTCTGCTTGCAATACACTAACCCGAGGTTTCGCAAGTTTACTTATGGGATATATATGTGTGAGTGAGAGAGAGAAAGAGAGAGAGAGAGATAGATAAAGAGAGAGAGAGAGAGAAAGAGAGGTTGTGTTGGCATGTATGCGTTTAATTTGCGTGTGGGTAAATTGTTATAGTTATATGAATGGTTATTTCATACTTTTCCTTGAAACAAACACAGCAGTAATACAATAGCAATAATAATAATAGCAACAATAGTAACAAGTGAAAAGAATGTGAGAAAAAATTCAAATCTAAAAGAAACAAGACATTGTTTCTCAGATTTTATCATGGCATCATCGAGGCACATCTTTCAATAACAACATTCATTCCAGCAATCATGTCCACCAAAACATTCTATGCATCACAATACATTTTCTCTCTCTCTGTCAACCAGAATGAAAGACAGTAAATGGACTGCAATATGGTTTCCTATTCTGGAAGAAGAAATCCCAGAAAACATACAAAGATTTGAACAACACATTAGTGTTGCGAGGAAATAGATATCATAGTCAAGAAACGAAGTGTCCACTGCAAAATTGGCAGAAAGAGTAATATTGAGATGAATCTCTTGGAAATAGAAAACAGTTTAAAGTCACAGACAAAGAGATGAATGACTAGGTTTATGCATATCTTAATCACAGCCTAATGGAGCTAAACTGATCTATCACAGATAACTACAGTTAGAATGGTCTAGGTCTACCTCTGTTCAATCCATCATATCAACCTAGGAGATCCATCTCCCCAATGATAATGGTTGTCTCAAGTCCTGAGTCCCTAGACTCAGTACAAAACTATACAGAGCTTCAGCAAGTCTGCTCATATCCAAATGCACTAGCTAGTGTATCTAGCTACTCAGTATATACCACCTTAACAAGCATGTTGAAATTATATCTTCCAACTATATAACACATAAGATTTGTGGTTTTACCAAATCTTTATTCTTTTTGCACATATATTCTGAAGAGCAGACCCATCACTTTAATGTCTTAGTCGACCTGTACGTCTAAAGGGGCAGATGCCCTAGATGGTCCCAACTCTGGTGGATGTACCAGAGAGGAGGATTTCCTGCTTAGTGGGCTAGGCACGAGTAGCTCATTATTCCGCTGCATTGGGACAAGTGCCACGGAGGGTGGTCAACTGATGTGCAAATTCATCTTTATAGACTCAAACCAACCATAGAGCGTAGACCCACAGTCTGTTAGGAGCCATCTATACTGCTCTTAACAAACAACCTAAGCATGCCGGTGTTATGCCATGTCACTTTAATGAGAGCATTCAACTATGTAGCTTGACACAACTTGTGTATCTTTAAACACTAATTTAAACAACAAATGTCTCTATAAACTACTTATTTTATACTTTTAACAACTGTTCTACAGCTACTAACACTACATTGGAACAAGTTTTACAGCTGTTAATATCTACTTTAAACATCTTTCTTTGACAATAGCGCGAGGAAAAGGAAAACCAAGGTTGTATTTAAAGAGTCTACAATATATTAACACCTTTTGCATCTATGAATTTGTAAAATAAAAAACACACAAAAAAACAACATCTTTTTACATTCTGGTTAGCTACTAACTGGGTGAAAAAAAAGTTGTAACTAAATTATATTTTTATCCATAAGGAAATACATCTTTGGACATTCATAACCACATTACCATTGTAAATATGGGTATTCCCATAGTCAACACTGTCATAGGTAAAGATGTGTAGAAACTTAAATTTTCTATGTCTTCAAATTGATAAAGTATGGTGACTGATTCTTTTCTTCTGTGCTTGTCTTCTGTGACTCAGAGCAGTCAAGTTAACAATTTGTAAAGCTGGAAGAATGTCCCATGTCAAAACGGATTCTTCTTCATCGTTCGTTCTCAAACTCCCGTTACCAAGCCATAAAAAAGGCTTTGTAAGTAGCAGGATGTTGTCTGGAGAACAGAATGTGCTGTGTCTTAGTTTACAGCTTGACTGCGATATTTGCACCTTTCAATTCGACACATCCGACTTTAGCTGGAATTTTTTGGGTACCAGTCTAGCATTCCTTCTTCAACCCCCTTCTCCTTAGCCAGTCTGCTCTATTCAGCCTGTTATCCAAGATCTTGGCAGCTCTGGGTTGCTGGCCCTGATGCTAGCATTCATCATTGGGTCACTGACCGCTGCAGCTCATGCACTGCCCAGCATGTTGATTCCTAATGGTTTCTAAATGCAGTCCGTATCTTTCTATTTGTAGCTCATGCACTGCTCAGCATCTTGATTCATAATGGTTCCTAAATGCAGCCCGTAACTTTCTATAAGAAATAAATGCTTTAACCACTTAGCAAAATGTCACAAACTTTAATGTTGTACGAACACTCACTATGTTCTACACATTTTAAAACTGATTTTTAAAAAGGAGACTTAACTTAACATCTTTATACTGGTTTAGAAGACTCTGCAGAGTCTGCATACAACCAGTTTCTTTTACATTTCCTTGCTCTAAAAGCTATGCGCATCCAATTCATTCTTAAATGCATTAATTGTCTCTGCCTCCACTACTTCCTGTGGCAATGCATTCCAAGCATTCACCACTCTCTGAGTAAAAAAATATTTCCTAATATCTAATCTGGACCTTAATACTATACAAAATGTTTAAAAATACACCAGACTGCGGTGGTTCTCACAATGACATACCTGAAGCAGTCATAACTGTTCACCAACGCCTGAAGCTTGATCAATAATTTAAACACAGCAGAGATCACTGAATGACTGTTCACATGTTATCACTTATTTAAAAACCTGACAAACAAATCAACAATTCAACATTACACTGTTTCCTTTTCTTGGTTAACTTCATAAAATGATACAAGAATAGCTTATCATCATCACATGTCACACCTCATAGGTTTGACAATCACTTCCCTCAACAACTGTCCCTTATGGGAGCGTTTCTTTTATTTTTTTAACATGTAGCTTGTCACCCCATCCCAGATGTATTTTTCTGTCATCCACTGGTCTAATCCACTGTCATAACATATATCAGGCTCTCCTGTTTGAGTAATATCCAATGACATTTAAAAATGAGAAATGAACTAAAGGTAAGGGTAGTCCCATTGCAGAGACTGCCGTCACGGATCTTCTGCTTCTTTGTACATCCTCAGATCAAGGTCCTGGCTTTTCTTACAAATGTCACCTATGATGGAAGTACTGTTTTATCTCCATACACTTTTTGTCTCATGTCCGACTCATGAGGCCAGTATTGTTCTTTTTCCTCGTGTGTGAGCATGCTGTTTTGTAGGATGTGTTCCAGGATCATGGTATGCTTCCCCACATGGTCACCTGCCATCTGTCCCAATCCTCATTTTGTTGTAAAGATGACCCTTGAGTCTGTTATGCTCAGTTGTCAGTTTGAAGATGATGACTTTCTGATAGTGCAAGGCTATTGTACATGGTCACAACGTGTTTTATGAGGTGGGGTGGCCAGTTTCCTTCCTCGCTGCCTTTCCTTCCCTAACAGTAAGCCATATATCCATATACAGCTGAGTCAACTGGAACGCTCCAGAAATGAGAGTTGAACCCTTTACATCTGCTGTGAATAGTGAATGCTCTACTACTAAGCTTATCAGAAATGAACTACATATGCTAAGAAAAGATCAAGCTACTTTAATAAATATGAGAATATTGATAAATAAGTTATCACAAACAGTCAGAGACAATCTTCTGGACAAGAGTAAAAGCGAACATCATATTAAGCACATAATATGTCCTCCTCTCTCATTTCCATTTCACTACAATAATATATACAATATATACAAGAAACTGGCATTGAAAAGATTAAAAAAGACCCAAAAAAACTAACAAAATATGAAAATGTTGGAAGAAGATTAAAAATGAGATAGACAGGTCTGCCTACATCTTGGTAAAGAAAGCATATATAAATAAAGTCACAAATAAAATCACGGATGAACACAAACAAGTTCACTATCATTAAGCTGATATGAATGCATTATGGAAATAAAGTGTGTGGAAAATCAAATGTGGTTGACATTCTTATTAGTAGTAATAACACACGTAGCCCATACACTTAAATCAACATGTCATGGTAACGAGTGCTGAAAAATTACATCTCTTAAATTCTAAGAGTAATTTGGTTTTGTTATATGTGATAACGCCAAGTATTTAGAATACTTCTGTCACATTTGCCATAAAATAAATTGGATGTGAAAAGATACATTCCAACATCTGGACATTACACTGACTAATAGAACTAGAAAACAAAAGATCTCTCAAGTTACACTTTCAAAACTAATAATAACAATATTTTATTTAGAACACAACTGAGATTATTGTCCAGTAACAATTTAAATGAGAAATAAGTATTTTAAAACCAGGACATTTTTCATAGCCAGTTAATTAACATTAGAAAATAAGCAATCTTTGAAGTTTTACCTTTAGTACAGCTTCAAAACAATTCAAGACAATACTTAGTACCACAAATTGCTGCATTTTACATACAAAATTGTATGTGAAAACATACAACATATAATCTTGACTAATATTCATCAGAAACTTACCGCAATATCTTGCGTATAATAACTAACTTTGGGCTGCTAAAACTCAGGTGTGTCTTTTAAGCAAGCACCAAAAAATGTCATCTTTTTTTTAATACCAAAAGTAACGTATTGGAAAGTTGTCACAATTTAACAGTGAAAATGACACAAAATTGAATGTGTCACATATTTTCTAGTGAGAGTGATGATGAGGAAGCCCAAAGTATCTAAAATGTAGGTGTGCGTATCTACTTCTGTTTGTTCTATACTTTCAGTTTTTTAACAAATGTTTCATAAAATAAAACCTTGACAAATCATGGTGTGCATTATGGTGTGTGTGGTGTTCATTTCATAAGAGAATTGTGGGATAGATCCCGAGCATATATTAAGCGCAAGATTTTACGGTAAAATGATAGAGCATTTTAAAAACAAAAAACTTATGCCATTTTAATGCTATTTAAACTTTCAGAGCTAATAAAACAAATGTTTAGAACACAATTGCCATATTTCCCATGAAAAAACTCATTGAAAAATATGCGTCCCAAAACATGGGCATTTTTCACAGCAAACTTAAGTTGACCTAACAGAACTATAAGCATACAATGACCAACTACTTGTGTAACATTCCTGAGAGCACTTTCAGTTAGAAAACTGCAAGTGTGAGTTGAACATGTGTGGAAGAAAGGAATTAATTATCTCTCCTGATTATACCAAGAACAACAACACAAAAATTGGAATTGGAATTACATTAGGCTGCATTCACACATACATTTAAGTCAAACGCAGAATAAACAGTTATGTCAGCAATAAATAAAGTTAAGACAAAAAAAACCTCTTGTCCCCTGTGGATTCTAAAGCTCCTAATTAGAGAGTACAGAGAAGGCCCACTGTATCCCAAAAGCTAAATTGCCCATAGAGATGATAATCTCATTGTGTAAACAATGAGCTCATGAAAACTTCTACTACAAAACAAAGGCATAATGCTTTCTTCAATTCTTGTCAATTACAGAGGTGGTTCCATGCTTCAACTTTAGCAGAAATTGAAAGGGGATGATGATCCAGCAGAGCCTTGTTAATATGCAGATCTTCTGTTATTGGCTATTGAAATATATTATCTTTGTTGTACTTTTATGAATATCTGGAATCTACCATAATTAATTCTGGTGACTGCGAAATTGAAATCAAGCGAAGACTTACAATTGGCACACACAAACTAATGCAGATGAAACATTTGTGGCAAGACACTTGCAAGCAGACACAGATCAAACTGATCAGGACATGCATTTTCCCAGTGGCGGCGTACGGTTGTTAGACATGGGCATTAAACTAAATCAATCGGACAAAAATATCACTGCTTTTGAAATTAAGTGCTATGGAAAGATGCTGAAAATATTATGGACAGAATAAAAAACAAATAGAGAAATTTTTTGAAGCCGCTGTATATTACAGAAAATTGGCTCCTAGATATTTCAGTTCTGTGGAGAGATATAACTGCCTGGATTGAGTGATAATGGCAGGCATTGTTTCTGAAAGAAGGACAAGAGGCTGACCCCAATGAAGATGGCATCAGGACATTACAGACGGTCTGGGGATGTCTTTGCATGGCGACGTGAGCCGACTTGTCCTAATCCGAGATATATATACAGACCTACCGTGACGGAAACTATATTCTGGAAAGAATATGTCACATGATAATCACTCATATGATTAGCTAAACTATTATGAATGATTGCTGAACTGCAACTCTAACAATGAATTACAATCACTTCTAGCCTAGGGGTAAAAAACATGTGGCACATATAGCCCGACAAGCATTATCAAGTGGCCCACAACATGAGTTGTATCACAGTGTGGTATAAGAAAATCATGAACCTATACAAGGCTAAATCATTAAGGTAGAAAGGCAGATATTTAACCAAGTATTTAACTTCAGTTGTAAATAATAAACAAATAGGCAGCTGGAGTTAGGTATAAATAGACACAGTAACAGGAGAATCATAGTCTTTATCAAGTACAAATGAAGGTTTATTCTAGTCAAGACCTTGACCATCAAAATGACCTCCCCATGACACTTGGGTAATTAAAATTATCTTCATGTGGGTGGGTTATCAAAATTGTCTTCATGCAAATGGACCATCAAAATTGTGTATATGTGGGTGGGCCATCAAAATGTTTTATATGTGAGTAGGCCATCAACACTGCTTATATGTGGGTGGGCCATCAACATTGCTTATATGTGGATGGGCCATCAAAGTGTTTTATATGTGGGTGGGCCATAAAAATTGTCTACACGTGGATGGACCATCAAAATTGCCTACATGTGGTTGGACCATCAAAATTGTCTACATGTGGGTGAGTTATCAAAATTGTCATGATGTGGGTGGACCATCAAAATTGCCTTCATTAGTATTAAATCGACTAGATGTGTCGTGCAAGGGAGATTGAGTCTGAGATCCTTGCATTTGTGCTTCCTTCCTTCGGAAACATGATATAATACATTATTGAGTTCAATGACTGCATGCAGTTCAATCAATCACTCATATATAAAGGCATAAATTAGAGGTAACATGAAAAATTGAAAGAGAAAACACGAAACAAGTGTTAAAATATACAAAAAGAGAACAAGAGGTCCCATATAATACCAGCAGTATTGAAATGGATTGTACTCATGTACAACATGGATTGGAGTCTCAATGTGATAATCTAAATGAAGGGACCAGGAAGTAATGTTGAACATAACATATATGTCAACTTGATTTGGATTGGTTATATTTATCTTATCAGATTTGGAAAGTTTGCTGTGTACATTTTTATTATACGAGGGACCGTCATTATGTAACAGCAACTTTATTATAAAGTGCATGGAAGAGTATGTACAATGGAAAATCTTATTTCAGGACACAAAATGGATCTTCAGCAATACTCCATGTAGGGATTGTGATGATCGAGCAGGATAGTAATATAGCGTACAACATGGCCATCCTACCGTCGACTTGCACCGTGGAATGACAATGGAAGAACAACGAGGAGTTTTTCATTTTAAGTGGTCAGAGAGTTGAAAACTTCTTAAATCTACAGAAGAATCAAGGTTCAATATGGAGATAATTGTTTGATTCAGAGGAGAGTGTATGAATGGGTAGAAAGATTTCAAAATGGATGACAAAACGTCATTGATGAGCTGCAGCAGCGGAGACCAGCAAGCGTGGCAACTGACAATGAAACAGCAAGTTGACCAGCTAGTTCGTGGCAACAGGCGAGTCACTATAGATTAAATAGCTGTAGATTTAATTATTCATGAGTCATGGCACTGTGCACAAAATTGTCCATGATGACCTCAGTTATAGGAAAGTGTGTAGTAGATGGCTCCCAAGGCAACTGACAATGAGGTTATGGAGGCAGTGCAAAATTCAGTGCAAAAATTGGTTAAAGGTCACACCAAAAGACTTTTTTTCTACAGGGCATCCACGAATTATTGGACAGGTAGACAAAGTGTATTGCCAGGCACCGGGACTACATACAAAATAAAACACAAACAAATTTATGGTTTGCACTCTTGTAAAAATGTTATTAACAAAAGTGTTATTGCATAATGACTGCCCCCCCCCCCCCCCCTATATTGGACAAACAAATTGGTGTCTTTTATCAAAACAATGCACACACACACAGACATTACCCCTCACCCTACATCCCTAATCTAGGAGATGAGGTGTAAATCGAGAGCAAGTTTGGTTTGCAATCCTGACATACCGGGTTTAAAATCCCTTTGTGTCCAGTTTGACTAGACATGTCAGGGATTGCTCTCAATATGATCACTTCTCCACATACAGAAAGGATTGGCAAAACTACTGTACTGCAAAACTGGCATATTGGAACACATTACAAACAGATACATCCTACACACTTGTGCATCCACTAACTAATACGTTCATACTACAAATAGATAAACGCATGACTATTCATCCTTATATTACCTAAAAGACTACGATCTAAGGCTGAAAGGGATGTGCCTTTGTCAGTAGAATCCAGAAAGGCAAACCTTTAATCAAACAAAAAATCCCAAATTTTTTGAAATTCTTCTACTTGGAATGCAAAGTATTTTTGTTGTTGTTTGTTGTTATATGCCAAGCTTCAACAAGGTTAGTATGGCAACATAACCAAGAGTAAAATAAAGTTTTAGATACGTACGATTTGTGACATAAATATTTCCTACATTTCTATGCCTCACCCTTTTATTTTTTTATAACTTGATTTTACATAGTATCTGAACATGTGTATCAGGTTTATTTTGTTTGTATTTTATTATTCGTTTATTGATCCAGTTTACAGGTATTTTTCTAAAGATATTAACAGGTATTAAATAGGATATTTATTAGATTTACATAAACTGGATGGAAATATATATTTATTATCAATATAACAAATAAATTAAACGCAAAACACGTCTTATATAAATAAAATTATAACAATAATAGGATAAATAACACAAGACGGCCGATAATAAGTTTTTGTAACCAATGTCAACATATTTGCACATTTAAGTCAATGTGGGTGCCCTTTTCTAATACATGGATTAGTCAAACTTTGTTAGCATGTTAATTTTCTTCAACGTAAGACTGCACAATCATCTGGTACAGGTTTTGTACATATTTAATAGATAATGGCAATAATCCCATAACCACACAATATTGAGTGATCAGTAAAAAATATGCTCAAATGAGACGGTTACAAGGAGGCTGCGGGTCTACATTGCTCTTCTGTTTTAGTTCATTATAGATGCCGCCAGTCCATGTATTTGCCGGGAATTCACACTAGTCGACGACTTACACTTGTGTTCACGGAAACGTGTTGTTTTCTATTTGGACTGGTTAGTTCGTTTGTTTTGTGTGTTTTCTTCTATTCGATTATCCTGGAATGGACATCGGCTATGTGAATAGCACTACGCTTAAGCATGTGTCATATTTCACGGTCTAGTTCACCCGGCTGAACTTCACGAGACTGGCGCCCTTCGCCCTGGCTGGGGACAGTGTCAGCTTTGTTGTATTAAATTTAGACACAACTATAATGAACTGCCCCCTGGAGAGAGGTGGGCTCTGTCAGGTGTGTAGCGGCCCAAGACACACCGTTGTTGTATGGCGGTAGCTGGTACTACAAACTGCAATAACGGTGCCTCAACAACCTTCTAGGTTATGGGACTGATGATGATGATGATAAGGAGAAATAATATCAGACCAACATGTTCTGTCCTGTGCAATTTGAATACATTTCGCGACTGATAAACTTCTTTTTTTCTTTTTTTTTTATGTTCCTGCTTTGTTTTTCAGTGTCAGAGATCTCTGGAATGAGCTCAACTTTGTGCCTCTTGTACAGTTCGATTCACTGCCTCTGATATTTCTGTAATCTACAATGGTTACACTTCAGTTTTACATAGGAATGAATCAGTTGACGTTGATAATCAGATTTACTGCAACCCCACCACAAATGAACGTAAGTCAGAAAATAAGTCACAAATGACTATTTAAAAAAAACCTAAATGAGATACGAATTTGAGAACCATTTATTATTGCACTTACATTGTCCCTTATTTCTCAACATAATTTCCACCAACATTGAAATACTTATTCCATCGCTTTATCAGTGCACCAAAACCTGCAGCAAAGACGTTTTGGTTTGCTGTTTCAGCCATATTTGCACTTCACGTTCAACCTCTTCATTATTTGTGAAACATCTCCTGCTAAGGTGACATCACGCATTATGCTGTAGGCTATAGCTTGCAAACACCCTATTGCAGTTACTACACTGTCTATCGTTACTCGCCAATCAGCTCAAATCATCTCCCCTACCTAGGGGACGGCGTGGCCTAGTGGTTAAGTGGCACAGCTCACAACCAGAAGGTGCTGGGTTCGATCCCCAGCACCGACCGTTACCCCGGGGAAGCAAACCCTTAGAAAATGCAGGAGGAAGCAGACCCTTACATAAAATGCATGCTGAAGTCGGATACACTGGGCCGACAGGCGCAAAATAAAAACCACAGTGTAACGCACACACGCCTTGTGGAATAGATAAATAAGGCGAACGCAAAAAAAAAAAAAAAAAAAAAAATCTCCCCTACCTGCCTCGCAATCTAAACAGGATGACCAGGTCAGGCTTCATCAACAATTTTATAGCATTCTTAAGAAAATGTATCGACCCAGTTATGCACCGCTTAACGTGACTAACACTTCTCACCGTAAACAGAAAGTATTTCCTGATGAATGTTCTTTGCAGAAATAAAACCAAAAAAATAGCACTTGTCCTTTGATTGTACACTCTGGGAGCACAGACACAATTTTATATCTGAGCTGCGCATATGCATGCGACAACTAGCATCCGTTACTTACAGTAATCACAAAGCTGGATATTGCTGCCACCTAATGATACCTTTAGAAACTGCCTACTACATTATTCAGCTATCTCATATCAGTTTGTGACCTCTTTACTGACTAACCCCTATACAAAGTGTAGGTTCTTTAACTGTCTACTCCCAAGCCTGTCTGCCATATTCAGCACTATATATTAGTCACAGTGGTTATACAATGGTTGCTTATTCCACAACCACTGGCATTCTATAGCCAAGGTAATGGTAAAAGTTGTTCAATGTTCCAGTGTTTCCAAACTTGATATCAGAGAAGAGTCATGTGGTGGTCTGCTAACCAAATCTAGATTTTAAGATTAGGTTTTTGTGTGTAGGTTTTTCACCATGTTGGGCGATGAAGGGTTAAGAAGTTGTGGCAAATTGTCATTGGTATCAAGGGTCCCTGATTTGGAAAAGGTTGGGAACCGCTGCTATATTAGATACACCACAAAGTGTGGAAACTTCCTTATGCTAGACATTCATATTTATAAGCTGGAGTTATCAACTTACTTTCTCTGAGCCTTAACTCAGAGCTCAGTTAGATATCACATTTTACAGCTAGGTCTAGGGGAAAAAGACTAACGCCTGGTCAGGCAAGATAGACTGATCAGACATGTTAGTCAGGGTCAGGCAAAACATACTGGCTAATTATCCTCACCTTGGCTTCCTAGTAGCCCTCCCTGGAAATGGTCTGTTTTCATATCAGCCTGGCTAACGAGGTGACGGATCGACATGATCCCCTTAGTAGTGAGCAACACGCAGATGAAGTCATGATAGCACAATCGCCTGGAGGACCCCGTTCCACTTTCATCAGTATACTCAGGATGTGAGGAAAGCTACAACAATCTGCCACTTAATGTCCTTTTCAGGGCGCACAAAAAAGTAACCTTCTCATTGTTAGAATTTGAAAACAACAACAACAGCAGTAGGGTCAAATTGAGCTTACAATTTTTGCTCAGAAACCTGGTCACTTTTTTGGTAAGACAGGTGATGTTACAGCTCTACTGTGTAGGTACTACTGAATTTATGCTAGACTCAAGATCAAATATCAAACAATGTCATTAAGTTGGCCTACTTTTGTTATGGTACAAAAATCATTAAAAACACAAACAAAATATAAATCTCCATGATTCTTCAGGTGCTCAACTCTTTTCAGCTTGACAGCGCCTTATACGTCTGATCAGAAATCGTAAAGTTGAACTAATCCTTCTAGAGCAGGTCGTTGTCTTCAGACTTCGCACTGGCCACAATAGACTGAGGTACCACCTATTCAACAAATTGAAGATAGGTGGTACCGACGAATGCCCGTGCGGTACCGGTAAAATGACCGCTGAACATCTGCTGCAGAACTGCCCGACATACGAGGATCAGAGAGAGCAGATGTGACCATCACCAGTGGAACTGCAAGACAAGCTCTATGGCAGTGGCGACAGCCTCGGATGACCGCCGCTTTTTTCGAAAAAATAATGGTTACTGTCTGACTGCGTACGAAGAAGAAGAAGAAGAAGAAGAACTAATTCTTCTGAATACCACGGCAAGCACGAGAGGCCAAGAGCCAAGGATCCAGATTCCCAGGAAATTCTAAAATATGCTAGGAAGACAACATATGACAATCCTTGAGAGGCCAAGAGTCAAGGATCCAGATTCCCAGGACATTCTAAAATATGCTGGGAAGACAACATATGGTAATCCTTGAGAGGCCAAGAGTCAAGGATCCAGATTCCCAGGACATCCTAAAATATGCTGGGAAGACAACATATGGCCATCCTTGAGATACCAAGAACTGGACTAAAATCAGGCCAGAAGAAGGGTCGCAGATAAAACGTTATGGAACTGACAGTTCTCTACACCTCAGGGTAGATGAGAAGTGACTAAGTAAGTAAATTTATTAAAATGTTCCACTCTACAAATATGTGTACCCTCCATGACGGACCAAATGGCTAGTGTTGAGGTTGGAAAGAACAGGCTTACTGTACTCTACTATGATAGTTGTAAATGGTGACAATAGAAGGCAATGCATGGGGTTAACAATGCCATCATCATATAAAATAAAGAGTTATTAAAACAACAGCTACAATATAGCATATAACTGCTTTGATACATGCTTCCTGCAAGGAGGTAAAATGCAGAGGTGGTTCCATGCTCCTATTTGAAATAAAGAGAAGGATGATGATAAAATAAGTGTACACTGAAAGTTCATGAATTGTAATGACATTTTCAAAGAGTATGTATATTTTACCATCTCCTGTCGTTTTCTCAAATTGAAAGAAAGAAGTTGT
The DNA here is from genome assembly GCA_036924085.1 of Ariolimax columbianus. Lineage (NCBI taxonomy): Eukaryota > Metazoa > Mollusca > Gastropoda > Stylommatophora > Arionidae > Ariolimax > Ariolimax columbianus. The sequence continues at coordinate 20,682,551 of JAVGWX010000011.1, forward strand.
TCAGATTAGCATTTTCAGTATGTTGGATAAGGACAGTAGTTTTGGCTTGCGCTATATCCACATTTAAAAAGGTAATCAAATAGCAGTCACTGCTGCCGGGGATGAAGTGTTTGAGACTTCACTGGATGAGGCCACATCTTGTTTTTGAGGTGGGGTGGTCAATTTCCTTCCCCGCTGCCTTTTCTTCCCTATCAGAAATATCTATTGAGAATTGGGTTGACTACACGGTACTGGTAGCAGGGGTTAAAACATGTACTTTTACCATCAAAAGTGAGTGCTCAACCCCTATGCTAATCAGACACCATGTTTAAATAGGTTGTTTAGTCTATGTCGAACCATGTGGATTTCAGAACACCATAACTGGAAGAGCAAAATAGAACCACTGCACTAAAATTTACATGTAAAAAAAGACAACCAAGGAGGGTTGTGTATGGAATTTCTAGAAGAACATTAAAAAGGTCTATGCATGGGCTGGTAATCTCATCATATAAAACACAGTGCAATAGAAACTACTACTAAAAGAGCACATAAATAAACTGGTGCTGTTAAGATCTTATGTAAGATGAGGAGCATATCTAATGGTCAATTCTGTACCAACTATACAGGGCTGAAGATGCAGCATACTGAATGAGTTGACAGCAGCCTCATAGCTGACTGCTTGCATCAAGAGTCAGCGAACCAGAGTTGACCAAGACCCTATTCTGCCTACAAGCTGTGGTCCTGGAAACAGAATGCACTAGTGTAGTCTGGCCAAGAGAATAGGGATTGTAGTAAAAGCGCAATTTCAGTAGCCAAAAAAAGCAAGCAAAAACTGGATGTTTCAGGCCAAAAGGCACAAATATTGCAGCCTCGCTGTAAACTACGACATAACTTGACGTCTTTTCAGGATGAACGCAGAAGAAAAAAAGATTGCAACTATACAGCTAAGGTTCAAGCTCTAGAACAAGCTGCGCCACTGTGATCAAGAGATAAGGCATTCGCCTCTCAAAGTGATGAACGGAAACCGCGAGGATTCGAGCCCCGCAGGTTTTAAACGACTTCTGTTCTCAAAGGAGGTGGGACTAGAGTGCCTGCATCCTGAATTACCTCCAGCCGTCTCGACTTATCATCTTACCACTGGCCCAAGGTAATTCAGAACCATATAGTGAGGTTAATGACCAGCACAGTTTCTTCCTCACTATAATCCAAATACAGCACAAGTTACATCATCAAGACAAAACTGTCTGATAATGTCGCCACCATCACTTGTGATGGGCAACTAACATTATTTTCTCTTTTAATAAAGCAAGCTGCTAATATGATACACAACAGCAATTGGGACAGACATTTGGTAGTTGTGGTGATAGGCACATTATTTGTTCTGCAAACTCTCAAGAGAGGTAAACTCCTACTTCTAAGGAATGAACTTCTTTTTCTCTGCGTTCAGGATCTTTTTGTCATGCTTTATCTGCAGGCCAGTCGCTATGATGAATTCTGAAGTCTTCACTAGGAAGGAATGAACTAAGTTAGTTAGCTGCCATGAAACGAACTGTACTTTAGTGGTTACCATCTCATTGTGGTGTACCCAGGAATGAAGAAAAGGCAGACAAAATGGGAAGGATAATATGAACAGAAATAAAATTAAATCACATACTTTGAGACAATGAGAGCTATCCAGTATGCTAAAAGTGATCAGACAACAACTACTAGACTGGTAGCAACAGATCACCATTCCTCAGCACAGAGCATAACAACTAAATAAACACATGTATGTGCTTTATATGTCTGTTTCATCACTGTAGACGGTGTAGAAATCAATAAGACAACACACACTGAGAAAGAATTTGTGCATGTTTTCTACAAGGAGGCCACAACTGTACTGAAATTGGTCCCATGTCCCCAATAGAGCCAGAAAGTCAGGATGCTGATATTCAATAAATATCAATAAACTCTTTCTTTGATAAAAACACTACAAAGATACACTAAAATGATGTTATAAAAGAAGAAAGATATAAAATGCATTGCAATAATACATGTATAATTGGTTTTTAAATATTGCATTTGATTTTAATAAGTGATACTTCAAAAAGTAAAATAATTGAATGTATTTCTTTCTCAATCAAAGTAGTTTATCCTTTCTCTTCCTTCTCTCTGTGTCTCTTCCTTAAAAAAACAAAAAACGATCACTTTCATATATATATATATATATATAAATACTTCCTTTCTCTCCAATTTAACTTACATATAAATACATTTAGATTTTATAAACTAGAAAATAATGGCAGACAAAAATTGCTCATTACTGCTTCCAGCTACTATCTCTCCCTCTCTCTCACATACACAAATGTAAACATCAAACCATCTACATTACACTCTTAGCTCTCTCCATCTAACATACACAATCCACATGCATAATGAGTGTTCACACACTAGATACAATGATAGACACATATACAAACAAGTATACATTAGACCATATATATATATATATATATATATACACATCTCTCTTTCAATCATATGCTCAAAAACATCAACTCTTTCAAATAGAAACAAAGGCAGATTAAAAGTGTAAAACACTGCATCAACTGTTGTCTCCCCTGTCACTCTTTCCCTCTCTCACAGTCTAGTAAATATTTAACCATCACTGACTTTCTCTTAATTACTTTACCTTCTCTCACTATCAACTTTTCAATTCCTTAACACGTAAACCTACATTAACAGCAAAAAAATGTTAGGACACCCACAATATTTCTTCTTATCTCTGAGTAGAGAGATCAGACACCCAGTGCAGTGGCGTGCACGTTAAAAATATCTTAGCAGTTGGAAATTGAAAAGAGCAGGCCTAACTGCCGCTGCTCGGGCATAATTCAAGTTAAAAATCTACCCAAATTACTCTAGGGATATTCGACCCACAGAGAATATGTCACAAAAAATGGACTGTGTGGCTTTAACTTCAGGTCTTGGTTATGTGGTTAGCGGAGCGGCTTAGACGGCACCTGACAGGCTGCGGGTCTACCTTGCTCTTATTTACTATTCCCCCTCTACCAGTCTCAAATAGGCGATCGTATATTCCAGGGGCTAACAGATGCTGGGATTGACCTGGCAAGTCACCAGTGTAATGCTTATTAGACTAGCATAAATATATATCCCCATTTATCTCATGTATTCTAAGGCTTATTAGAGTAGCATAAATATAAATCCCCATTTTCCTCACCTATTGTAACTCTCACCATCTTATAGCGTATTAGAGTAGCACAAATATATATCCCTATTTATAGTAGTTGTCCATCACAAGTGATGAAGACCACTCTCTTTGTTCAGCCGTGTGGACAGTCGTATCTCTTGCTGTGTCCGCTGAAATGGGTGACTTGCGCGGAGATTAGGATTAAAGTGAGGAAGAAACTGCGCCTTTTGTCAACCTCACTCACAGAGCCTAAGCTACCTTTTGCCAGTGGCAAGACATTCATCGAGACGACTGGAGATAGCATAGGATGCAGATTTACCCGCAGGGTAGAAAGGTGGGAAGGCATCTAACGCAGTTTGTCGTGCCTTTTCGATAACCACAAGAGGTCGTATGGACAACACTCAGCGTGTGAGTGAGTCTGGCATCTCTCCCCAGCTGTATGCAGCTCATCATAGTAGCATCTAAAATTCCCACACGCCAAATTCGTGAAGTTGAACCGGCAGAACTAACCCGTGAAACACGACAGAGGTATAACTGGTTTAAGCGTAGTTCCATTCACTGATTCAGCCGGCGTCCAGACCAGGATAAACGGATGGAAGAAATCACAAAAAAAGAACGAAATAACAAGTCCCGACGGAAAACAACACCACGGTTCCGTGAACACAAGTGTAAGTCGTCGACTAGTGTGAATTCCAGGCAAATCCGTGGTCTGACGGCATCCATAATGATCCAAAACAGTAGAGAAATGTAGACTCGCAGCCAGTTATGGCGCCATCTTTGCCAGATTTTTCCCTATTTATCTCACGTATTATAAAGCTTTTTAGAGAAGCATAAATATAAATCTCCATTTACTTCACCTATTGTAACGCTCACCAGGGAACGGTGTGGGCTAGTGGTTAAGTGACACGGCTCACAATCTAAAGGTGCTGGGTTCGCTGCTCAACACAGCACCAGCCATTACCCGGGGAAGCAAACCATTAGAAAATGTGGGAGGAAGCAGACCCTTACATGAAATGCATGCAGAAGTCGGATGCACTGGGCCGACAGAAGCAAAATAAAAACCGTAGTGCAATGCATACCACCTTGGGGAATAGAGAAATAAAGCAACGCAAAAAAACAAAAACAATTAACACTCACATCTTATATCTTATTATATGGCCAATTTTCACCACATTTCACACAGAGTTTGGTTTGAAATTTGTTATCATTATGTTTAATAAAGAATTAAAACCAAAAAGAAATGATCATATCTAGCAGAACATTAATACAATAAAATATTGAACACATGCAAGATTTGTACTTGCAAAAAAATATTGTTTGAAATAAAGGAACTTGCGCTTGGCTTCTTAATTTTTTCACAAAATTGTATTTCCTTTGCAATATACCAAAGAGCCATGAATAATTTGGTATGGATAGCAATGTGTCTTATATTAGTGATTTTGAATATAGCTAATGATATAGCAATGCCCAAGTTTCAAAGAATAATTTAATTGGGATACAGAAGCTTTAAGTTTAAGTAACTCAACTTAACTTAACTTCATTATACTGGTTTAGAAAACTATACAACCAATTGATTTCACTCAACTGATACTGAAAATACTATGAGCATCAATCTATTTTTGAATGCATTAACTGACTCTGCTTCCACTACATCCTGTGGCAATGCATTCCAAGAATTCACCACTATCTCACTAACAAAATGTTTCCTAATATCTAATTTAGACAATTCCTTAAACAATTTGTAGCTGTGACCTCTTGTTCTTGTAGCCGGTCATACTTTGAAAACCTTAGTATAATCCAATTTATCCTTTCCATTTATTAATTTATAAACTTGTATTAAGTCATTAAGTCACCTGAAATTCTTCTCTGTTCGAGACACTGAAGACCAATTTTTTTTAGTCTTTCCTCATGACTATAATTCTGAAACCCTGCAATCACTTTATATTATTACTATAATTCTGAAAACCTGTGATCGTTTTTGTAGCTCTTTTTTTGTATCCTTTCCAGCATGTTTATATCCAATCTATGATATGGACTCCACACCTGAATACAGTACTCTAATTTAGGTCTCACTAATGATTTATATAACTTGACTATTACTTCCTTGCTTTTATGTGAAATGTTTCTTTTTGTCATGCCCAACATGGCATTATCCTTTTTAACTGCCACCTGGACTTGATCTCGCACCTTTCCTGTATGAGCTATTATAGGTCTTAGGTCTCTTTCCTTTTTTATTTTCCCAATATTGTTCTCTCCCATCCTGTAATTATATTCATTATTGGATCTTCCCATGTGGATGACTACATTTTTCTACATTAAACTCCCTCTGCCAGTGTTCAATTATAATTTCATGGGGGATAGCTGGGTATTCACAAATAATGTAATGGGGTATTCAAAATCTATGTACCCACGACCAACATAATGGGAACCTCTATACATAACTGGTTGCTGATAATTGTATGCTCAAAGATGCCTTTGTAGAAAATTACCAAAGCCTTTTAGAAAAACCACCTTTGATGATGACAATTACAACTTGCATTATTGTATATAAAATATGAAATATGTTTATTTTTACAAAAACCAAAGACAGCATTTTTTAAAAGCTGTTTTTTGTTTCTGTTGCTGCTAATAAATTTTAGTTTAATTATTTTTATTTTCCCATTGACCAAAACAAATTACGAAAAAGGTAGTCATTAAATTTAATTAGCAATTTAAAAATTACAAACTCTGCTCTAACGCACATAAATTAATTTTAAAACAAAAACAAACAAAATAAATTCTCTAGATTTTTCTGTCCAAATTTAAGAATAAAAACTTTATAAATAAAACTCTACATAATATAAATTAAGAGCTGAATTTAAATTCCAGAACACTCTAAATGTAAAATTATAACAGAACATCTGTACTGACTGACCATTATCTGTAGATCATCTCAAATTCACTAGCCAACAACCTGAAAATACATATGTCAACATGTAATTGAACGGTCATCAAAACGTAGGATCTAAAAAAACGGAAGTTGGGCATTATACAAGTCATTTTTAATGACTAAATCAATGGGTTTTCAGAGCAGAAACAATGTTTGTAACAAAATAGAAAATATCAATGAAATGTCACATTTTACTATTTATTTGGCCCCAAGTGTTATATCCAGGGGTAGAATTGAGGATGAGCTCACAATTCTAAGGAAATGCTCTAAGGCATGACCACAAATAACCTCTGACAGAAAAAATCACATGTCCAGTTTTTCTTACAGCATGACGTTTCCATTAACAGAAGAATAGAGGTTGTAAATCTCTGGAACCGTACAAGCAGAATGCTCTGAGAAGACAACGATTGTAATACATAAGTGGTAATTCATCTAAGAACTTAACTTCAAACTACCAGCTACCTTTGCAGATATAGTCTGATGACAGCCAAAGGCTAGGGAAAGTTAACAAAAATATAAAGATTTGCTGAAAACAGATGGACCAGGCTTAAAGGAACCGATTTTGAAGTCCAACTATAAACAGGTTTGTTGCAACCATTTGGCTACTGAATTTGTCCTTATTCAGACCTCCGGATGGTTTGAGTTTAAATCCACTGCCGCAAATGTATATACACTGACATCTGAGCAGTAGTTTTTTTCTCTTTATTCAAGGACACAAGTAATATATTGACAAATGAAAAGAACCAAAGCTCACACCACTTGTAACAATGGTAGCTACAGTTCTCTATAAAGCTTTGTTTCTTTCTAAGCTGTTTCCATCTCTGCTGACATATTCTGTAGTCGTCCATGCTGCAACATCTCATGTCCCATCTGGATGTCAGGGATGGCATTCTGGTAGTTGTATGCCCCTCCAAAGACGGTATGTTCACCACTGTTGTTATTGTCCACACTGGCAGCCACAACTGTTACCACCATCATATCTGGAATTGTCTTGCCACCAGCTGGGATTTCTGCACCTCCAAGGAGGTCCACACCTGGGTCAGGCAGCTTCTCATTCTTGTCAGCTATGGACTTGGACATTGGGCAGGAATCTGTGCTCTCCCATGGCATAGGTCGGAAGTCGTCACAGTGATCTTCTTGCTCAACAGACATAAGCATTCTTGATTTTACTGAAATTGAACACACAAAAATAAATATTTAAATATAGCTTTGATAATAAAAAGGTTTGGACACGCAAAGTAAGAGTAATAAAAAGGTAAAAGTAAACCGCAACTGAGGATGAAGTATTTTTTATTCCTCTTCTGCGTTTGTCCTGAAAAGGTTGTTGTGCTGCAGGTTACAGCAAGGCTACAGTATTTGTGATATCTTTGGGCTAGAAACATCCTATTTCAGCTAATTTTTTTTTGGGTACCAGGTTTGCCTTTCCACTGTGATCCCTATTCTCTTAGCCAGACTACACCAGTGCAGCCTGCTTCCAGGACCGCCACTTGGATCCAGAATGGTTCTTGTTCAGCTGTGGTTCACTAACCCTGACACAAGCAGCCAGCTATAAGTTGCTGGCTGCTGTCAGCTTTCACTGCTGCATCTTCGGACCCAAGATAAAGTATTTAACTCTTGTGTCACCAATGGTGAAAAAATTAGCTCTAGGGCATTGTGTGTCATTTTTTCTACATTATTTCAAAGCATATTAATCATAGATAGCCAAACCTGCCTATCGTAGAAATCGGCTGGACATACTACTCAATTGATTGTAGAGAGTTCGACTTCTGTCTTGTCTGGTTTAAAAACAATAACGATTTTGAAATTTGTTTTAGACTTCTGGAAATGTTTTCTTCTGTTTTTCGCTTGAATTTGAAGATTCACACATTATTGAAAATGGGGAAGTTAAGTTTCCACAACGCATTTTTCCGAGGTAGATCTGTTTAGTTTATTTATGTAGATACAATAATTATGTTTATAGTGGAAATTGACGATATGGCCATCTTGTAAATATTGATAATCCATTTTCTGTGTAATTTTAATTTAATTTTTTTGAGGCAAGGCATGCCGAAAGCAGGTGAGTCTATATGTTTGTACTGTTTTTAAACACTTTCACCTTAATATTCTTGTATCTCAGAAACTAAGACACACACAACAAAAACAACAACACTAACACGTTATTTATTCATTTATGTCTATACACACAACAAAATCATATCTATAGACCAACAAATAAAATGGTTACAAGCTCTCAAAGTCAACAACCATAGTAAATTGTGACATGCTTAAAAAAATAATGTGGCAACATAAAAGTTAATAACTGCATTGTTTAAGGTCTCAGCTTTTGTGACGTGCACTGGCCAGTGTCCTTCTTCATTGCCTTGCTTTCAATAACAATAGCTAATTCTGTTACCCATATACAGCTGGGTGTACTGAACCATGAAAATCAAGGTTACACAAATAACAATAAAAGCTTCAGAATGCCCTTTCAACCTGAAATCATAGTCTTTTAGGTGATATAAGGATGTATTAGCCAGTGTATGTATCTGTTTGTAATGTGTTGTTCTGTGCTCTTCTATAACAGTTTTGCAGTACAATATTTTGGCAATCTTTTCCACGTGGAGAAGTGGTCATACCAAGAAAAATCCCAACAGGCCAAATCAAAATGAATATGAAACGATTTCAAACCCGGTTTGCACTTAATTTACACCCCTACACCACGCACTCCTTCGTCTGTGTGTATGTGTATACATTGACTCATTTGTTCACTGATATAATGTGCAGTCTGAATGTTAAATGATACTTTGATTAGTAGAAGTAGTTATGGTCCACCCATTTGGTTTTAAGACGACCACATTTATACATGACTCCGTTTTCTAAAACAGGACATGAGAATGAAAATTAATTCATATTTACAGAAAAAACAGCTTGATAAAAGGGTACATTAAAGCAAACCATACCAACAAAAATAGACCATTTGTCCTTACCAAAGAGAACCATACAAATATCAACAAATATACAAGACCTAAGTTACAAGGTGTATTTTAATTTAGTTTTTATCTAGTAAAGGTAAAGGTCAGTTCCATGGCAACAATTGCCATCTGGCATGACGATAACTCTTCATGTGCTAAACCGCAGCCTATGTGAGCTGAGGTGGCCAGTTCCCTTCCTTATTGTTTTTAGCTTCTCCAACTCATACGTCAGGTACCCATTTATAACTAGATCGACTGGAGGAGTGGTCGTACCATGCATGAACAACAGCCCTGCTTTTTTTCTGTCTGTCCATGAACTCAGTCACTGGCATGCTGTAATCCCAGTCTAGTAAGTCAACTCACAGTCGACTAGGCCAGCGTTTCCCAACCTCTGGTCTGCAGACTGGTGGCGGTCCGCAGAAATTTCTAGCCGATCAGCGAAAAGTTATGGCGGCTTAACCCCTTCATGGAAGACATCAACTTACACCCACTTAATAGTCGTGAAAAAGAAAACCTGATCGAGTTGTCTTTTGATGTCACTCTGTTGTCAAAACATAAAATGCAATTATTGTCTCTCAATTTTTGATATCACTGGAAAACAAATATCCTATATATATATATATCTTTACTTTACTAACTATATATATATATATATATAGTTAGTAAAGTAAAGATCCTGTCACGCAATGCTGCACATTGGACATATAGTGTTAGGTCCATATTATTTTGTAACCTACGGCACATAATGGATGATGCATCACGCCGGCTGCCTTTACTGCCCAGATTTTTCTGGTACCCAATTTCTGTGGCTGGGTCAACCACAGTAGCTGGTTTGCGATCAGAAAAACAAAATCCCGCACCTACTGGGTATTGAACCCTGATCGCCTGACTATATATGACTGATATATATATATATAGTTACACAACTATCAAATTGTTGATTGTTATTTTGACTACCTATTTGTATGAGAAGACTTTTTCAACCTCTGAGTGATCCAAATCAAACAAGGAAACAGAATAGATTTCAATGCAGCGATTCGTCTCTCAGAAACAACGCTGTAGCCAGGGTTATCAAATATTTCCCAATAAAATAAACAGCAACAAATTGCGCACAAACTTTATTTTAATAAAATATTACTTTCTTAGAAACAAACTATTTTTAGTATTTGTATTTCTTTTCAGTTTCTGGTTATTTTAAACCACTAAAAAAGTTTCATTTTAAAATATTAGATATAAAAAATTATACACAAAATACTATATAAATAACGGTTTTTATTTCTGTTTGAGCTATGAAAGAAAAATGTTTCTGAGTAATGAGATAAGTCACCCGTGTGCAGTGACGTGCATGTTACAAATCCTTTGGCAGTTGGAAATCTAAAACAGTCGATGCTCTGGGAAAATTCAAGTTAAAAATCATACTAAAATTATTCTAGGGATTCTCACCCCACAAAGAATATGTCGCAAAAAAGGGACTGTGTGGTTATAACATCACGTCTTGGTTTTGTGGTTAGCAGAGTGGCATAGATGGTGACTGACAGGCTGCGGGTTAACCTTGCTCTAATTAATCCTTCAACCACCACCAGTCCCAAAAAATAAGAGATCGTATATTCAAGGGGATACCGGGATTGACCTGGCAAGTCACCAGCGAATTTTTGTCTGCCAAAAAAATATGAAACAAAGGAGTTTACACCTCCCCACGATGTCTAGCGACACAATTGTACTGAAGATAAATATACATATGTTGCATGGTCCTGACCATTTTTTGGGCTTGATGTCTTTGGTTTCCCATTCATCATTTCCATAGCCTTCCTACTCGATTGTTTATAGCTTAATTCCTTTTCTTGAATGGTGTTGAATAGTATGCATTAAACTATTACTACTTCTAGAGAAGGAAGAATAACGTCTGGTCAGGCAAAACATACTGATCAGACACGTTAGTCAGGGGGGTCAGGCAAAACATACTAGCCAAGACTCTCACCTTGGCTTCCTTGTAACCCTTCCTGGAAACGAGCTGTTTTCATGGCAGCATGGCTAACAAGGTGAGGTATCGATGTGATCCCCGTAGCAGTGAGTGACACGCAGATGAAGTCAAGCATAGCGCAACCGCCTGGAGGACCCCAGCCCACCTTCCTCAACATGCTCGGGATGTGAGGAAAGTTGCGGCAACCTGCCACTTAACGTCCTTTTTAGGGTGCACAAAAGAGTAATCCTGCTCATTGTGGGCATTCAACAACAAAATACTTCTTCCCAGGTCAGGTCAGGTCAGGTCATCCCGTAACCGGTGAGGTCGTTGGGGCACACATGAAGACATCCTCACAACTCCACGCCATCCCTCTCTGTCAGAAGCCGCTACCTGTGACTCTTCTGGTCGGAGACTGGTCCATTCTTTTATGTTGTCTTCCCATCTCTTTTTGGGCCGGCCTCTTCGTCGTCTGCCATGCACCTTCCCGTGGAGGATTGTGTTTGCAAGACCATTTGATCTCGATATGTGACCGTACCAAGTGAGTTTCCTTCTTTTGACAGTTGCCAAGAGATCTTCGAAAGGCCCTATTGCCGTCGTAATTCTATTTCAGATTTCCTCGTTTGTAACTCGATCTTTGTACGTGACGTTTAAAAGTCTTCGGAAACATCTCATCTCCAAGGCCTGTATCCTTCGTTAAAGGTCAGCTGTAACTGTACATGTCTCACACGCATAGAGAAATATTGACAGGACCAGTGTACGCATTAATCTGATTTTCGTGCGTAGTGCTAACCGTTTATCTTGCCAGATTTTGTTAAGCCGTGCAAGCGCCGCTATTGTCTGTGCTATTCTGGCCAATACTTCACATTTTGATCCTTCATCACTGACAATCGGCCCAAGATATTTAAAACGATCAACTACTTCGAGTTCTTGACCGTTTGCTTTTATCTTGCCGTTGAAGCCCGTAGCGTTGTTTGTCATTAGTTTTGTCTTTCCAGCTTTTATCTCCATACCATAGTCAAGAGCTGTTTCCTCGAGCCTTCTGACCCATTCCTGGAGCTTCTGAACTTCTGAACCCGCCAACCCGTCGATATCATCTGCAAAACGAAGGTTAGTAATCGTTCGGCCCCCTATCTTGACAGTACCAACGTGACCTCCAAGTGCCTCACTCATAATTCCTTCAAGGAATATATTGAAAAGAGTTGGAGAGAGTGTACACCCCTGTCTCACACCAACTGATGTGTGAAACCAGTCTCCTCGCCTCCCATTCACAAGAACTGCACTAGACGCCTTGTTATACAGGTGTTCAAGGACAGTTATAATATTTCCGTTGATATTATACATCCTCATGGTTGCCCAAAGCGCATTATGCCATACCCTATCAAACGCCTTCTTAAAATCCACAAACACATGATACAGTGTTTGCTGCTGTTCTAGATATTTCTCGCTTAGCAGCCTTAAATTAAATATCTGTTCTGTAGTGCTTCTTCCCTGTCTGAACCCTGCTTGCTCCTCAGCAATAATGTTCTCTGCTTGGGGTTTCAATCGGTCGAGGATTAATTTAAGCATGACCTTGCTAGGGTGGCTAATGAGGCTTATTGTTCTGTAATTTTGGCACAGCTTTAGGTTTCCAGACTTATGTAGCGGTATAACTATAGATTTCGTCCATAAGTCCGGCCAGTTTCCTGTCGCCCATATTTTGTTACAGATGTGTGTCGGGCCTTCCACCACTACCTCTCCACCTGCTTGTAAGAGCTCTGCTGGTATATTGTCCACGCCGGCCGCCTTCCCTCTTCTCAATGTCTTTACCGCTGCAATTACCTCTTCCTTCGTTATCAGTTGGTTATCCTCTATATTTGTTGGTGTTGGGGGGAATGTTTTCTCAGGTTTGTTTCGCCCTTCATAGTTGTATAGCTCGGAACAGTACTCTGTCCATCTTGCCAGTACATCATTTCCATCAATGAGACAGAAATGATGCTAAAGGAGCATACAAGGTGGTCAAAGAACTGGTAACACCAAGACAAAGCAGGAACCTTATGATTCATGATAAAAACGGCAAGTGTCTCATTGAGGGAAATGATGTACTTCTACTCCTCTCATTATTGCCTTTCGATTTAACATGTATATTTATAATCATACTCTTTTCAGAATAAGCATTTTTGTTTCTTGGATTGTCAGGATTTTTTATGTCTTCTTTCCTGATCCCCTAGTTCACATTAGACTGCAGTGGATAGTTTCTACCAATCCACATTTTTCGCCATCTTCTCAAGCTATTGCCTTGAGAACCCAGTTGTCCTCACTGCCTCCTTAATTGACTTATATTTTGTGCTCTCTGGCCTCCCCACTCTTTCCCTCTACCGTGAGTTTCAATACAGCCCGTGTCTGGCTATTTTGTTAGTTCTATCCTCAGATGTGCCTACTGTCCATTTACATTTTCTTTCTCCCTTGAAAAGATTCACAGCACTAACTTATTATGATAGTTGCTGCCCTGGGCTGATAGTTGTATATCTAAAAACCAGAAAGCAGTGACTCGGTGGATACCATTACACTGTAACATAAAGGAAAACATTGAGGATGGCAGTCTAGCTAAAGAGGTAGTGAAACTAATATAGGAACAATACTATGAAGAAACAAAAGCCATAATAACAGAAAAATATAATGTAAAGTGGCAGAAAGAACACCCCAAACACCACACAGATGATGGATACTACCAACTGCCCAGAAAAGACCATATTATCATATTTTGTCTCTGAACTGGCCACAACAGAATGAGACATCACATGTACACCAAATTCAAAAATAGGTCACCACCAGCCTACTTCAGGACTGCTCCCAGCAGACAGATCTGAGAAGGATGTGGCCCACATCCTCATTCTCCTAAAGGAAAAACTAAGTATATTGAGACTCTAAAAAAGACAGCAGAATGTATTGGAAAATTCAGAATCCCAGTCTAATTAAGTAATGATCACAGTAGAAGAATATCTCAAATGTGTGAATAGTAGACACATTTGCCTTAAATTTTCAGGAGCTTGTCTGGATCCGTTGAATCAGTTATGTTCACAGTAATGAAAGAGAGGGCTGAAATCCTTGTGTTTGAAAGTACCCACAATTGGAACATGGATCAGAGATATCCTAAAATCTATCAAGGACTACCTGATAGATGTTGACACTGTAATCATGAATTAACAATTGAATGTTTTTAGACAAGAGAACTTTGTGTGAATTTGATGAAGACCTGTGCTCCACATGAAACTGAATGGAATTGACTGATTGATGAATATTAGGTCAGATATCTTAGAAATCATGAATTAACCATCACATTTAGTTCAGTTCATACGTGACCTCATGAGATAGTTGGGGCACCTTTGCCGACACCTCCATAATCTTGTGCCCTCCCTCTCTGTCTGCGGTTGTTTTTTGTGCCTCTTTGGGTCGCAGGTTAGTCCATTCATGGATGTTATCTTTCCATCATTTTCTCAGACGTTCTGGCCTTCACTTGCCCTGTACTGTGCCCTGTAGTATGGTATTTGTAAAGCCCTTGGACCTCAAAATGTGGCCCTACTAAGGCATCTTTCGCCTATTGATCATTGTGAGGAGGTCGTCGTACGGTCCTCTTGCATTCTTGATTCATCGTCGTACTTCATCATTTGGACACTGTCTTTGTAGGTGACATTTAAGAGTCTTCTAAAATATCTCATCTTCATGGCCTGGGTTCTTCTCTAGAGCTCTGATGTAATGGTCCATGTTTCACAGGCGTAGAGGCATATCGAAAGAACTAGTGATCGCTTTAGTCTGACCTTTATGGGGAGGAAAAGTCTTTTATCTTTCCATATGTTTCAACCGTTACATCGCCATATTTAGGCCCGATAAAAATGCAGCAGCAAAACAAACTCACTAATAAGACACCTAAAACTGATGAAATACACACAAGAAATTTCATAGACGATGTCAGGATAAATAGTAGCCTCAGTTATCAAACATATCCACAGGTTTATATACAGCACCATCTGTTGCTAGCAATCCTAATCCTGGGCTTGTAGATTTACTGTGAGACAAATTGATTGGATCAGCTTGACAGAATAAAAGGGCCAGATTCTTACATTCATTTTTAAAGCCTCAGATATCTAATCTCAGGCAGCTGTTGGATTTATCGGATGGATGATAAATACAAAATCAATACCATAGGAAGGAAGAAAAAAAGGTTCTGCATCAAATTTAAAATGTGAAAAAAAGCTGTATTATAGCCGTATATCCAACCCAGAATTGTGAGTCTCGTAGTAATGTTATGTGAGCATGTATTCTAAAACTGTTCATTATTCCCAGCTAGGTCAATATATCCAATCAATATGTACTTTAAACTCATATTAAACAAGGATCACACAAGAATCAAACAGAATAATTGATATCTTTTTTTGGCTGGGCATGCTTATAAGAAGAGATGGGTCAGAGCAGACTGTGACCATGGGCAAAATTGCTGGAATTGGGCACTGAGGACAACAATGAGAGGAAATGCTGAGTTGTTCAGCATATTGAGATGAAAGGCAGGGATTGGCAGAATTGATAAATTGGCACCCAGGACAGAAAGTTATGGATTTCTGTGTGGTATTTTCTCATGTTCATATTTGTGACTGATATTATAGCCAGCATGTTCATCTGAAAACATGAACATTAAATGGGAACAGGATTGAACAAGGGCAAGAATTCAAGTACTTGGGCAGTGTTTTCACACAGTACACAGGATGGAGGTTTAGACAGAGAAAGTGAGATCAGGTGCCAAAAAATGCAATTGCATTTGTGTAATTTGCATTAAATCCATACCAGCTATCACCGTTATTGAAACACTTTAATATAAACATGTCCACAAAAAGACTGCTGGTCAACAGTATATTCATGTCAATGCTATGTTACCAATGCCAAACATGGATATTAACAAAAACTCTATGAGAAAGATCATGACCTGTGAGAGATGAGATGCCTCTGGAAAACCATCAACGTAACTAGGAGAGACAGAATTGTGCAATGAAGAGGTGTGAAACGTCATTGAAGCACAGAATATATTGATGAGGAGAGAATCAACTGGTTCGGCCACCTAATAAGAATGGGGGTGGGGGGTGGGGGGGCCCCCACTAATGTCTGGTCAGGCAAAAAATATTGAGGTAAGGTAAAATATACTGGCCAAGACTCCCACCTCACTTCCATGTAGGTCTCCCCAGAAATGGGTTGTTTTCATGGCAGTCTGGATAACAAGGTAAGAGATCAACATGATCCCCATAGTAGTGAGCAACACACAGATGAATTAAGCATAGCACAACCATCTGGAGGACCCCATTACACCTTTATCAGTCCACTCGATATGTGAAGGAAGCTACTACACCCCAACACTTAACATCCTTTTACAAAGGGTAATCTTACTCATTATGGGCATTCAACAACAACAACATTGACAGAATAACAACAAAAGCCACCAAATTGCAAAACC
Organism: Ariolimax columbianus; assembly: GCA_036924085.1. Taxonomy (NCBI): domain Eukaryota; kingdom Metazoa; phylum Mollusca; class Gastropoda; order Stylommatophora; family Arionidae; genus Ariolimax; species Ariolimax columbianus. The sequence continues at coordinate 20,699,036 of JAVGWX010000011.1, forward strand.
TGAAGTGGAATTCAAGATAAGAACCCAACTCATTACTATTTGCAGATGACCAAAGCCTAATATATGAGGATGACGATTAACTGTAAAATCATATGAATGAACTCTGTACAGCCTGTGAAAGATATGACATAATGATCAACACATCAAAGATGGAAACTATAAAGATTTGCAGAGCATTTGGTCTGCTTAAAATACATGCAAATAAGCTTAAGCAAACCTAAAAGTCTGGGAAGTATTTTTTACAGAGATAAGGACTTTATAGGGAATTGAAACATGTTAGAAAGCCTCTGTTGCACGGGTTGACCAATTTGTTTAGGATCTAGGAGCCAGGTAAGAAATGCAGGGAAAAGGCAGAGTGCTGGATAAAAAGGTTAAAGGCTAAAGGCGAGGGCTTGACTTCATCGCAGCGGGTATCCCCATATGGCTCGGTGTCTCTCCGCAGAACGGTATTCCGTCTTCCGAGAACATTGCACAAAGCATGAACTCTGTAGACTCAGCAATGAACCCAGGGATATTCTGAAAAAAATTGACATCATGAACTGACAGCCGCAGCTCGAAATCGAACCCCGACCGTCTGAATATGAGGCAAATGGCATGGCCATTATGTCACGGAGACCCATGTGGATGAAAATAATATACTGCAATGGGGGAAGTTGTGTGAATAGATATGATACTGGTCCTGAAATATTAGGAACAGCAACAGTTCTAGATGCCATGGTGACCTGGGATTTGTTGTGTCCTGCTCTGTTGTGACGTAACTGTCAGCATTGCTTAAACACCCAAACATCAGCTTGACAACAAAGCAACAACTGATAAATAGTATATTTATACCAACTCTATGGGTGAGAAAGACTAACATCTGGCCAGGCAAAGCATACTGATCAGACATGTTGATCAGGGTCTGGCCAAGACCTTCATTTTGGCTTCCTCGTAGCCTTTCCTGGAAACGGGCTGTTTTCATGGCAGCCTGGCTATTGAGGAGAGGGATCGACGTAATCTCCGTAGTAGTAAGCAGCACGTAGATTAAGGCAAGCATAGCACAACCACCTAGAGGACCCCTGTCCACCTTCATCAGCACACTCAGGATTTGAGGAAAGCTACAACAACCCGCCACTTAAAGTTCCTTTTAGGGCGCACAAAAGAGTAATCCTACTCATTGTTAACAATGACGACGACGACAACGACAACAATACCAACTCTATGCTATCAATGCCTTATTCAAGACACATAAAAAGAAAATTGCAACACCTGAAATGAAATGTCCAAGAGGGATCAAGATGCTGAGCAGCGCATGAGCTGCAGTGGTCAGCGACCCATAGCTGACTGCTAGCGTCAGGGCCAGTAAACTAGAGCTGCCAAGACCCTTCTACACCTCTAAGAGGTGATCCTGGATAACAGGCTGCAGCAGGGCAGACTGGCTAAGGAGAAGGGATCGAAGAGAGAATGCTAACCCGGTACTCAAATAATGCTTGCTGAAGTCAGATGTGTTGAACCGAAAGGTGAAAATATCGCAGTCAAGCTGTAAACTACGACACAACGCATTCCGTTCTCTGGACTAAATTCTGCTACTTAAGCCCTTTAAGAGCTTAGTAGCGGGAGATTGAGAATGAACGAAGCCAAGCCAAGCCAAATGTCCAAGAAAATACATTTGTGTCACCACAAGAGATGAAATGAGAAATAATGACATTAGAATTTTGGTCAGAGTCATTGCTTGCGCTTAAAATATTTCAAGGCAGAAAATATGATGATTCAATCATTGCATCAGAATACAGTATGATCAACTACCACAGCACGCTTACAACATATGAAGTTCTGACTATATAGCATGAGAAATACTGTATGGCATAGGATAGGTGACATAAGAGAAATCTTACAACAATACAGGCTTGCAACAACTGACACAATACACTGAGAAAAGCAGTTTACGCTACCAACAATGCTTAACAGCACAAGTGGAGGAAAAACTAAGTAATTTAGTGTATCTTCTTCTTCTTTGCCGTTCATTCTCAAAGTCCCGCTACCAAGCACTGAAATGGGCTTTGTAAGTTGCAGGATGTTATCCGGAGAATGGAATGTGTTGTATCATAGTTTACAGCTTGACTGCAATATTGGCACCATTTGTAAGCGTAATGATGAAAAGATGCAATTCTCTTTCAGCAAATGGTGAATAATATTGATACTGCTGGTTCTTGCAGCTTGCTGGTTGTACACATTCCTGCTTCATCTTCTGATGTGCCTTCTTCTCTACCCCGTCTTCTGAAGCCCACCTCTCTGCCTGATCCAGGTTTAATTTCATACTCATCGAGTCTGTGAATTACTGATAATTCAATTGCAGAGTAAACCTCTAGCAGATGAGCATTGATTGATTTCAGTATGTTCCCATTATCCATATCTAGCGTTTCACTACAGGTACAGGTACTTTCAAAACAAGCATGTTGGCTTTTTCATTATCATGAAGTCCTAACTAAGAAATAAGACTATCAGTCAAGAAAACCTCCATCAGTTGATACATTGATCAGACATTGACATATGAATACACTCAATTATACGAGGAGTGTTCAAATGAAACAAGACCAAACTGCAACAAATGAACATACAAACGATGCCCATGAGGACATCACTTCTGGTGTAAACTGCACATACCAACTGTCATCGCCAAAATTGATGTAGCAATTCGGGTGGACCATCAGAAGGTGTTCATAATGTGTACCGATACTTCAGTTTCTTGCTAACCATCATTTGAACTGTCCCTAGTGACACAGTGAATTTATCTGCTAGGAAACGTAAGCTCCGGTGACGGTCCACCTGAATTGCTGCATCAATTTTGGTGATGTCATTTTCTGTCGCAACAATATGCGCCTGACCTGGTCTCGGAAAATCTTTCGTTAACTCACGTCTTTCTTTAGACATCATTGTGCAATTCTTCACTGTTGTCTTCTACACACTTTTGTCACCATACACTGTCTGCATTCTGCAATGAATGTCAACTGGTCGACATCCTTCAGCTGTTAAAAACTGAATCACCACTCGCTGATCAACTCTGGACAAATTCCGAATCACATTTGCCATGTTTTCCACGGTCTGCTGAGGAGAAACTATGAGTCGGAGGATAATGAAATTTTGCAAACTTGAAGGTTCGTATGTGCTGTTTACACCCGAAGTGACGCCATCAAGCGCATCATACGAATATTCACTTGGTGCAGTTAGGTCAGGTATCATTTGAACACGCCTCGTTTAATTGATCTAAAGGTAAAGGGTGTCCTTTAGCAGACTTAACCGCTGGTAGTGAATGAAGTATTAAAGACTTCAGTATACTAAGCCACAGCTTGTGTGAGATGGCGTGGCAGTTCCCTTCTACGCTAACTGTAAGTCTGGTAGCCATTTACAGTTGAGTCAACTGGAGCACGATGGTTGAGTGAGTTGAACCCCGTCTTTTTCAAAGAGACATGGATACAGCGGGATTAAGATCAATCTGTATTACAGAGGAAATGGTTTTTTAAAAATTGGAGGGGTTGAAAGTGAATAAATGTCCAGGTCAAGATGGTATTCATCCAAAATTGCTGTATGAAATTAGAGACCAACTAGCAAAACCATTGGCTATATTATGTTCTCAATCACTTGCAAAAGGTATTGTTCCACGGGATTGGAAAGATGCAGGAGTGATCCCCTTATTTAAAAAAGGCAAAAAATCAGATCCAGCAAATTATAGACCGGTGAGTTTAATGAGCATAGTCTGTAAATTGTTAGAGTCAATAATCAAAGAAAACATTGTAATGCATTTAGACAAATTTAATCTAATTAGAAATAATCAGCATGGGTTTACTAGAGGGAGATCATGCTTAACAAATCTATTAGAATTCATGGAGGAGGTTACCAAAATCATAGATAAAGGGGAGCCAGTGGATGTTATTTATCTAGACTTTGCAAAGGCCTTTGATAGAGTACCTCATCAAAGATTATTTCGAAAGTTAAAATCACATAGAATAGGTGGGAAAGTTGCCAAATGGATTAAAAATTGGTTAACGGGAAGAAGGCAGAGGGTGGGCATAAATAAGGAGTACTCTGAGTGGTGTGAAGTGAAACGTGGTGTGCCACAGGGCTCGGTTTTGGGACCAATTTTGTTCTTGATATATATAAATGATTTGGCCATTGATATGAGATCCATGATTGCAAATTTGCTGATGACACAAAACTATGCAGTAGTGTCTCATCTAAAGCGGAAGTGGATATATTGATGTCGGATTTAGATAAAATTCGAGAATGGTCAGTAAGCTGGCAAATGGAGTTTAATGTAGATAAATGTACAGTCATCCACATGGGTAGATCCAATATGGAACATAATTACAGAATGGGAGAAAACAATATTAGAAAGATAGATAAGGAAAGGGACCTAGGGGTTATAATAGATCATACAGGAAAGATGAGTGAGCAAGTTAAGGTAGCAGTGAAAAAGGCAAATGCAATGTTAGGTATGATAAAAAGAAATATTAAACATAGGAGCAAGGAAGTGATCGTCAAACTGTATAAAGCTTTAGTTAGACCTAGATTGGAGTACTGTGTACAGGTGTGGAGTCCTTATCAAAGAGGGGACATAAACATGCTAGAAAGAATACAGAAAAGAGCGACAAAGATGATAGTGGGATTCCAGAATTACAGTTATGAGGAACGACTCAGAAAAACCGGCCTACAGTGTCTCGAAGAGAGAAGAATTCGTGGTGACTTAATACAGGTTTATTAGATGATCAGAGGAATCGATAAATTAGACTATAACAAGTTTTTTAAAATACAGCCACCTACAGTAACACGAGGGCATAGCTACAAGCTGACTAAAGAGAGGTCCAGGTTAGATATTAGGAAATATTTTTTTAGTCAGAGAGTGGTGTCTGCTTGGAATGCATTGCCAGGGGAGGTAGTGGAGGCAGGGACAGTTAATGCATTTAAGAATAAACTGGATGCGCATAGCTTTTAGAGCAAGGTGATGTAAATGTAACTGGTTGTATACAGACTCTGCAGGGTCTTCTAAACCAGTATAAAGACATTAAGTTTAAGAGAAATAATGTAAAAGTTAAAATGACTAGAGTCTATATTTCAAAATGTAAAGGAAATCACACAGCAGATACTGTCATAAGCGATGAAGTGTTACAGACTTCATTGTACACAATCTCAGCTTTTTTCAGGTGGGCTTGATCAACTGCCTTTTTTTGCTGTTTTGAATTACCTAACTCTAAAAGAATCAGGTACTGATTTACAGCTGGGGAGAATGGAGTGTGATGTCTACTTCTTCTTTTTCGGCAATCGTCATGAACGTGTTGAAACGTAGCCTACTACAAAGCTGTGACATCTGCACTTTTCGGCCCGATATATCTGATTTCATCTAGCTATTTTGAGTACCAGACGTGCATTCCCACTGCGATCCCTATTCTCTTAGCCAGACTACTTCTGTGCAGCCTGTTTCCAGGACCATCACGGAATAGGGTCTAGGTCAGCTGTGGTTCGCTGACCTTGATGCAAGCAACTAGCTATGAGTCGCTGCTGTCAGCTCACTCACTGTGCTGCAACTTCGTTCCCTGAGTGTGACGTGACCAGAATAACAACTAATCAGTTTTGCCATGAGAGTCTCTAAAGGCAGGTGGTCAATAGCGGGCAAGAGAAACTTAAAATGATGCTCCCTGCCTCTCTCTCTTGTACATACACACATAAGACAACAATACCACCTTCAGTTACTGCAACAGTTACTTGTCAGCCAACAAAACAATCATCTATTCTTCTTCTTTTTCTCAATCTCCCGCTACCAAGCTCTGAAAATGGCTTTGCAAGTAGCAGAATGTTTTCTGGAGAACGGAATGCGCTATGTCGTAGTTTACAGCTCGACTGCAATATTTGAAACTTTTGGTCCGCCACATTCGACTTTTTTGAGTACCGGGTTAGCATTCCCTCTTCGATCCTTTCTCCTTAGCCAGTCTGCTCTGTTGCAGCCTGTTATCCAGAATAAACCGCGTGGAGATACAAAAGGGTCTTGGCAGCTCTGGGTTAGCTGGCACTGGTGCTAGCAGTCAGCTTTGGGTCGCTACCTGCTGCAGGTCAGCATCTTGATCAACTATTGAACAATATGGTCACCAATAAACATGATAGCGGTCACTCAACAAAACATGATAGCCGCTACTCAACATAGATGTCACACAAATCAATTACTTACAGTTTGGAGTTGCATAGGGGTTAGGATTGTCATCAGCTACCATTGGTTGGGGTCTCATTTCTTGGTGAGGTAAAGTGTTAGGCTGCTGCGGTACGAATCCCAGCACAGGACGTTTTGTGAAGTAGCCAATATTTAGGTTTGATGGAGACATGCTTCCCAGAAATACCGCAAAGCAAAACACAAGGATCTGCAGCGTGAAATGAGCGAGGAAGCCCCAGTTAGAGACACAAACATGTTGGCAAGTGGTTGTGCATATACAAATTAACTAAACTATATCTGATCCATATTTAAGAATTATCATGTAGTGTAATAAAATTGTCAACATTATTGTTTGGTAGAGAAATTAGACAACCATGTTTTTCATTAGAATAAAAAAATGTGTATTTTTGGATAACATTGATATGTGGTTGTGCAGAAATGCATTTAATATTTAAAAAATATATAGAGAAAACCATGTTTCAGTGAAATATGAAAAATTATAGATGTGATAATAATCATACATGAAATAATTTATCTGAAAAAAATGAGGTGATAAAGTTTATCATTGGGATAAATGTACGACAGATTTTATAACAGAGCCTTGCTTAATAAATATCAGCGTTAATCAAAGTGATTTAGAGTTTATGGTTAACAATCTAACAAGAGCAAGCAACCACTGCCTGTATCACCACAATGTGTACTATAAACCAACCTTGCATGCAGTAAACAAATAGCGATACAACCATAAACCCAAACAATAAATGATTAACAATGAACATGTTTATGATGAAATGCAAGAATTTTTTATTTTTTGTTTTTCTCTATCTTCTACTGGCAGAAGCACACCACTTTCCACCCCTGGCCTTTTAGATGATATCAGGATGTATTAACCAGTGCTTAAATGGGTGTGTGCGTCTGGATGTACCTATGCTAGTTAGGGTGATCTCAGATGTCAACCAAACCAAAGTGCAATGGAAGGCCCTCACACCTGAAAGGAGGGTGTGAAAGTTGTGTAAGAGTGTGATTGTTGGATAGAGTAAAATGAAACAGAGTGTGAGGTGAGAAGAGCTAGAATTTGTGGATTTCTATTTTAATTGTTTTGATCGTGACTTAGTAACAAGAAATCATTTCAAATGTTTTCTGTGTAGCAGCATACATATCTGGAAAGATATTGTCAGAGGTACAGATGTTGAACAAGAGTGGGAGAGTTTCAAAACAGTTATTCAAAAAAGTGGAATGTGTTCCATGTAGGGAGGTAAACACCAAGCATAAAAAGTGGATAACTGGATTTGTAGTTACATGTAGAAGAGCTAAAAATAAAGCATGGAAAAAAATATATAGAGGCAGGTAAATCGAAAGAAACATATTTAAAATTTTTGGACAAGCAAAACATAGCTCAGAAAGTGAATATTACAGCAAAAATAGACTTAGAAAAAAAACTTGTTAATAGGATCAAGACTGATAGTAAAAGTTTCTTTTCTTATGTTAGAAATAAACAAAGAACGAAAGACAAGGTAGGCCCTCTCATAGATAGCACAGGTAAAATAATAATAAGAGAAATCCTAGAGCAGCTTGATATATAATAAAATTGACTTAGAAATAACATTTCTCCTAAGAAATTACATGCTTTGGACACATGCAACGCCACAATGGCTTAGAAAGAACAATACTAGAGAGTATGGTACCTCGCAAAAGAAGCAGAGGCAGACCGAGGAGAAGATGAGCAAGGGACATTACAGAGGCTCTCTGGCTGACAGTGGCAGAGGTAGGAGAGCTGGCAAGGGATCGAGTGTCTTACAGATCGTCTGTCATGAGAACGACATTCTGCAAAGGACAAGCTACATGATGATGATGATAATGTGTATAGCAGCTTACATAACAAGAAATCATGTAAAATGTTTAGTGTGACAGCTTACTTTTAGAAAAGCAATTATATGTATAGAAAGTTGACCCCCAACTTATGATCAGACTACAGTATAATCTTCTTCTTCTTGTTTTTCATGTTTTTAAAAATTATATGTCTACACATGAAGTCCAGTTCTATGGATAAAGGTTGCCATGATGGAGAGTTCTTCAAGGCACTCAATAAGCTTTGGAGATTCATCTCAGTATGCAGCTGTTTAAGTATATAACAGTCTTGTATGATATTCAGTGCAATAAAATGGGCCTCCATTTGATCTTAAAGTATATATATCATGATAAATCAAACAGTTGACATTTACTGAACAAATGACCAAACAATATATTATATCATCACATAAAGACATTCCTACTGTCTTTCTTCTTCTCTTCTTCATTGACTAATACTTCAGAAAATTATTTATTCAATTTCCTGTATTATATTTGGTGTATTGTTTAAACAAATTTCTTTCATACCCATATGGCTATTCCACATTTAGCCAACTTTAAGCTGTATTATTCAACCCTTCAGGGGTTTCATATTTCTACTAGACAATGTCCTCTCCAGAAGGTAATACCATACAAAAAGTTGGGGTACACCGTATACACATCTCATGAAAACCAAAACTATGCTCAACACTTAAAATAACCAACCCTTGAATGTATAAGCACTGTCTATCCGCCAAACAGAAAAATGATGATTATCTATTATTTAAATTCTCTTTAACCATATAAAATAACCCTTTTTAACGCACAATTTAACCTTTATTTAAAAAATTGTATCTCTCTATCTCTTAAATATGACTTTAACTGCCTTAATGACTTTTGTGTAGACATAGGGGAGCACATGGCCAAATGGTTTTGATGCCTGCCTGTCGAAAAGGAGGGCAGGGGTTCAAATACCCGGTAAGGTATATGTTGTTTTTCTGTTAGGGGTGAAATAAACAGACATAGCCAGCACACGGGCAGGACTTGGGCAGGAGAGACAACTATCATTGCCTTGATTGAGCGAAGCAAGTGATCCTGTTCCGCATGAGAACAGGACATAACAGATTGAATGGCCACTTACACCGGCTAAAGTGGGGGACGGCGTGGGCTAGTGGTTAAGTGACACGGGTCACAATCTGAATGTGCTGGATTCGATCCCCATCACAGCACTAGCCGTTACCCAGGGGAAGCTAACCCTTAGAAAATGCAGGAGGAAGCAGACCCTTACATAAAATGCAAATGAAGTCAGATGTATTGGACGGACAGGCGCAAAATAAAAACATAGTGCAATGCCTTGGGGAATGGAGAAATAAGGCGAACACCAAAGAAAAAAAAAAAAAAAAAAGGCCAAGGTTTGCTGCATGGCCTCGTATGTGCAGGCAAACAGCAGATAGCTGAACATATCCTGCAGGACTGTTAGATCCTTGGTCAACTGCGTACTGAGCACTAGTCCACAGAGATGAACCTCCACTCAAGGCTATTTTGTAGCCTTGGAGAATTCTCCACCACAGCAATATTTTTCTAGTGAACTGAACTTAATTCCAATTTAGAAGACTGCAATCTGTATACAACTAGTTTAATTTACATTTCCTTACTGTAAAAGCTATGCACACCCAATCTTCACATGTAAGCATAATTTTTAAAAACCTGACGAACAAGAATAATAAGAAGACTGCCTTATACAGTTGTAAAGTTCATGCTTTTGTGCTTTCATTGATTCAGCAGCACTTTGACATTTGTTGATTGACCTATGTGAAAACTGGGGTAATTGAAGACATTCTAAATACACTGGACAAGAGTCAGAATGAGAGTGCTCTATTCTTTAAGAGGATAGTAAGTTTGAAGAAAGAGTAGGAAACTGATGATGAAGAAGCATCCCTGCATTGCCCCAAGATACGCTTTGAAGGTAGGGCTCACCACCAGCAGTTGCCTAATCCATTCTTCTCAGCTCCAGAAACCTTTCAGCGAAAGGACTGACAGGATCGTCTGTGTGCCTTTACAATTATTTCTGGCCATCAAGGAGCAATGCTCAATTCTCTAAGGTTTCCCTCTGGGCTGTACAATATCAGTCTGACCTATTCTCAATCATATAGGGTATATATGGCGTGCGACAAACACATGCACACCCTCACACACGCACACACAAACAATGATTTCTCTCAGTTTCTGACTGCATATCTTCAACCCACACTGCCAGGCTCGTGTCAATTATTCAAATCTTTTATAGTTATCCACTGGAATGCTACTTTCTGCTTGGTTTCCATAAACTTTGCCTCACCAAAGTTTCATTCTCTCCATATAATGAAAATATATCCAACATACATAACACAGAAACAATAACTGAGCAAAACCCTTCCACAAGAATGCATTGATGATAAATATGTACTTGAGCTGATGTGACATAAAACTGGAAGGAGCAGGTGGCAGAGTGTTTAAGATATACACTTCCTAGTTTGAAGGGAAGGATCAGGTGGCAGAGTGTTTAAGATATACACTTCCTAGTTTGAAGGGAAGGAGCAGGTGGCAGAGTGTTTAAGATATACACTTCCTAGTTTGAAGGGAAGGAGCAGGTGGCAGAGTGTTTAAGATATACACTTCCTAGTTTGAAGGGAAGGAGCAGGTGGCAGAGTGTTTAAGATATACACTTCCTAGTTTGAAGAAATGAAAAAGACCTATGTAAATCAAGGTTGGTTTCAAAGAGGGTAAAATAAATGATCTACTCTGCACACAGCATGATAATTGTCAGTACAAGTGGCCTTTATTTTACAGCCCTATAAATCTCCACAGCAGACCCTAGCAATGGGAGAATACTGTATTGGAGATTTTTTTTAAACATGAAACCTCACAAACTTATGCTTCAAGTGTAGTAACTTTAAAATGACTGTCTGGTTTTGTCTATATCACTGATCTGGCTGCACTTGTGTTCTGGTCTCCTATCTCAAAAAACTTCTGTCAGTCACTGTATGAAATAGCTCATAACAATGCATATAGATCACAGCATGCACCTACATAACATTGAGATATGACAGATTTACCTTCAACATAACCTACTGTTGATTATTTCCACTAATATAAGCTGCACTGATGATAAAATAACATATCACCACATAACCCTAGGCAGAGAATGCAGAGAGTGCTGCAATGTGAAAGTAGAGCTCAAGGTTAACAAGCTGATAGGTGCTTATACTCAGGATAGTGATCCATCATATGTACATATGGATCAGTGTTAGACAGTGGGAAATCAGGTTGGGGCTTCTCTGCTAGAGTGAGTGGTTAGGTTGTTGCTGAGCAGAGTGTGGCATTCAGAATAACAACCTCCAATATGAGAATGTAGACAGGTAGAGACCCCAGCTCTGGGATGGATATCTAAGACCTCTTTAACAAGGGCAGTCATTGTCTCAAGATCCCAATTCTTACTTACTTTGGATGATATAGGTGGGCTGGAGTAGCCTCAAATTTCCAAAGGCTGATGTGGTTCTATTGTCCTGGTCATGCCAGGGTTCTAGGCAATGAAATATCTGAGTGCTTATTATGGGCATATAGGATAAGGTTTTTTTCTTCTTCAACATTCGTCATAAAAAAGGACGTTGTGTCGTACTTCAAAGCAAAGGCTGCGATATCTGCACCTTTGGGCCCGACATATCCGATTTCAGCTCAGCATTTTTGGTATCATCCGATTACAAGTCGACAATGGAAGTTGAAGTTGAGGTCTGAAGATGAACGAGGAGGAAGAAGAAGAAGAAGACTAACATGTCTGATCAGTATTTTTTGCCTGACCAGATGTTAGTCTTCCTCCCCAAGAAGAAAGTAAGTTAGTTAACATCGCCATTGTTTATGCCCTCAATGAGGGGGATAGAGTAGATGTCAAAGATGAGTTCTTTGAACTGCTAGAAAAAACAGTGGACGAATGACAAGACAAAATTATCCTCCTTGGAGATTTCAAAACCAGAGTTGGAAAAGATGAATCTAGATGGGAAGGGAATGATTGGACATATGGTGGAGATGTGTTAAATGACAATTAAGGCAATTTCTGAGATTCTGCAGGAAATCAAATGTCAGAGGAGTTCAAGACCACAAGTGACATAAGACAGGGTGATATTATATCGCCATATCTATACATACTGAACATGGATGATGTCATCAAAGCTTGTGAGGAGAGGACCAACAGCTTATGAGTGGGGTACTGGAAGATGAAGCCAGTCTATATACTAGAGCTGGTGTTTGTCAAAGATGTAGCCCTGATTACTAAATCAGAGGTACATTTCCAGACCAACCTTCAAATCTGGGAAGAGGAGCTGGGGAAGAGGGATCACCATCAGCAATTGAACAAAAAATGGAAGTCTCAAGAAATGAAAAGAGACATCATATTTTTATGGGTGAACATTCTCTGGAACAGGTCAGGCAGTTCTAATATCTTGGTGCTGTAATAAACCAAAAGGGAGGTATTAAAGAAGAGTTGGCTGCGTGAAGAGCAGCAACTGGTAAACTTGTTCATGTCGTAAATAGATGATTCCTCAGCAAAAGAGAAACGAGCAAGAAAATTAAGATGGCTATATACCATTCGACCTATGTACCAGTTTTACTAATGAATGTAAATCATGGGCATTGACAAAACCTAGAAACGCCAACTCCATGTGTCAGAATGAGATATCTAAGGAAAGTGATCCAAATAACAAGAAGAGACAAGCTGCGCAATCAAAAAATACAACAAGATGTCAAAGCCCAGTCCTAGCACACTCGAGTGGAGCAATCCAAATGTTGGTAGCTTGGTTCTGTCTGTAGAATGAAAGAAGATCGGCTACCGCAGTAGTCAAGGAAAGCAAAGAGGCAAGGATCTAGACCAAGAGGGCGACGTAAAGTCCATTAGGATGACAACATAAGACATTCTGTAAGAGATCATGGACTAGGCTGGAACCAGGCCAAGTAGAAGACAGCAGATAGAACGGGCTGGTGCATATTCCCTGTGGCAATGTACGGGTGCGAGACATGGACTATGACACAAGTAGCAGGAAACAAAATTGGAGCGTTCAAAACAAAATGTTACGGAAGAACCCTAAAAATTCCTTGGATAACGAAAGTGATAAACAAGCTTCTAGAAGATATGAATGTTGAAGATAACTGACTCATAAACAACGTTATGTTTTGGAAATTGAATTTTTTTGACCACGTCAAACACCATGGCGGACTGGAAAGAACGGTCATGGAGGGCATGGTACCTGGAAGGCGATGCAGGGGTCAACCAAGGCGAAGGTGGATACAAGATATCAAGGATACTCTAAACATGGGCATGGAGCAGGTGGAAAGATTGAGTGCAGTCTGAGATTCATATTGGCTGGCTGTGATGAGAGCAACGTTCTTCAAAGGACATGCTACATGATGATGGTGCTATTTCTGTCAAACCTCCAGATCTCAAGAAAGAAGAGAAGCAACTAAATAAGTATTTTTGGGCATGGGTTTGCCTTCTCTCTGTGATCCCTATTCTTTTAGCCAGACTACACAAGTGCAGCCTGTTTCTAGGGCCACCCCTTGAATGAAGAAGCTAACTAACTAGACCAGTATTTAGTTCAGAGATAGAAATAAATCTTATTGGTTCTTGTAATATCTTTTCTTGTTTGAACTACAGTGTCCTAAGTGGCATATCATGCTTGACACATTCTCTCTCACTCTGGCTAATATGACTGCCATCTTGCGTCTTGTATCAGTTGTCATGTTCATTATTATTGTTGTTGTTGCAATTTGTTAGGTGTTTTCTTCTGTTCTTTGTCCTTGACGACAGCCTTGTGGGTGTAAAGTGGGTCTCATTTTGTTTCTGTCCTAGTGTGGTAACTGAGCCACACCTATCTTTGTATGGACTACATAGTTCAAACTCCAATTTATGATTCCAATGTTTGAGCCCAGATTCTGTTGGTCTTATCCTGACCTGTGGTTGACTTAAGGTTACTTCACTTATTGTTAAGCCCCGCTTGATCATCTTAGTTCTTAGTTGACCTGTACTTCTACAGAGGCACATGCCCCTGTGCAGGTCCCAACTCTGGCATAAGCTGGATATAGCTGAAAGAAGGATTTCCTGCTTAACGGGCTAGGCTTGAACAGCTTAATACTCCGCTGCATTGCTTCGTTAACCGATGTGGGAGTCGATCTTAATAGACTGAAACACTAGAGCAAAGTAGACCCGCAGCCTGTTAAGCGCCATCTATGCTGCTCTAAAACAAACCAGCTAACCATGGCCGGTGTTATGCCATGTCACACAGTTAGTCATCTCTTAACTCTGTGAGGTAGTGGAGCTATACTTGTCCTTGCCATACACAAAGACCCCAGCAGACCACCTGTCATATATTTTACAACTGTACTTGTCATTGAATTATTTTTACAATACAGCAGCTATTACCCTTACTGGGATCGATAAAAGAGATTTAAAGGGGTTATAGGCAATCGCATTAACAGTATAAATGTCCTCTATGGTTTAACAAGAATAAACTTTTTAGAAGAAAATATTCATAAATTATATTTTCTTTAATGTACACATCATACAGCCAAGTACTTATTTTTAACCTCAGATATTAATTATAAAATGACAATTGCAGCATTAATTCCTAATGTTGGGGTCAGTCCAGGGATTTATAGGATTAAGGGAAAAAGCCTGCTTGCCTTTACAGCACAGTGGGCAGGCTAGGTTGTAATTTTATCACTAATTTAAAAAAACACATTTACCCTCTAGCAATGGCCTACTTTAGATAGACTGTTTGACTCATCAGGAAAACCCCCTGTAATGTCACATTCCACTGCCGACTAAATGACGGAACTTATAGTGTGCCACAGTTTATAATCAATCCATGCTCCACACACAGAAAAAAAACAAATTCGCGGTACAAAACACAACAAATCACTGTTGAGATTGATCCTTTCACTGTATCCTGCCCTAAAACCAACTGCATATCCATCTTTGTTTCCTGTACATGCTATTATACGAGGGGTGTTAAAATGGAGCCAGACCTAACTGCACCAAGTGAACATACGTATGATGTGCATGATGACGTCACTTCTGACGTAAACAGCACATACCAACTGTCAAGTTAAAAAAATTGTATTATCCTGCGATTGATAGTTCCATTGGCAGACCATTGAAACATGGTGTTGTGATACGGAATCTGTCCTGAGTTGATCAGCCAGCGGTGATTCGGTTTCTAACAGCTGAAGGATGTCAACTAGTTGACATTCATCACGGAATGCAGGCAGTGTACGGTGATAAAAGTGTGTCGAAGACAACCGTGAAGAACTGGACAACAATGTTTAATGAAGGACACGAGTTAACAAAAGATCTTCCAAGACCAGGTCAGGCGCATATTGTTGCGTCAGAAGATGACATCACCGAAATTGATGCAGCAATTCGGGTGGACCGTCACCAGAGCTTACGCTTGCCACACTTTTGTCACCATACACTGCCGGCATTCTGCGATGAATGTCAACTGGTCAACATCCTTCAGCTGTTAGAAAACAAATCACCGCTCGTTGATCAACTCTGGACGGATTCCATATCACACCCACCATGTTTTCAACGGTCTGCTGAGGAAACTATGAGTCAGAGGACAATGAAATTTTGCAAACTTGACAGTTGGTATGTGCTGTTTACATCACAAGTAACGTCCTCATGCGCATCACACGTATGTTCACTTGGTACAGTTAGGTCCGGTTTCATTTGAACACACGTCGTAGTTACACTGATAGTTGACATATGTAAGTTTTGTCAATTAGTTAGCCTTACAATTTGGATGTTCCAAAGGGATTTCTCAGTGAGTCGGAAGGCCTGTATCTACAGTAGGCTGTGCTCTAGTCCCTCAATACTCGCTTGTTTTATAGTCTGACTAACTGAACAAATATATTTTCTTTCTCACATGAAAGCACACACACATTCACATTTATAGGTAACATACCTCATATTTATTTACACTTTTGTTACAAGTGATGCACAAACATATCACCACATCTGGCCTCTTTACAGGAGGCATGTCTCCACATATTTACAGTGACAGTTTCAATAGCAAAGTTTTATATGATGAATTTGCTAATCCATGTACAACCCTCTTTAGTCACCTTTTATGACATGCTCAGAAGGTTAGTGGCCATATTCTTTTCAACCCGGGCACCACTTGTGTTTACATACATTATACCACACCATATTTATGCATGAACAGGTGCGCGCATGCACGCACACACACACAATGATGACCAAATTTCACAATGCCCATACAAAGTGATTTGATCAGTAAGACTTCTGATGAATTAGTCAAAGACTTCACACAGAACTGCTCCTAGCAAACAATGTTGTCTGATAAAAATGAGATGTTCCTATGCCCACACCAAAATTAAGAAAGGTCTGCCAAGCATACTCTAAAGCAGTGGCCCCCAACCTTCTCCAGATCAGATCACAAACTCACTGAAGTCAAAGATAAATCGCTACAAATTCCCTTCTCTCCTGTCACATGAGGTAAAATTTAAAACGAATACATAAAAACCTAATTTAAAACTCTAAATATGAATTGTGAACTACCCCACGCTCATAACAAACCAGAGGTTGAGAACCACTGCGTTAAAGTGTACAATTGAAAAAATAAGGTTTCCCCCATATGTAAACAAAAATTGTGAGTAGCCAGGCTTTAACTAACATAACAATTATATTCATCAAGAGCTCTGCTGTATTATCAAACATAATACTAACCATCACAACAGTGCCTGCTTGAGTTGCTGAAGCAGCTTTAGGCATTTTGCTGACTAGAGACTGCAGTTTCTGAAGCTGACCAAGCAAAGACCTGCAAGCAAACAGAAAATGATGAATTCTTCTTCAGTGTTTCTCCTGAACGGGACATTACGAAGTTGTGTCATAATTTACAGTAAGGCTATGATATTTGTGCCTTTCGGACGTACACATTCTTCACATTCTATTTCAGTCT
Organism: Ariolimax columbianus; assembly: GCA_036924085.1. Lineage (NCBI taxonomy): Eukaryota > Metazoa > Mollusca > Gastropoda > Stylommatophora > Arionidae > Ariolimax > Ariolimax columbianus. The sequence goes on from JAVGWX010000011.1 coordinate 20,716,046, forward strand.
ACTATTTTGGATATTGGCGTTTGTCTTCCCACTGCAATCCTTATTCTTTTGGTCAGACTTCACTAGTGCAGCCTGTTTCCAGGGCTGCCACTTGGAGGTGAAATATGGTCTTAGTCAGCTCTGATTTGCTGACCTGGTGTAAACAGATGGCTAGGAGTTGCTGGCTGCTGTCAGTTTATTCACTGTGCTGCACATTCGACCCCTAAATAAAATAACTAAATGATGAATTCAAACCTGGACACATAATGACTGTCTTTTCTTGTACCTTATAAAATATAAGTGCTAGTCAAAGTGTCTTGTCACTTTATATGAGTATAGTCAAATCTGGATATGTGTAGTTTATCATATCCAACATGCAATATTTACAACCACTATATCCCAAATGTTGTTTCATATATCCATCATCTATAAATGACCACAATATTTTCCACATCTCACCTAAATGTTATCAAGGCCAGAAAAAAAAGAGCAATGAATAGTAACAATCTCCCACTGTGCCAAGCACCTGTACTCATGTAATAATCTACTGATGTGTCCGGGGAACTAGGACGCTAGTCCGGCCAGATACAATATACTGACTAGGACCTTTTTGTCAGGATTTGACACAATATACTGACCAAGACCTCTATCTCTCTTCCAAATAGAGTTCCCTGGAAACAGGCTGTTTTCAAGAGGTGTGGATCAATGTGATCCTATTAGTAGTGAGAAACGTGCAGATGATGCCAAGCATAGCCCAACCGCCTGGAGGACCATGGTCCACTTTCATCTGCACGCTTGGGATGTGAAGAAAGCTACAATACATTACTAAATGCCCTTTTTAGGGTGCACAAAAGAGTTAACATGCTCATTGTTGGCATTAAACAACAAATGATGTATCCAGTACATGTACTTATGTAATAATATAATCTAACACCTGGTACACGTACTAAGATAAATAATCGAACACATTACCTGTTACATGTACTAAGGTAATAATCTTCAGCAGGATGCAATATCTGTACTGAGACAATAATCTTCTGTTGTACATGTTACATGAACTGAGGTAATAATCTTGTGGTCACTGTTACCTGTACTGAGGTAAGAATCTTGTGGTACCTGTTACCTGTACTGAGGTGATAATCTTGTGGTACCTATTACCTGTACTGAGGTAAGAATCTTGTGGTACCTGTTACCTGTACTGAGGTAAAAATCTTGTGGTACCTGTTACCTGTACTGAGGTAATAATCTTGTGATACCTGTTACCTGTACTGAGGTAATAATTTTGTGGTACCTGTTACCTGTACTGAGGTAAGAATCTTGTGGTATCTGTACTGAGGTAATAATCTTCTGTTGTACCTGTTACCTGTACTGAGGTAAGAATCTTCTGTTGTACCTGTTCCCTGTACTGAGGTAAGAATCTTATGTTGTACTTGTTACCTGTACTGAGGTAATAATTTTATGTTGTACCTGTTACCTGTACTGAGGTAAGAATCTTGTGGTATCTGTTACCTGTACTGAGGTAAGAATCTTGTGGTATCTGTTTCCTGTACTGAGGTAAGAATCTTCTGTTGTACCTTTTACCTATACTGAGGTAAGAATCTTCTGTTATACCTGTTACCTGTACTGAGGTAAGAATCTTCTGTTATACCTGTTACCTGTACTGAGGTAAGAATCTTGTGGTATCTGTTACCTGTACTGAGGTAAGAATCTTCTGTTGTACCTGTTACCTGTACTGAGGTAAGAATCTTGTGGTATCTGTTACCTGTACTGAGGTAAGAATCTTGTGGTATCTGTTACCTGTACTGAGGTAATAATCTTCTGTTGTACCTGTTACCTGTACTGAGGTAATAATCTTCTGTTGTACCTGTTACATGTACTGAGGTAAGAATCTTCTGTTGTACCTGTTACCTGTACTGAGGTAATAATCTTCTGTTGTACCTGTTACCTGTACTGAGGTAATAATCTTCTGTTGTACCTGTTACCTGTACTGAGGTAAGAATCTTCTGTTGTACCTGTTACCTGTACTGAGGTAAGAATCTTCTGTTGTACCTGTTACCTGTACTGAGGTAAGAATCTTCTGTCATACCTGTTACATCTACTAATGCAAGAATCTTTTGTTGTACCTGTCCTAGCCCACTTGTTGTGAGAAACAAACATTCGGCCACTCTATAACTGATAAATGTGATAACCTCTAAATACACAAATAATTTTCAATTGTGTGGTCTGAATTGGATGTGTATCACATGCTAGCCACAAAAACCATCTATAGATTTTAGATGTTCAATGAGGTCACCGAGTGACCGCCTGATAGACGATGAACTCTTGAAGCTCCAGGGATAAGGAATCAAACTTAGGATGAGTAAGATGAAGTGGCTAATAGATGAATCAGGAGTGTGAATAACCAGTGAGCTATAGCAGACCACAGCCACAGTTCAAAGATGCATGTAAGTGAGACATGAAGGCTCTAGATATGGATCTGACATCTTGGGAACACATAGCTGCACACCGATACAAATGGAGATGTAACCTGAAGAAGTTGCTACTCCAAGGTCACATCAACCTATAGTCAGACATGACTGACAAGGGGAAACTTACTTACAGAAGTCATCAGTATAAAACCCTGATCATCTGAAGGGTGTGCCTTGCACAATGTTATAATTTTGCGCCTGTCGACCCAGTGCATCCGACTTCAGCATGCATTTTATGTAAGAGTCTGCTTCCTCCTGCATTTTCTAAGGGTTCGCTTCCCTGGGGTTAACAGCCGGTGCTGTGATTGGGGATCAAACCCAGCACCTTCGAGTTGTGAGCCGTGTCACTTAACCACTAACGCACGCCGTCCCCTGAATCCAGTGATTTGACTTTTTCTAAGCAGAAACTTGCATTTCAAATAAAGTCATTCTGTAAAAAAAAAAATGCCTACCTGTTGTTATTTTCCAAACTTTCAACTTTCTTCTTGAGATCACCGTTTTCATGATTGTATGCCTCAACTCTATCAGAGAATGATTGAAGGAAGGAATTAACGTGATAATTAAATAATGAATTAAGAAAAGAATAAACAACAATCCTCTTTCATTTACCTGGTATGTTGAGAAAAAACTCATTTACAACATGGTTTACATTGCTTTATAACTCCTCACAGATATTAACTCTTTCCGGACCTATAGCCACTATAGTGGCTCATTTATGAAACCCTACAGGATCTTTAGCCACTATAGTAGATTGACCTAGATAACAAGTTTCTTTGTTTCGAAGAATGGCGATTCACATTTTTTATGTAACCTGATACTTTACTGCTAAAACTATAATATTTCTGTTAACTAAATTTTACAAAAAGGAGTTGTTAGGTGTCACTCAGTGTTTATGTCAAGTAAAGTGTATTCACTGCTTCTACTATGATACACCCTGGGGGCCACTCTTCCCTTTCTCTCTCTTCTCACCTCACTCTGTTTCATTTGACTCTATCCCACAGTCACACCCTTGCACAACTTTCACACGCGCCCTCGTGGTAAAGCCCTTCCATTGCACTTTGGTTGGGCTAGCTTCTGAGGGTGCACAAACCTAGCATAGGTACATACAGATGCACACATGCATCCAAGCACTGGTTTATGCGTCCTGATATCGCCCAATTGACTACGGTCTAGGGTGGAAAATGGCACGCCTCCGCCAGTAGAAACTAGTGAGGCAAACATCTAAGCAAAAAACAAAACAAAAAATACTATGATACATTTTTCATATTGTTATTGATTCTGGAGTCAATATTCATGGACATTAATGCATCAAATAAACTGTTTTGAAGGACTTTTGATTCTTGTATATAAAATTGCCAGAAAATGGAAACACTTTTACCATGGACAATTTTTGGTGAATTACAATATTTTGACCTATAAATTATCTACTTCTTATCATTTTTTTGGTTTTTGCAACCTATTTATTCTGCCAAATAATCAAATATCAACAATTTACAGATATGTTCATTTTCTGTAACCATTTTCCTTCCCAATGATATATAATTTTAATATGTTTATCTTTATTATGGTGAGAAGTAGTAACATTAAAAAGGCATGCAGTGATTTTTTTTCAACACTGAAAACTAATTTGGTCCAAATCTAAAAATAATCAGGTCTCGAAAGAGGTAAACTGTTTTCAAATTACTCATGTTTATTTGTTAGTGTGTCTTCTTGTTCCTGTAGATTTTAGCATTGCTTCGAGTGAGTTGTACTGCGCCATTTTACTTACTGTATTTGCACGCTTCGTTTCTCTATGTCATTTTCAGACAATTCTCACAATATATGTAACTTTTTTATTGGTTTATTATTATTATATTGACATTACGTCTATTAATAACCAAACATGCATGGTCTTCTGAGTGTTCAAGTGAAAGAGTCTCTCATTTTAAATCAAAATCTAGAAATAAATAGTTTAGTTTAGTTTAATTTAGTTGAAGAATCAACATCATTGCACATGGTTCTCTGTTCTTCTCCATATTTTTGGGAGAATCTCAGCACAATGCACAAACTATGTAGCCCGAGCAAAGATCCCATAATAAATTGGGTAGATGTTTAACATAATTTTGAATTAGAAATAATTAAACTTGGCTAGGTATGCCGAACACCAAGATGTGCCAAACAGTTAGCAAAGCTGTGAATACAAAGGAGAAGATTTTGATTCACTGAAGGCCCAGATTAGTGCACTTCAACCTGGGCGCTTGGTCTCACTAGTGGGTGATTTTAGCTTTGAGGTGGTCAGTAGCAGAATAATTACTTTCTGTACTAAAGATATATATTATTATTATTATGGCAATGTGAAGGTAACATAACCTGAGGAAACTATGGCAGAATACCAGCAAACCAAAAAAATTACAGGTTTGAGAACATGTGTTTTTCCCATGGCAGCATACGGCTGTGAAACATGGACAATTACCAAAACCACAAGGAAGAGAATCAAGTCCTTCTAGTCCAAATGTCATAGAAAAGTTTTCAGAATGCCTTAGACCAAAAATAAAAAAGACCAACATTCGACAAGAGTTGAGCATAGAGAAAAACTGGTTTATAAATTCCAACTTGAACAGAAAATTAAAATAATTTGACCACATCAAAAGACACAATGGTCTTGATAGAATCGTAATGGAAGGTATGATACAGAACAAGTGAGCCAGAGGCAGACCAAGAAGGCGATGGCACCAAGATGCCAAGGAATGCTTGGGCATGACTCTGGAGCAAGGGTAGAGATTTGGCAAGAGATCGAGTTTCTTTCAGACGAGCTGTGATTTTTTTGGGGGGATTTTTTTTGCGTTCGCCTTATTTCTCTAATCCCCAAGACGGTGTGCATTGCACTGTGGTTTTTATTTGGCACCTGTCGGCCCAGTGCATCCAACTTCAGCATGCATTTTATGTAAGGGTCTGCTTCCTCCTGCATTTTCTAAGGGTTTGCTTCCCTGGGGTAACGATCGATGCTGTGGTAGGGATCGAACCCAGCACCTTCTGGTTATGAGCCGTGACACTTAACCACTAGTCCACATGGGCTGTGATGGGAGCAACATTCTGCAAAGGACATGCCGCAGGATGATGATGTATTAAAAACATCCAAAATACACAGACTCAGTGTTCGTTCACAAAATTTCGCTAACAACGTGGCCATGTACAGTCAGCGACACAGGTTCTAGTTGCCTAGGCAGATTAGTTGGCTTGACTTCCTGAGAATGTGTCTTATTCATCTCCACCTTCTCTCAGTAATCTCCAGCTGATGTCATGAGCTTTGTCAACAATTATGTGTTTCCAATTACATCCGTCCATTTAATATGAAGTGAGTGACAGAAACATCTGTTGATATTTACAATACTCATTCAGTGTTTAATGTCAATGAGAAATGACATCTCATTACACTAAATTTGTTGATTAGAGCCAATAAAAACACATTAAATGCCAAACAATAAAGAAAACATACTTCTCTAAGCATTTCTTGCTGAGGTCCAAACCGTAAAAGCCTACAATGGAAATTGATTGATTCATATACTTTTTTTTTTTTAGAAGTCTTAATGGATTGAAATTGATTTTTTTTATTACTTATTTCCACCACCCTACTTTCAAACACAACATTTTGAATCTGACTTTACTTCATGTAATCCTTCTTTTTGCCCTTGGAGCATAGATGCTCACCTCAAATTTATATTTTGGACTGTTTTCTTAAGGTTCCACATATTAGACTGCACCTACACCAACCTCCTCTTCATCAAGTGTACGTTTGATTTCCCCATTCCTATCTTAGCACATGGGTTACAATCCAGCTCATGTCTGGCTATATTGTCAGGCTTCTACCTGAGGGTGTGTCCTATTTATCCCCACATTGTTTTCTTAATCTCCAGCTATACTGGCCATTGTCATGTTCTTTTCCACAAGTCTGTGTCTGTTATTATATTTGATAAAAGGTATGCAACAAAGACGTCTGTGTTTAAATTGAGAGCTTTTAGAATATGGTGATAACTTACTTACTTAGGCGCTCCTCTTCTACAGTGAGGTATAGAGGTTCTATGTTTTGACTTGTAATCGTTTTGTTTTTTTAGACGAACAGGTGATTAGCCTGTTGTGTCTTTGCATGGTAGAGGGGCTGCCTCCTTACAGCCTCCATGCCTGCCGACCCGTTTTTGTTCATGGCTGCTTATTTATTCGCAGCCAACCTCCAAATTAGAAGGCCGTTCAGCAATCCGCAACCCTGCTGACGCGCCTGGTAGGAGGTAGGTTCCTCCCCAGGCTATGGTGATAACGTGTATTGCAAACTATATTTACCTGGGAGAAATGAACAGCACCACTACACCACGATATACATATCATTATTGGAGAGTGAGGTGTAAAAGTGGAGTAGAAAGTTCTGAAACGTTGTGAGTTCTGTGACAGACTGTTCATGACTGGGTCAGGTACAGAACTCACGCCATTTTAGAATTTTCTATTCATACAATTGCTGGAGTGAAAGGCATGCATCACCGTACTGGACCTTCATTCGCCGATGGATGTCTATAGCAAGAAGCTGCAGTCGGAAGCATTAGGTCGTAAAGTGCAAAACACAGTATTAATACACTTCGCCTTAGGAAACAGGGCAAATCATAGAAGAAACCAAAAAAATAAGGTCAAATGATAATGTAACAAACACTTATTTTAGCAGAGAGCTGTACCTTTTTTCTAAAGCCTCTAAATACTCTTTCTTTTTCCTTCGACTTTCTTGGGCTGAAATCTGAAAGAAATGGCAAGCAAGCATTTAATTGTGAAAATAATGCAAGGTAACATAACAAATGGCAGAAATACTGTAACAAATCAATCATCAAAGTCCATCACACCTCTCAGAGCATAAGTCATTGACCACATCTCACCAGCATACATGGTCCCGGACTTCTCTTTCTGCCTCTCCCAAGGGGTAAACCATTTAATTGTAGTTTCCTCTCACATTCTCTTCTGTGTATATTTTTTGGTCTACCTCTCTTTCTTTTCATTATCCTTCACTGACATCTGTTAACGAAGGACTGGAGTCTTTGTTGTATCGCCTTTGTCACTCTCCATGTTTCGGCTCCATACAACAGCAGTGACTTAACAATGGTGTTGAATATTCTAACTTTGGTGTGAATCTTGATTTATCAGTATCTCTATATGTTGTTTAATGTCAAGAAATGCAGTATGACTGTTTTTAATTTAGTTGATTTTAAAACATTAGAAAAACAGTATTGTAACATTGGGCTTTATTTTAAGGACAAAAAAAATAAGGTTTGATGATATCTTTTTCTTCTTCTTCTTCTTTTTTCGTACACAGTCAGACAGTAACCATTATTTTTTCAAAAAAAGCGGCGGTCATCCTGAGGCTGTCAACACTGCCAAAGAGCTTGTCGTGTGGTTCCACTGGTGATGGCCACATCTGCTCTCTCTGATCCTCGTATGTCGGGCAGTTCTGCAGCAGATGTTCAGAGGTAATTTTCCCGGTACCACACGGGCATTCGTCGGTCCACCTATCTTCAATTTGTTGAATAGGTGGTACCTCAGTCTATTGTGGCCAGTGCGAAGTCTGAAGACAACGACCTGCTCTCTTCGGTTCAACTGGTAATAGGCATCGTTTTTGGTGTAACCAGTATGTTCGGTTTCCCATTTGGTCATGTATCTGGCTTTAATAAGCCGTTTTGACTCTTCGTACGTCATACTAGTATCTGTTTGTGGTAGTCTTGCACCTTCTTTTGCCAGTCTGTCTGCCTCCTCGTTGCCTTGGATGTTGCAGTGTGATGGGACCTACTGTACCACTACCCTTTTTGGTGCGGACTGCTGGCATAGTTGACAGAGTAGTGCTCTTAAGTCATTAAGCTCAGTGTTTTTCTGGCTTTTTAGCACTGTGACTACGGCCAGAGCATCTGTAAGCAGGACTGTATGGCTTTCATTTTCTTTATGTGTCACCATTTCTTCCACTGCCGCCCTCAGTGTCTCTGCCTCCGCTCTGAAATTGCTTGTGTACTTACCAGTACCGAATGACAGTGTTATTTTTCTGCCATTTGGTAGGTTCAGGAATGCTCCTGCCCCTCCGATCTGTGTAGTGTTTGTTACAGAGCCGTCGGTGTATGCATGGGTCCAGTCCATGCTTGGGTAGTTTTTCGATATAGAAGCTTAGGGTAGTATCTCTCCTTTCTTTTTCAGTCTGGCAGTTTTTGTTTCCAATACCTGGTATATTTTCTACCACCTCTGGAAATATATCCTGCCTCCAGGTAGGTTTTCGTACAGTAGTGATGGGCTTTGGTGTTGTTAGTGCGTTTATGGGATCTTCGTGCATCTTTGCTTTGGCTATTTCTGCAAAGTTTCTCCGCTTTAGTTTCCCATTTCCCAAATTGTTTAGTCTCTGGTGCATTGGATGGTCAGTCAGTCTTCGGAGTTTCTCTGACTGCAGCTGGGCTCTGCTGTCTCTTCTATCGGTCATGGATTGCAGTTTTGTAATCTTTTCAAGTTCTACAATTGGCGTTGACTTCATGCCTCCTGTTATGACTCTCATGGCTTGGTTTTGAAGTTTGCTAACTTTATCGAAGTTCGCCTTTGCTGCTATTGTCCATGCCGCAATGCCATACTCAAGAACTGGTCTCACTCTTCCAGTGTACAGTTTCTTTAGTATGCTTTCGTCTGCTCCCCAGCTTGTGCCAGCAAGTTTCCTCATGATTGCCATTCTTTCTCTGGCTCTCATTCGGTTTCTCTCGATCTGACTTTTCCATGTCATGCGCTGATCAAATGTGACTCCCAGATAGTTTGGGTTGTCGTTTGGCTGCAGGAATTTGCCATTTAAACTTAATTTGGTATTTTGGGGTTTGATTGAAAGCGAGAATATTGTACATGTGGTTTTCTCCTCGTTTATTTTGACCAGCCATGAGTTCGCCCACTCTTCCAGCAATGTTAGGGCCTGCTGCATCCGATTTCTTGCTATGGTGAGATTCTTTTCAAAGGTCCACATAGCCAGATCGTCTGCAAACATTGAGCAATGGACTCTTCTTGGTATATTCTCTGTAATGTCGTTTATATACACCAGGAAGAGTGTGGGTGACAGTACTCCCCCTTGGGGTACTCCCTGCTCGAGTGTCACCTTTTTGCTCATCTGCCCTTGTACTTGGACTCTGGCCGTTCTTTTTTGGAGGTAGTGGTTGATCCACTTGTACATTCTCCCACAAACTTCACTTCTCCTTAGCTTGACTCTAAGTCCGTCTTTCCAGACTTTGTCAAATGCCTTTTCCAGGTCCACCCAAACCGCTACTGTATGTTTCTGTGCCTGGTAGACATCTTCTATTTCCTGGGCTATGAGGATTACCTGGTCCTCAGTGGATCTGTGCTGTCTAAAGCCGGCTTGCTGTGGAATTAGTATTCGTTTTTCTTCCAGATGCCACATCAGTCTGGTGTTTATCATACGTTCCATCAGTTTGCCGACACAGCTCAGTAGGCTGATAGGCCTGTATCCATTTGGATCTGTTTTGTCCTTTCCTTTTGTTGGTACTGGTACAAGTACTGCGTCTTTCCATGCCTGGGGTACAATACCCCTTTTCCAGCTTTGGTTCAGGACTGATAGCAGTTTCATCTTCGCTGTTTGGCCCAGCCCCATCAGCATTTCGTTTGTTATCCCGTCTTTTCCGGGAGATTTTCCTTTTCTTTAATGTTCTCATGGCTTCTTCCATTTCACTCATTGTAAATTTGGCCATCATATGCTCTTCTGGTGCCGTATTGATGTTGTCGTGCCCCTTTTGCTCTTCACTATTGTCGGTATGCCTATCTGCAGGGACCTCGATGTAGTTTGCTCTGGCATAGTGTTCTACAAAAGCGTTTGCAGCTTTTTTTCCAGTGAGCAAGTTTTCGCCCTGCTTGATGGTAATTTGTTTGTTTAAAGGGGTTTCGTCATTCATGGCTCTGACTAGCTTCCATAGCTTGTTCCCTTCTTTGTCTAGGTTGAGGCTTTTGGTTTTGTTTTTCCAGCTCTCTCTTGCTGTTTGGTTTAGAGTGTATTTATATTTCGCCGTGACGGCTTTGAGGGCGATGTTTGCCTCCATAGATTGTTCTCGCTCTGCCATGTTCCTAGCATTTGTTACTGCATCTTCCGCTTTCTGCAACTCATCATTCCAATAGGGCTTATAGTTTTTCCTAGCTCCTCTTGGGATGGTTTCAGTGGCGGCTTGCATTATTGCCTTGCTTAGGCTTTCCACCATGGGCTTCATTTTGTTGTTTCGTGTGTTGATGGTTTCACACAGCCCATCTGTCAGGATTGCAAATCTGTCCCAGTCGGCTCGTTTGTAATTCCAACGTGGGAGCGGTTTTGTTTCCTGTGGGCCTACTTCCATATCAATGTCTAGCCTGATCGGCCTGTGGTCGCTACCTGCCAGTTGGTTTAGCACCTGGCGGTCTATTTTATGGTGTATGTCCTGTGTGGAGAAAAATGCCAAATCTGGAGTCGAGGTGGTATGCCATGTTCTAGAATAGAAACTAGGGCTATCCTCCGGGATAGCTATTGATTAGGGAGAGATTTGTATCTATCTCCCAATCTTCCACTTCGTCACCTCTGCTGTCTGTGTCCGAGTATCCCCATCTCTCCGAGTGGCTGTTGAAGTCTCCAAATAATATGCAGTTGGAGTCTTTGACTTCCATACTCAAGAGCGATAGGTCTTTATTTGGTGGTCCGTACAGATTGAAAATGCGGAGCTTCGTCTCTTGAGCCATAATGTCAACTCCTACAATTTCTGCTTGTCCAGTGTGATTGACAGATACCGCGCTACTCGGTATGTAGTTTCGGGTCAGTATCAGGACCCCTCCTTTGTGACCTTCTCTATCGAGATGGAAGGTCTGGTATCCTCTGATTGAGAATTTATGATTATTGTTGAGGTGCGTTTCCTGGATACATGCCACGTCAATCTTACCTTCATGCAGGTGGTGTGTTAGGGAAAGCTTTTTGTTAATGACTCCCTCCGCATTCCACTGTAGTATTTTGAGGGTCTTGAGTTTTTGGTCAATAGAAATTGCCCCATAGCCCTGTGCCTTGACTCCACAACACATGGGTGTGTGACCACCAGTAGTCAAGGGTGGACCCCTTCGAGGCGTGAGGCCCGGCACTCTCGCTGCCTGTTGGGACTCCGCAGGATGAGTGCCATACGTTTTTCTGATCGGTTGTACTGTCATCATACTGCGATTTACGTTGCACTGTTTCGTTAGGCTTGTGGCCCCGTGCATCCGATTTCAACAGGCGTTTCTGTAGGGATGCCCTCCTTAGCCTTTGGCTGTCCCCAGCCTATCTGCAAGGCAGCAGTTGTTTTGGATCAGAGTTGTCTCTCTTATGGAAGTTGTCTTACCAGACTAACGAGTCTTCACTACTCGTGTCTATAGGGTGCGGTGATGATATATGAGATGATATATGATATGGACTGGTTTACCCGGAAGAGAGGCAGTCCAGTGTGTCTGTATCCCAGGATCGTCACGTCCTGCCAGAAACGTATCATGTGCATGTGGGCGGGGTACCTCTTTGCTCACTTTATTTTCTCGGCACATCTTCAGTGATGGTACGCCTAGCATTCCCCGCCTCCTGGGAGGTTGACACAGTAAGGCAGATGTGCAATGTCCGCTAGTCTGCATCTCTTCTGCGTCCATTGGTATGGCTGATAGCGTACATAGGTAGAGATCGAGAAAGAAGTGCATTTAACCAGGGGACAAGCCTAGTAATGTCACGGAGATGTTGTTCGCCTAGTGTGCGGACAAATCTCATGGTCATTGGTTGAGTCTCGACAGTTCACAGTGAGGTGGCTGCTCTACTGTTTTCGACACCCCGACCAAGAACTAAGTCCTATGTTGGTATAGGGTGAATATCAAGCAGCTATCCGCCCACTTTGATCGGCGGACGGCAGAGACCTCTTTCTGCGGCTCTACCAGATAGGGCTGGAGCGCAAGCCCCAGGTCCCGACCATGTTGAAGCCTCCCATTGCAGTGGTGCTGAGATTTTGGGCGGGATTCCGGCTTACAGGCATTCGGCCGTAATCCCTCACATGGTAGCCTCGCGCCATTGCCTTATCAGCCTGGTACGTGAACCAAAATGTCTGCGGCTCCTCTCGAATTGAGCTGGATTACCGTAGCAACGCCCTGTAATTAGTAGGGTAAAACTGACCTGTCTTCAGATGATCTATTTCCAGCACCCGTTCACTATTAGACCAGACGAATTAAATGAGGGCTTTTGTTTGTCAAGGTTTGATGATATAATCTCTTTAGCTGGGAGATCTTGACAGACCAATGCCTCCTGGACAAAAGTACACACCCTCCTCAATTGTTGAGGTGATGTCCAATCTAGTATAAAGTCTGTTGTCTTAGAGGCATCATGATTGTGAAGGGGGGTTATGGACGCATCTTTTGAGTATCGCCAAAGGGAGGCAGTCCAGTATGTCGGTGTCCCAGGATTGTCACGTCCTGCCAGGGATATATCATATTCATTTGAGTCAGCTATCTCATCATTCTTCCGTCAGTTTTGCCAGCACATCTGTAATGATGGCATATGTGGAATTCCCCGCCACCTAGACGATCGTCACAAAGAGGCAGAGGTGTAATGTCTGCATCTCTTCGTCATCCATGGGAATAAATGATAGAGGACAAAAAGTAAAGTACGAGACAAGAATGCATTTCACCCGTAAAGTGGGGATGGATTGGTGCAGCACAGAGCATGTACGATTCACCGGTGGGTTCTGCTGCCCCACCTATAGGGCTCCACCTGCTCCTCGGTCCTTTTGTCTGGCCCTTCTCCTATTATACAAGGCTTAGATTGACAAATTTCTTCCTGAACCTCCAGGAAGTGAAAACACCTCAGATAGATGCTGATGACAATGATCAGTAAAGAAGAGCAAAATTGCTCTTCCTTATAGTCTACATGGGAACCTTGCAAAGATATACCAAGATTTCAGCAGCAAACACTATCAGTACCAAAACAGATTAGCAACTGTATCAAATCCGTACTTCAACTGATAATAAATGACAAAAAAAGAGCCCACACCTTTAACATTATGGCTATTCTAGCCATAATATATGGCTGCAAGGTATGGAGCCTACAAAAATCAGATGCAGAGAAGCTCAGAGTCGCTCAACAGGCAATGGAGCAAAGAACATTGAAAGTTTCTCTATGGACAATAAAGCGAAGTACATTGAGAGTCTCTCTACGGGACAGGCATTGAATCACAAAATTTGGGTACCAAACTACCTTAAATAATGTCTTAGATAATGCACTATTAAAAAAATGCAGATGGGCGAGGCATGTGGTGTGTATGCCGGACAACAGATGGTCATGAAAGGTGACATCTTTCTTGGTGGTCCTACAACTTGAAGCCCCCACATGGAAGCTCCCCAATGAGATGGACAGATGGCGTGAGTAAAACCATTGGTCCAACGTGGTACTCCAGAGCAAAAGTCTTCATTGAGTTTTAAACAATATTAGGCTATCTGGTATCAGGCACTTTATTTGCATAAATAAATACTAGGATTACAAACTACAGACAGATTAGCAGGCCTTGATGCAACAACCTAACCAAAAAAATGTCAGATATGGCAGTTACATAATAAAACAATTATACACAACAAAGTCTGGCTTAGTGTTTCAAACATGCCTTTTCATTGCTAAACAAAAGTGAAGTGAATTTTGATAAAACATGAACACAGGATCAAACAACACAATACACAACAGGAACAGATTGACACTACAAACTAAATAAAATATGGTTGATTTTACCAACAGATAATACTAACAATTATTGAGCGGGCAGTGACCTCCGCACAAATAAATATATTTTCTTATACAAAAAAATGTATCTTTTTTTTCTAAAGAGAGCAGCAAAGATGGTGCCTACAAGGCAGTGAGTCTAACTTTCCTCCCATGTTATAGTTCATTATGGGTACCGCCAGGCCACGAATTTGACTGTCAATCATACTATTAGACAACTTACACTTGTGTCCACGGATACATGTTGCGGTTTTCCATTTGAAATAATTAGTTTGTTCACTGCAGTATTTTTACCTCCAATTATCCTGGCAAAGTCATTGGCTTTTTTAAATAGTATTTAGACTGCCCTGTGTTGTATTTCACAGTCCAGTGGACATGGCTGAGGACTCATGGTCCAATAATGGACTAGCACATCATCCGTAAGAGATTGGGCCCTACCCAGTTATCAACATGCCCAAGACACATAGCTCACATACTGAGTGATGCCTTTAATCCCCGTGGCCCCCTTCTCAAGGCAGTGGAGTACTCAGCTTCCCCTAATAATAATAATAATAGCTGTCCATCGTTGTCGATGAGGACCGCCGACATCATCCTTGTCACAGATTTCCCTGTTGGGTGTGGGTGCGCATGTGGCTGAACAGGCCAATGCAAGCACGAAAACATCTGCTACATATCGGGCACACGAGGTTTATAGAAGGGGATGGTATTCCCGCTGCTCGGGATTTCCGCGTCTCACGTCTGTTCTGGGCTTTCACAACACGGTCATCTTCACCGGCAGCTACACCCGATTTGACTGCACTTCTCCAGTCAGATCTGTTTTTCGCAAGACATTCCCAGGTGTCGAAGTCTATCTGGCAACTTTTTAGTGAGTCCTTCAGACCGTCTTTAAAACGTTTCTTTGGGCGCCCTCTCGCGCCATCCCTCTCTCAGCTCGCCGTAGAGAAGCTTCTTTGGGAGCCACTCGTCTGACATACAGACGAGGTGTCCGGCCCATCCTAGTCGTGCTTTTTCTAGCAGTGCATGTATGCTGGGCATGTTAGCCCTCGAGAGAACCTCGATGTCAGTGACACGATCTTGCCATCGGATGTGGAATATTCGCCTCAGGCAACCTGTGTGGAAGTGGTTTAACCTCCTTGCATGTCCAGAGTATACAGTCCAGCTTTCGCAAGCGTATAGTAGGGTTGGAATGATGGTTGCACGGTAGACTTTCAATTTGGTCTTGACGCTGATGCCACGACGTGCCCAGACCATCGAGCGCATTCTACCAAAGGCTGTGCTGGCCTTTGCTATTCTGCTTGCCACCTCATCGTCTAGGCTGACAGATCTCGACAGCGTGCTGCCCAGATATGTGAATTTGTCTACGGCATTCAACGTCTGCCCGCTGACTGTAGTCTTTGGTTTTGTGTACGGCATGCCTGGTGCTGGTTGGTACATGACCTCTGTTTTTTTTGCATTTATGGTCAGGCCAAAATTTTCGCATGCGGCAGAGAACTGGTCCATTCCAACCTGCATGTTCAGTTCTGAGTTGCTCATTAGAGCACAGTCGTCAGTAAATACAAGTTCCCTGATTATGTCGCCAGCCACTTTGGTTTTGGCCTTCATTCTTCTGGAATTGAGTAACTTGCCATCTGTGTGGTACTTTATGGGTATTCCAAGCTCCAATGATCTGAAGGCGTCTGTCATCGTGGCCGCGAACATCATGCTGAACAAAGTCGGGGCGAGTACACATCCTTGTTTTACTCCGTTTGATACTAGAAACGTTTTAGAGATTGCACCGCTGTCCAGTACACAAGCACACATGTCTTCGTGTAGCTGTTTCACCATTGTTATGAACTTGTTGGGGCAGCCATACTTAGACATTATCATCCACAGCCCTCCTCTGTTTACTGTATCAAATGCCTTTGTCAAATCAATAAATGTGGTGTACAAGGCCTGATTTTGCTCTCGACACTTCTCTTGTACTTGGTGAGCTGCAAAAATCATGTCCACTGTTCCTCTTCCGGCTCTGAATCCACATTGGCTTTCTGGGAGGTGGTGGCTTTGTTCAAGGTGTTTGTTGAGCCTGTTTAGCAGTAAGCGCGCTAGGATCTTGCCTGCTACGGAGAGTAGCGATATTCCTCGATGATTGTCGCATTCCTGGCGATTGCCTTTTCTTTTGTATAGGTGAACGATTGAGGCGTCCTTTAGCTCCTGCGGAATTTTACCTTCAGCCCACATGTGACAGAAGAGTTCAGTGATCCTTCTGGTGAGGGATGGGCCAGCTGTCTTATATACCTCTGCTGGTATTGCATCAGAGCTTCCCCTAAGGAGTTCGCATAAACCTTAGACAACACCATGAAACCACAATGTGTCAGGGCTTCATCCCCTGATATTGGAAGCTCAATGAGAATTGCAACCTGGAGTGTCCTTTTTGATGCAGTAAGTGGTCACGATAGTGGTCGAGTGACGCAACGGGCCACTGATACCTAAACAAACATTATTATTATTGTTTTAATTTTCATTATACTAAAGAAACTGTACACTGGAAGAGTGAGACCAGTTCTCGAGTATGGCATTGCGGCATGGACAACAGCAGCAAAAGGCGAACTTCGATAAAATTAGCAAAAACCAAGCCATGATAGTTATAACTGGAGGCATGAAGTCAACGCCAATTGTAGAGCTTGAAAAGATTACAAAACTGCAATCCATGACCGACAGAAGAGACTGCAGAGCCCAGCAGCAAACAGAGAAACTCAGAAGACTGACTGACCATCCAATGCACCAGAGACTAAACAATCTCGGAAATGAGAAACTAAAGCGGAGAAACTTTGCAGAAATAGCCAAAGCAAAGATGCACGAAGACTCCGTGAACGCACCAACTACACCAAAGCACATCCCTACTGTGCTAGGTGGTAGAGAATATACCAGGTATTGCAAACAAAAACTGCCAGACTGAAAAAGAAAGAAGAGATACTACCCTGAGTTACATAACGAAAAACTACCCAAGCATGGACTGGACCCATGCATACACTGACGGCTCTGTAACAAACACAACACAGAACGGAGGGGCAGGAGCATTCCTGAACCTACCAAATGGCAGAAAAATAACACTGTCATTCGCTACTGGAAAATACACAAGCAATTTCAGAGCGGAGGCAGAGGCACTGAGGGCGGCAGTGGAAGAAATGGTGACAGGTAAAAGAAATGAAAGCCATATAGTCCTGCTTACAGATGCCTTGGCCGTAGTCACAGAACTAAAAAGCCAGAAAAATACTGAACTTAATGATTTAAGAGCAGTACTCTGTCAACTATGCCAGCAGTCCGCACCAAAAAGGGTAGTGGTGCAGTGGGTTCCATCCCACTGCAACGAGGAGGCAGACAGACTGGCAAAAGAAGGTGAAAAACTACCACAACCGGATACTAGTATGACATACGAAGAGTCAAAACGGCTTTTTAGAGCTAGATACATGACCAAATGGGAAACCGAACATACAAGCTACACAAAAAACGATGCCTATTACCAGTTGAACAGAAGAGAGCAGGTCGTAGTCTTCAGACTTCGCACTGGCCACAATAGACTGAGGTACCACCTGTTCAACAAATTGAAGATAGGTGGCACTGACGAATGCCCGTGTGGTACCGGGAAAATGACCGCTGAGCATTTGCTGCAAAACTGCCCGACATACGAGGATCAGAAAGAGCAGATGTGGCCATCACCAGTGCCAACACTAGACAAGCTCTATGGCAGTGGCGACAGCTTCAGGATGACCGCTGCTTTTTTCGAAAAAATAATGGTTGATGTCTGACTGGGTACGATGAAGAAGAAGAAGTTTTAATTTTCTAATCCCTATGTGGGGAAACATGCTCTATTTAAAATGTGGACAGTGATTCTTTCCAAGCAGCTGCTATATAGTGAGTTCAGAACATGCAGACACTCATCAGGGAAACAGAAGAAATTCTACAGACTCCTTAAAAATGTTTCTGAAAAGTTTCAATATTAATCCTGCCTTCTGGGAGATACTTGCACAGAACCATTCCATCTGGCACGCTAGCATCACACAAGGTGCTCAGATCATAGAGCAAAATTTTATCACCAACACTCAGAGCCAAAACAAGTCACCCAAAAAAACCTAATGCACGACGACTCCACACATGTGCCCAGGATGCGGCAGAATCTGCTGTGTCAGGATTAGACTAGTCATATAAGATCATATCTTGGAGCACGTCTGATTCTGTCACTATTTTCACTTGCAATAGCCAACTATTATTATTATTACCTTGTTCTTAATCTTTCTCCTGATCTTCTTCAGATTCTTCTCCTCCTGCTTGGTCAGTGGCAGTTTTGTAGGGATGGGATATCCCTCTGATATTAATGTCCTCTTCTCTTCTTCTGACAGAATAAGAATACCTGATTGAGATATCTGAAGAATAAACAAATGACAAGTTTCATGAATACCAGCATCTAAACAAAATCAACAACAATCATTACAGTGTTTATTCCCATATCCAACGCCCACCTGGAGGGTTTATAGAAGATCATTCTTTATGTTGTGCTGCCAATAAAAACATGGAACCACCACTGATGTTTTCTCGTCACACATTCATAATATCCTCAGTGTAAGTCAGTATGTGAGAAAGCCAACAATATTATGTATGCTGCCCGATCTTTTGTAGTGCTATCCAGTGTGGGCCTAGATCTTTGGTAAGTCCATCTCGCCATCACAGTGGTGGGCGACCCCATGGATGTGTACATGTGTATGGCCATCAAAATGTTGTCTTCATGTCCACCTGTTGTCAGGCATGTGTAACACACATCTAGCCCAACAATGTTTGCTTGATATCACTGCTTCCACACCATGCCAGAATAAAGTTTAATGTTGAATTTCTTTGTTCTTGATCTTTTCCCGAATCCAAATTTTTTATTTATACTGTTCCATTACTTTCTGAGTGATGCTGCTGAGCTTCTCAGCATCTGTTTTGCGCAAGTTCCACACTTCACATTTGTAAATCATTGCTGGAATGACCATGGAATTGAAAGTGTGTGCTCTTGCTATGGTGTCTTTTACCTTTTAAAGTATTGGCTTAATGGAGTTAAAGGAATACCAAGTTGCTTTTCATCTTCTATATACGAGGGGCATTCAAGTCAAACCAAAACTTTTTGTAATGAAAACAAAATTTTCTTTTTTTCAAGTAGTCAAAATGCCATTTGTTTTTCTATATCTCCTGCAACATTTATTCACTTATCCCAGCATTTAAGTAATGCTTGAAAAGCTTCACTGTAGAAAGATTTGTCAGTATGTCTGAACCAATCCAGTTCAATCTGTTTCACTTCAACATCATTGCTGAAATTTTGACCTCCCAGGAATTTTTTTATGGGTTCCAAACAGGTGAAAATAGCTTAAAGCGAGGTCTGGGCTGTAAGGTGGATGTGGCAATACCTCCCAGTCGAGTAGCTGCAGATAGGACATAGTGTGGTGAGCCGAATGAGGCCAAGCATTATCTTGCAGGAGCAAGACGCACTTTGTGATCAAATCATGCCGTTTTTTTCAGCACATGGTAATGCACATGACTCAAAATGCATATGCACTGTCGATAGTAGCACCACAAGGTAGTAAATCAACATCTAGGATAAGGCGTTCCATAATCTGGATATTCACAGGAGTGACTGTGGTGCGTTGAGATCCACCATGGCCAGGATCATCACTCACAGATGTACGGCCTTCTCTAAAACGTTTACATCAATCAAATGTCTTACTGAAATTGAGTGTCTCATCACCATATTGTGATTGCAGTCTTCTGTAAATTTCTGCAGCTTCACAAGAAACTTCATCACAACACGCTGTTCCATGCAAGCACTAATAGTGTTGTTCATCATTTTTATTCATCTGTCCCATGACTGGCCCATGGCAATTGGGCCACCTAGCAGTAATAGGACACAAGTGCCCATAACTAATGACAGTAGTTTCAACCCGCTATATGCTATTCAGGTAGAACAACAAAAAGTCCCAGTTTGATTTGAACGCCCCTCGTATTCCGTGGTTATGCGGTTGGCATTTATCTCTTGGCCTAGGTAGAAATAGGAGTTCTCTTGTCATGATGGTTTATTTAGCACATTGTTCGGTCAGTGAGCATCATGCAGATAAAGCAAAGCATATCACAACAGTCTTGAGGACTCTGGCCCATGTTCATCAGCACGCTCGAGATGTGAAGAAAGCTACTGCAACCCGTCACTTAATGTCCATGTCAGAGTGCACAAAAGAGTAAACAACAGACCTGTCAACTAGGCCCCACATTTGCTAAGTCTGGCCCTGGTTGCCCTTACTCAGATAAACATGTCAAATATGATCAGTATAAGATATAAGATTTTGTGTAAAAATATAACTACTGCAGACAGTAATACAAGTCTTATCTTCCCTCTATTTATCTTATGGTTGTAAATTGTGCAACTCCCTCAGAACTCAAACAAACTTTTGAGCTACAAGAAAACATTTTTAGCTACTGCTTTAGTTCATTTCATTATAATCTTCCATTTTATTTTTAAAGAAAGCTAAGGATTTAAATAAGTTTGTTCTTGCTGGGTGGTGTGATAGTATTTTCTGAAATGCGACATCAGAACAAGGTTACTTAAAGATTTATGGCTGGCTCTCGTAACAGGCTTATGTATTTTTTTTTTTTTTTTTTTAGTGGCTGTGAAATACAATACTTCAGGCAGATAGCTTTAAACACAAGTGTAGATCAGCTATTGGTGCAAAACGAGGGGACATAATATTGTCACGTCTACAGTACAAATCCAGGAAAAAATTGCAGCTGACAACCTATGAATGAATGTGTTTCTGGCTATATAGTGTTCAGAGAGTGGCTAGATTGGTTTATTCATCACTTATCTAGGCATATTTGTCTGAAATTGTATGTGTAAAGGCACAAGTTCAATTATTGACCATTTCATATTTCTGATAACAGTTTCAGAAAGGTTAAATGGGGAACACAAATAAACCACAAATCGCTTATTCTGCATGCATGATCTCTAAACATGCATAGGAGGGTGTAATTTTGTTCACTTTGTGTATTCTTAAAATCATTACAAGGATAAATAGAGAGGTCCACATTAATATCCACCAGGTTCCTACAATACACCAAAACTGTGATAGGAAATAAGAGAGGTCTACATTAACATCCACCTGACTGACTTCTACAATACACCAAAACTGTGATAGGAAATAAGAGAGGTCTACATTAACATCCACCTGACTTCTACAATACACCAAAACTGTGATAGGAAATAAGAGAGGTCCACATTAACATCCATCAAGCTTCTATTATAAACCAAAACGGTGATAGGAAATAAGAGAGGTCCACATTAACATCCACCTGACTGACTTCTACAATACACCAAAACTGTGATAAGAAATAAGAAAGGTCTACATTAACATCCATCAAGCTTCTATAATAAACCAAAACTGTGATAGGAAATAAGAGAGGTCCACATTAACATCCACCTGACTGACTTCTACAATACACCAAAACTGTGATAGGAAATAAGAGAGGTCTACATTAACATCCACCTGACTGACTTCTACAATACACCAAAACTGTGATAGGAAATAAGAGAGGTCTACATTAACATCCACCTGACTGACTTCTACAATACACCAAAACTGTGATAGGAAATAAGAGAGGTCTACATTAACATCCACCTGACTGACTTCTACCATTCACCAAAACTGTGATAGGAAATAAGAGAGGTCTACATTAACATCTACCTGACTTCTACAATACACCAAAACTGTGATAGGAAATAAGAGAGGTCCACATTAACATCTACCTGACTTCTACAATAAACCAAAACTGTGATAGGAAATAAGAAAGGTCCACATTAACATCCACCAAGCTTCTATAATACACCAAAATTGTGATAGGAAATAAGAGAGGTCTACATTAACATCCACCAAGCTTCTATAATAAACCAAAACTGTGATAGGAAATAAGAGAGGTCCACATTAACATCCACTAGACCTCATTCTAATAGTGGTTGTCCAGGTGATGTGACTGACCATAGAAGGATAGCTCAAGAGGAATAAGATGAATATTATTCTCTACAATGAAAGAAGACTCTACAAAGAGCGACAAAGCTGATAGTGAGATTAAAAATGACAGTTATGAGGAAAGACTTACAAAATCTGGCCTACAGTGTCTAGAAATGAGAAGAATTTGAGGTGACAATATAGGTTTATAAGATGATCAAAGGAAAAGATGAATTAGAATACAAGTTTTTCAAAAATACAACCACCCACAAGAACAAGAGGGCATAGCTACAAATTAAACCAAAGAAGAGTCCAGATTAGATATTACGAAATATTTTTTTAGTCAGAGAGTAGTGAATGCTTGGAATGCATTGCCACAAGATGTAGTGGAGGCAAGGACAATCAATGCATTTAAGAATAGATTGGATGCTCATAGATTTTAGAGCAAGGAAATGTAAATGAAACTGGTTGTACACACTCTGCAGAGTCTTCTTCTAAACCAGTATAAAGACGTTAAGTTATCTGCAAATACACAGATAACATTGCACTATTGACATGTCCACACCAACTCATTCAAGAGAAAATGGAAATACTGAATGATTTTGCCAACAAGTGGGGCTGTGCATTAATTTCAAGAAGACAGAACATTACATATATTAAATTTCACAGCAATTATAATATGAAATTAAGACCTAGTGAGGACAAACACATTTACATATGCAGAAGCACAATTACACCCGATGGTGGAATAGACAAGGACATCAAAAGTTGAGTGAATAAAGCCAGAGCAACGTTTGCTTGCTTATACAATGTTTGAGGTCTTCACGGTACAGCACAAACACCAAGGTAAAAATATATAAGACCATCATAATTGGGAAACACTGTAACTGGTCGTGAAACAAGAGAGAACCTACAAACTTAACATCTACCAGACTTTAAGGGATATACTAATGTTTTCATTTGGATCACAAGAGACATTAAGAGTTTTTTTTCAACAAAATTGGAATCTAAATGAAATTGCTCTATTCTGCCTGGCTGCCCATCTACATACCTACCTACCTACGTACCTAAGTCCAAACCATCCAACCATCCATCCATTCACCCACCAAACCAACCACCACCCTTCCATCCATCCACCCAACCATCCATCCATCTATCTATCTACATTCTTTAAATACCAGCATGGTGCATAAAGCAGAATTTAATGCTCTCAAGGTCAATTGATCTGATGCCTCTTGCTGAAGTTACTGTTTTCTTGACACCCATCAATTGATCTATCTAGTAATTGTTCTGAGTAGTATCTCTCTTGGCCTGTCCCTCTTTCTGGTGCCACTTGGTCTCCACATAATGACTTACACTGGAAGCCTGTTGCTGTTCATTCTAAGGATATGGCTGATGTACGCCAACCGTTTTGTCCTTATGATATTTTAAACATATTCCTGCTTGGTCTCTAATCTTATTTGCTTGTTTGTTTAAAATTGTTTCCAGCCAGTGTTCTATATTTTTCTAAGACATTTATTTTAAAATGTATTCAGCCTTTTTTAAATGGTTTTGATAATTTTCCAGCTTTTCATCTATATTTTAATATTGATATTGTGTTGGAGTTGCACAGCCTTAGTTTGATGTATTTGCTCAGTGTTTTTGATTATTTGTTTATTGGCTAAATGCAAATGAGGCCAAGACGATTCTGGAGAAAGTTTCCGCTGCTGTGTTTCTATCCTGATCCATTTTGCCTCCTAGTAGATGAAATGTTCAACTTTGTGTAATTTGTTTCCATTCAGTTTGATATCAGTGACTTTGTTAATGAGATTCATGATTTTTGTTATCAAAGCATTATCTACAGGTCTATCTGTTCGAATAGTTGGCAGAGTCTATCTTTTCCTGTGTACCTTCAACATTTGTACTCAAGAAGGCAAGTCAGCTGCAAAGGCAAGATCTCTAAGGTATTGGCATCCATCCATTTTGTGCCTAAACGTTTGTTGTGAGCATAGTTACACATTACCCAACCTATGACTTTTCTAAATAAAAGTGGTCACATAATGCTGTTGTTGTTGAATGCCCACAATGAGTAGGGTTACTCTTATGTGCACCCTAAAAAGGACGTTAAGTGGTGGGTTGTTGTAGCTGTTCTCAAATCCCGAGTGTGCTGATGAATGTGGACCGGGGGATCCTCCAGGCAGTTGTGCTATGCTTGGCTTCATCTGCGTGTTGCTCATTACTATGGGGATCATGTCGATCCCTCACCTTGTTAGCCAGGCTGCCGTGAAAACAGCCCATTTCCAGGAAGGGCTACAAGGAAGCCAAGGCGATGGTCTTGGCCTTTTATGACATTAATGCATTTGGATGAAAAGTCATTGTTGTTTCCAAAATGATGGGCGGTGAAGACTATCAAAGGTCTTTTTGGAAATCAATAAAGCTGATGACAAGTAGATATTGTTTTTCCACAGATTCCTTCAAAATGATCCTAAGGGTGAGGACTTGGTCTATGCGTGATCATTTTAGTTTAACAACCAGCCTATTCCTCTCTGAGAAATTCATTCACAATTACTCTGTTAATCATACTACATAGCACTCTTCCTGGCACTGATAAGAGGGTTATGTCATTCCAATTATTGCAATTTGATAGGTCACCCTTCTTTGGTATTTTGACAATAAGGCAATCTTTCCATTGTTGGGGGGAATTCTACCCATTTCATAATTCACTGACAATTGATAGTTGTTGTGTGAGAGTTACATCCCAATCTTTCCATTGTTGGGGGGAATTCTACCCATTTCATAATTCACTGACAATTGATAGTTGTTGTGTGAGAGTTACATCCCAATCTTTCCATTGTTGGGGGGAATTCTACCCATTTCATAATTCACTGACAATTGATAGTTGTTGTGTGAGAGTTACATCCCAATCTTTCCATTGTTGGGGGGAATTCTACCCATTTCATAATTCCCTGACAATTGATAGTTGTTGTGTGAGAGTTACATCCCAATCTTTCCATTGTTGGGGGGAATTCTACCCATTTCATAATTCCCTGACAATTGATAGTTGTTGTGTGAGAGTTACATCCCAATCTTTCCATTGTTGGGGGGAATTCTACCCATTTCATAATTCCCTGACAATTGATAGTTGTTGTGTGAGAGTTACATCCCAATCTTTCCATTGTTGGGGGAAATTCTACCCATTTCATAATTCCCTGACAATTGATAGTTGTTGTGTGAGAGTTACATCCCAATCTTTCCATTGTTGGGGGGAATTCTACCCATTTCATAATTCACTGACAATTGATAGTTGTTGTGTGAGAGTTACATCCCAATCTTTCCATTGTTGGGGGGAATTCTACCCATTTCATAATTCACTGACAATTGATAGTTGTTGTGTGAGAGTTACATCCCAATCTTTCCATTGTTGGGGGGAATTCTACCCATTTCATAATTCACTGACAATTGATAGTTGTTGTGTGAGAGTTACATCATCTGTTGTTTTTAACATGTCACTAGCAATTCTGTTGTAGTCGCCACATTGTGGTTATTTAACTTTATGATGGTATTTTATCTACTCCGGAAGAACTCACGACCCTCATACAGAGAGAGTGGCTATTCTCATGACAAACACAATCAGTTGAATCACTTATCAGTCAGGAACCAATTAATGTGGTGCAACTAATTAATTAATTAATGTGGTGTAACTTCTGTACTGCTTCATTCATTTGACTTAGCTGAAGAGACTTAGCACTTTGAAAATATAATATCCAGGATAGAAGTGGAAAAGTCTATTGTTGGTGAAAGTGACTTAAAACAAAGAATGAAGGAACTGGCCATCCAATTGGACTTGATACTTTCATATCATGATTGTTCTGGTCCTCTCTGTACAGCAAATATGTCATTGTGTACATTTCCTTGTTTTAAGATTGAATCACCATGTGTCCATTTCCACTCCAGCTGGCCTCCTAGCAAGAGGATCTTATCAAAGCATGTATGTGGTCTTTTAAAGAGGTTTCTGCGCAATTCTGTTTATCGTCTTTTACAACATGTATGGTAGGTGCATGCGTGCATCATCCAGTAAAAATGGCCCTTGATCTCTGAGTAGTGTGATCAGACACCCGTGTGCAGTGGCACTAATTTATGCATCCACCACCACCAGTCCCAAAAAGATGATCATATATTCCAGAGGCAACCAACCTAACAGTTGGAACAGATACTGAGATTTACCTGCAAGACATCAACAGATTTTCGCCTGCCAAAAATATGAAACAAAGGAGGTCACACCTCCCCACGATGACTAACGACACATATGGACTGAAGATAGATAGATAGATAGATAGATAAAAGCAATTAAAGAAAGAATAATAGCCATGCGATATCAAACAAGATTTCTCAAGCTCACCAATGAGCAGTGTTATGTGCCGACCAACAACGATAATGATATCCCCAAAGGTCATTATTATGAAGTACTTCTGGATGCCATCAACAGGTCTTAAAACATGATATTGTGGGAGAAAAAAAGGGGGGGGGGAATCCAAAGTAGGGAGAAATAGTGATATGATAAAAAAAAACATCTTGGCATCCATTGTATTGGTCAGAATGGCTGGTGAATGGATATTAGAGATTCTTGTGATTTCAAATCTTATTATAGCAAAGACCATCTTCCGACATAAAGACTATTAGAGCTTTGTGCGATATCAAATCTTGTTACAGCAAAGACCATCTTCCCATATAAAGACTAATAGAGCTTAGCGATATCAAACCTTGTTATAGCAAAGACCATCTTCCCACATAAAGACTAATAGACCTACATGCGATATCAAATCTTGTTACAGCAAAGACCATCTTCCCACATAAAGACTAATAGAGCTATGTGCGATATCAAACCGTGTTATAGCAAAAACCATATTCCCACATACAGACTAAAAGAGCTATGTGCGATATCAAACCTTGTTAATACAAAAACCATGTTCCCACATAAAGACTAATAGAGCTACATGCGATAACAAACCTTGTTATAGCAAAAACCATCTTCCCACATAAAGACTAATAGAGCTATGTGCAATATCAAGTCTTGTTATAGCAGAGACCATCTTCCCACATAAAGACTAATAGAGCTACATGCGATATCAAACCTTGTTATAGTAAAAACCATCTTCATGCATAAAGACATACACAAAACAACATAAAATTTACCAGATGGCAAAACAAAAAAAATTGATTGATCAATTCTGTTTAAATACCAAATGTCGTTCTTAAGTCTTCGAAGTCAGAACATATCGAGGTACAGACATCGACAGTAACCCTTGTATAGACCAGCTAATGATATCATTGAATAAGTTCCAGAATGACAATAAGAAGATTGATGTACAAAGATTGCTGTCAAGTGACACACAAGCAGCATATATTGTCGAAAAACACAATCGTTTTGCAGCTCTTGCAAATATAATTGACGACAGACTATTCGCACAATCGACAGAAAATGGAAACTTGTTCAAACTATAGTAACAGATGCAGCTACAATGACAGCAGAGTGGTCTGTCGGGGTCTTTGTGTATGACAAAGACAAGAATAGCCCCACTTCCTCACAGAGAGCATGTCTTAAGAGACAACTGTGTGACATAGGATAACACCGGCCCTGGTTAGGTGCTTTGTTTAGAGCAGCAAAGATGGCGCCTAACAAACTGCGGATCTACTTTTCTCAAGTGTTTGAATCTATTAAGATGGACTCGAACATCGGTTAACTACCCTCCGCGGCACTTGTCCCAACACAGTGGAGTAATGAGCTGCTCAAATCTAGCCCGTTAAGCAGGAAATCTTCCTCTCGGCTACATCCAGCTTACACAAAAGCTTAGACATACACAAGGGCATTCGCCTCCGCAGAAGTACAGGTCAACTAAAACTAAGACAATGACCGCAGAGTATACCAAAACAGAATAAAGAAATGGCTCAGTAGTTACATGTGAGACACAATTATCACCAACTGCAGTTTCAATTGTCAGCAGATTTTGTAAAAACACAATAGGTCAGAAAGTTGCTAGATCTAACAACAAATTGGCTGAGTTGCCAACCATATGGTTGGATCAATGAAAAACATTAAACTCACGCATTTGATAAACTACAGATAGGAGCTATTGATGAGTGCAGCTGTGGTTACTAAATGGAATTGTCACGGAACATCTGCTGCAGGGAAGCCCCACATAAGAAACAAGCAAAGTTCATATGGCCATCACCAGTTCCATTCCTGGTCAAGCTCTATACAGGTACGAGGCGTGTTCAAATGAAAACGGACCGAACTGCAACAAATGAACATTGGTACGATGTGCATGATGATGTCACTTCTGGTGTAAACAGTACATACCGGCCGTCAAGTTTGCAAAATTTCATTATCCTCCGACTCATAGTTTCCTCAGTAGACCGTTGAAAACATGGCAGGTGAGATACGGAATCCGTCCAGAATTATACGAAAGATCTTCCTGAGACCATGTCAGGTGCATATTGTTGCGTTAACTCATGTCGTTCTTTAAACATCGTTGTCCAGTTCTTCACTGCTGTCTTCGACACACTTTTGTCACCATACACTGCCTGCATTCTGTGATGAATGTCAACTGGTCGACATCCTTCAGCTGTTAGAAACTGAATAACCGCTCGCTGATCAACTCTAGACGGATTCCGTATCACACCCGCCATGTTTTCAACAGTCTGCTGAGGAAACTATGAGTCGGAGGATAATTAAATTGTGCAAACTTGACGATTGGTATGTGCTGTTCTAGAAGTGACTTCATCATGTACATCAAACGTATGTTCACGTTGCAGTTTGGTCTGGTTTCATTTGAATACGCCTCGTAATAGTAACTTCTGATTGACATTTGCTTGAGATGGATTCAATTGGCTTCTAAAACTTAGCCTAGTGTCTAAACAAGAGAAGAATTCCAGGTGATTTAATACAGAGTTATAACATAATCAACGGAAAGGATCAATTGGACTATAAGAAGTTTTTTTTTCAAAATACAGCCACCTACAAGAACAAGAGGGCACATCTACAAATTAACTAAAGAAAGGTCCAGATTAGATACCAGAAAATTATATACATACAATAGTGCAGGAAATAGTGGAGGCAGGGTCAATTAATTCCATTCAAGAATAGATTAGATGTGCATATGTAATTTTAGATCAAATGAATGTAAAAGAAACTGGTTGTATACACTCTTCAGAGGCTTCTAAGCCAGTATAAAGACGTTAAGTTAAAAGAGCTTGAAAAAACAGAAGAGGAGAAGGAGGAGGAAGTGAGTTGAGGAGAATAAAGATATGAAGAAGATGCTGCAGAAAAAGGGAGAAGAGGATGATGATGAGAGAGGAAGGAAAAATATTTAAAAGGAAGGGTATGGAAGAGGTCAAAGAAGCTTTAGGAAGAACAAAAGAAGATTCAGAAGAAGAATATTCCACCACATTGACCATGCGGTGCCTATCATCAATGAAAGGTGAAAGCAGCAGACAGATGCTTATGAGATTTCGGGGCAAGTACAGCCAAAGTTGGAAGAGAAGATAAGATAAGAAAACTCACAGAGAAAAAAAAAACACAATAACTGAAGAATAAGGAGAAAAAATAGGTAGGTGTGTATGTGTATTTATTGAGGAAACCCAACAATATAACCAGTCATGCGCTGAATTGGAACCAGCAAATGAAGAGAAGAGAGTGGAAGACAAAAGAACACCCGGTGCAGAACAACAGTAAGGAAAGATTGCTTGGCTCTTATGGGCGGAGCTCAATAACAAAATATGAATCAGTAGGTGTTTCCTCTCTGTGTTCCAACAACACCGAAAAGGAAAATAGCTAAAAGTAACGCGTGGAGGGGAGGGGGGGGGGGGGGGGGGGTCGTTTCTAAAAAAAAAGGGAAAAAAAAGATACAATCCAAAGTCGCTGCCTGTGGTGCAAATGGCGCACTAATGAACGGGTATTCCAACCAGATTCTCCTCCCTCTATACAGGATAGCAATGGTCAGACTACAAGGACATTTTTGTACTGATAGTACTTACTAATTTTCAATTGTTAATACAGGTTCTCCATTATACTTGGCATGTGGGTGTCCCTGTCGTGTGTGTATCCCTTACTCAGTAAGTTACTGAGAGAAACAAATACAGGCCTACTGTACCCGACTATGCATGTCGTGAAATGTGATTAAGTTGAGTTGTGCAATTGGTGAAATGGAATGTGCTATAATAGAGAGTGGGCGTTCGAAATCTGCAAATGGTAAGCTGCATTTCGTCTCACAGGAGGTGAGCCTAGCCCTGTTGGAGACTGATGATATAACTTGGAGGTCCCGTGTTCACTCTCGCCGCTCAAAATCGAAAAGAACAAAACAGGCTGTTAACCGTTGTCTGGACATCAATTTTCTCCAGCCTTAGTAAGCAAATCGAAAATAGAACCTACAACGGATGGCCTTCGGCTACCTGCCACTTGTCTATTCCAAGTATTCCAGGCGGATGGTACTGGCAACCTCATTATGTAAAACAAAACACCACAGAAACCACCTACACGAGAGCAGATACATGGAATGACTCAGGCTTCTGGCAAAAGAAAGCAAAATGTAGTGCTGAGTCTATGCTCTTACTGTGGTGAAAAAGACGTACGACACAATTTAATTGCGGTAGCTGTGTCGATTATATGATTAGCTAGCCGCAGAGTCCCTTACGTTGATCGTACGCCACTGTCGGTATTACGTCATAGTATGTGAAATGTTTGTAACAAACATGAAAATCAATGAACAAACACACAAACCTCAACGTAATATCAGTGTTGAAATACGGATGTGAAAGCTGGAAAACGACAAAGAAACAACAAAATAAACTGCTTGTTTTTTATTTAAAAATGTCTTAGAAAACCATTGAACATTGGCTGGAAAGAATTCAAGACCAACAAACTAATAAGAGAAAATAGCAAACAACAATATGTTTCTACCATCAAAAGGAAAAAAGTGTTGGACATACATCGGGCATGTGTTTAGAATGAACAACAACAGACTTCCATTGCAGTTTTTTTTTTGTTGGCGTAAAGATAAGAATACCAGAATTAGACTCTTCGCGCAATGATCACCAGAGAGGGATTTAACTAAGTCTAAACACCATACAAGAACTTAGGACAGTAGAGTCACATCGTTCAAACAGAAAATCAGTTATTTCTGGCTTATGTCGTGTTTGGCATTTAAAAAACATAGCCAGATATGTGAAATGTGCATCTCTAGTGTGCTAAGGTTTGTTGGTGAAATCTGGTCGATTCTATTACACGTGATGGGGTACATTATCATCTTCTCAGCTACGCCGCAGTTACAGTGATTATCATGATTATTATTTGGCGATACCAGGACATCCACTTTGTGTTCCCATCTCCACTTTGTGTTCCTATATCTACTTTATGTTCCCACATCCACTTTGTGTTGCCACCTCCACTTTGTATTCCTATATCCACTTTATGTTCCC
Source organism: Ariolimax columbianus (assembly GCA_036924085.1). Classification (NCBI taxonomy): domain Eukaryota; kingdom Metazoa; phylum Mollusca; class Gastropoda; order Stylommatophora; family Arionidae; genus Ariolimax; species Ariolimax columbianus. Next base: position 20,747,707 of record JAVGWX010000011.1, read on the forward strand.
ATCTCCTCTTTGTGTTCCCCATCTCCACTTTGTGTTACCCATCTCTACTTTGTGTTCTTAGCTCCACTTTGTGTTCCCATCTCCTCTTTGTGTTCCCATCTCCACTTTGTGTTCCCATCTCCACTTTGTGTTCCCATCTCCTCTTTGTGTTCCCACCTCCACTTTGTGTTCCCATCTCCACTTTGTAGTCCCATCTCCACTTTGTGTTCCCATCTCCACTTTGTGTTCCCATCTCCACTTTGTGTTCCCATCTCCACTTTGTGTTCCCATCTCCACTTTGTGTTCCCATCTCCACTCTGTAGTCCCATCTCCACTTTGTGTTCCCATCTCCACTCCGTAGTCCCATCTCCACTTCATGTTCCCATCTCCACTTCGTGTTTCCATCCCCTCTCAGTTTCGCTGTTTCTTCTCCCACTCCTAGTCGTTCCTTTCCCCCCATCCATTTCTTGTTATCTCACGTGTGTCTGGTCTGTGTACGCGCATATATATATATATATATATATATATATATATATATATATATATATATATATATATATATATATATATATATATATATCCGATAACGGAAAAACACGTATCATTGATGTAGCGGATCGAGAAATCTGTCGTTCCACGAAAATGCATAAACAGTGAGTTCAGTTCAGTTTAGTGCCACTACGCCACCACGCTGTCCTAATGGCCTTGCGCGACTGTTGTGAAGTCGTTTCATCTATAACACAGACGAATCGACAGCACGCTACAGCTCTACACGTAAATATCCCAATCCGATAGGTATGATTTTGTAGTCAAATACAACAAGAAAGCCTTATGTGAGAACAAGACAGATGGAACCTTGACACGAGACTAGGCTTTCGGTGACTATCTTGTTTTGTGCGAAGGAAACTATAGCCTAATTATGGTCTATCGTTGTGGTTTCAAAATATAAGGTCCCGCGACAAGGACCGAAGCTCCCCCCTCCCCTGGGCCGAAGTAGCCCGCGACAATGGCGAAGTGGGGCCACCGCCAGAAATGAAGGGGGTCTGGAAAAGCATGAAAATAAATTAAGGGGGAGGGACCACGAAAAGGAATGAAGAGAGGACATGGCAAATAATAAAGGAGGTATCGACTGACACCGAAATAGCTCGTGCCATGGATAAAAATAGCCCCCGACAGGGATCAAAGTAGCCCGCGACAGCGATCAAAGTAGCCCACGACAAGGATCGAAGTAGCCCACGATGGGGATCGAAGTAGCCCACGACAATGATCGAAGTAGCCCACGACGGGGTTCAAAGTAGAGCAAGGAATGATGTGGGTCGTTTGTTTTTTAAGGTGGCCAATTCAAGAATTTCATAGAACCAGCTTTGTTTGTTAAGTGCCATGAGCATCTATATGCTCTGCAGTCGTGGTTTATGTAGCAGGCTGTTTGCACAATGAGGGATTGGGGGCGGGGGGGGGGGTGTGTGGCTTGCGCAATATATTTAACGACATGCGCAATAGATATGTTGACATATTTTTCTACCACAATAAACGGCCCAGAGATCTACACACACGTTAATTCTTCTACCCCGCCCTCTAAATCTGGTTTGCTGAGTTGGTATCATCTGGTTTATGCGTCTGTTCCGCTCGGCGCTTGACAAGAAATATTTGAGTAACTTATATGGACACGACCTGTACGGTAAAGCACGGTAGTACAGACCAATATGTCCAACAGTTATAGACAGTCTAATAGACTATATAACAGACATGCATAACAACTACTTCACGTACAGGAAGGATTGGTCAAACTACTACACTGGAAAAACTGCCATTGTTGAACACATTACAAACAGATACACACACACCCATACACTGGGCAATAAGTCCACACTACAAACAGATACACACACACATCCATTCACTGGGCAATAAGTTGACACTACAAACAGATACACACACATCCATACACTGGTCAATAAGTCCACATTACAAACAGATACACACGCATCCATTCACTGGTCAATACGTCCACACTACAAACAGATACACACGCATCCATACACTGGTCAATACGTCCACACTACAAACAGATACACACGCATCCATACACTGGTCAATACGTCCACACTACAAACAGATACACACACGCATCCATACACTGGTCAATAAGTCCACACTACAAACAGATATACACACACATCCATACACTGGCCGATAAGTCAACACTACAAACAGATACACGCACGCATCTAGACACTGGTCAATACGTCTTGATATAAATCTATAAGATTACGATCTGGGGTTTAAAAGGCAGTGCTTTCGACAGTCGAATTCAGAAAGGCAAACCGTTCAATCAAACTAGCAAAACACAAATAGGCAGATATAAAATAAACAGACATACAGACATAAATAGGCAGACATACAGACATAAAATAAACAGGCATACAATAAACCAGGCCATGACAAATTCCAGGTGCCGGGTCGCCATAGTGTACTTAAATGTACTAGCGAACAACATTTCAGAAACACTGCAGTATTTACTCCCCATTTTCTTCCTTCTCGAGTATATAAATCAGTTTAAGGGACACAAAGTACGAGGCGTGTTCAAATAAAACAGGACCAAATGAACATACGTACGATGCGCATGATGATGTCACTTCTGATGTAAACAGCACATACCAACCGTCAAGTTTGCAAAATTTCATTATCCCCCGACTCATAGTTTCCTCAGCAGACTGTTGAAAAAAACATGGCGAGTGTGATAGGGAATCTGTCCAGAGTTGATCAGCGAGCGATGATTAGGTTTTTAACAGCTGAAGGATAACCAGTTGATATTCATCGCAGAATGTAGGCACTGTATAGTGATACAAGTGTGGCGAACGTAAGCTCCGGAAACGGTCCACCCGAATTGCTGCAACAATTTTGGCGATGGGATCTTCTGAAGCAACAATATGCGCCTGACCTGGTCTCAGAAGATCTTTCGTTAACTCACATCCTTCTTTAAACATCGTTGGCCAGTTCGTCATCGTTAAAACAGGGAGATGCGTTTACCTGTTATGGCATCGCGGTTGACACGCGGTTGAGGTGCAGATGTGCGGACCAGGATTGGAGGGGCGAGAATGACATTCCTGACACTAAACAACAAATGGAGAAAAATCTCGATTTAAACCAAAGTTAGAATATTCAACGAGTGTCAAGTCGGTGCTGCTGTATGGAGCGGAAACATGGTGAACAGGTGATATAACAAAAACTCCAGTCCTTCGTTAACAGATGCCTAAGAAGGATAATAGGTATAGGGTGGCACGATATGGTGAGGAATGAGGACCTATGGGAAAGGAGTCAACGACGGTCATTGCAGCAGAGATTAGGCTGGGTGGGATCTACGCTTCGGAGGGCTTCGTCTAAAGCAGGCTCTTACGTGGAATCCTCAAGGGAATAGAGACAGAGGTGGACCAATAAGTTCATGGGGAGGAGAGTGAGAAAGGGAGCACGGATTAAAAGAGTAGACCTGAAGAGAGGCAGAAAGATCATTCTAGGACCGTATATGCTGGATGGATATTGTCAATGGCCTATGCACCGAGAGGAGCGACGGAATTTGATTGATTGGTTGATTGATTGATTGATTGAGGCGATAACGGTCTGGAAAGAGTGATAATGGTGGCATGGCTCTCGGAAGGAGAAAAATAGGTCAATCCAGACGAAGATGACATCAGGACATTACGGACAGCCTCGCCCTGAACCCAGACGAAGATGACATCAGGACATTACGGACAGTCTCGCCCTGAACCCAGACGAAGATGACATCAGGACATTACGGACAGTCTCGCCCTAAACCCAGACGAAGATGACATCAGGACATTACGGACAGTCTCGCCCTGAACCCAGATGAAGATCATATCAGGACATTACGGACAGTCTCACCCTAAACCCAGATGAAGATCATATCAGGACATTACGGACAGTCTCACCCTAAACCCAGATGAAGATCATATCAGGACATTACGGACAGTCTCGCCCTAAACCCAGATGAAGATCATATCAGGACATTACGGACAGTCTCACCCTAAGCCCAGACAAAGATCATATCAGGACATTACGGACAGTTTCGCCCTAAGTCCAGACAAAGATCATATCAGGACATTACGGACAGTTTCGCCCTAAGCCCATACAAAGATGATATCAGGACATTACGGACAGTTTCGCCCTAAGCCCAGATGAAAATGACATCAGGACATTACGGACAGTCTCGCCCTAAACCCAGATGCATACAGTGCTGCAGTGACGTTGTCTACGTTCTGGACAGAATATGTGACATGATGATAGTGATGCATACACTGTGATGCATAGAGAGACTTGCAAACACATACAATACAGTCACAAAGTGTCATCATCACCAGTCCCGTAACCTGAAAGGTCATTTGAGCACCTATACTGCAGATTGCTGGACCAGTTCCCGCAAAATCCACTCGGTTTTGTGCCAGGATATTTGTTCTAGCTATGGATATTCCCGTCCACTCTCTGATGTCTTCCCATCACTTTTTCTGCCTTCTTATTTCACAGTATCTTGCAGTACCGTCTTGGTCAACCCAGACGATCTTAAAACACGTCCATACCATGTGAGCTTGCGTGCTTTTACCATAGTCAATGGGGAGGAAGACTAACGTCTGGTCAGGCAAAATATACTGATAGGACATGTTAGTCAGGGTCAGGCAAAATATACTGATAGGACATGTTAGTCAGGGTCAGGCAAAATATACTGATAGGACATGTTAGTCAGGGTCAGGCAAAATATACTGATAGGACATGTTAGTCAGGGTTAGGCAAAATATACTGTCCAAGACCCTCACCTCGGCTTCGTAGTAGCCCTCCCTGGAGTCGGGATGATTTCATAGCAGCTTGGCTAACGGGGTGAGGGATCGACGTGATACTATGATCCCCATAGTATTGAGCGACACGCATGTGACGCCAACCATAGCACAAACATATGGAGGACCCCGGTCCACCTTCGTCAGCACGCTCACGCCCCCCCCCCCCCTACCCTCCCCCACTTAACGTCCTTTTCAGGTCGCACAAAAGAGTAAACCTACTCACTGTGGGTATTCGAAACAATACCAACCATAGCCAACCGGTCTTTATATTGGCCGACCTCGCTCTTAACGGTGTCCCAACCAAACGGCATTAATCGTGACGTGGTCTAGATACGATACTTCGAGAATTCGACGCAGACATCTAATCTCCATTGCGCACATTCTTCGCTCTAGAACCAATTTCTGAGTCCAAGTTTCGCACGCGTAAAAGTACACTGAAGAGACAAGTGCATACAATAAACTCAACACAAAATGTACAAATTACAATTAGATTAATGTCTTTATTTGATAAAGAAAAACGCGCAGTAGAAGAAACATAAAAGAATGAGAGAAAGAAGACAGACAAACAAGCAGATTGAATGAATCACAAAAAGCACAAATGACGTAAGAAACGTGCAAATTAGTGTTGTTATTGAAAATAGGAAAGAGGGAGATGGACAAGACTGAAACGACAAACAATGGCTAAGCACAATGCACGACAGTGTTAGTGGCTACAGGTGAACATATTCCCAGCAAATACTTGTAGACACTTATTGCTAGATTGCTGCTGACATATCCTGCCTGCACTTTCTCGCCTTCAACGGTTACATTTAGATCTGGACTTCAAACACACAACACCTGCACAATATTCTGTTGTTTGGTCCCATTTTCTCAGGTTTGATAGAAATATTAATAATAATCTCTCCTACCTGCGCAGCCCTCATTCTGGTTATGTTCGAATGATGTCTCCAGGGACATAAATAGCAACAGTGGTGATCATGGAGAAAGTGACAATTGAACACAACAGCCAGTTCCCAAGTCCAGTTCTTGGAGTCACCCATAAATAAATGCTGGTGTGTCACGATGTTTGGATGTTTAACAAAATACACTTGAAAAAAGTAGGGAGATGTCTAGAGTGATACATTTAAGACTAACATAAACTTCGGACGAGTGGTACCGGGGGTGGGAAAAATCGGACAACTGCTACCTTCCAATTATGTAATAGGCGACTTAAGTGGCTTCTGCATGGGGCTGCCACTTCATCATGAAAAATATTGCTATTTATACCTCCACTGCGAGTGCTGGGGGTCAAGGCGTCCTGCAAGGAGGCCAGCTGGTGACGCTCTTCTCCGCATGGAACGAGTAGACGAAAGGAGATGTAGAGTGTACATTTACAGTGGAAATGCAAAGGCAGCGAGGTAGGGAACTGCTCACCTCATCCGATACAAACTTCGGTCTAACAGAACGAAGTCCCTACTACTTAATCCCCGAAAACAGTGTCTCGTATGGAACTTTATTATGGAGCGAAGAAGAGACAAGAATATTCCTAATCTGCCTTTTATGGCTGATTCTGACTACTTTGCTTGATATGTGTTCGAAACATTTGACGCAGTGACATACAGAGTACCAGGCATAGGCTTTACAGTTCACTTGTACTGGTATGCGCCGTCGGTAGCTTAAGTCGTCATTCTTGGGCCAAATATGTTGCGTCGGTCGGTGAAGGATGGTATCAATCCATCTGCCGCGAGGTCTTCCTCGTCCCATGTAGCCAACACCTCATGTGCTACAGTCTCATGAAATAACCCAAACAACGAATTTGATGACTTGAAATGTACAGATGGTTCCCATCATATTCCTGGGACGATGAGGCAGAAACACACTGATCAGACAATGTCAGCCAGGGTCAGGAGAAATATACTGACCAAGACCCTCACCTGATCTCCTCGAGAACAACTTTCTGGCTAACAAGGTGAGGATCGACGTGATCCACGTAGTAGTGAGCGACACGCAGATGAAGTCAAGAAGCAGCAGCAGCAGCAGCAGCAGCAGCAGCAGCAGCAGCAGCAGCAGCAGCAGCAGCAGCAGCAGCAGCAGCAGCAGCAGCAGCAGCAGCAGCAGCAGCAGCAGCAGCAGCAGCAGCAGCAGCAGCAGCAGCAACAACAACAACAACAACAACAACAACAACAACAACAACAACAACAACAACAACAACAACAACAACAACAACAACAACAACAACAACAACAACAACAACAACAACAACAACAACAACAACAACAACAACAACAACAACAACAACAACAACAACAACAACAACAACAACAACAACAACAACAACAACAACAACAACAACAACAACAACAACAACAACAACAACAACAACAACAACAACAACAACAACAACAACAACAACAACAACAACAACAACAACAACAACAACAACAACAACAACAACAACAACAACAACAACAACAACAATATTCCTAAAGTCTTCATTTCTTATTCCTTCTCTCCTGGTGATACCGATTACTTTTTCTTGACATTTCATTTCACAAGTCGTTATCTCCGTCTATGGGGCTTGGATAAGTCTGCCAAATCTGACACTGATATCACAGAGTTGGTTTAATACACTGTTTATCAGTTGTAGTTTAGTTGTCAGGCTGATGATCTGGTGTTTAAGAAGTGGCGACAATTGATCAGTCACAGTAGAGTCTCTATGACATCGTGCTACTAATTCTCTATCAAGCCATTCCTCTTTTCAGAAAACACTCACCAGATGTTTAAACTATCGGACCAGCTGAAGCTCTAGATGATCAGACATAGGAGTTCTTGAAGGCGATGATGTCATAAATATTGCTTTGGGTATTTCATTTTGGGAGGATACGGGAGGCAGCTATGGGGATATCGAGGTCGTGCTTTGTTGGGAAGAAAGAATGACAAGCTTTCTGTACACTATTCATCATCATCATGTAGCACGGCCTTTATACAACGTCGCTCCCATCACAGTCTGTCTGGAAGACTCTTTCCCTTGCCAAAACTCCAGTCTCCGCCACAGTTAAACTCAGGCATTCCTGGATATCTTGGTGCCATCGTCTTCTTGGTCTACCCTTGTCTCTTTTGCCTGGCACCATACCTTCAATCACTGTTCTCTCAAGACCGTTGTGTCTCTTCATGTGACCAAAGTATTTCAATTTTCTGGCCAAAATGGAATTGATAAACCAGTTCTCTATGTTCAACTCTTGCTGAATGTCTATATTTGTTTTTTTCTCTGTCCATGGTATTCTGAGGATCTTTCTGTAACATTTTGACTCGAAGGATTCGATTCTTTGTCTAAAAGTTTTGGTAATTGTACATGATTCGCAGCCACATACCGCCACAGGAAAAACACAGGTTCTCTAGACACTACTTACGGTGTTTTAAAAATCTACTAAGGAAAGTTGTGCCTGGTCTGGCAACTTCTTGGTGTAAAACAAAATGCTATTGGTCACTGGACCTCAGAAATAGTTGAAGACCCTCATACAATGACGTATCCAACACTCCAAACCTTGGTGGTTGTACCTGCCATGATACATCCTTGACATTGATTAAGTCACTTTGTAAACTAGGCAGGAACGGCCACTGAAACTGGTTGTCTGATACACAAACTGAAATTGGATGTGAGGGTACACAGAGACAACAAAAAAACACACAGATTATGACAATAAAAGTAACTGCCAACAATCTGATTGCGCTGGAAGATACGGTACTACGCTACCGAAGACGGATGTGTCGGACCGAATGGTGCAAATATCGCAGTCAATCTGTAAACTAGCGACACAGCGCATTCCGTTCACCCGACTACATTCTGCTACTTGCAATGCCCTGTTCAGAACTTTGTAGTGGGAGATTGAGAACGGACGAAGAAGAAGACGGTACTACAAGAGATAGATTTATTCATATATCTTGGTAGTAATATAGGTAGGGTTGAAGGCACTACAATACAAGATTTATTCATATATCTTGGTATTAATATAGACATGGTCGAAGGTACTACAATACAAGAGGTAGATTCATTCATATGTCTTGGTAGTAATATAGACATGGTCGAAGGTACTACAATTCAAGAGGTAGATTTATTCATATATCTTGGCAGTAATATACTTCTATACAGGGCCAAAGGTACTGATATCCAATTAAGAAAACAAAAGGGGAAATGATCTTGTATTGCTTCAGAGAATTTGTGAAAAACCAGTCACAAAAATACAGATTTGCAACTTCAATGTAGTCCGTCTTATTGTATGGTTCTGTGACGTGATGAACAAAAAAAAAGTACAGCTCATAATGTCCCAGCTTTCATCAGTGAACGATTGCGACGAATTGATGGAACAAAATTGTATGGTTTTGTCACTAATAGCTGGAAATAATTGTAGAAAAGAAGCGGACAGATGTAAAGAGAACGAGTTGGCGATGGATGTGACACACATTAAACAAACCGGATGATAGCCTTACAAGGCAGTCACTGTTCTGGAATCATCATGGCTAGAGAAGCAGGGGCTGACCTAAACATTCGCGAAGAAGGCAAGTCGAGACAAACCTAAAAACGTCGAGAAAGACGTGAGCGGGAACAATGTGGCGAGTATTTGATGAGGACCTATGCTCCGCAGGGAGTTGAAAAGTTTAGATTTGATCGATTGACATAAATATTTACACGGAATCAAGATGCTGAGCAGTGTATGGGCTGTAGGAGTCAGCGACCCAAAGCTGACTGCGAGCGTCAGAGTCAGCGACCCAGAGCTGTGAAGACCCTTCTTCTCCTCCTCGTGATGGTCCTGCAACAGGCCAGACTGGCTAAGGAGAAGGGATCGAAGAGGGAACGCTAACTCGGTACCCAGACTGGCTAAGGAGAAGGGATCGAAGAGGGAACGCTAACCCGGTACCCAGACTGGCTAAGGAGAAGGGATCGAATAGGGAAGGCTAACCCGGTTCCCAGACTGGCTAAGGAGAAGGGATCGAAGAGGGAACGCTAACCCGGTACCCAGACTGGCTAAGGAGAAGGGATCGAAGAGGGAAGGCTAACCCGGTACCCAGACTGGCTAAGGAGAAGGGATCGAAGAGGGAACGCTAACCCGGTACCCAGACTGGCTAAGGAGAAGGGATCGAAGAGGGAAGGCTAACCCGGTTTCCAAAAATGGCATGATGAAGTCGAATGTGTCGGACCTCCTTCTTCTTATTTTCGCGTAGAAATATATTTGATTTTGTCTCTTTTCTTGCAATCGTCATAACTTCTGTTTTCTCTGGGTTGAATTTCACACCGGACCTAAAGGTGCAAATGTCGTAGTCAAACTGTAAACTACGACACAACGCATGCCGTTCTCCGGACAACATCCTTCTACTTACAAAGCCCTTTTCGGGGCTTGATAGCGGGAGTTTGAGAACAAACGACGAAGAAGAAACATTCCCATAACCATATGATCCTCCTACTCGTACCAACCCCCATCCCACATTCTCTTGCGCATTTCTCTGTCACCATTAATACTGCACACACATTGTGTCTTCTACAGTCAAGATGGCCCTGTGTCATAATTTTTGTAACGCCTCTCTGTTATCCATCTGTCACGTCTCAACGCAAGAAATCTGTCTAACAATTTCACCCGAGGCTTATATGAGAGAGGACAGGATCATCAGTATATTAAATGTGAAACTTGGGCAGACTCGGTGTGACACTCCGACCATCAAACCACAACACAGATCTATATAATGGGCTTGGGAAGTAGGGAGGCGGGAGGAAGGGAGGGAGAGAGAGAGAGGGAGAGAGGGAGAGAGGTAGAACACACACTTCATTAAAAGGCAGCGATCTGAATGAAAGGAAAACTATACTTTTATAAGATTAAGGCGTTTATCATTTGCATAGTCGCTTGCCCTGGAATGGAAGCGTAGTATGTTGTAATGTTTTTTTCTCACTCGCACATTTAAAGAAAAACAGGCATTCTAATATTGTCCAAGTGGAGGAAGTGTTATACACCATCATACATCAATTTCTCTGAGTGATAATAATGTATTTGTTTTTGGTTTTTTATTTCTAAATGATGTATATGCTTATCGCATTTCACGCTGCTTCTTATTAAATATTCATTATCCCTATGGGTATAATTTCTATACCCCTCTTTAAGTATGAATTGATGAGAACCTCTGCTAAACAATTGCTAACACGAATGGTGAGATGCCCACAAGATTCTCATATATGTCATACCTGGTTGTATACAGATTCTTTAGAGGTGACTTAATACAGGTTTATAAGATAATCAAAGGAACGGAAAAATTAAACTACAAAAAGTTTCTCAAAATACAACCACCTACAAGAACAAGAGGGCATAGCTACAAATTAATTAAAGAAAGGTCCAGATTATATATTAGGAAATATTTGTTTAGTCAGAGAGTGGTGAATAGGTGGAATGCATTGCCACAGGATGTAGTGGTGACAAGGGTAATAATGCATTTAAAAATAGATTGGATGCGCATAGCTTTTAGAGCAAGGAAATGTAAATGAAACTGGTTGTATACATACTCTGTAGAGTCTTCTAAACCAGTATAAAGACGTTAAGTTAAGTTACCATGTCCGTTTCACCAAACCCACATTTGTCTGAGCGATACTTATTTTGCTTCTAAATTATGTGTTTCTTTATCGTATTTCAGGCTGTATCTTATTAAACATTAATTATCCCCCGTAGCAGATTAAGGCTAGCATAGCACAATCGACTGGAGGACCCCGGTTCATTTTCACCAGCACGCTCGAGGTGTATGGAAAGCCACTGCAACCTGCCACTCTTAGCCCCTTTCAATGCGCATAAAAAAGTAATTTTACTCATTGTGGGCATTCAACAACAACAACAATAACAACAACAATAACGCGATTGTTTAAGTAAGAATTAAGGAGAACCTGAAGACACGAATGGTGAGATTCCCTTCAGAATTTCATATACGAGGAGTGTTCAAATGAAACCTGACCTAACTGCACCAAGTGAACATACGTACGAATGATGACGTCACTTCTGATGTAAACAGCACATACCAATCGTCAAGTTTGCAAAATTTCATTATCCTCCGACTCGTCCAGAATTGATCAGCGAGCGGTGATTCGGTTTCTAACAGCTGAAGGATGTCGACCAGTTGACATTCATCTCAGAATGCAGGCGGTGTATGGTGACAAACGTGTGGCGAACGTAAGCTCCGGCGACGGTCCACCCGAATTAGTGCATCAATTTTGGCGATGACATCTTCTGGTGCAACAATATACGCCAGACCTGGTCTCGGAAGATCTTTCGTTAACTCACGTCATTCTTTAAACATCGTTGTCCAGTTTTTCCATTCTTCACTGTTGTCTTCGACACATTTTTGTCACCACACACTGCCTGCATTCTGTGATGCATATTAACTGGTCGACTTCCTTCAACTATTAGAAACCGAATTACCGCTCGCTGGTCAACTCTGGACGGATTCCGTATCACACCCGCCATGTTTTCAACGGTCTTCTGAGGAAACTATGAATCGGAGGATAATGAAATTTTGCAAGCTTGATGGTTGGTATGTGCTGTTTACACCAGAAGTGACTTTATCATGTGCATCAAACGTATGTTCACTTGGTGCAGTTTGGTCTGGTTTCATTTGAATACGCCTCGTATATTTAATGGAGGTGTTCGTTTAACTTAATTCGCCTTTACTCATATGCTCGTATGCAAAGGCCTTGATAAAGGCATATTAAGGTCAGACAAATTATGTAAACGTCTGTTGCTGTTCTCGTGTACAGTTACTTTTAATATAAGCACCTATAACAATCCTGGTATCCAATCAGGCATATCAAACATATGATGCCACTTGAGTAACTCAAAACCTCTCTGCATCTGATTTGTGTAGACTAGTGTTAAACGAATTTCAGTCTTCTGCCTTGGTGTACCATGTTGGACCAATGATCGTGCCATCTCTCCACCTTATTGGTGGACGTGTAAAGGTGTAGGGCCACCAGGACGTCACTTTTCGCATCCACCTGTTGTCAGGTATGCGCACAACGTGCTCAGCCCATATGCATGTATATATGACGTCATTGGATGTGACAAAGAGACAGGTGGTAAATAGTATTTTTATACCAACTCCCTGCTACCAGTGTCAGACATGGACATTCACCAAGGTACAAGAAAGAAAAATCATGGTATGCAAAATAAGGTGTTTGAGAAACGCTGGGGTTACACGGCTGGACAGAGTACGAAACGAAGAAATCAGTCACAATGTGAGTGCAACATCGTGCATGGAATAAATGGAATTGCAGAGAATAAAATGGTTCGGACACCTGACGTGTGCCGGCGCATCTGACACACGAAAGAAAACTACATCTCCCCATGACGTCGCCGAAACCTATGGATAGACGATGATGATGAGCTCAGTTGCTGATGCTGTCAAAGCGAATGAAGTGTTAACATCTTCTTTATGTTACGTCATTAGCTTCCTATCTGTCTTATTTTCTAACACAAAGCAGTCAGGGGGAGCTCAGTGGTCTCGAGGTCCGCCTCGGGTCGCGGGTTCGAATCACGGTGGAGACCTGGTAAAAATGCCCTTGATATCTGGGTAGTGAGATTGGACTCCCGTGTTTAGTGTCGAGCACGTTAAAAATCCATTAGCAGTAAGAAATCGAAAAGAGAAGGATTAACGGCCGCTGCTCGAATACAATTCAAAATTCTAGTTGAAAATCTACCCAAATTATTTGTACCTTCCCCCAGGCTAGTAAGCCGTAGGAAGTTTGAAATACCTACTACGGATAGTCGATATCATTCGGCTACCTGGCAACAGACGTTAACATGTCTGTTTGAATACCATGATTCAAAAGTAAGCAGTCAGATACCCCCATTTGCAGCTGGGTAAATAGCAACTTGATGGGACCATGTCTCTAACTAAATCCTTTCTTAATCACTTTAACGGATTTGGAAAAAGTACAGCAATTCTCACATTTGCCTGCCAAAATTGCTCAAAGTATTTATATTAGACGCAGACAAGGCAGAGCATTGCTGGGCTGGTGACCTGCTTATGAGAAGTGATGACTGTTGGAACACAGCGACAGCAGTATGGTACTCACGAGACAGAAGACGGCCACGGGGAAGACCACCTACGCGCTGGACAGACTCCCTCGAACTCAGAAACAACATCCACGATGCTACAGACGGGAACTTATCACCCACTGGTCCACCGTGGCCCAAGTTAGAAGACAATGGAAACGAAGTTTGGACACGCAGCGGCGTAACCGCATCTGAGGAACGGATCGTCCAGTAATATAATATATATCACACGTACAAGCAAACCCCATGAAATCAATAACACCATGGAAACACGAACCGAAAATTATCTTTGTTGGTGACCTAAAAATACGACATATTTACAGATTATATGAGAAAGTTTTCCAGACGTATTTAGACTTGACCGCTTATAATGCACTTTCTTGAAAGCTGATAGCAGCAAGCTGTCCAGATAAAGGCAAATGAAAGCTTCGGGTAAAGAGTATTGATCAGATCTTCAAAGGACATTCCCAATAACAGTATCGACTGTCTTTTCATTTGCTTTTCAACCATCAATACATACACAACCTTGCTTCCTTTGTTCATTTTATAAGGTCATTATTTAGTTTACATTATATGCCATAAAAGACTTTTAATAGCATATTCAGTTATATAAATTTAGCTTGGAATACAAATTTGGGGAGTCAAGTTTTCATTTCTTTTTGTGTTTTTACTCACTCTTTGCCTCATACATATATACTCCTACAATATTATGTTCTACTAACAATTGCATCTTGTTGTGCAATAATTTTACTATAATTTAATGTGTTATGACAGGTTATTATTTTTTTTAAACATAAAAGTTACAGGTGTGAAGTTGTTGACATCTAATTATTTAAAATCCAAAGTAAGATAACTCCGCCCAGACTAGGAAAATAATGTTGAAGTTAAAGAGTAAATATCATGCTGAGTATAGTACTGTGATGTAAACACACTCGTCTAAATACAGGAAATGTAATTTCGGAAATACACTAACCGATTAGACACACTGTTGATAATGGGAAAGGAAAGAGCAGGTCACTGCATCTTCATGAATTTTATCAGAAAGGAAAGTAAAAAGTGCTATGCGTGAGTCTAGCAACATCGTCATGTAAAACTTTGCCACAGAAAGTACTCCGGCAAGAGCACATAGACACATACAGATTTGGTGCATGCTTTCTCTAAGAACCCATATCCAGTATTAACCCTATGATTAGTAAGGAGGGGGGATTCCGTGGCGAAGTGGTTAAGCCGTCGGCCTAGTGATCAGGTGGTGTGGGTTTGACTCCGGACTCCTGCATCACGTAGTCGCTCCCTAGTTGTCTTATCCTTGACTTGCCACTGAGGTCGGGCGGCTCAAGACGAGAGAGTGAGGATAAAAAGTAGTGCAGTTAATCCTTACTAAATATAGTGCATGCAAAATTAATTATGCCAGCATTGCCTACGATGGACGACGGCCTTTGCCTTGAGTAAGGAGGGAAGTGGAGAAGAATTATAAACACATACGCCGTCTAATATGAAAGGATGAATCATATCCAAATGGAAAGCCTAGAGAAAGTGACCGATTCCATTACGCTTATTATTGTTTAGATGTGTCTATTTTAACAACAAAATACCACCACATAAATTTAACTGATACTGCCCTTAAACAAGTCGATGAGTTCAGGCATTAGTTTGGCAACAAAGCAACAGTTTAAGTTAAACTGCTGGCTGGACTGGACATGATTCAACTGCTGGTTGGACTGGAAAGGGTTAAACAGTATATTTGTGCTGACTCTGTGCTACCAGTGCTAAATATAGTCCCTATCGAAGGCACGTGAGAACATAATTTCCAGTGTCAAATGATGTGTTTTGAGGAAATTCATCAGTGTTACCAGGTAAGACAGACTGCGAAATGAAGACATTGGAAGTATGGTCGGCACTACATCTTGTTCAGAGCGCATTTCCAGGCAAAAAATATGATAGTTAAGCCATCTCATGAACTTTCACTGATGGCTGAGTGCTTATGCAACGACACGGCTAACAACTGCAGACACAGCGCACTTGGCACAGGACAGACACCTAAGCTCCGTACTTCGTTCAACAGCTTAAGTGAAAAGAAAACTATCTAACTACTGTCATCACTGAAATATGATATACTTAGTCTTAGTCGACCTGTACTTCTACAGGGGCAGGTGTACACGTTCAGGTCCCAGTTCTGACAGAAGCTGGATGTAGAAAGGAGGAGAAAGTCCTGCTTAGCGGGCTAGGCTCAAGCAGCTTATTACTCTGCTGCGATGGGACAAGTGTCGAGGAAAGTGGTTAACCAATGTGCGAGTCCATCTTAATAGACTCAAACACTAGAGCAAAGTAGACCCGCAGCCTTTTAGGCGCCATCTATGCAGCTCTTAACAAACCAAATAACCATGGCCGGTGCTATGCTATGTCACACAGTTAGTCGCCTCTTACAACATGTTCTCCAGTGGTGCTATTCTTGTCCTTGTCATACACAAATACCCAGGCGGACCACTGTGAAAAACATTGAGACCCTTGAAATGAATATACTTAGTGGATGGAGTGGGCAAGTGGTTAAGTGACACGGCTCACAACCCGAATGTGCTGGGTTCGCTCTCCAATCACAGAACCGACCGTTACCCCGGGGAAGCAAGCCCTTAGAAAATTCAGGAGGAAGCAGAAACCTTACATAAAATATATGCCAAAGTCAGATGCACTGGGTCGACAGGCGTAAAACAAAATCATAATGCAATGCACACTGTCTTAAGGAATAGAGAAATATAGAGAGAACGCAATAACAACCAAATTAATAATTTATTTTAATGAATACTTTTCCTGGCAAAAACATATTTTCTATTATTATTTTCTTTCAGTTGTGATGTTGACATTTCTCCTAGTCTAAGTAACGATGGAGAAAGGTCCTATGGCAAAAACTTATACAATAATAGATTATAGGTTACCAGAACCTTCAAAGGCAGAGTGAGTGCAAGTCCTATACTGATGGGCAGGCTAAATGTTGACAGGGAAAAAAACTTGGAGGCTAGATACCCCAGAGCTGCACTCTCCTCAGACATAGTAAGTCACAAGATGCAAACCATCAACAAACTTACTAAGAATTGTCAAATGCGAGTCCTAAAGGCAAACCAGGGAAGACACGAGACGGCACCTTCTAAGGACCAATCAAATGGTTTTTAGGAAAACAATAAGTTTTTGCTAGCTGGCATTAGGCACTGATCTGATTGAATACCAATGTTTCAGTATCGACTGGAGCAAAATGCTGCAAGTCACTCGTCACCATTTCCTTAACAAGTCTTTTTTTTTATCTCCCCACTCTCTTCTTCTCCTGTGGGTTACAACTGAGTACATGCCTGTTTATATTGTTATGTTCCTTTCTGAGAGTATGTACAGTCCATCTCCACATTCTCTCCTTAACCTCCAGCTGTACTGGCTGTTTTTCAGTTGTTCTAAAATATCTTAAACATACGAAGCCCCTGGCTCTAACAACATCACTAGTGAAATGTCTCAGGCTCTAGAGGACTTTGGTCTGGATTTTATATTAGGCCTCCTAAACAACTTTCTTTCTTTCTCTTCGCTGTTTGTCCTGCTTGTGCCTTTCAGCGTTGAGTTATGTAGAGGTTTCTTGATCAGGCCCTTGTATATGCTTTGTACATGGGGAACTTTACTGCTTCTGTTATTTCTTCTACCCATCTTTTGCATGGTCAGCCCTTGGCTTTGTATCAATTATATCTGTGCAGCATTGCTTTCTGAGGGATACTATCTGGTGTTTGACGTGGCACGTGGCCGAACCATTTAGTTTGCTGTTTCTTGATGGGTCTAGCACTGGTGTTGTACCTACTTGTCTCCTAATGTCTTAATTTCTGATTATATCTTGTCTTGTTACTCCAAGCATTCTGCGCAGGCATTTCATCTCTATTGTTACGATGGTTCTTTTATCTTTGCTTGTTATTTTCCAATTCTGGCAATGATAGCACAATGTGGGTAGGAATATTGTGTTGTATAGCGTTCATTTTGCATCCATTGTCACATGCTTACATAGTAATATAGGGGACTTTTGCCCACTCCTAAACAACATTTATGAGAAAGTGCAAAACCCATTACGATATATTGAAATCAATTTTTAAGGCGATATCAAAGATATCCAGGTGCATATGGCTAGTGATCTCATCATGCAAAACAAATTGCTACAGCAACCACCACTGAAAAAACCCACAAAATCCTTTGGGGGGGGGGCTGGCTTCCTGAAGGAGGTCAAGTGTAGTGATGACCCTATACTTCCGCTAGAATGAAAAAGGGACTAGAACAATCAAAGAAAGAAATTCAAAGTGATAAAGTGTGAGGACATGGAACAATTAGTATAGTGAGGCACATCACCAACATTCTTATGAAAATAATCACACTTAAAACAAAATAGGAGCACTGTTACCAATAGAAAAATGTGTATTTGTTGCAGGAAAAGAGACACCTGGTGCAATATATATATATATGTGCTCGAGTCTACCACAAGCTGTGTAAACAGATATGGCACAGTGCAGAGTGGCCAGAAGCATGGAAGAAATCAATTTATATTCCCCTCCCCAAAAAAGGCAACCTGAACTGTGCACGAACTACCGAACTATCGCACTGATCAGCCATGCTAGCAAGATACTCCTGCGAATCCTATTAAGAAGGATAGAGAAAAGGTTTGAATCTGAAATTCACGTAGTCCAGGCAGGTTTTAGGAAAGACAGAGGGACCCGGGACCACATATTCAATTTAAGGAATATCTATGAAAAATGTAGAGAGTTTAATGTAGACCTGTACACATGTTTCATTGATTACACTAAGGCCTTCGACACGGTAAAACATCAAAATCTGTGGAGAATCATGAAGGAAATGGGGTTTCCTTTGCATATAGTCCATCTCATTGAAACATTATACCAAGATCAACAAGCCGCTGTCCGAGTATCTGGGCAAACATCAGATTGGTTTGCAGTACAAAAGGGAGTCCGACAGGGATGTATACTCTCACCTTATCTGTACAACATATATGCGGAATGTATAATGAGAAATGTGCGAGAAGATGAGAACATTGAAAGTTTCGACCCATTTACGATTGGGGGGTACGAGATTCCAGAGTTACGATATGCAGATGACACAGTGATACTATCAAGAAGTGCGGAAGGGCTAGAGCAGCTACTTTCAGCCGTTAATGGACATAGTAAAGATCAAAATCTGTTCATAAACATAAACAAAACAAAGATAATGACCACCGATAAAACACAATGTCAGCATACATTTACAGTGGGTGGTGAGGAAATAGATCAGGTTACACTTTTTGAATATCTGGGCTCCAGATTAACAAAAATGGTGACTGCTCGAAAGAAATCAGAAGAAGACTAGCTATGGCAATGGAGAGACTGAACAGCCTGAAGAAATTATGGCAGGGCACCAACAAAACGATAAAAGTAAAAGTCTTGAGAGCCTGTGTTTTTCCTGTGGCAGCTTATGGCTGTGAAGCATGGACGATTACCAAAACTTCTAGACAAAGAATCGAATCCTTCGAGTCAAAATGTTACAGAAAGATCCTCAGAATACCCGGGACAGAGAAAAGAACAAATGTAGACATTCGGCAAGAGTTGAGCATAGAGGAGAACTGGTTTATCAATTCCATTTTGGCTAGAAAATGCAAATACTTTGGTCACATCAAGAGACACAACGGTTTTGAGAGAACGGTGATGGAAGGTATGGTGCCAGGCAAAAGAGGAAGGAGTAGACCAAGAAGACGATGGCACCAAGATATCCAGGAGTGCCTGAGTATGACAGTGGCGGAAGCTGGAGTTTTAGCAAGGGAACGAGTTTCTTTCAGACAGACTGTGATGGGAGCGACGTTCTACAAAGGACATGCTACATGATGATGATATATATATATATTTACATTGAAGTTAATACTAGAAGAAAAGGCAGCAATAAAGGGAGCTGGTCACACCATTACATACACAAACTGTGGCCTCGTTCAATGAAGTCCCTAACACTCCATCCCAGACAACAATGTCTGCTATAGGACTTTCTATACAATAATAGAAAAGGTCTCTTGAGATGTGCAAAGAGCTGCATCTGTGCTTCATCAACTACACAGATGCTTTCAGTAGTTTGATATGAAGATATGAGACTGACACTTAGTGAATTCAACACAAAATGATAAGGTCTAAGAGTCACCTGGAATATGTACTGGCAACATTTAGCTATAGCTAGACAGCACAATCAGAGAGCCCATTTAAATTTTTTTTAAATAGCAATATTGATGCAGAAGATCTGCCTGGCAATCAAACTGTATAATAACAAAAAAACCTGCAGCAGTTCAACCATTTTTGGACATCCTGCACCATAATCCTGCCTCACATCTCCCATCTCTACAAACATCACCCCCCCCCCCCCCCCCCCCTCCCATAACAATAATAACATTTTGTTTTGAAGATCCAATCAGACGCTCACATTGAAATTTCAATGTACCATGGATAACATTCCAAATGAAAAAGTTCTGTTTACATTTCAAGGCTCCAAGGACCCTGGGTTCACTAATTATTAAATGTGCAATGTAATCTGCTGAGCTGATTGTAAGTGGCATATCAAACTATCAAAATTATGTGTTACTAAGTGACGTCAGTATTAACATGTTGACAATTTGCAAAGTTAGTTGTGAGAGTAATCCACAATTTGATAACATTTGACACTGGTAAGTCACAAAAGATATACAGGAAACCAAACCTAAAGAATCTATTCAATTAGATATAGTAAGACACAAATATGTCCTGTCACCAGGTCTAATTAATATGCATATAGTGACACAGCCGTATAGATCTTCCATGTGATATGAGGCACAGGAATAGTATGATGATAGTAGATAGATTGATTGACACAGTCATGAGTAGTCTGAGGGGGGTGGATGGTCTGAGACACAGTCATGAGTAGTCTGAAAGGGGTGGGTGTAGGCGGTGGATGGTCTGAGACACAGTCATGAGGAGTCTGAGGGGCTGGAGGTGGGGGGTGAATGGTCTGAGACACAGTCATGAGGAGTCTGAGAGGGTGGATGGTCTGAGACACAGTCATGAGTAGTCTGAAAGGTGTGGTGGTGGGGGGTGGATGGTCTGAGACACAGTCATGAGGAGTCTGAGGGGGTGGATGGTCTGAGACACAGTCATGAGGAGTCTGAGGGGGTGGATGGTCTGAGACACAGTCATGGGGAGTCTGAGAGGGTGGATGGTCTGAGACACAGTCATGAGTAGTCTGAAAGGGGTGGGGGTGGATGGTCTGAGACACAGTCATGAGGAGTATGAGAGGGTGGATGGTCTGAGATACAGTCATGAGATGTCTGAGGGGGTGGATGGTCTAAGACACAGTCATGAGGAGTCTGATGGGGTGGATGGTCAGAGACACAGTCATGAGGAGTCTGAGGGGGTGGATGGTCTGAGATACAATTATGAGGAGTCTGAGGGAGTGGATTGTCTTAGACACAGTCATGAGGAATCTGAGGGGATGGATGGTCTGAGACACAGTCATGAGGAGTCTGAGGGGGTGGATGGTCTGAGACACAATCATGAGGAGTCTGAGGTGGCGGATGGTCTGAGACACAGTCATGAGGAATCTGAGGGGATGGATGGTCTGAGACACAGTCATGAGGAGTCTGAGGGGGTGGATGGTCTGAGACACAGTCATGAGGAGTCTGAGGTGGTGGATGGTCTGAAATACAGTCATGAGGAGTCTGTGGGGGTGGATTGTCTGAGACACCGTCATCGGCAGTTAGAGGAGGTGGCTGGTCTTCTTCTTCTTCTGCGTACACAGTCAGACAGTAACCATTATTTTTTCGAAAAAAGCAGCGGTCATCCTGAGACTCTCGCCACTACCATACAGCTTGTCTTGCAGTTCCACTGGCAATGGCCACATCTGCTCTCTCTGATCCTCGTATGTCGGGCAGTTCTGCAGCAGATGTTCAGTGGTCATTTTACCAGTACCGCACGGGCATTCGTCGGTACACCCTATCTTCAGTTTGTTGAATAGGTGGTACCTCAGTCTGTTGTGGCCAGTGCGAAGTCTGAAGACAACGACCTGCTCTCTTCGGTTCAACTGGTAATAGGCATCGTTTTTGGTGTAACCAGTATGTTCGGTTTCCCATTTGGACATGTATCTGGCTTTGATAAGCCGTTTTGACTCTTCGTACGTCATACTGGTATCTGTTTGTGGTAGTCTTGCACCTTCTTTTGCCAGTCTATCGGCCTCCTCGTTTCCTTGGATGTTGCAGTGTGACGGAACCCACTGTATCACCACCCTTTTTGGTGCGGACTGCTGGCACAGTTTGCAGAGTGCTGCTCTTAAGTCATTAAGCTCAGTGTTCTTCTGGCTTTTTAGCGCTGTGACTACTTCGAGAGCATCTGTCAGCAAGACTATATGGCTCTCATTTTCACTGTGTGTTGCCATTTCTTCCACTGCCGCCCTCAGTGCCTCTGCCTCTGCTCTGAAATTGCTTGTGTACTTACCAGTAGCGAATGACAGTGTTATATTTGTGCCATTTGGTAGGTTCAGGAATGCTCCTGCCCCTCCGTTCTGTGTAGTGTTTGTTACAGAACCGTCGGTGTATGCATGGGTCCAGTCCATGCTTGGGTAGCTTTTCGTTATGAAGCTTAGGGTAGTGTCTCTCCTTTCTTTCTCACTCTGGCAGTTTTTGTTTGCAATACCTGGTATATTTTCTACCACCTCTGGAAATATATCCTGCCTCCAAGTAGGTTTTCGTACAGTAGTGATGGGTTTTGGTGTTGTTAGTGCGTTTGTGGGATCTTCGTGCATCTTTGCTTTGGCTATTTCTGCAAAGTTTCTCCGCTTCAGTTTCCCATTTCCCAGATTGTTTAGTCTCTGGTACATTGGATGGTCCGTCAGTCTTCGGAGTTTCTCTGACTGCAGCTGGGCTCTGCAGTCTCTTCTATCGGTCATGGATTGCAGTCTTGTAATCTTTTCAAGTTCTACAATTGGCGTTGACTTCATGCCACCTGTTATGATTCTCATGGCTTGGTTTTGAAGTTTGTTAACTTTATCGAAGTTCGCCTTCGCTGCTGTTGTCCATGCCGCAATGCCATACTCGAGAACTGGTCTCACTCTTCCAGTGTACAGTTTCTTTAGTATGCTTTCGTCTGCTCCCCAGCTTGTGCCAGCAAGTTTCCTCATGATCGCCATTCTTTCTCTGGCTTTCATTCGGTTTCTCTCAATCTGACTTTTCCATGTCATGCGCCGATCAAATGTGACTCCCAGATAGGTTGGGTTGTCGTTTGGCTGCAGGATTTTGCCGTTTAGGCTTAATTTGGTACTTTGGGGTTTTAATGAGAGCGAGAATATTGTGCACGTGGTTTTCTCCTCGTTTATTTTTACCAGCCATGAGTTCGCCCACTCTTCCAGCGATGTTAGGGCCGTTTGCATCCGGTTTCTTGCTATGGTGAGATTCTTTTCAGAGGTCCACATAGCCAGATCGTCTGCAAACATTGAGCTATGGACTCTTCTTGGTATATTCTCTGTAATATCGTTTATATATACCAGAAAGAGTGTGGGTGACAGTACTCCCCCTTGGGGTACTCCCTGCTCGAGTGTCACCTTTTTGCTCATCTGCCCTTGTACTTGGACTCTGGCCGTTCTTTGTTTGAGGTAGTGGTTGATCCACTTGTACATCTTCCCACAGACATCACTTCTTCTCAGCTTGACTCTAAGTCCGTCCTTCCAGACTTTGTCAAATGCCTTTTCCAGATCCACCCAGACAGCTACTGTGTGCTTCTGTGCCTGGTAGGCATCTTCTATCTCCTGGGCTATGAGGATGACCTGGTCCTCAGTGGATCTGTGCTGTCTAAAGCCGGCTTGCTGTGGGATTAGAATTCGTTTTTCTTCCAGATGCCACATCAGTCTGGTGTTTATCATCCGTTCCATCAGCTTGCCGACACAGCTCAGTAGGCTTATGGGCCTGTATCCATTCGGATCTGTTTTATCTTTTCCTGTTTTTGGTACTGGTACCAGTATTGCATCCTTCCATGCCTGGGGTACAATACCCCTTTTCCAGCTTTGGTTCAGGACTGATAGTAGTTTTTTCTTCGCTGTTTGGCCCAGCCCCATCAGCATTTCGTTTGTTATCCCGTCTTTTCCGGGAGATTTCCTTTTCTTTAGTGTTCTCATAGCCTCTTCCATTTCACGCATGGTTAGTTTGGCCATCATGTGCTCTTCAGGAGCCGTATTTATGTTTTCGTGTCGCTTTAGCTCTTCGCTAATGTCTGTATGCTTATCTGCAGGGACCTCGATGTGGTTTGCTCTGGCATAGTGATCGACAAAGGCGTTTGCTGCTTTCTTACCTGTGATCAAGTTCTCGCCCTGCTTGATAGTAATTTGTTTATTTGACGGGGTTTCGTCGTTCATGGCTCTGACTAGCTTCCATAGCTTGTTCCCTTCTTTGTCCAGGTTTAAACTTTCCGTTTTGTTTTTCCAACTTTCTCTTGCTGTTTGCTTGAGAGCGTGTTTGTACTTCGCCGTGGTGGCTTTGAGGGCGATGTTCGCCTCCATGGATTTTTCACGTTCTGCCACGTTCCTAGCATTTGTTACTGCATCTTCCACTTTCTGTAACTCATCATTCCAGTAGGGCTTATAGTTTTTCCTAGCTCCTCTTGGGATGGTTTCAGTGGCGGCTTGCATTATTGCCTTGCTTAGGCTCTCTACCATGGGCTTCATTTTGGTGTTTCGTGTGTTGATGGTTTCACACAGCCCATCTGTCAGGATTGCAAATCTGTCCCAGTCGGCTCGTTTGTAATTCCAACGTGGGAGCGGTTTTGTTTCCTGTGGGCCTACTTCCATGTCAATGGTTAGCCTGATCGGCCTGTGGTCGCTACCTGCCAGTTGGTTTAGCACCTGGCGGTCTATTTTATAGTGTATGTCCTGTGTGGAGAAGGCCAAATCCGGAGTCGAGGTGGTATGCCATGTTCTTGAATAGAAGCTAGGGCTATCCTCCGGCCTATTGATTAGGGAGAGATTTGCATCTATCTCCCAATCTTCCACTTCGTCACCTCTGCTGTCTGTGTCAGAGTAGCCCCATCTCTCCGAGTGGCTGTTGAAATCTCCAACTACTATGCAGTTGGAGTCTCTGACCTCCATGCTCGAGAGCGATAGGTCTCTGTTTGGTGGTCCGTACAGATTGAAAATGCGGAGCTTCGTCTCTTGAGCCATTATGTCAACTCCTACAATTTCTGCTTGTCCGGTGTGATTGACAGGTACCGCGCTACTCGGTATGCTGTTTCTGGTCAGTATCAGGACCCCTCCTTTGTGGCCTTCTCTATCTAGACGGAAGGTCTGGTATCCTCTGATTGAGAATTTATGGATACTGTTGAGGTGCGTTTCTTGGATACATGCCACGTCAATCTTACCTTCATGCAGGTGGTGTGTAAGGGAAAGTTTTTTGTTAATGACTCCCTCCGCATTCCACTGTAATATTCTGAGGGTCTTGAAGTTTTGGCCAATAGACGTTACCCCATAGCCATGTGCCTTGACTCCACGACACATGGGTGGGTGACCACCAGTAGTCAAGGGTGGGCCCCTTTGAGGCGTGAGGCCCGGCGCTATCGCTGCCTGGCGGGTCTCCTCAGGATGAGCGCCATACGTTTTTCGAATAGGTTGTGCTGCCATCATACTGTGATTTACGTTGCACTGTTTTGTTAGGCTTGCGGCCCCGTGCATCCGATTTCAACAGGCGTTTCTGTAGGGATGCCCTCCTTAGCCTTTGGCTGTCCCCAGCCTATCTGCAAGGCAGCAGTTGTTTACGATCAGAGTTTTCTCTCCTATGGAAGTTGTCTTACCAGACTATCGAGTCTTCACTACTCGTGTCTATAGGGTGCAATGATGATGATATATGAGATGGACTGGTTTACCCGGAAGAGAGGCAGTCCAGTGTGTCTGTATCCCAGGATCGTCACGTCCTGCCAGAAACGTAGCATTTGCATTTGAGTGGGGTATCTCTTTTTCCCTTTATTTTCTTGGCTTCTATGCAGGGATGGTACGCCTAGCATTCCCCGCCACCTGGGGTGTTGACACAGTGGGGCAGGTGTGCAATGCCCGCTGGTCTGCATCTCTTCTGCGTCCAGTATGATAGTTATATGGCTGATAACGTACAGAGGTAGATATCGTAGCCGGAGTGCATTCAGCCAGAGGACAAGCCTGGTAATGTCACCGAGATGTTGTTCGCCTGGTGTGCGGACAACTCTCATGGTCGGTGGTTGAGTCTTGACAGTTCACAGTGAGGTGGCTGCTCTACTGTTTTCGACACCCCGACCAGGTACTAAGTCTTTGGTTGGTGTTTTTTCGCACCCCATCGCCGTATAGGGTGAGTATCAAGCAGTTGTCCGCCCGCTTTGACTTGCGGGCGGCAAGGACCTCTTACTGTGGCTCTACCTGATAGGGCTGGGGCGCAAGCCCCAGGTCCCAAGCATGTAGGAGCCCCCCATTGCAGTGGTGCTGAGATTTTGGGCGGGATTGCGGCTTACAAGGGTTCGGTCGCAATCCCCCACATGGTAGCCTCGCGCCCTTGGCTTATCAGCCTGGTACGTGAACCAAAGTGTCTGCGGCTCCTCTCGATTTGAGCTGGTTTTCCGTAGCAACGCCCAGTCATTTGTAGGGTAAAACTGACCTGTCTTCAGATGATCTATTTCCAGCACCCGTTCACTATTTGGTCAGACGAACTTATTGAGGGCTTTTGTTTGTCAATGACCAGGTATTTGAAATCTGCGGTTTCTGCAGAGTTAAAACACGATTTTCGTAGCGTTCTTTCATTTGAGTGTTTGAGAGCTGACTTGTCATCCGTGAGTCTAATACCAGCGTACGTTCATTATTAGACCCAAACGGCAGTGCTCTCGATTTGTCAGTTGTTCTACAGTATAGGCGTGTTCAGTCAAATTTAGCCGCAGATTCCACACCTGGTGGTGCCCTTCCGTCAATTCCCTGAGCGAGACAATCAAGTTTCTTAGGGGGTAGCCCCAAAATTGTCGAGGGTCTAATTCCAGCACATGTTCTCTATTAGACCCCGCGAAGGTGTACTTTTTGATAGTCATTCCGCAGTGTTGGCGTGGTAAGTTAACTTAGGTCTCAGGCTCCACTCCTGATAGTGCTCTTCCGTCAATTCCTTTATCACACACTGGATGCAGACAGAACCGAGCCACAGGGGCATAACCCCAGAATTCTGGGGGTCTAAGTCCAGCACCAGTTCCATATTAGACCCCAGAAGAGTGGTCTCGGCATGTCACTCATTTCAGTGTTGGCCGTGTTGAGTCAAATTAAGCCGCAGGCTCCACTCCTGGTGGTGCCCTTCCGTCAATTCCTTTAAGTTTCAGCTTTGCAACCATACTTCCCCCGGAACCCAAACACTTTGGTTTCCCGGAAGCTGCCCGCAGAGTCATCGAAGCAACTCCTGCGGATCGCTAGTCGGCATCGTTTATGGTCAGAACTACGACGGTATCTGATCGTCTTCGCGCCTCTGACTTTCGTTCTTGATTAATGAAAACATTCTTGACAAATGCTTTCGCAGTAGCTCGTCTTGCGGCGATCCAAGAATTTCACCTCTAACGCCGCAATACGAATGCCCCCGTTTGTCCCTGTTAATCATTACCTCCAGTTCCGAAAACCAACAAAATAGAACCGAGGTCCTATTCCATTATTCCATGCACCATTATTCAGGCAGCCGAGGCCTGCTTTGAACACTCTAATTTTTTCAAAGTAAACGCGCCGGCCACCCAGGACGCTCAGCGAAGAGCACCCGTGGGAGAGAGCCGGCAGACGGTAGGGCAGGAGACAACGGGCAGTGAACCGGCGCGAGCCGGACCGCCCGCCTGCGCCTGAGATCCAACTACGAGCTTTTTAACTGCAACAACTTTAATATACGCTATTGGAGCTGGAATTACCGCGGCTGCTGGCACCAGACTTGCCCTCCAATAGATCCTCGTTAAAGGGTTTAAAGTGTACTCATTCCAATTACGGGGCCTCGAAAGAGTCCCGTATTGTTATTTTTCGTCACTACCTCCCCGTGCCGGGAGTGGGTAAGTTGCGCGCCTGCTGCCTTCCTTGGATGTGGTAGCCGTTTCTCATGCTCCCTCTCCGGAATCGAACCCTGATTCCCCGTTACCCGTTACAAACATGGTAGGCATGTCACGTACCATCGACATTTGATAGGGCAGACATTTGAAAGATGCGTCGCCGGCACATGAGGCCATGCGATCAGCACAAAGTTATCCAGAGTCACCAGTGGGGACGCCGCAACCCCGCGAGGGGAAACGACGATTGGTTTTGAACTAATAAAAGCGCTCTTTCCGCGAGGGTCGGAGCTTGGTAAGCATGTATTAGCTCTAGAATTGCCACAGTTATCCAAGTAGGATCGTGTCATCTAAGGAACCTCGACTGATTTAATGAGCCATTCGCGGTTTCACCGTGAGACAGTGTGAACTTAGACATGCATGGCTTAATCTTTGAGACAAGCATATGACTACTGGCAGGATCAACCAGATATCTGTCGGAGACGTACGTACTGCGCACACCGGTCGGCGGAGGAAGGGTGTGTAAAAAGCCTCACTGGGACGGCCGCAGGGACCGACTGACGGGACGGACGAACGGTTGTTCCACCCGTCCCTCACTCCGTCGACCTAGGACCGCCTGACAGGGGCCTCCCACACGCACCAGACGACCGACCGACCGGGCTCGCTCGAGGAGGGATGGCAGCGCTCTGTGCAGAACGGATCCCAACGACCTCGGCGACGAATTTCACTGGGACTAGAGACACCATTTGGCCTGCCCTTCTCCCCTTCTCCGTAGGGAGAGAGAGAACGCAGGGCCTCGAGGCAACGATTCCTGCTTTCCATTTGCCGGTCACAAGCTCTTTGCGAGAGTCGGACCACCAGCGAGACGTACTGTCGAGCTCTGCTATAAGCCTTAGAGAAATCACCACGGACGGACCACGTTTCCTGATACGGACCAGACTAGGGCACCTCGGTGGAGGAGCCACTACCACAAACCGCACCCAATTCGCACTACGGGGAAAGGCAGGCGAGCGTTTTCCGCAAGCCCGCGCTATCGCTCCGCCTGGCGGGACTGAGATCGCTTTACCAACACTGGTTGAAATTGAGTCGCTGCGGCGAGACAACTACCCCAGATGGTGGCTGGTCTGAGACACAGTCATGAGGAGTCTGAGGGGGTGAATGGTCTGAGACACAGTTATAAGGAGTATGAGGGAGTGGATAGTATGAGACACAGTCATGAGAAGTCTGAAGGAGTAGAACTATCTGCCAGGAAAAATATTTGTATGATATAGGATTAAGAGTATGTGTTATGTAAATGATAGTTGTATAATATAGGATTTGGGGGTCTCCATGGCAAAGTGGTCAAGCCGTTTGTCTCATGTTCAGACAGGCGTGGTTTGAATTCGAGCTGTGGTGATGAAGTCGAACCCTCGCCTTTAACCTTTATGATATAGGATTACGAGTGTGTGTTATGTAGATGATCTGGTGTCTAAAAGCTCAAAATGAATAAAATTTAGAGAAAGTGTTGACACAATAGAGTGTCTCTGTATATAAAAGAAATGAGCAAACTAATGCGTGAAAAAGTCTCGCAAGTTTCAAGCAGCCACTGGTCTCAAGACGAGGTGAGATCAGCCTCTAGTATTATCGGAGATGGATGACAAACTCAGATATCCAGTGTACATGCTGTGCACATAATAGACCCTTTTGCAGTTGAAAATCTAAAAGAGCAGGTTCTTAGCTGATGTCCAGGCAAAAATTCTAAAGGTAACGCAATTCCCACACAGTAGTGGGCACCATGAAGGCCAAAAGGAAGTAGCTCCTCCATTATGCAAAGACACAACATGCCAATCACCGGTTTTTCTGCACACTCATTGTCAAGTATTATTAAAAAAACTGTTGTAGGACTTTTATTCTCATTGTTTGGGTAGTCGAGAGGTTTTAAAGGCTAAGGACTACAGGCTGCTTCACCTCTGCTGTCATTGTGATGAGTCATGTGCTGGCTTTGTTTGTTTATGACACCCCTAACAGAAAAACAACATATGCCATACCGGGAACTCGACCTACTGCCTTAGGAGGCAGGCATTGAAACCATTCATAAAAGCATAGTCCAGAAGATACCTGCTGACTGCAACATCCCAGGCAATGAGGTGGCAAACAGACTCGCCAGAGAGGGAGGAACACTGCAGCAGAGTGATACCGCAACCATATTCGATGAGACAAAATTAGCCATCAAGGCTACATACAGAGCAAAATGGAAAAAAGACCACCCTGGCCACATAGAAAATGATGCCTACCACCAACTTTCCATGCCAGATCAGGAGATCATTCTCCAGATACGCATAGGACACAATAGACTGAGATGCCATCTCTACAATAAGTTCAAGATTGGCACTACAGACCTTTGTGTCTGCGGCACAGCCCCCATGATTGCAGTCCTGCCCATTGTATACCAACAAAAGAAGTAGCATTTGGCAACAACCAGTGTCCTTCCAGGGAAAGCTGAACGGAAGTGCATGGAGCCTCAAGTCGACTGCTGCCTTCGTTAAAGTCATTGAAGTCAAGGTCTGAAGACTAATGAGGAAGAAGAAGAAACCATTCAAGAAAAAAGGACCTCTACAGACCCAGGGGTAGACGATGAGGAGCAGATAAGAGAAGAGAGGATGAAACAATAAAAAGAGCAATGAAGAAAAATGGCTACATCTAATAAAACATGGCTAAAATGAAAACAACTATTGTAAGACAATGAAAACGCAAACAAATATGTGATTTAAGCAGAAGGGGAAATACAACAAAATTATGATACATAGAGAGCATCATAATAAACCACAGAAGATGACAACAGATCAAATATTTAAGAGAATTATATTAGCTGAAGTAGGCTTCTAGAAAATAAGAATACTACAAATTAAGAGAGAGAGCGAGAGAGAGAGCGAGAGAGAGAGAGAGAGAGAGAGAGAGAGAGAGAGAGAACAAGCTTTAGAGAGAACAAGCAAGAGAGAAAAAGAGAGAGCAAGCAAGAGAGAGAGAGCGACCAAGCAAGAGAGAGAGGGATCATCCTGCAATGTTATTTTGAATCAATATTACTTGACGAATGCCAGTCCAGGAGAATGAATAAACAGAGAAATGCATTGGCACTACAGAAATGTGGTGCCTAGGAAGAATACTATTTATACCAATGGCAGCTTAGAAATCCAATAAAGATATTGTTGAAGAAAACAATATTAAAATTTCACTACTAATGAGAATTTGTTGTGTTCATTAGATATGCACTCAGAGAGTGGGTCTGGTAATTCTTGTAACAATGGGAAAGATTGAAGTGGGGAAGCTAGGCACAGGAAGTCAGAACAAGATGGATGATAAACTCAGATGTCCAGTGTTCAAGCTGTGCACATAATAGAATGCTTGGCAGTTGAAAATCTACAGTTAGTCACTGTCCAGGCACAAATTATAAAGGTAACAAGTTAATTAAAGAAAGGTCCAGATTAGATACCAAGAAATATTTTTGTAGTCAGGTGACTGCTTGTAATGCATTGCCACAGGAAATAGTAAAGGAATGGTCAATTAATGCATTCAAGAATAGATTGGGTGCACATAGTTAGTTTTTTTAAGATCAAGTGAATGTAAAAGGAACTGATTGTATACAGATTCTAGAAAGTCTTCTAAACCAGAAATAAAGATGTTCTGTGCTGTAGTGGCAAATGAAATAGTAAAATACAGAGTATCCAAAGTTCTGATATGTTCAAAGATAGATGGTTAAGAGAGAAATTTGTTGTCATTGTCACCTGATTGCTTGTTGATTTCTTCTCCATTACAAGTGGAGACTCAGTGGTCTCGAAGTAAGGTGTCCACTTCGGTGCTGGAGGTCGAGTATTTGAATCATGGTGGAAACCAGGATTCTTTTCATGTGGATATTCTGGTAAACATTCCTTGATCTCTGGTTAGTGAGATCAGACTCCCATGTTAAGCGTCGAGCACATACAAAAATTTCTTGGCAGTTAGAAATCGCAAAGAGTAGGCTTAACCGGCCACAGCCCAGACAAAATTAAAAATTACCTAAGTTATTTGTACCTTTCCCAGGTGGTTTGTTAAGAACAGCTATAGATGGATCCTAACTGGCTGCGGGTCTACTTAGCTCTAGTGCTTAAATCTATTAAGATGGACTCGCACACCGGTAAAAATCACCCTACAAGAAACTGGTTGTATACAGACTCTGTGGAGTCTTCTAAACCAGTTTAAACACATCAAGTTAAATAAAGTTGTTTATATTATTACATCTGATCACGTGATGCTAGAAATGTAAGAGAGACATCTTTAGGATGATCTGCTATTCTTAGATACATGCCTCGTTTCTGAACCATATAGTAGAACTGTTTATACAAATCTGTTCTCTCTTTTGCCTTCTATCACCCAGGGGTGCATAGGCCAACGGATGAACCAACCCTTACCAAGCAGATCTGTCCTGTGCAAACTTTCCCACTTCTTTCCAGCTTTTTCCTTTCTTTACTTCCGTCTCCAGATCTCGTCTTAATGTATTCCTTGGTCTGCCTATGCCTCTCCTTCTCTGGGGGTACCATGACAGGGATTGCCTGGTCATACTGGCCTGGAGCTTTCTTAATGTATGACCCATCCATCTCCACTTTCTTCCTAAGATTTCCTGTTCCAATTTACCTTGTCCTGCTCTCTCCCACAGTCTGTCGTTTGAAACTTTGTCGAACCATTTTATACCAAGAATATTTCTCAGGCATCTGTTGACAAAACCCTGCAGTCTCCTGTCATTGCCTTTGGTCATCCTCCAGATTTCCACTCCATACAGCAGGACTGGCTTCACATTTGAATTGAAAATCCTTATTTTTGTCTTCCTTCTTATTTTCTTGGAGTTCCATACGGGTTTCAACATTCAGAATGCAACTCTTGCTTTTGGTATTCTTGTTTTTATATCCTCATCTGTCCCTCCTTCCTTGTTGATGATACTTCCTAGGTATGTAAATACTTCAGTAAAGAATCCAGTCCACTGCCAGGATGAACAGGAAAAGTGACAGTAGACAACCCTGTTGTACCCCTGATTTAATTATGAATGGCTCTGTGAGTTGTCCTTCGTGTATAACTCTATAACGAATCTGATCACCAGCCTAATTTGATAAAGTTAGGTAACATTTTTATACATGTGAATAAAGGTAAGCTAAAGGTCACTCCCACGGCAACAACTGCCATTGGGGATGAATATACCCCTTCATGTACGACGCCGCAGCCTATGTGAGGTGGGATAGCCAGTTCCCTTCCTTGCTGTTTATACCTTCCCCAGCTCATACATTAGGTAGCCATTTACAGCTGGGTTGACCGAAGGAGCAGTCATATCAGGAACGAACAACGCCTGGATTTTTTCTGTCCATCTGTGATTTCAAACTCTGGTTACGCTGTAATCCCCCTTTTAACAAGCAAGCTCACTGTCAACTAGGCTACACACTCCCCCAATAAAGGTAGGAAAACTAATTGTATTACTTTTACGTGAGAATAAATACAAAAACAACCTACATTACAACAAAAGGTCTTCATCTGAGACTAAAGACAACACAACTAAGAATCTGTAACAAATATAAACAATAAAGAAAGATGGTAAGGGAAATCTTCACAATTTGGATGTCAGCTGACCCTAGGTAGACATAGAGGTAGGAAGAGACAAATCTTCACTAAAACAGAATGCATGTCAATGGCAGTAAAATAAATACAGGATTAAATGATGAATTTGTAAACAATCTTTGCCCAATTTGTATACTAGATTGCTCGGCGGATGACATTAGAATGATACAAAAGAAAAGAGACCTAGGGGTTATAATAGATCATATAGGTAAGGTGAGGGGGCAAGTCCAGGTAGCAGTGAAAAAGGCATATGCAATGTTAGGTATGATAAAAAAAGAAATACTAAACACAGGAGCAAGGAAGTGATAGTCAAACTGTATAAAGCATTAGTTAGACCTAGATTGGAGTACTGTGTACAGGTGTGGAGTCCTCATCGTAGAGGGGATATAAACTTGATGGAAAGGATACAAAAAAGAGTGAAAAAAACTGATAGTAGGATTCCAGAATTACAGTTATGAGAAGAGACTCAGAAAAACCGGCCTTCAGTGTCTAGAAAAGAGAAGAATTCGAGGTGACTTAATACAAGTTTATAAGATGATCAAAGGAACGGATAAATTAAACTATAACAAGTTTCTCAAAATACAACCAGCTACATGAACAAGAGGGCATAGCTACAAATTAACAAAAGAAAGGTCCAGATTAGATATCAGGAAATATTTTTTTAGTCAGAGAGTGGTGACTGCTTGGAATGCATTGCTGCAGTAGGTAGTGGAGGCAGGGATAATTAATGCATTTAAGAATAGATTGGATGCGCATGGTTTTTAGAGCAAGAAAATGTAAATGAAACTGATTGTATACAGACTTTGCAGAGTCTTCTAAACCAGTATAAAGATGTTAAGTTAAGTTAAGATGAGAATAAAGCCACTGCACAATGAGATCATGCCCGAAAGAGGCAACTAAAAGTTGGATCTAACCCTTCTAGACTAGAAGACTTCAAGTCACAGCAATGCACAACTGCCATTCACACAAGTCAAAAGTCTACTGTGTGTGAAGTAGCCTTAATGGATTCAAACAAAGTTCTAGAAACAATACCAAAAATTTGCAGAAAAAAATTAAAGAATACTTTATTTTCCTGAGGAGGAAAAAGAGGAAGTGAATTCTGATATGTTGGGTAGATGTTAGAATGGGCGCCTGTTTTTCTCCAATACTCAATCAATCAATTAAAACCTCTGAGCTCCATGTGAAGCATAGGTCTTCAACAAATATTCACCATGACTATCAATATTGTGCCAACTGCCCAAGCTCTGGCCAGGACCTCCTTTCCCACAAGTTTGCCACAACCTCCAATTTCCCTTTGTGCCTTGGTCTGCCCCTGTGTCTTCTGCCTTACTGATTCCAGAACAGGGACTGTCTGGTAATACAATCATTGGGTTTCCTTTAAAATGTGTGCCCAACGAAATGTCAGCATGTTCACGTCACATCAAATGTCGTTGGAGTCTGTCCGGTTCTCTGTACATTTGTGACTTTATCATACTATTTCAAACCCTCTATTCAACACGGACACACATTGATTAAATATTGGTCTTAGTATATTTCCTCAAGTCTGATAAATGTAACCATGAGCCTCTCTTAAAATGATTTTAGTATAATCTGGAAAGTCTGGCTGATGTTAGAGTGTGGGTCTTGTTTCCTGTATTGATTTTAGTGTAATCTGGAAAGTCTGGCTGATGTTAGATTGTGGGTCTGTCTTGTTTCCTGTAAATATTCTAGTATAATCTGGAAAGTCTGGCTGATGTTAGAGTGTGGGTCTGTCTTGTTTCCTGTAAATATTCTAGTATAATTTGGAAAGTCTGGCTGATGTTAGAGTGTGGGTCTGTCTTGTTTCCTGTAAATATTCTAGTATAATCTGGAAAGTCTGGCTGATGTTAGAGTGTGGGTCTTGTTTCCTGTACTGATTTTAGTGTAATCTGGAAAGTCTGGCTGATGTTAGATTGTGGGTCTGTCTTGTTTCCTGTAAATATTCTAGTATAATCTGGAAAGTCTGGCTGATGTTAGAGTGTGGGTCTGTCTTGTTTCCTGTAAATATTCTAGTATAATTTGGAAAGTCTGGCTGATGTTAGAGTGTGGGTCTGTCTTGTTTCCTGTAAATATTCTAGTATAATCTGGAAAGTCTGGCTGATGTTAGAGTGTGGGTCTTGTTTCCTGTACTGATTTTAGTGTAATCTGGAAAGTCTGGTAAATATCATTGTGGGCCAATTTCTACACAGAATGCCCACAAAATGACTACCAAAGTCTGGAAGATACTAAAGTGTATATTGTGCCTGCCTTATTTCCAGCATTAGTTTTAGTGTGTCCCTTACAGTCTTGTAGATGTAAGTATGAGTATCTGGTGTTTCCTATTGTGGATTAAAGAATGCAAAAATGTAAAAAATGTTACCTTTACTTAATAATGAATGTAAAAAAGAAGTACAATAAACTATGGTTACTTACTGGACTGAGAAATAATGGCTGAGTGAATGCTTTGTCTGAGACTGGAGACAATGAAGATGAATGTCTATAAGATGCTTGTCGGATGGGGCTAGAGGGAGCAGACTGCTGAGGACTCTGGCTGCCCTCGCTGTCACTGCCTGAGCTGCCAGGTGGAGTTGGGGGCAGGACAATAGACTCATGACTAACTGTGGGGAGAAAACATAGAATCAAACAAAATGAGGGTGGACAATCAATCATGAATTGTTAGAGGCAGCTGCCTCAAGGATCTCCTAATGCAGAGTTTACTTATTTAGATGTTGGTAGTAAACATTTCAATCTTCTTCTTTGTTCATCCTCAGATCAAAGTCCTGGTTTCTCTTACATCCTCAGATCAAGGTCCCGGTTTCTCTTACAAAGGACACCGTTGTTTATAAGGCTATTTTATCTCCATACAGCTTTTGTCTCATATCTGTATCACGAGGCCAGTATTGTTCTCTCTCTTCCTGCGTGAGCATGCAGCTTTGTAGGATGTGTTCCACAAACATGGTACGCTCCCTACTTGGACACCTATCACCTTTCACAATCCTCATTTTGTTGTAAAGATGGCCCTTGAGTCTGGTATGCCCAGTTCTCAGTCTGAAGATGATGACTTGCTTTTCTCTAATTAAATTATTGTCTTCTTTTCAGAAGAAGTAGTGTTGATCCGCCAATTTTCTCTTGGAGTTGGCTTTAATTATGGTCTTGACCTCATTAAAAATACATTTCAATCAATCGCTCAATCAATCAAACCTTTTCAGCTCCCTGTGGAGCATAGGTCTTCAACAAATAAATGCCAAATCATCAAATGTTGACGTGTCCATATCGAGTGAAGTTTTCACAGTTTAAAATTTCTACATGATGGGGTATAAAGCCATATGTCCAACCCTCCATAGTTATTTTTTACAACCTGCCTGACAGGTTACAGTGTTACTATTCTTTACTCCCATTTCAGACCCTGCTAATACTCAGTCAAGCAAACATTTAAATTGATACATTTTCTTCTTCTCTGTATCTTCATGTGTCAAATTCTATGTATGTACAGAACACAATTATCATATTACTAATTTTTTCCACCACATTCTCATCGAAAGAAAACATGCTATGCTGTTCTGATAGCTTCACTAGTTCTTGTCAAGTTATTTGACACAATGACTACATCAGTTCAACAGATATCCTACAAGAACATTGAACTGAGGGCAGCCTTGGCAAACATGTCTTACGGGTTCCAGAAAGCAGTGATACAGTGGATACCATCACAGAGTAACATTTTTAAAAATCAGGAGGACGACAGTCTTCCAAAGAGGGAGTGAAAGTGATACAGGACGAATACCTGGTCAACTATGAAGAAGCAAAAGCCATAATAAAAGGGCAATATAAGATAAAGTGGGAGGAAGAACACCTCAAACACTATGCAGATGATGGATACTACTAACTGTCCAGAAAAGAACAAGTTATCAAACTACATCTCCAAACTGGCCACATCAGAATGAGGCACCATCTGTAACCAAATTCAAGATAGGTACCACCAGCCTATGTTACTGGCGCCTGGCAAGCATAACAGCAGAACATGTACTTCAAGACTGCACCCAGCACACAAATCTGAAGAGAACGATGTGGTCTACACCGACTCCCCACTAGAAGAAATTGTATGGCAGTATTGAGACCCTGAAAAAGACAGGGTAATTTATTGAAAAATCTGGTCCCACTCTAAATGAGCAATTATCGCAGAAGAATTCAACTAATATCAAGTGTGAAATTGAGAAAAACAATGTATGGTCTAACCAAATTTGGAACTCTTTTGGAAGGAGACTGCATGGTCTAGGGGTGAAGCATCCGCTACACAATTCCAACACACCGGATTCAAATCACGCTTGTGTCCCGTTTGAAATATGGGTTTTATTTTCTCCTCCACGTATGGAAAGTAATCACAATCTACTGTACTACATTTTTGCAAAGAAACTTATAACAGCCAGTTGGCAGTTGTAAGAAAGGACATGCTACTTACTTTACTATTAACAGAAAAACTTTAAATGTACTCACCAGTTTGTTCATGTAAGTGGTCTTCTAAATAGTTGACCGGCTCCTGTTTAATCTGGATGGTTGGGAAGTTGATGGTCTCAGTGGTAAAGAAGGAAGATGTTGAAGATGCTGTGGATGTTGATGCTGTGGTAAAGATGATTGTTGGCTGCCGTGTGATACTTAGCGTAGAAGCTGTAGTTGTCAATTGTAAGAAAGTTTCTTGGTTGGTTGTTTCACATTTGACAGGAAATGTGGACACAGATTTCATGGTCAGATCCAGAGCTGAAGTGTTTGAGAACATATGTGAGTCCATGTCTGAGGAATAATGAATGTCAAAGACATTAACATTAAAATCTTGGCAAGAATTTAATAGAGATTCTAACACAAAAACAAACATCTTAAACTTCAATGTCAAGTCAATCCTATTGTATTGTTCTAAACATGGAGAATAACCACAACAACAAAAAGCAAATAAATGAGCACTTCTGCAGTTCATGCCTTGTTCACTTTGAGATGGAGCGTATTGTACTGTGTTTTACACCTGAAAGGTACGGTGCATGCAACTTCAGCATGATTGTTTTTAATGGGTGTAATTCCAATAGTGGCACAACTTTGTTGTTTTATTTATCTGAATGTCAACAAGTTTGGATTGCGAAATGTATGAGGTGTGCTCTGAAAGTAATGCCCATTTTATTCAATGAAAACCATATAAGATTTTTTTTAAAAAAAGTGAACAAGTGAACAAAAACACCATTTGATAGAGTAATGTCTTGCCTTCAAAAAACTATTTTTCAACAAATCACCACTCTTGACTATACATTTTCTACAACGATGAATAAGAGCATACACGCTGCACTTGTTAAAATCTGCACCAGTGGAAGTAACCGACTGTTTCTCAGCTGCTATGACGTCATTGTTGCTGGGAAAATGTTGCCCACGCAGTCCACCTTTCAGTGGCCCAAACAGATGATGATGCAACCCAGGAAACTGTCACTTTCATCTTCATAATGTTTCAAGAGGTCATGACAAACTTGCATGTGATGATCTTTCTGTTCCTGTATGAGCATTCATGGTACACACCTGGGGCAAACTTTGTGATATTCCAATGTTGCCACCATCGTTTTCAACGCATTGAAGCCCATATCCAGCTCCATAGCAGTTCCCTGGTTGCAATCCGATTTGCGCGGATGAGATGACCGGGACATTCTTCAGTGCATGGTGTGACACCTTTACATGGCCATCCAGAACATGGCTTGTCCTTCATGTCGTTTTCACCACTGCTGAAATGCTGTCGCTTTCACCACTGCTGAAATGCTGTCGTTTTCACCACTGCTGAAATGCTGTCGCTTTCACCACTGCTGAAATGCTGTCGCTTTCACCACTGCTGAAATGCTGTCGCTTTCACCACTGCTGAAATGCTGTCGCTTTCACCACTGCTGAAATGCTGTCGCTTTCACCACTGCTGAAATGCTGTCGTTTTCACCACTGCTGAAATGCTGTCGCTTTCACCACTGCTGAAATGCTGTCGCTTTCACCACTGCTGAAATGCTGTCGCTTTCACCACTGCTGAAATGCTGTCGCTTTCACCACTGCTGAAATGCTGTCGCTTTCACCACTGCTGAAATGCTGTCGCTTTCACCACTGCTGAAACGCTGTCGCTTTCACCACTGCTGAAATGCTGTCGCTTTCACCACTGCTGAAATGCTGTCGCTTTCACCACTGCTGAAATGCTGTCGCTTTCACCACTGCTGAAATGCTGTTGTTTTCACCACTGCTGAAATGCTGTCGCTTTCACCACTGCTGAAATGCTGTCGCTTTCACCACTGCTGAAATGCTGTCGCTTTCACCACTGCTGAAATGCTGTCGCTTTCACCACTGCTGAAATGCTGTCGCTTTCACCACTGCTGAAATGCTGTCGCTTTCACCACTGCTGAAATGCTGTCGCTTTCACCACTGCTGAAATGCTGTCGCTTTCACCACTGCTGAAATGCTGTCGCTTTCACCACTGCTGAAATGCTGTCGCTTTCACCACTGCTGAAATGCTGTCGCTTTCACCACTGCTGAAATGCTGTCGCTTTCACCACTGCTGAAATGCTGTCGCTTTCACCACTGCTGAAATGCTGTCGCTTTCACCACTGCTGAAATGCTGTCGCTTTCACCACTGCTGAAATGCTGTCGCTTTCACCACTGCTGAAATGCTGTCGCTTTCACCACTGCTGAAATGCACAATCCACCGCCTCACTGTGCTAACATTCACTGTGTGGTCTCATGTTCAGCAAATATTAAATAAAGTACTTCTGTTTATAACGCACTTCTATGGCACATGCCATTTTGTCAAAATGCTCCACCACTGCCACCTGTTGGACGGAAACAAAATTTTACAGATATTGGCAGGAAGGTTATAACTATACTGCCATACTTCCAAAATCGATGGACATCATAATAAAATAGAAGACATTACTTTTGGAGCACCAGTCATACATTTCTTCAAAACAGCACAAACTAAGAACAGATGGAGAGTACTGTTGCTGCCCTATGTTCCAAGTGGAACCAGGCGGATAGAATATGATTGTCTTCTTTATGTCTGTAACTGATAAGTGTTGTGTTGGCTAAAGATAAGATAAGTGTAGCTCCATAGTAGACACTGTTACTGGTGGTGAAGTGTTTAATACTTCATTGTATTAAGCCACATTTTTATATGAGGTGGGGGTGACCAGGTCCATTCTTTGCTGCCCTTTCTTTCTTAATATTAATCCAGGCACCCATTTACAACTAGGTGGACTTGAGCATGTCAATAAGAAGGTTAGAACTCTCTCCCTTTGTCATGAGAAATGAGAGTTGTTCTGCTACTCAGACAAGCTTATCTAAAACTATTTGATGGGACCAAACATTTTTACATTACTAAGGAAATATGTAGTTCAGTTATATGTTACAAAGAGTCACACAGTTACTGTTTTAATTATTGATATCTGAAATAAAGTTTCACTGCCGCCTCTCTGATTTTATATTACTGTAAAGTGATAGAATCATGATAGGAGACACACTCCTTAAGAATAAGGCAGAGATGTTGATTATCTATATACAAACAAATGACACAGTCCAGGCTGAATCTCAACAGTTTGTATCAACTGTTCGATGATGAGGTATTTGCTATTGCCAACAAAAAAAATAAGATTCCAGATTTGTATGCTTAGAGCACTAATTTTTCAATTTTGATTTGCAACTGATATGTTCGTCTGCACAGTCAAATTTAATGCATTCTAATCAGGCTTGCAGTGCAAATGAGGATTGTATTAAATATAAGAGATCAAGATACTGAGCAGTGTATAAGCCATAGCGGTCAGCAACCCAAAACTGACTGCCAGTGCCAGGGTCAGCATGCCAGAGCTCCCAATCCCTTCTCCATCATCACATGGTGATCCTGGATAACAGGACGCAACATGACAGACTGACTACGGAGGCAGGATTGAAGAGGAAAGGCTAACCTGGTACCCAAAAATGTGTCAGACCAAAATATGAAAATATCGCAGTCAAGGTGTAAACTATGACACAGCACATTTCGTTCTCCAGACTACATCCTGCTACTTGCAAAGCCCATTTCAGGAGTTAACTTAATGTCCTTATACTGGTTTAGAAGACTCTGCAGAGTCTGTATACAACCAGTTTCTTTTACATTCACTTGATCTAAAAATACCTATGCACACCCAATCTATTTTTGAATGCATTAATTGACCCTGCATCCACTATTTCCTGTGGCAATGCATTCCAAGCATTTACCACTCTCCTACAGAAATTGTTGCCTTGGGACTGACCTTTACCTTTATCTTTTACAGTCATTGTTCATAAACAGTGTGTTTTATATTTGTTGAGCACTGAAACTTTATGTCTGTCAATGATCGTAAAAATGATAGTTTTAATCTACGATAAATGCTGTGTAAATTGTGGAACGTTATTATCTTGTCAAGTGATATTAACTATTAAAAGTCTATTTTTATATTAAAATATCTTTCTTATCCCATCTTTCCCATAATTGTACATCTCACTACTGCTTCGTGAACCATTCATCACCACTTCTGTCTGCCCATCACCATTGCCTAGATCTCTCTCAAGGTTTTGTCTGTCCAATTTCTAGCATCATCTGTCCAGTCCTTCTTGGGACAGTCTCTCTTTCTCTTGCCTTGACTGTGTCTTTGAGTATCTTGTTTTGTAGTCCACTCGTTCGTATTACATGGCCATACCATTGGAGCTTGCATGTTTTTATCACGACGTTCTGCGAAGGACACGCTACTTATTTATTTAATACAGATTACAATTTTGGCAGGTAATATTGTCCCCATTTTAAGTTTGGTTATTTTTATATTGCCAATTAAACTACATTTGTACTTGACAAATTGACTGAACAGTAAATAATTATGGCAAAGCAAATTTTAATTGAAGCAAAATGTAGAAATAAACAAAGATTTACAAACATTTTTATTTGATTTAACATCTATTAACTTTGGACTAAATGTTGAAAATTGCATTTGATTTGTTGTTTTTATGCTTATGATCTACAGGATATGCCATGTTCAGAATTAATTCATGTTTTTACTTATTTATGTATTGTTCCTATTTGTGTCATCTGTATTCTGCACTGCTATTTTGTTAAATAGTATGTAAATAGTCTGATCTACATAACATAGTCATGGCCCATTCAGCACCAAATTATGAGATTTGCACATGCTTTAACCAACTACATTCATATTTTAGCTTTCATGAAAGCTACAATGCTGCATCACTTATCTTAATTTTCTTCTTCTTTTACGTTCATTCTCAAACTCCCGCTACGAAGTTCTGAAAAGGGCAAGTAGCATCATGTAGACCGGAGAACGGATTATGTTGTGTCGCAGTTTACAGCTTGACTGTGATATTTGTGTTTTTCGGTCCGACACATCTGACTTCATTTTTGGGTATCGGGTTAGCCTTCCCTTTTCAATCCCTTCTCCTTAGCCAGTCTGTCTGGTAGTAGTCTGTTACCTAGGATCACCATGTGTTGGTGGAAAAGGGTCTGGATCGCAAGCCATGCTGCTAGCAGTCAGTTTTAGGTCACTGACCACTACAGCTCATGCACTGCTCAGCATCTTGATTCAACTTATCTAAATATTGCTACTGTGTTAACTCAATTTATCTTATCAAAATTTTCCTTTGGTCCCAAAATAGTAACACACCCCAACATTTGAAAACCCTTAATATTGAGCCACACTTAAATATCATTATCTCCATAAGTAATTGGCTGTTTAGTGCATAATTAGACACTGCTTTAGAGCTGCCTTGTTATATCATTTTAGGTAAGTTTCAATAACAGACATCAAGGATTTTGCAGCCCTATTAAATTCACAGTTTGATGACTTATATGTCCTTTGGTAAAGTAATTGGAAATAAGGGGAGATAGGTTTAACTTTTTTTTAAAAACAACTCAAAGTTCATGGAAAAAACCCTGTGTGATGTGATTAAACAGAGCATGCCCCAGTTGATCTGAAGCTTCAAATTTGACTCGTTCGAATGAGAGAAAATGTATGTATGGAAGGCAAAGATGGCCAACTACTTTGGATCTCATAACTCTGGAATTGGCTTGCTGTTATGAACTCTTGATGGCAACCTTACATAAAAATACTGGTGAGCACTTTTGAACATCTTAACCTGTGCACATCACAGAGGTAAACAATATCATCATGATCAGCATCCCATTCTGTCTGTAAAAAAATTGTGAAACTGTCGGGGCTCCTTACTCAAATTCACATCTGTGATAACTTTTATGACATTTTCAAAATGAGAAATTTGGCACACACATTTTCTGAATGAATGATACAACAATGTTTGATGTTGTTGTTATTACAGATCTAGCAGCAT
Source organism: Ariolimax columbianus (assembly GCA_036924085.1). Lineage (NCBI taxonomy): Eukaryota > Metazoa > Mollusca > Gastropoda > Stylommatophora > Arionidae > Ariolimax > Ariolimax columbianus. The sequence continues at coordinate 20,791,624 of JAVGWX010000011.1, forward strand.
CTGGTCTCTCGCCCTTTAGCCTAATGCCATGTAATGGTATCTGCACGTTTTTACCAGTTGTTGTCTAGTGCCATACAAAACATACAGTGTTCCATTTATCTGGCTTCGGAGGAAGGAGCATTTTCCTAAAATCGTTGAGCACTCAAAGAAATGATGATCAACGGTTTTATACAAGTGTGTACACAGCTGGCACCCAGGAGTATATTGTGGTTGGATTCTGTTCAGGTGATTGTTTAGTGGGATGTGTTGGGTGCTCAGCCGGAAAATGGTGCTCTGATCCTTTCTTGTGAGTTGATTTATACTGTTTTTTTTGGATTAGGGCTTGTCACATGTTTGTGGGGTTCTCTCCACGTGTTTGTTTCTAATAGTCTATCTGTTTAGCCAAGTATCTTTGTTTGCTGTTATGAGCTGTTTGTAAAGTAGTTGTTGTGTGTAGCTGTTCTTGTATTGACCCCTTCTTTGCTATTCTGTCTGCCTTGTCATTGCCAGGTGTGTTTGAGTGTCCAGGGATCCACTGTTGCTGAAAAATCTGCTAGTATTTATTTCTTTTTAAAAAAGTCATTTAGCTTCCACAATGTATGTTCAATTCGTAGTTTGTTTCAAGGAACATTAAGCCAGAAGTTCTTCAAAAACTTTAATTTGTCATTGATCACAAGAATGAAAATAGTCAACTGAGCTGTATCAGTTTAATTTTGTACTTTCATCCAAGGACAATGAGTAGGATTTACATGATAGCAGCTTTGTTTTCAATGTACCTTAACAATGAATGTCAGTTCTTCTACCCTCCTAGTAAGCCATTCGAGACAAGCTTATCTTTTTGAAGGTATCAGCTATATTTGGGTACACAACTTCAGTTGCTGCAACAAATTCTCTGTCAGAAAATGGTTTGGAATTTTCACAGCAATGATTTAACTAGCTTTCACATAACTCTCAGCATACTCTGACACTTTTTTAAAACTGATTGTAGTGATTTCAATGATTCTTTTTAGGGTTCAGTTTGTCTGTGTATAGCTGACTCCAGAGACTGGTGAACTTGTCATGTTTTGTGTTATAATGTATTTTCAAATTGTATTTCTTGACAGGAGATATTGATTTCTGACATCTCAAACAAAGAGACTTTCCATAATTTTCCATAAAGAAGTATAAATCAGTCAATTTTTCATTGAAATTGCAAACAACATCATTGTAAAAGTGTTTTTTGCTATTATTTCTAATTTATTAGTTCTTCCATTAATATAGCTTAATTTTTACAACACTACAAAAAGGTGAATGCTGAAAAGGATGTTAGATGGCGCGTTGCAATAAGTTTCCTTACATCTCGAGTGTGCTGATATAGATAGTCTGGGGTACTTCAAACTATTCTGCTATGACTGGATTCATCTGCGTGTTGCTCACTACTATGGGGATCACATCAATTCCTATCTCATCAGTCAGCTTGTCATCAAACAGATCTGTTTCCAGGGATAACAGCATGGAAGTGAGGTGGGGTCTTGGTCAGTATATATTTTACCTGACCCTAACTAACATTGTCTGATCAGTATGTTTTGTCTGGCCAGACGTTAGCCTCCACTCCCCAAATGTTTAATATATAATCATTAATAATCAAGATGAAATTATTACTGAATGCCTGACTAAACTCCACGCTTTCACAAGTATGCATACCATGATAGTTTCTAGAAAGGTCTAGAGGCTCAAGAGTACTTTTCTGGTAAACATTAGAACTAGAATGTAAGCAAAAATGTAGCAATGACAGCTGTGCAAGTTAGTCAAGAAGCTGAGCTTTCTATATTTTACTTTGCACTATTTTATATATATACATACATATTTTTTTAAATATATTTTTTTGAAGTTGTGCATTCCAGGGCTATGATTAAGGATCTAGTGGTCCACAAATAGCTCACGTGACATGATTTGGGAACCCCTGGCTCAGAATATGGTTAGCAATAGAACAAATAAACAGTACTATGCAACCCACTTGGCATGACACAGAGGATGATGACGGCAGCATGTTGAGCAAAGCTGTGCTAGATCTACAGAAATTGTGACATGCTAAGGATATTTTATTTATAAATATTTATGCCATATGTTGCCAATTGGCCAGCCACTCATTTAACAGTCTTGGTATATTTCCAGTATAAATCTCATGCTTTCATCTAAACCAGGGATTCTTAACCTGGTGTCCACAGACCCCAAGTATATTGAGTTGAGAGTGTTCATGAACTATGATGGGAAATAAATGGCATCCTTATTTCCACTAACCTCTAACATAAGTTTGTTTTTCAGTTATGAATGTGAACAACAAACCACAGTAGCATTACTGTATGTTTGTCCCCAACAGAAATTCTAAGAATTATTAGCTTTGCTGCAAGTTCACACATTATAATTAAATTACTTTGTAATCATAAAAATCTTATTTTATTCAGTTAAAAATATTATTCTTAGAAAGACCTTTAGGATTTACCAGTCCAGGTAAAAATGTCCAGGTAATCCTAAAGCAAACACCGCCATCAGGTTAGAGACTTCCCGGTTTTAGCTTTTTCTGAGATGAAGTCGTCAAGCCATTTGCCTTGTGTTCAGACGGTCGGGGTTCAAATTCTAGCTGCAATGTTCGGTTCATAATGTAAATTTTTCAGGAGATCCCTGGGTTCATCACTGGAGCTACGGAGTTCATACTTTGTGCGATGCTCTTGGCAGGTGGGATACAATCCTGCTGAGAGAGACTGAGCCAAATGGGGAAACCTGAGGCGATGAAGTCGAGCCCTCGCCTTTAACTTTAAGCATCTTCTGAGGTAGTGTTTAACAGTTCTTTCTTCCTTACCTTGCCTTCTCTAACCGTAAGTTAGATATGCCTTAATAGTGATGTCGAATGGAGCGTGTCGAGACAGAGATTTGAATTTGATTCGGGGTCGAAGTTGCAGTAAATCAGATGACAGCAGTCAGTGACTGCTTGCATCAAGGTCAGCAAACCAGAGCTGCCCTAGACCTATTCTGCCTTTGAATGGAGTCTAATAGAATTTCTTAGTCAAATAACATCTTCAAGAAGGCACGAACACTACCATAATCGGTCGACACTGGAATTGGATAGGCAGTCTTAAGAAAAGAAGAACCAGATACCATCACCATAACTGCCTTAGTATGAACCCTAGAGGGAAGGCGAAAGATAGGTCGACCTAAGACAACTTTGTGAAAAACCATAAAAGCCAAAATAAAAATCATGAATCAGAGCTGGGGTACTGTAAAAAAGTTGGCTGCAGACGAGTTAAGTGGAGGCAGTTTGTTGTTGCCCTTAAAGACGCCATCAGATGTCACAGTCACTGACTAAGGAACTAAGAGGAAGAGAAACAATTGAGCCTCTGAAAACATGCTGCATCTGAGATAATTGCGGTTAAAGAGGAAAGGCCAAACCCTGTCACAAAAATGTGCCATTCTGAAACCAGATGTATTGGGCTGAAAGGAACAGATATCGCAGGCCCGATGTAAACTATGGTACAGTGTAACGAAATGTTATTTTCAGGATGGACGATGAAAAAGAACATAATCTCATTGCTCTGTGAGAAGCAAGTGCACTAACCATGATCTGCCTATCAAGGGAGAAGGCAGAAAAAAGGTTTAGAGCCCCTGATTTAATCTGACATGTAAAATATTACATATGGATTACCAACACAACATAAATTAGTTGCAAGTTGGCCCTTATAAAATAGTTAACCCAGCAACCATAATCAATATCAGGCTCATCAGGTGGTTGTCTTCAGAGACCCATTATTTGTACATAACCCTGGTAAACTTCTACATCTGAAGAATGAGCTAAGCAGGATTAGCTTCCAGCAGATGTATCATACTTCAGTAGTTATCATCTTGGGTATGGCCAAGATGGTAGTCAGCAACATGTAACACATACTGACATCTAAACAGATAAATCATAAACTGAAAATGAGAATTGTCAGGTGTTATGTATACTTGTCACTACTTTATAGTGCAGAAACAAGGACACTGAATAACAAGTTGGATACTGCAGAAGACGGATGTGTTGGACTGAAAGGTGTAGTCAAGCTGTAAACTAGCGATACAACGCATTACATTCTCCTGACTACGTCCTGCTACTTTCAAAGATTGAGAAGGAACGCAGAGAAGAAAAACAACAAGTTGGAAGAAAATAGTACTGAAGTCTTCAAAATGTGGGTATATAGAAGATTGGGTCGCATTTCTTGGAAAGAGAAGAAAACAAATGTGGAGGTATTGAAAAAGTTGGGGGGTGAAAAGAGAATTAATGACTGAAATCAGGGATAGACAGTTTTAAGTTATTTTGGTCATATAACAAAACATACATGGAAGGCAGTAGTTCAAGAGGCAGACAACATTATAAGTGGTTGGATAACATCAGGACTAAAAAGAGGACCAGATTTGGAAATATATTTTTAGTCAGAGAGTGGTGAATGATTGGAATGCATTGCCACAGAAAGTAGTGAAGGCAAAGAGAATTAATGCATTTAAGAATAGATTGGATGCACATAGCTATCAGAGCATGGAAATGTAAATGAAACTGGTTGTATACAGACTCTGCTGAGTCTTCTAAACCAGTATAAAGACGTTAAGTTAAGTTAAGCGATCCGATTACGATAGGTGGGGAAGTTCTACATGACGATCAATCCTTCTTGTATCTGGGAAGCAATACCAATAAATAAGGATAAATTGATAAGGATATATAAATTAGGGTGTGTGGATCTGAAACCTGGAGGACAGCAAAAATGGCTATCAAGACAGTGCAGATTTTCATTAATAAGTTCATGTACAGAAATGAGGGCTTGAAATGTTATGAAAAGGTCCCAAATGATGAACTTTTAGAGAGGAAAAGTCAAATTTATGTTTCTCAAGACATTAAAAGAAGAGGATAGGGTATACACTAAGGAGGTCACAAGATAGCATTATGAGACAGTGCCTATTTGGACACTTAAGGGCAAGAGAGGTAGAGACAGACTGAGACACTCTTGGTAAAGAGAACTAGATTTGAACGTCAAAGAAATAAGACCATTTTGGGCAAATCTGAAGAATATTCACTGGATAGGTTGACTTTGTGAAGGTTAGTTCAGGGCCTATGCTCCACAGGAAACATAGGTTGTTGTTGATGTGCTCGTCAAGAATGAAACGGTAGCTGATACACACACACACACACTTACATGTATATATAATTGGTGTGTGTGTGTGGTGAAACAAATCTTTGGCAATGGAAAGAGAAGTCAAGAAAAAAAAAGCACACAAAAAAACACCAAAATCCCATTATCATATAATCCCTGTCTTGAGATAACTGAAGTTTGAAAAAGCGTTCACTGCTCAGCTGCAGTGAAGCTAAGTGGGCTCAGTGAAAGTATGAATAAGAGAAAGAGAGAGAGAGAGATAGAGAGAGAGAGAGAGAGTGAGAGAGAGAGAGAGAGAGAGAGAGAGAGTGAGAGAGAGAGGTATTATAATGAGCTGAAATAGCTGTACTGGCAGTAATGTGTTCTTAGCAACTTGTCTTTCGTTTTCCCAACTGATCAAACCACAATACTCTGCAATCATCTTTTGAATTCTATCAATGTCCATTGTGTTTTGAATTTTGTGCCATCTGTTGGTTACCATATCACCCAGTTCATAACATTAAGGACCATTTTTGAAGATAGTAGTTTGTGACACTGTTTTCTAAAGTTTTGCTTTTTTTTTTAAATGAAGGTGTCTTTTTTTTCCACATCAAGTAGTTTTGGTTATAACAAAGCATATTAATAAGACAAAATTGGTTTCTTTGCCTGAACTCTGCATCAGAAAGCACAATGTCAAAAAAAGGGCTGGAAATTCGAGAAAACAATAAGATTGTTGACAGATAAAGAAACTTGACACACTTCAGTCTACTCAACTATAAATGGGTACCTGGAATATTCTTAAGTAAGACAAGCTATTGTGGAAAAGAACTGGCCACCCTACCCCATAAAAAGCTGAGACTTAGTCAAATGAAATCAGTAACACTTCACCTACAATGAGACTGGGATCACCTATTTTACAAATAATGAATCTCATGCTTTGTTGACAATGATGTAGAGCTTTATAAAATTATTGAACAATTGTTTTACAAATGTCTCTGGCATTATACGCTCTTGAAAATGTGCAGTTAAGGCACAATACGCAGGCATTGATTTTCACCACACCTAGTGCACAGAGGTGATCCGCTGCACACTATGCCCTTATCTGAGTTATGATCTTTAATTGCTTAATGTTCATGCATTCTCTTATCTCCTTAAACAAACCACTTTGTTGATGGATCATATTCTTCTTCTTCATCGTTAACTCTCAAAGAATCGCATATATTTTCCTCATAAGCTTGGCAGTTCATCTTAGATTTCTCTCATCGCCATACAGTTTACACTAAATTGGGTTGGAGAGGGCCATGCTGTCACACTGTTCCTCTCATGAAGTAGACTTTGGTTGTAAACAAAATATCCCACTTAAATAGGCTCTATCAATAGTAGGTTTTTCCTATTCTGTTCCAACATGATCTCAAGGTCATAACATCGCAACTAAAGCTTCTTTCAGGACTCCAATGTAAAAAAAATATATGAGCTCTTCTAACTATGTTTTACGTGATCAGGTCACCAGCCATATGCACAACTCTCCTCAGTTCCCTTTTACAACATACATAGCAGAATACAATTGATTTATTCTTTCATTTCTAACAAGGAGACCCAAGATTCACACATGGAACTTGAATGGGTCTGTTTTGCTGTAATGATTCATTGAAAAACACATACATGTCAAAAATGTCTCAAATTTGGGGCATAAATTGACAGGCAGTCTTTCTTCATGCACTGAAAAAATTAAAATGAATTAACCGCGCGAACGAGGAAACAGCAACTCAACTGACTACTTGCATCAGGGACAGTGAACTGGAGCTGGTCAAGACCCTAATCTGCTTCCAAGTGGCATTCCTGGAAACAGGCTGCATCCATGCAGTCTGGCTTAGAGATTTGTGGATTAAAAAGAGTAGGCAAACCTGGTCGCTGAAACCGAATGTGTCTGGCCAAAAGATACAGATATTGCAGCCACACTGTAAACTACAACACACTTAACAAAACAAGCTTTTCCCTTTGCAGGACGAACAAAGAAGAATTAACCATGCACCCAACTGTTAATGAGTAACTGAATTACAGTAAGGTAATGACAGGGAAATGGTCACTATCTCTTCGAAAAAGCAGAGATATAATACAATTATGGTGTCTCGAACACTTCATCCCTAACAGCACTGTCTGCTATGAGACCACTGTAATTTTACAGTAGCAGTCATATCTTTGAAAATAATAAATACACTAATGCTATTGAGTTTATCCTTGTAGCAATACATTTTGTGGAGAAAAGGGTGAAAACTCGACAATCCTAGGGATCTGAGAACAAAGTTATTCTTTATGTTTTCTTTACATTTTCAGGTTGGTTGATGAAAGACATGCAAGTTCAAACTGCACTTTTACATCAGAATAATAATAACAACATGACAATAATAACAACATGAGAATAATAACAACATGAGAGTTATAACAACATGAGAGTTATAACAACATGAGAATAATAACAAGCATATACAAGTGTTGCTACCTAAATACAGTGGCTGTCAAAAAGTATATGACCTGAGGCTGCAACAAAAAGAAACTAACTGACCTATTTAGTTCAAAACCTAATTGCCTTTAAATTAGATCCCTTACAAGCTGACACCTTTCTCCCAGTGGTGGTCCCATTGCTAGAAGTATTTGTGGAATTAATTTTTTAGAATCTCCATCAAGTGATTTGTTGAATTTGGCTTGATTTCTTCTATGTCCCGAAATCTCGTCCCTTCAAGTGACATCTTGAGTCTTGAAAAGAGCCAATAGTCACCTGTGAGTCATATCAGGGGAGAGTTCTAAGCTTGTCTAATATCGTGTTTCAGCGAAAAAGTGTGATGTGTGGGTCAGAGCAGATCCACCACAATACTCCTGAGTTCAGGAGTGAACTTAATAGGTAAGTTGTTTTTTTTCCAGTTTAAAGTCGGATACTTTTTTATCAGCTCTCATGAAGCACCGTTTAAGCAGAAGGCACCCACTGCAGATGGCTCCTTATAGAAAACCAGTACCAAATTCGCAGTGTGTGCTCCTACAGTGGTGGTCTTTAGTAATGTTTTTTTTACATGATGAAGCTGCTAGCCTAATGCACAACTCTCCAGTGGCCCTATCCCTTCTGCACCAGTAATGGGTCCACACAGGACTGGCACATGCCCGATACAGTTCACTTGTCGAACTTGAACTTTTTTTTGGGTGTTATTTAGTCAGTGATAGTATTGAGTTTTTCTGCAGTCCTTCAAATATTCTGCTCTCATATTCCAGTTAGTGTGAATCAAGGTGGAAAAAAGAACATAAATCCTAAAAAATCTGAACTCTATAATAACAGTGTTGACAAGTGAAGGAAATGCATAGATTGAGATGAAAAACTGGTTGTTAACTGCTGTGACAGGAATATAATCTGTCACTGCAGCCTTGTACTCTCCAAATATATGAGGCGTGTTCAAATGACACCTAACTAAACTGCAACAAGTGAACATACATACAATGCATATGATGAAGTCACTTCTGGTGTAAACAGCACATACCAACCATCAAGTTTGCTAAATTTAATTATCCTCCGACTCAGTGTTTCCTCAGCAGACCGTTGGAAACATGGCGGATGTGATACGGAATCCATCCAGAGTTGATCAGCGAGCGGTGATTCGGTTTCTAAAAGCTGAAGGATGTTGACCAGTTGACATTCATCAATATGCACCTGACCTGGTCTCGGAAGATGTTTTGTTAACTCACTTTCTTCTTTAAACATTGTTGTCCAGTGAATGTTGTCTTCGACACACTTTTGTCACCATACACTGCCTGCATTCTGCGATGAATGTCAACTAGTCGACGTCCTTCAGCTGTTAGAAACCGAATCACCGCTCACTGATCAACTCTGGACGGATTCCGTATCACACTCACCATGTTTTCAACAGTCTGCTGAGAAAACTATGTGTCAGAGGATAATGAAATTTTGCAAACATGACAGTTGGTATGTGCTGTTTACACCAGAAGTGACATGATCATGTACATTGTACGTATGTTCACTTGTTGCAGTTTGGTCCGGTTTTATTTGAACATGCCTCGTACAAGTGCTTTTCCCATTAAATTCCAGAGAACTGGACTTAATGTGTGGACATGACTTACAAAATGAAGGGCTAGGATAGTGCTGGACTAAAATGGTGTAAGATGAGAAAGGAAAACAAGAAGATGGAGGGATATAACTGTGGTGGTGGACCAAAATGGTGTAAGATGAGAAAGGAAAACAAGAAAATGGAGGGATAAACTGTGGTGGTGGACCAAAATGGTGTGAGATGAGAAAGGAAAACAAGAAAATGGAGGGATAAACTGTGGTGGTGGACCAAAATGGTGTAAGATGAGAAAGGAAAACAAATAGATGGAGGGCCAACTCTGGTGGCAGACCAAAGTGTTGAAAGGTGAGAACAGAAAATAAGAAGCTAGAGGGCCAACTGTGTGGTGGCCCTGTGCCCCTAACAGAGTAAATAGGGGAATGTGCTGATCAAGTAGGAGCAAATGAAACATACGCACCTTCTTGGCTGTGAAGTTCCAGTGAGGACTCTAGCTCATTGTCATTGATACTGTAGCTGTGCTCAGATTTAATGCGGGGAGGCTGCATGGCATCTGTCATCATCTTGTCATTCAGGACTGGGTCATCCAAGAAGGAGTTCAACCAATCACTCTCAAACCCTTCATCATCAGGTGCTGGGAAGCTAGTCTGAGGTAAAATAATAAGAACACATTACAAATAATACGGAATTGAGACATTTTAAGTTTTCATCTGGTCATAAGGGTGCTTCAGCCCCAATCTGTAGAAATCTTACTATCATCCCGTTCTCTGCCAGATGACATAAGTAATTATTGATATTCATAAGAGGATTAAGCTGCAGCAGTGTATGAGCTGACAGCAGCCTGCGACTCATTGTTGGTAGCTTGCACCACGGTCAGCGAACCAAAGCTGACCAAGACCCTGTTTCATCTCCATGTGAAGACACTAGTCACTAGTGTAATCTGGCCAAGGGATATGGATCACAGTGGGAAGGCAAACCCGGTTCTCAAAAAAGCCAGTTGAAATCGGATGTGTCAGGCCTAAAGTCACAGATATATCATCCCCTCTGTAAAATATGACACAGCGTCCTTTTCAGTACAAACGTCAAAGAAGAAAGATCTCCATAATGTCCTGCACTAGCGCTGTTTATCAATTCTATGATTGACTGTTCAGTGCCATAATGTTAAACTGTCCATCATGCTTTCTCTGTAAATTCCTAAAATTGTACCTACTGTTTCAGTGTTTTCTGGCTCTTCATTTCACAAAGCTGCTGCTACATTTTCTCACCTCACAACGCGTGTTTGGAAGTACTAGAAACTGACAATTAAAACCAATGCCATGGTATACAATGCATGTGTTGTAAGCACACTTCTCTTTATGGCAGCGAGACTTGGACAACTTATACCAAACAACAGCACAGGCTTAACACCTTCCACCTATGGCACCTGCGATCCTTTCTCGGAATTACATGGAGGGACAGAGTGACAAATGCAGAGGTGCACTCACGCTGGTCTTGCAAGCATGTACATTCTACTTAGACAGCAAAGACTATGATGGCTTGGTCATGATCGTCGCATGGAAGATGGCCGCATTCCCAAAGATTTCCTCTACAAATGGCAAATGGCACGAGATCAGTCGGGCGACCACTGTTGAGGTTCAAAGATGTGTGCAATCTTGATATGAAGTCCTGGACATAAGTCTGACATGCTGGAAAGATGAAGCTGTACACTGATCCAGGTAGAGATGTACCCTGAATGGCCAACTCACGCTTGGTGAAGCGAAGCTCTTGCAACACAAAGAAGTGAAAAGACAGCGCCTCAAGGAGAAAGAAAACAAAAGCTAAGTATACATTTTGTTGTTGTTGTTATTGTTTTTGTTTTTCCCCCACTACAAGTCATATCCTCCTATAGTCAGTCATGATTGAAAGGGGCTACTAATTTCACAAAAGAAACACACAGAACAGACAATTTGCATTTTTCTTATACATGCATTAAACTGCCATTACACAGGCTTGTAAAAGTGTACAATTATTCCTTTAAAAAAGGAATCGCAGTGAATGATCTAAGAATGGCATTTAGATAATTTAATATAGCTTACTTTGGTAATCATACTTAACATACAATGCACAATATTGCTGCCTTTTTCTTCCCTAACAGTAAGCCAGGTACTTATTTACAGCTAGGTCGACTAGAGCATACCAGTAATTGGAGTTGAAGCCAGTACTTTTGTCATGAAAAGCAAGTCCTCTAACACTATGCTAATCAGACAAAGGTCTTGGTAACAGATTATGGGGGATAGCACCCTCCCATTGTTGTTAATGAGTATAAAATTATATTAATTTTCCTTCTCTCTTCTTGTCTTCCTAATAAAGCCTGGCACTCCTACAAATGGCTCTGTACTGGAAGCTTGCTTATTTACGTGGGGGAACATGAAATTTGTAATTAACACAGCAATTGGACACCCCCTGGAAATAACTTTTCAGTCAGCCAATTCTTTCACTACCAAAGCCTCATGGATCATAAATAGCTCTCATGTTGAGTTCAATCAACATTGAAGAGCTCTCAGCACCCTGAGCATCTGATGATCTGCTTAAGCCTTCTGGAAAAATGCAATATGGATGACATGAGGAGGAATGACAAGGCAATCTTTGTGGCCGAACATTGGAAACATTATGTGTGACGTAGTGCTCAGGATACAGAAAGTAAATAAGTCTTCTTCTTCTTCTAATTTGCTGTTTTATTACGTCTACAGGTAAAGTTCAGTTCTATAAAAAAAATATTAAGTTGCTGTAAGGGAGTTTTCCCAAATGCTTTCATACAGCTTTGTGTGGTGTGGAGGTTCATTTCTGTTGGCCAGGGCTCAGTATACAAATGGTTAAGCATATAACAGTCTTGTAGGAAATGTTTGGATGTCTGTGCTGCCTGCCGGGACATACAAATCGATGATGGATCCAGTTTTAGCCTGTGTAAGTGACCATTCAATCGGTTATGTTTCATTCTCATGCAAAACAAGATCACCTGCTTTGCTCAATCAAGACAGTGATAGTTGTCTCTTGTTTGGTCGACTTTCCTTATGGCTTGAATAAGAATTTTCTTGTCTTGGAAGGTAGGCGTAAGCAACAACCACGTGATATAACGGATGCAGTTGTTCTATTCTTTGGTTTAAAATCAATTACATTGTATAAGGTCTTTGCCATAATGAAAACCATTTGGAACTCTCAATTATCTAAAAAATTAAAAGCTTAAAACCATAAACTCCAATGTGAAGTCTGCCTTTTAATTGTCCTGGGACATATTATTTCCAGGATGTAGTCTCCATTATGGCAGCATTTAACATATCCCAGTTTAGGGCAAGTTGACCAAAGGATATCTTCAAACTGCCAGTAATATCTTAATATCATCTTCTTCTGGGTCGCATTCTTCCTGGACACCCTGCCTTAAACTATCAGCCTCTCCAGATCAGTGATTCTTTTCAATTGATCGAAACATCTTAGTTTCTTTTCTTTTTTTGTTTATAAGGCAATTTTTCTTTCAATCATTGCATAATTTCTGTATCTTCTTCTCTGCCCAACGATATTTATCAACATCCTTCTATAGCACTTCATTTCAAAAGATGTTAAGTTTTTTACAATTGCTCTGTTTAATAAAGTCTGTGTCTCGCAACCATATGTTGCCACAGAGAAAATACATGTCTTGATAAGAACAGCAGAGATGGTGCCTAACAGGCAGCCAGACCAATTTTGCTCTTGTGATTTAGTCTACCATGGATGCCGCCAGGCGACGATTTGACTGGAATTCACATTAATTTGACGACTTACACTTGTGTCCACAGAAACGTGTTGCGATTTTCCATTTGGATTAGTTGGTCCGTTCCTTTTGCAGTGTTTTTTTCCCTCCAGTTGTCCTGACATGGTCATCAGCTATTTCAAATAGTATTTCAGTTACCCTGTGTTATTTTCCATGGTGTAGTGCAGATGAACTTCACGAGATTAGCGTCCCTATCCCTGTTTGCTGACTTTGATGTGGCTAGGAAATGCACACACAGGTTAATAACAGACTAATCACATCGCCTGTCCGGTTAGCAAGATGCCCAAATTACATCGATCACACACTGAGTTAGACCACTATGACCTCTTGGGATTATGGGAAGGACAAGACAATGAGTAGAAGGAACTGGTTGTTTAAAAACTCTGTAGAGTCTTCTAAGCCAGTATAATGACGTTAAGTTAAGTTGGATCTTCATCTTTTGCTTGAGCCTGTTATAAATCTTTCTTCTACATTTTATTTCTGGTAGGTACTTCAAATCAAATTTCTGATTTCTACTGGAGTCGCCAGAATTGTCATTCTATATGGAACTGTAACATGATGAATGACCAAATTCAATATTAAAAGATTACAAGGGCGTTATCAACAAATCCCTGAGAAAGATTATGGACCTGCAGTGGTTTGACAAGTTGACAACTGCTTTAGAGAAAGAACAGGACAAAGATTGCTGTAACAGAAAATCTTTAGGAAGAAGGTGGCGCTACATAGACCATACATTGAAAAAGCATCTAAGCACTATCACCAGCAAATCTCTGTTATGGAACCTGCAGGGAAAAATAGGCAAAGGGAGGTCAAAGAACAAACGGAGAAGAGACCTAGAGACTGATACAAGAAAAAATGGAAGAAGCTGGAGAGCATAACCCAGCTATGTTTGAACAGAGTACGGAGTACTTATGGGAATGTCCTCTGTGTGATGATATTAGTTACATTTGATCTGCTGTTGCTCTTTCAATTATGGCATAGAACTACCTCCACAATGACCGTCTTTGTATGTCACTTTATGTCAATTATCTTACATATGCACCTGTTAACGAAGGACTGGCGTCTTTGGTATATCGCCTTGGTCTTTTTCCATGTTCCTGCTCCATACAACATCATCATCAATCTCATAACCTGAAAGGTCAATGGGGCACCAATACTGCAGATTGTTGAATCAGTTTCTGCCACTCCACTCAGTTTTGTGCCAGGATATCAAATTTTTCGTGTCTGGATGAGCTATCCTCAGTTGTGTGATTGTCATTGTTGTGTATTGAGACGGCTGGAGCATTTCTGATTTTTATCAATGCTTTCTGCAATATCAGTGTGTCTTGGGCCGTTAGACACCTGGCGAAGCCCATCTCTCTTCAGGCAACATGTCCCTCCACATTGTGAGTTTTTCTATGATCTCCCTGTCTACTCAAGCATGGAGTCACAGGTTTACTCTGAAGGTTATGCCTTTCCATATTTTTTTTCTGCCTCGTTTTCATCTTCGCTGTTTGCTTTTAATCGCTTTTGTGTATTCTGTGTTCTACTTTATCCTTTAATATGTTCATTGAAATACATCTTGGCGTTTTGACGGGCACAAGTCCAATTAGAAAAACATAAAACATGTTATCCAAGAGGAATCTGTAACACTGCAATTGTAGACCCAAAGATCACATAAAAACACACATGATTGCTTTTAGAGCAATGAAATGTAAATGAAACTGGTTGTATACAGACTCTGCAGAGTCTTCTAAACCAGTATAAAGATGTTAAGCTAAGTTAAGGAGAGCATCAGATCAGCAAACATGTTGGCGCTCGACCCGGAAGGATACTTACATACAACAACACTGACTCCATAACATTAGCATTAAATATTATTACTTTGGTGTGAATATTGATTTCTATGGATCTCGATATGTTGTTTAGTGTCAGGAATGCCATTCTTGTATTTCTAATTCTGGCCTTTACACTCCACCTGTACCCTCTGACATGTCAATTGTGATGCCCAAATAGAAAAAGGCATCATAGCCAAGTAATAATATTTCCCAGAGTTGTGCTTCCTGATGTCAGATGGTGATCACATACGCACTCATCGATTGCTAAGTGATATGTATGTCATCCATGTTGCATATACATGACATTAAAATGTGTGAACAGCACCGTAACAACAAGCTGACCCTTATTGGACAATATTGATTCTCTGTTCAGGTCATCTTGCATCCATCATTAAAACAATGCTGTACGAGTTATTTTAAACAGAAAATCTGACACAAATACAGCTTGAGAGGAGAAAGGAAAATGCAGCATGGAGTAATGTACGGGAGAGATAGGGGAATTTATCTACAGCTACAATTTTCTATGTGCATACTTCCATTAGTGTTGAAGAAAGTGAATGTATTCTTCTTCTTCTTCAGCATTCGCAGTGAGCATTGAAAAAGATGTTTCTGACAATATGTGGTGTAGTTTACAGCCCAGCTGCAACATCTGTGTCTATCAGCCTGACACTTCTGATTTCAGCAAGCCATTTTATGGACAAAATTTGCCATTCTTCTTCTATCCTTAACCTCTTAGCTAGGTTGCATGGCTACAGTCTGTTTCCAGGGCTGCCATCTGAAGGTGGAGTGGGGTCTTTGAGAACAGAGACAGTAGTCCAGTTAGGCACAACATACTGATCAAGACCACAATCTCTCTTCCATGTAGGATTCCCTGGAAACAGGCTGTTTTCAAGGCAGTCTGGCTGGATGTGATACTCATAGTAGTGAGCGTCATGCAGATGAAGCCAAGCACATCACAACCACCTGGAGGACGGCAGATCACCAGAAACACACTCAGGATGTGAGGAAAGCTAATACAAACCGCCATTTAATATCCTTTTCATGGCGCACAAAAGAGTTGCTCAGAAGAGAGGCCTACCATCTTCTTGACATGCAATACTAAATGTGAACATTTAAAAAAAACATCCTGGGCACTGATCAATCCCGCAACAAACGTGAAGAATAAATTTAGTTTCATTGGGTCCAAATGGTGCTCCAACCGGTAGTTTTTCTTCAAAATTTCATTTTTTACCTGTATCCCTCGTGGAAAGATGGAAACCTGAGCTTGCAAATGAGGGTCAACATAGGAACAATGAATAGTGCCACTGTGACCGGCCAGACATGTCAGAGCAAGAGACGACTAAGTAGGACATGGGACTGACTATCACATCCTATAGAAACTATAAGATATAAGAAAAAATAGAGGGCTCCCCAACTGGTGGTAGAGAAGAAGTCAGTCAGATCAAGTGAATGGAGGTGTTTTATCGTGAGAGAGTTACACATTTTGTTTTCTTCTAAAAAATGCTGTACGATAAAATGCATCTCATCATCATGTAGCATGTCCTTTGCAGAATGTCACTTCCACAACAGCCGGTCTGTAAGACTCGATCTCTAGCCAGAAATCCCACCTCTGTCGCTGTCATCTTCAAAACCTCTGTGATGTCTTGTGTCCATCTTCTCCTCTGTCTGCCTCTGCCCTGCTTTCCAGGAACCATACCCTCCAGTATTGTTATCTCCAGACCATTATGACATTTGATGTGGCCAAAATATTTTAGCTTTCTGGACAAGATATTGTTTACTAACCAATTTTCCTCGTTATCCAGTTCTTGTAGGATATCTGCATTTACCTATCCATGGTATTTTGAGCATCATTATGTAGCATTTTATTTCAAAAGATTCAATCCTTTCTTAAGTGTTTGTGTGGTGGTCCATATTTCCCATCCGTATGTTGCCAGCGAGAAGATGCAAGTTCACAGGATTTTTATGTTTATGATTTTATTAGAGTTCTTCTATAAGTCTCTTCCAAATTAATCTAAGCAACGAAAAACAGCTACACATTTTTCTCTTCTCCAAATCCTATATTACGGACATAACTGTACTCTGGGCTTACCCATAGATGTTCATTATCTCAGAAAAAGGAGAAAAAGTATGGATATTGATGGTTCACGTAACTTATTGATCGTAAACACTCTTGCACCACCCTCGAGTGTATCTCTCCTGACTCGATCCTGTCTGATCACAAACTCGTACATGCTGTGAATTGTTGATCCATCAACTGATATATCATTATCTAACAGGTGGTCATTGATTACTCTCAGTATGCACCCCATCACTCTTATCCACATGTAATGTCACCACAATTGGTATGATTGAAATCAGGATGTCAGCTCTGTCATTGCCATCAACCTAATCATAACCACGACTATAGATCCCCACCAGTCCTATTTAAATTACGACCAACTAGGAGCAACTGGACAAAAACATATTTGCTCGACAACTTAAAAGGGAGGCATGTCAATTTCATCAGCTTGGTGAAAATCAGTTCTGAGTTCAGTGAAAGGTCACAACATTTTCATCAATTAAAACCTGTCAGTCCCCTGCAGAGCATAGGAGTTCAACAAATACACACCATTCATTTTGTCCTGAGCCATTCATTCTAGATCTATCCATGGCTTCCCTGTTGCCATTATCTTCATTGTAAACGCGCACCTGTATAAGTGTATAAGTGCCTCTAATTGCATTGATTATTATAAAACAGTATGTCTTGATTTGCTATCAACTTTCTGCAATATGTGTTCTATCCTATGTCATGCCAACTCTGTTCATTGCCACAAACACAATTGTATATATATATATATATATATATATATATATATATATATATATATATATATATATATATATATATAATAATAATAATAATAATTCGTCCATTGTCATCGATGAGGACCACCAACATCCTCACATGTCATAATGCAACCTTGAATATGTGTGTGTGCCCATGACTGATCAAGTCAATCCGAGCCTGCAAAAAGTCTGTGAGACGACTGGCAAACATAGTCATCAGTTGTCTCTGGTCTTGACTTCCTCATTACACTATCCTACGCTGCCTGGATACAAAGACCCTCACTGAGTTCAACGCCATTGTGACCGTGCTCTTCCGTGTTGAGCAATTTTTGAGCCAGGTTCTCCCAGGTGTTAATGTCTATTTGACAGCCCTTAAGGGACTCCTTCAGACTGTCCTTGAAACAATTTTTCGGACGTCCTTGAGATCATTCTCCTTCACTTAGTTCGTTATACAGGAGGCTTTTTGGAAGACTTTCGTTTGACATTCGGGCAAGGTGGTCAGCCCATCTCAATTGAGATTTTTGCAAAAGTGCATGAATATTTTGCATGTTGACTCTGGACAGCACTTCAGTACTTGTGATATATATACATACATAACACATAAGAGGAAAGGTCATCAAGTAAAAGAAATAGTATTAATAACATTTCTACAAGAGTGCGAACCAGAAAATTTGTGTCTTATTTTTGGACATAGTCTCCGTGCCTGGAAACACACTTTATTCACATGCCCACTAGATTGTGAATGTCCTCTATAAAAAAGTCTTTTGGTGTGACCTTTAATCAATTTTGCACCGCCTCCATTACTCATTGTCAGTTGCCTTGGGACCGATCTGCTACTCCCTTTCCTATAACCGAAGTCAACATGGACAATTTTGTGTGCATCGACATGACTCAATGTTGAAATTTATGGCTATTTCATCAATTGTGACTTGCCTGTTGCCTCGAACTAGCTGGTTGAACTGCTGTTTCACTGTGTCAGTTGCCAGGCTTGTTGGTCACCTATGCCGCAGATCATCAATGACATTTTGTCTTCCGTTTTGAAATTGTTCTACTGATTCATACTCTCCTCTGAATCAAACTATTGTCTCCATACGTTAAATAAAGTTTCACAATCCCAGTGCACAGGGTTCGAATACCGTTGTGTCCAATTTGGCAGACACGAGTTTGTTTTCAGGTACAGAAATTACTGACAACCCATAGTACTGCACACCTGCCAAGAAACTTACAATGACATCCTACTGAAGTTTACACACACACACACACATATATATATATAAATATGAGGGATATTTGAAAAATGTTGCCTTTAATGACATAATTTCATTCAAAAAAGATTTACACATGAGCTATACATTTTCTTAAAGCTTGGAAAGTCATTTAGATGAGTGTCATTATTATTTTAACGTGATCCTGATCCATGCACAAACGTCAACGTCAGAAAAGTTGTTGCATCCCGTCCAGTAAAAAAAAATCAGACATCTTCTCCTGAGACTAGACACCTACAGCTGCTTGCATCTCCTCATCAGAAACGTAATGGTGTCCCTTGAGATGTTGATTCAACTTCAGGAAGAGGAAGAAGTCACAGGGTGCCAGATCGGTGCTGCATGATGGGTGTGGTAAAATATCAAACTTGAGACGCTTTAATGCAACTACTGTTTATCGGCTTGTGTGTGGGCGAGCATTGTCGTGCTGAAGAATTGCATGCATGCCCACACGTACACGCAAAAATCCTGCTCGAAGTTGCTGCAAAGTTTTCACTTATCGTTCAAAGCTGATGGTATTGTCGTGTCCCAAAAACAAAGTAGACAAAAAGTCAACGCAGTCCAAAAAGAAGGTTATCGTCATTTTTCCCATCGAGGTAACAGCCTTGAATTTTTTTGGGGTAGATTGAGTTCTTATGTCTGTACTCCATAGACTGACACTTGTTTCCTGGGTCATAATCGTGTGCCCATGACTCACCACCAGTGGCAATTCGGCAGATAAGGCATCGCCTTCTTGTTCATATCGAGTCAGAAGTTGCCAGGAACCATTTCGCATACACTTTCTTATACCCAAGCACTGCATGGATAATGCGATGGCTCAATAGAAATCATAAGAATTGTGGTGTTATCATTCTGCTTGATAAGGCGATTGGCACAAATCAATTTGTCTACGCGAGCTTGATACTATCCATCCACAGCTGTGATCGGTCGTCATGCAGGTTCATCGTGGCTGGAGTGTCGCCTTTTACAGTCCATGCCCACCTCCTGACAGTACTGACACGGACACAGGTGCCACCATATACCACAGTCATTCTTTGATGGATGTCGATGAGCACACAACCTTCTGTTGTCAGAAATTCATCCATAGCACGATGTTTCGATCGCATTTTCACGAAGACCGCATTTTACTGCCTGCTGTGTGTGTGCGTCACATTCCAGGAGCATGCCACTACATATCCATATAGTCACTTCATTCATTAGAGATTATTTTCACATAGGTGTCACATGGCTCTGAGCACTGTTGTCATAGTTATGGCACAGGATGCAACATTTTTCGAATCGGCCTCTATTTAGGGTTTGATTTCCACACCGGCTTGAGTAGTCTCGTGTAAAACTGACGGTGCGCTAAACCCAATGGTTTCAATGTATAAGTCAGCCCAGCTGTAAATTGGTACATAACTTTAATCAAGTTGACAAAGCTAAATAGTAAGCAGAAAAGTCGACCCTGCTGTAAATTGGTACAGAACTTTGGTTATTGATCCAACAGAATGTGGGTCCCTGCGCTTTGGCTCAATGCCATATAGTGGTATTTGCAAGTGTTTGTGAGATGTTATCTAGTTTCACACAGAGTGGTCCATTTGTCTGGCCAAGAATGAAGAAACTCTTTCCACTCGAAAAGATCGTGTTCAACAGTTTCGTAGGGATGTGTGCACAGCTGGCACTCCAGAGTCTGTTGTGGTTGGATTTTGTTCTAGCGATTGTTAATTTGTATGTGTTGAGTACAAAGACGGAAAATGGTGCTTTGATCTCTCATTTTCAGGAGGTTCATGTTGTATGTTGTATGCCATATGTTTGTAGGTCTCTCTCCCAGTATTCCCCATTGCCTCAAGCCTCTTTGTTCGCTGTCTTCAGTAGTTGTTGGTTTGTATTTTTGTTCTTGGCTTGATCCCTTCTTTACCAGCATATTTGCCTTGCCTTGTCTGGTGTATCTGAGTGGTTAGATATCTATTCTAAAACTATTCTGACTTCATGGGATGGCATAACCAGGTATGTATGTTGGGATATTTGGGTTAAGTTCAGGCTTACAATTACCACCCTTTTCTAGAGCTTGAAGGACGGACAATGAGTCTGCAAAGATAACTGTGTTTGTTTATTTTAATGAGAGAGCATAAAATAGTCTTCAAGTGGGACAACTTTATCTGTTTAGTACATTTAAAGATGTGTTGTTGTTGTGAATGCCCACAATGAGTATGTTTACTGTTTTGCAAGCCCTCAAAAGGACATTTAGTGGCGGCTTGCAGTAGCTTTCCTCGCATCCCGAGCGTGCTGATGAAGGTGGAACGGAATCCTCCAGGCGGTTGTGCTATGATTGGCTTCATCTGCGTGTTGCTCACTACTACGGGGATCACGTCGATCCCCCGTCTCGTTAGCCAGACTGCCAATAAGAACAGCCCGTTTGCAGGGAGGACTACATGGAAGTCGAGGTGTGGGATCTTGGCCAGTATATTTTGCCTGAATTTGACTGATCTTGGTCAGTATATTTTGCCTGAATTTGACTAACATGTCTGATCAGTAACACTTTAAGATAATTATGATTTTTATTAAGCCAAAAATAACAATAAATTAATAAAATCGTTGCTCGAAAAACGTTAACCAAAACCATTTGTAATGAAGAGCTGGAACAAAGATAATACAAAGACACGACAACATATACACACGCATACCAATTTCATTATTTGTAAATTCTCCATTTAAAAGAGCATCTGTGTCTTCCTTCTCGTGTATCTATCCATCTCTTACTCACATTCACCTAGCTCTGCCAGTCGCTCATTCCGAATAAAAGACAGCGGTGTCCAGAAAATCAAACCTGTTTATCCATCAAAGAAAGACAGGTTGTTCCGGTCTGCGTCACGCCCATTTATTCAGACGTCTATCAGCCATCTTTTTAGCGGGAGAATCAATATTAAAACTTCCTGCTACTTTCTCTGACCACTGTTCCATGTTTATCTCTGCATGTGCCATTATTACATAGTTAAAGCACATCTCGCCCAGAGCAAAGGGACCGTGTTCGTGACCACACCGTAACATGACCCAGTATTTAATAAAAGGATAAAGTTCGTCCCATGACACGCTAGCATCAAGAATGAAATATAAGAAACGTCACGTAAAATGTCTCCGCTTCGAGAGGTGGGATGCCGAGTTCCCTTCATTGCTTTCCCTAACTGCAAGTCGGGTGATCTTTACATATGGGTAGACTGGAGCGGATTCGGTACCTTTACCGTGAGAAGCAAACGTTCTAACTATGCCACTACAACGCCATCCTTCATCCGATTGTAAAATCAGTACACGACTGTTCTAGATTATAGAAGATATGGCAGCGAGTAAAGTAAACAGTTTCCCACCTTATAAAGATAACATCATAACCGTTCAACTCCTTATGGAGTAGTTTGTAACAAATTAAAGATATACATTGCGCTATTCAATAGTTACTATTCAAAAAAAAAGCTGTGCATTCATTTCCCTCCCCACCCCGAGCCTCTTTTATCGCGGTGGTAGTTACGCCACTGGGTGTAACATTTTAAAAATAATTACTTCTCATTGCGGCAGTAACTTACTTTCTGTGTTTTGGGTACTACGTCAGACAACTTGTTTCCAATGTTCTTCTTCTGGTTCTACGAGGCCATGAAAAGGGCTTTACGGATATTGTACAGAGAACGGAATGCGTTGTGTCGTAGTTTACAGTTTGACTGGGATATTTGCACCTTTCGATCCGACACATCCGATTTCAGCAAGTATTTTTGATGACTGAGTTGGCCATCCCTCTTCTATCCATTCCACTTGGCCAGTCTGTACTGCTGCAGTCTGTTGTCCAGGATCACCGCGTGGCAGTGTAGAAGGGTCTTGCCAGCTCTGGTTTACTGGCCCTGACGCTAGCAGTCAGCTCAGCATCTTGATCCCGTTTTAAATATTCAGCCACGTGGATTGCCTTGTCGTTCCCTATCAACTTGTTATCCAAAATGCATGTATCCAGAAGGTTTGGGCAGACCATCAGGTGGCCTGGGTCTTGTGTTGCTCTAAAGTCATTGCTCTATCTCCATCGCTTTAAATTCGTCCTGGATGGTAATACACCTGCCCTTAAGCCCTTTAGTGACTTCCATGTTGCGTAAGGCAAGTTGTGACAGGCGCAGCTTCCTCTAGATTTCAGTCTTCTGCACTGCACCTTGTGTCAAAACATAGGGTGCATTGTGCAGTTTGTCTGTTTCTCTCAATTACTGATACGACACTTCGTCGTGTCTCAGGTGGTGCTACGCTGATTATGGGATATATTTTGTGTATTTAGTTGCAGTATTCTTTAGACAACCTGTAACTATCCGGCCAGATCCATTTAATTGCTGTATCGATAAGTTTGACATTTCCATTTTTTTTTCTAAACTGAAACGGAAAACTCAGCTAGGAGAAACACGGAGCGAGTGCTGATGTTTGAAGGTTACCTGGTTATGCTTCACATATTGCGGCAGAGCTGAGTGCTGTATCTCCCCCCCCCCCCCCCCTCGTCTTTTCATCTTGCCGTGGTGAGGAACATGTCACTACGACGAACCCCATGAACAATGCCGACGATAACATGGTTACCAGGCAGGGTCGCTTAAGACGGGCAGGTCCAAAGGTTGGTGCCAGACGAAGCAACCTACTGCCCTGAATGCAGGATGGGGACACCCATTGCCAAAGGAAGCATCGAACCGGGAACATATGCCGCAAGAAGAAAGCTCTCTACCATTCTGCTACTGTGACGTTCTCTGAGAGAGTACCTTCTTTTTCTTCATCTTTCTTGCCATTCGCTCTCAAATAATCACATCTATTTCCCTCATATACTTTAGGGTCCGTCTCAGACGTTCCTCTCCGCCAAACAGTTTACCCCGCAATTTGGCATGGAGAGGGTCACTCTGCTTCCCTCGTGAAGCAGGCTTATCTAGAGAACATGTTCCACCGTTTGTTTGTTTAGAAAGAGTATGAAAAAGAAATGTCGCCAGAGCATGCCTTGCATAAAGCACGCGTTTAAATGGTTACTTTATGTGCACAATCTCCTTCCATAAAGTAGGTCAAGGCAGCACGTATGGTGTTTAAAGAGTGGACGTAAAATTGTGGGAAAACAAGTGTACGCCAAATACGGTGATAGAGCCAAACAAAATATTTATTCAAAGGGAGTACATGTTGATGGTGAAAGTGTATATAATTTCCATAATTTTCAATCCAAAAGAAGTTTAGGGACGCTATTGCGTTGACCTCTGCAGAGGTGGTGGTTTGGGGGGGGGGGGGGGGGGGGGGAGGGGGGGGGGGGGAAATTGATAAAGAACAGAGGCGACATTTTCAAGTTGGCCAACAACTGCCTTTTGAATGAAAATACTGCAGTCGATGAACCAGAAATGCACAGTTTGCAGGAATGTGAAATCAAAGAATGGTGTCGGAGATGACGAGCAGGAGTGTGTACAACCAGCGAGCTACAAGAACCATCCGTTTCTAAACTTCACTGAGTAGAAACTGAGCACCTGTAGGACAGCCCGGAGTGCAGTTACCTTGATTTTTACCGGAACGAAGAACCCAGCGACAATTAATGTATGTGTTTTGCAGTGATGAAGATGAGTGGGCATCGGCTGAAATGCTATGGCATGGTACCGAAATCGAACCACTGAATGAGTTTCTTAGATGTTAGCCTCACTAGATTCTACAGGCGGAGGCACGCCCTTTTCCACCCCAGACCGTAGTCAATTTGGCGATACCAGGACGCATAAACCAGCG
Organism: Ariolimax columbianus; assembly: GCA_036924085.1. Taxonomy (NCBI): domain Eukaryota; kingdom Metazoa; phylum Mollusca; class Gastropoda; order Stylommatophora; family Arionidae; genus Ariolimax; species Ariolimax columbianus. Next base: position 20,816,221 of record JAVGWX010000011.1, read on the forward strand.
CTTGGATGCATGTATGTACCTAAACTAGTGTTTCAGTGATGTACAAATGTTTCATGCCATTTGTTGATCCTCTTGTTAATTTTTCTTGTCGGTGATACGTGGTCTCCAATTTTTTTTATTTCTTTTGGTACCCTGTCCGGCTACGGGGGTCAGATATGCTGACTTTGAATTCCGGGGATGGGGATGAATGAGCTGACAGCAACCATAATTTTATAGCTGACTGCTCGCATCAGGGTTAACGCATATGAGCTGACCAAGATCCCATTCAACCTCCAAGTGGCGTTCCTGGAAACACTGCACCCACGCAGACTGACTCAGAGAGCCGGCATAGAAGACGGAAATCAAACCTAGTTCCAAAAATGGATTGCTGAAACCGATCATGTCGGGCTGACGAGGCAGCCTTTCTATAGACTTCGACATCACGTAACAAAAAGTTCTTTTGAGGAAGAATGCAGAGTCAGAAACAGTGTAGTACTTGTTCCTTAGTCTGAAGGCAGAGTCAGAAACAGTATAGTACTTGTTCCTTAGTCTGAATGCAGAGTCAGAAATAGTATAGTACTTGTTCCTTAGTTTGAATGCAGAGTCAGAAATAGTATAGTACTTGTTCCTTAGTCTGGATGCAGAGTCAGAAATAGTATAGTACTTGTTCCTTAGTCTAAATGCAGAGTCAGAAATAGTATAGTACTTGTTCCTTAGTCTAAATGCAGAGTCAGAAATAGTATAGTACTTGTTCCTTAGTCTGAATGCAGAGTCAGAAATAGTATAGTACTTGTTCCTTAGTCTGAATGCAGAGTCAGAAATAGTATAGTACTTGTTCCTTAGTCTGAATGCAGTCAGAAATAGTATAGTACTTGTTCCTTAGTCTGAATGCAGAGTCAGAAATAGTATAGTACTTGTTCCTTAGTTTGAATGCAGAGTCAGAAATAGTATAGTACTTGTTCCTTAGTTTGAATGCATTCATAAATAGTATAGTACTTGTTCCTTAGTCTGAATGCAGAGAAATAGTGTAGTACTTGTTCCTTAGTCTGAATGCATTCATAAATAGTATAGTACTTGTTCCTTAGTTTGAATGCAGAGTCAGAAATAGTATAGTACTTGTTCCTTAGTTTGAATGCATTCATAAATAGTATAGTACTTGTTCCTTAGTCTGAATGCAGAGTCAGAAATAGTATAGTACTTGTTCCTTAGTTTGAATGCATTCATAAATAGTATAGTACTTGTTCCTTAGTCTGAATGCAGAGTCAGAAATAGTGTAGTACTTGTTCCTTAGTCTAAATGCAGAGTCAGAAATAGTATAGTACTTGATCCTTAGTCTGAAGGCAGAGTCAGAAATACTCAAATAGTATAGTACTTGTTCCTTAGTCTGAATGCAGAGTCAGAAATAGTATAGTACTTGGCCCGTAGTCTGAATGCAGAGTCAGAAATAGTATAGTACTTGGTCCTTAGTCTGAATGCAGAGTCAGAAATAGTATAGTATTTGTTCCTTAGTCTGAATGTACGGGATCAAACACCGAGAAAGAAGTTGTTTTTTTTTGCGTTCGCCCAATTTCTCTAATCCCCAAAGCGGTGTGCGTTGCACTGTGGTTTTTATTTTGCGCCAGTGCATCCGACTTCAGCATTCATTTTATGTTAGGGCCTGCTTCCTCCTGCATTTTCTAAGGGTTTGCTTCCCCGGGGTAACGGCCGGTGCTGTGATGGGGATCGAACCCAGCACTTTCTGGTTGTGAGCCGTGTCATTTAACCACTAGCCCACGCCGTCCCCTAGAAGTTTTAAAACGGATGACCTAAAACATGCCTTGGCACTAGGTCACGTGGTTTGTATTATTGACCTAACTTATTTATACTGGTTTTAAAAAAGAAAACTCTAACACGCGCCTTTGGTGTGAGGCCCTTCAATTGCACTTTGGTTGGATTGACATATTGATAGTTTGTCCATCACAAGTGATGAAGACCACTCTCTTTGTTCAGCCGTGTGGACAGTCGTATCTCTTGCTGTGTCCGCTGAAATGGGTGACTTGCGCGGAGATTTGGATTAAAGTGAGGAAGAAACTGCGCCTTTTGTCAACCTCACTCACAGATCCTAAGCTACCTTTTGCCAGTGGCATGACATTCATCGAGACGACTGGAGATAGCATAGGATGCAGATTTTGCCTAAGTGTTACCACCGAAGCCTTTCCGTAAACATGTAACCCGCAGGGTAGAAAGGTGGGAAGGCTGAGTTTGTCGTGCCTTTTCGATAACCACAAGAGGTCGTATGGACAACACTCAGCGTGTGAGTGAGTCTGGCATCTCTCCCCAGCTGTATTCAGTTCATCATAGTAGCATCTAAAATTCCCACACGCCAAATTCGTGAAGGTGAACCGGCAGAGCTAACCCGTGAGATACGACACAGGTATAACTAGTTTAAGCGTAGCGCCATTCAGCCGACGTCCAGACCAGGATAAACGGATGGAAGAAATCACAAAAAAAGAACGAAATAACAAGTCCAGACGGTAAACAACTCCACGTATCCGTGAACACAAGTGTAAGTCGTCGACTAGTGTGAATTCCAGGCAAATCCGTGGTCTTGCGGCATCCATAATGATCCAAAACAGTAGAGAAATGTAGACTCGCAGCCAGTTACGGCGCCATCTTTGCCAGATTGACATATGAGATCGTCTTAACTATCATAGGAACATACAGACGCACACACGCATCCAAGCCCTTTTAGTACGTCCAAACATCGCCCAAAGTACTACGGTCCTGGGTGGAAATGCATGCTCTCCGCCAGTAGAATACAGAGAGGCAAACCTTTTACGAATTACCAACCAAAAAAAAAACTGTAGAATCTGTAGACAACCAGTTTCCACCACATAACAACCAAAAATAACCGTCCTACTTAATGAAATTATGTGCATAGTTCAACAGTTCATAATTGACTCGGTCTTCGAACAGGTAGTCAATCTTGCGTGGGTCTCAACCCCGTCTGTTAAGATTTTTCTCAAAGTGACCAGTGGACGATCGGATGATTCATGCATACATGAGTCGTCCCAGTTCGGTCTTACTGGCGCTGTAGGGGGTCTGCGTTGATTGATCTGGGGTTGAGATTGACCACCTCTTTCCTGATCACAGGGCCACTCCTCAACAGGTTCGCTGGTTTCACTACTTCTGTCCAGCTGCTGCACTGCCCCCTCCGCCACCAGATGCTTACTTGTAAATTGGCTGCAGTTTGAGTAGTGCACTAATGAGGATGCTGAAACGTGGTTTTCTGCAGGATATCTCCATGAAAATTGGATGTGTATAGAATATTGATAGTAATATTGACGGAAAGGCAGTATTCCTAACCTCCATAACTGTGAAAATCAGCGTATTGCGCCAATGGCCTCGTCTGACATCGTGGTTAAGTTCCTTAAAACTACGACTTTAACTGAAACAGCGCAGGGGTTTTGTTCACGCAGTGCATTTCTGGCCCACATATTCTAACCACCCACGATTCGCTACAGATGTTTTAATGTCAGCACTATCGCCATCTTGTTGTTTCAAACAGTCAAATAAACATAGCGCTTTTGCCTGTACGGACAGCATTGAACATGGAGTCACGCGGATGTTGATCCACCCACCATCCAGATGTTTAACACAATCTGTCCATATTCTCCATTATGCCACTTGTGTTACGAGTTAACTTTATAACAGGTAATGGAGTTACACTTTGAAGACATAATAATTTAATTTGTTCTGCATTTCCACGGATTATTCGTATAGTTTTGGGGCTACAAACAGAAAGCTCTTACTACGTTCACAACTCATTGTCCGTCTGTAAATCTCTTGGACACTTAATTCAACGTCTAGTGAAACTCGTTTTCATTTCTTTGCGTGACCACAGAGTGCAGTAGTGCCCATTGCACTTTTAGCACTCGTTTTTTGTGCGGAAATAAAATTACGAGGACAAATCAGTAAATAGGTCACATATAACCTAATTTAGATAAAGTAAGAAACACGTCCTTTGCAGAACGCCGCTTCTTACAACTGTCGACCTATTTGGCTGCTTCAAGTTTCTTGGCAGGTGTGCAGTACGATAGGTTGTCATTACTTTACGTGCGTAGAGGAGCGATATCACCGATTTAAAACAATCATGTCAATATCTAAACTTGAAAATAATATATTGCTGCAATTACAGTGTACCCTTATTTCTCAACGTAATCTCCAGCAACATTGATACGCTTATCCAATCGTTTTATCAATGCAAAGAAAGGCCCAATCGGTTCATTATTTTATGATAGTTGTCTGGGTACCAACCATGAGCACGTTCCGTAAATTCAATCTTTCATGCATTATGCTGTTGGCTAAACCATGCAAACACCTTATTACAGTTGATACACTGTGTATCGTTACTTGCCTATCAGTTCGAATATTCACCTAAACCCCGCCGCACAATTGCTTCTGTTGCAACCTGAACAGGACGATAAGGTCTGGCTTTGTCAACAGGTTTTTTTTAGCGTCTTTGAGAAAATACATCGACAGTTATTCACGGCTTAACAAAGACAAACCATTCTCACCATAAAAAGGAAATATTTCCTTATGGATATTCTTTGCAGGAAGTCCCTTTACATCCTCCCCCCCCCCCCTTTTTTTTCCAAGTCACAAACAGCACGCTGTTCTCTGGGTGTACTCTGTGAGCACGGACGCCATTTTAGATTAGAACTGCGCACGTGCATGCGACATCTAGCATCTGCTACTTACAGTAATCACAAAGCCGGGTGTTGTTGCCGCCTAATGACACCTTTAGAAACTACCAACTACATTTTTCAGCTATCTCATATCAGTATGTGACCTGCTTACTAACTTATCCTTGTAGAATAGGTTTTAAAATAAATATATAAAGAGAATCAACGAACCACTAAGCAATAACGAACAAATATGGCGCCAAGGCCGGTGGCTTACACGTCGGACTATTACTGAATACAACTTCATTTTCTTCTCTGCGTTTTAATGAAATTGGATCAAGATGCTGAGCAATGCACGAGCTGTAGCAGCCAGTGGCAGTGATCCATAGCTGCCAAGATCATTCTACACCTCCACATGGTGATCCTGGATAAAATGCTGCAACAGGACAGACTGACTAATGAGAACGGATCGAAGAGGGAAGGATAAACCGGTACCCAAGAAAGCCTGCTGAAGTCGGATCGAAAGGTCCAAATATCGCAGTCAAGCTGTAAACTACAACACAGCGCATTTCGTTCCCCGGACTACATCCTGATACTTGCAAATCCTTTTTCTAGGCTTAGTAGTTGGAGTCTGAGAACAACATATTCCTGTATATTTTTTTAATTTTTTTTTAACGACGTTATAATAAAATGGTGTTAACCCTTTACAGTTTAATTGTCCTTTGCAGTTAACAAGAGTAGCACCACTTACAAGTTCGATTTCTTTCACAATATCTTGTTAATTAGCTAAATTTGTTTTATAAACAAAAGCTGCATCGTGAATTTTTAAAATTATAATATTAGTTAATTAATTAATTATTTTGTTGTTAACCATGAAACACATGAAATGACTGTTCATGTCGTTAACATAAGACTAACTGCTTGTAAATTAGATTGTACTGTAAAGGGGTTGTTGTTCGTTGTTGCTGTTTAATATCCGCAATGTGTAAGTACTCTGTTTTTGCGACCTGGGAAGGACGTTAAGTGGCGAGTTGTAGTAGCTTTCCTCACATCCCGAGCATGCTGATGGAGGTGGACGCGGTCCTCCAGGCGGTTGTGCCATGCTTGGCTTCATCTGCGTAGCGCTCACTACTACAGTGATCACGCGACGTCCTGGTCATTGTGTTCTGCTTGACTTGACTAGCATCTCAGTTTCCCCTGTAAAGGGATAATATGTTATTCTTTTTGTGTGTGTTTTAAAAGTGATCATTTTTGTAGCACTTTTCTTTACACTTTGAGGCTTCCAGCCCCCATGTGCAATCCTTCTTGGTCGCCCTATAAAGATATAAAAAGACAGAACATATAAGGTCAAATAAAAGACTAAAGTGTCAGAACCGGCGTCCTCGCCAAGTTAAAAGGAATGTTGCCAGCCATATTGATCTTCGTTTGGTCGCCGGGAGAACGAGTCACACGCTCTTGAAGTCGTGTCATAACTTAAATGGGACATTGTTTATTGAGCTTCCTTGTAACGGCCCAAAGGCTTCTCCACATTCACTAGATCTATGGTTTGAATGAGTTTGTAAGTGTAAAGTAAAGGTAGGTCCCAATGGCAACAATTGCCGTCGAGGATGAAGATAGCTCTTCATGTATTAAGCCGCAGCCTGTGTAAGGTGGGGTGATCAATTCCCCAACTTGCTGTTTTTCACATTCACATTATCTTCGGCGTCAGTCCGGTAAGTATGCTAGGAAGCCAACACTATCACGTATGTGTCCCGATCTTTTGCAGTTGTGTACCAATGTAGGTCTACGTCCTAGGTTAGTCCATCTCGTCATCGCATAGGTGGGCGACCCCGTAGACGTGTACAGGTATATGTCCAGCCCAACGCTGTTTGCGTGATACCGCTGCTTCCACAACATCCCTAAACAAAGTTTGATGTCGGATTTTTACCCTACACAAATCGTACTTCAAAGGCACCCATTTACAGCTGAATTGACTGGAAGAGCGACGGTCCGGATTTTGTTCTGTCCGTCTGTGAATTCGAACCCCTAGCACACTGTAATCCCAGTCTACTAAGTCAGCTCACTGTCAATTAGGCGGCTACACGCTCCACTTGTAAGTGTATAAAACACAGAGATGGAATGTGTTGCCATGGTGTATATCTTGGTGGTGTCACTCTTTAGTCTATCAAGTTGTTCTTCGTCGGTCGTCCTGAAAAGGAGGCTGAGGTGTAGTTTACAACGAGGCTGCGCTTTCTGCATGACACATTCGGTTTAAGAACGGCACTTTTAGGTCCTGGTTTGATTTCCTTCTGTGATTCCTATTCACGTTACCAGACTACATGAGTGCCGCCTGTTTCAGGGTGGTGGAATATAGTTTTGGTCAGCTCTGGGTCGCTGACCTTGACGGCAGCACCCAGCAATGAGTCCCTGTCAACTAACTACTGAGCAATAACGAACAAATATGGCGCCGAAGCTGTCAGCTCATTCACTGCATCGTCTTCGGCAATGCTGATCGTTCAATCTTTAAGATGTTTCTCTTGTAGCTGTTCAAATTGGATTTCTTTTACAATCTGTAATTTAACTAGACATGACCGTTTATACAAACTTCTATTTCTCCTATTTTAACCAATTTCCCCATAACCTAGAGAGCTTAAATGTTATTCATAATCTCTATTAGTGCGACTTGTTAACGTATTCAATCTTGACGAAACCTCAAATGCAAAGACCAAAATTTAAAAAAATTGCATCCGTGTAGCCAAACGCTGATACCGATAAACTTTTTAAAAAAAAATTTACTTGTTTAGCTATTAAAGCGTACCGGTACTGAAGAAGGTAATTTGGTGGCCCTTCTGGATGTAGTACAATGCGATTTTTCTTAGTAGGCGCGCCATTATGAGAATGCCAGCTCTCCACGGAGATTGGGGAGCTTGCGCGCCCTAATAATCCCAAGAGCTATGCCAGAGGGAGTACTACTGCTGATTATGGTCAAGCAGACCGGACAGGTCTTTGGAGAGGGGTCATACAAAGAGCAGGTGGAGCCCTATATAGGCAGCGCAGGATTTAGACTATGCTATATAAAGTTTGGAGGCCCCTTGTTAGAAAAAAACGCAAGAAGACCTCACAAAACTTGATAACATATAATGGTCTGTCTTCAATGATGACATATGCATCACTAAGCTGAAGTTTTTTTTAGACCCCTGTGGATGTTGAAGTCTTAAGCTGTAGCTTTTAAATTCAGAACTGTCTACAGGTGTAGCTGCACGGCTTACCGGCGAGTAACATATGCTATGGGCTGCTGTACCAATGCACCCTTACTACATTGGTTAAATGAATTCTTGTCTTGTTCTTTGCCGTTTGTCCGCTATAAATTATTCCCATGGATTATGAAGAGATGCAGGTCGGCGGATATTGCACCTCTGTCCCTTTGTGACGATCCCATAGATAGCGGAGAATGACAGAAATGTCGTCATTTACAGATTAGCTGACATGGCTGACTAAGAAATGATGAGATGACCGACTCAGATGTGTGTGCAACGTCCTACAGGGACACTCGGAAATTGAGCAAATACACTCCCCTTCGGTATCGTTATAGCTCTAAGACAACAGACATTATAAAACTCCAACCGAGGAAAAAGTGTGCTTTTGTCCGGGAGGCATTGGGCTGTCAATAACTCGAAGCTAAAGAGATCATATCATCATTATCTTTTACTTAAAGCTGACTTGTCAGTGATACCACACAATCACTTGTTTGTCACTCCTGTCCATTGCCTACTGTGCTGTTATAGCGTAGTTAACCTCCATTAACTGCTGCCATTTCTACAACGGTAAGGTAGATTAAATCGGTTACTACCCAAGGCCACTACCGGTACTACCTATTACAGTTCTCTTCTCCTGGCCCACTCATGATTCTCATTTGGCTTGTTTGCAGGCTGAGTTAAGACCACCTTTCTCTCTTAAGAACTCTTTTTGTTAAAGAAAATGTCGCGCAATGCAAATATCAAGTGAAAAAAAGATAGCGAACGCTAACTGAAAGCACCTGTGTGTGACGATTCGACTGAAGCTTGTATGTACACATTCCCTACTGTTGTATTTGCTCAAAGCAAATTGTGTAATCGAATAATTATCACTATTCGCCATGGTGCTAAGTTACAGCTGTACTTCTTTACCGTTAAGGAAAATCCAGTAGGTTCGATCTTTGCTTGTAAGGGAAATTGAAGGAATTAAGATGCTAGTCCGGAATGGCACAACATACTGACCAGGACGTCGTGTTAGGATTGGGAACAATACACTACCGTAACAAAGACCAAAATATCTCTTCCATGTAGCGTTTCCTGGAAACAAACTGTTTTCAAGACAGTCTGGCTGACGAAATGTGGATCGACGTGATCCTCGGAGTAGTGAGCGTCACACAGATGAAGCTATGCATAGCACAACCGCCTGGAGAACGTTCCTTCGTCAGCATGCTCGGGATGTGAGGAAAGCTACTACAACCCGCCACTTGACGTATTTTTCAGGGTGCACAAAAATAGCAAACTTACTCATTGTGGAGATTAAACAACAAGGAAATTGAAAACAACACGCCAAACAAACAGATTTAAAAAAAAAGTATAATGCAAAAGAAATACAAAGATACACAGTACTTTATTTGTTTGGAAAAAAGTTCATGATCACTCAAAGTCAAGGGCTGTCCCGTAGTAGTTAGAGTACTGTCGGGAAATAAAGTTGTTGTAGACTTCAGTGTACTAAGCCACAGATTGTATGAGGTAGGATGGCCAGTTGCTTTCCTCGCTGTCTTTTACTTCTTTAGTCAGGTACCCATTTACAGCTGGGTCGACTACAGCGTGCAGATAGTGGGATTCGTACCCCGAAAAGAGAGTGCATACCACTTACGCTAAACACACGCTCATTAACATCAAGTGTCAAACTGCCGTACGACATTTTTCCCATTGCTAGGGTAGTCGATGGGTTTTAAAGGCTGATGACTACAGGCCGCTTCGGCACTGCTGTCGCCATGTCGTGTGCTGGCGTTGATTGTTTATTTCCCCCCACCAGGAAAAACAACATATGCCGTATCGGGGATTCAGTCCGCTGCACTCCTTGTCGGCAGGCAGGCATCGAAACCATTCGGCCACGTGCTCCTCGACATCAATAATCAACAAACAAAACCTTGCAATACTGTATTTATTCCCATTACGAAGACTGAGAAATAAAGGCAGTTTGTCCACGCAGTCGCCACGCTATACAGACTAGGCTTTTATGTTACCTACACACGGAAATAAACGACGTACCCAGGATTTGAATGCATGTACTGGTGGTCAAGATTCTTATAATTTTCTGGCCAAACACCATCATCAACCTAGAACTGCTTGCTCGGAGCAATCAAAGCGACATGAACACCAACATAAAGGCCGACTGGAATTGGATCGGGCATGTCCCAAGAAAACTACCAGACACCATCACAAGAACTGCCTTGGTGTGGGCTCCAAAGCGAAAGCGAAAGAGAGGCTAGCATAACACAACTTGGCAAAGATCGTAAAAGTTAAGTTGAGAATAATGAACCAGAGTCGGGCATTGTACAAAGGATGACTGCAGACCATGTGAAGTGGAGGAAATTTGTTAATGCCCTTAAAGACGCCATCATACGTGACAGTCATTGACCACTCTGTCAGACACTGACCAAGGAACTAAGAAGAAGTTCGTGGTCAGACTGACATCCAAAGCGCTCCTCTATATCATAAACAAATACCGGTGATTTGTAAAACGCTTCCCCGGATGATTGAAAGAAATCAAAGTCACTACAGCGAATGATCTAGTCAATATATTGTGACAGCTTATTGAATATGTAACAGAAACTATGTATGACAACGAGATGTGTATATATTAAGAGAGTAAGTTAGAAAGCAGATCCCAAACTGATATTGGATAGGTGAAAAATGTGGTTGGTAATTTCTAAAGGTGTCATTATGAGGCAGCAACACCCCGCGTTTATGATCCCCATAGGTAGCAGACGCAAGGTGTCGCATACTCATGCGCAGCTAAATTACAAACTGGCGTCCGTGCACACAATGAAAGAACAGTGTGCTGTTGTGCGTTGGTTTTTAAAATTTTTTTTACAAATAGACTTTTTAAAAATGATATTCATAAGGAAATGCTTACTGTTTACTGTGAGAAGTGTTTGTCGCATAAAACTGTGCATCTCAAGGACTATCTAAAATTGCTGGTCGACATGTTCATATTGCTACATACGGCTCGATTAAAGATTTGCCAACTAGGGTGCCAACTTCTTGAGCATTCACCTTACAGCCCCGACTTAGCCCCCAACGATATGCACCTGCTTGGAGCTCTAAATCCCACCTTGCAGGGAGACGATTCGCGAATGACGAAGAGGTTGAACGTTAAGTAAAAATGTGGCTGAGACAGCAGACCAAAGACTTCTACGCGGTATGTTTTGGCGCACCAATAGAGCGATGGGATAAGTGTCAAAATGTTGGTGGAAATTATGTTGAGAAGTAAGGGGCAACGTAAGTGTAATAATAAATGATGTTCAAGTCGCATCTCATTAAGGTTTTTATTTCTCTCATTATAGCCATGTGTGACCTAGTTACTGACTTGCCCTCGTACATGTACTGTGGTAGGAAGTTAAGAAAATCATATCTATAGTGCCGAGTCTCAAAATAAAATATGCATCGATTATGAATGGTCTTCTTCCTCGACGTTCGACCAGATAAGGACATTTCAGACGTTGTGCCTTTTGGTTCGACACATCCAACTGCAGCACAACAATTTTGGGACTTTGTTCGGCTGCCTTCACGATCCTTAACCTTTTAGTCAGGCTGTATGGTTGCAGTCTGTTTCCAGGGTCGCCACTTGGAGGCGGAATAGGGTCGTGGTCAGATATGGGTCGATAGCCCTGATGCAAGCAGACAGCTATGGATCTAACAATATCAATGATTCAACATGTTTCTCCTCTTTTTCGTTTTTAAAGATGGAAAGTATACGCGTTAATACCACACGATACTGTTATATTGTAAAATTGCGTGTTTGTAGCTTATAGCCGTTCTTCTGTTAAATGTCAAATCCCATAGCTAATTTCAGCGTAATTACAGTAATTGCTACAGCATTGCACCAGAAAAGCAATTCCTTTGGAAGAGCAACAAAGAGAAAAGCGTAAAGGTTTCATGTATATGCAGGGTGGTCGAGATTTTCGCGAGAGTTGATTTCCTGAACTGCACACGTAATTGAAGATCCGTGTACATTACATACAATACTTGTATAAGTCCGTGTCGTTGCACAATCACTATAACGCCATATATCCACCTGCCCCGCGGTCGACCTCTTGAAAAGTTTACGAGCGCTGTAAGCTATTAGTGGAAGTTGGTGAGGGTCCATTATCATGAGATGACTGAACCAGCGTATTTTGTGCCTGAAAATATACTCTGCACAAGACGTAGTGTCGACAATAATTCGAATAATTCCGGTTCGCAGTCTGTCTTTCCTTGTAGCACCAATAACATTCCACAAACACTTCAATTCACACGTCAAAAAAAAACCCCGTAGAATTGTGAAATTTCATGTTAGCTTATATTCATAAATGTACTATTTTCCAATAGGAAACTCAGTTCAAATGCCATCTACATGTCGCAGGTAAGCTGTTGCAATTGATTTCTAACGTTATCTGTATCTTGTCTTGATGGTACAATCTGGTAGGATTTTCCTTGTCCATCTGTTGATGTTATCTCCTACTTATAAAGGTGTTTACCTCCCTTCTTCCTTTTAGTATTGTTTTCCAGCAAGATGTTATATCCTTCGGTGTGACCAGAGTGTATTAACTGGCTTTAATTTTTTTCTTCTTCAGCGTCCGTCCTGAAAAAGACGTCCCCTCATTATCTTTCTTCTTACCTCACACTGTGTTTCATTTGACTCTGTCCAACAATCATACTCTTACACAACTTTCATATGCGCCCTCAGAGTAAGGCCCTTCCATTGCATTTCGGTTGGATTGATCTCTGAGAGCGCTTTAACTAGCATATGTACATACAGACACACACATGCATCCAAGCACTGGTTAAAACGTCCTGGTTTCCCATAAAAGGCTCTGCCAGGGGTGGAAAGAGGCGTGCCTCCACCAGTAAAATACAGAGAGGCAAACACTTTACAAACAAACATCGTAGTTTACATCGATGCTCCGATATATGCACCTTTTGGCCCGGCACATTTGGTTTCAGCACTACATTATTTAGATCAGGTTTGCTTTCTCTCTTCAATCCGTATTCACTTAGCTAGGCTGCATGGTTGCAGTCTGTTTCTGGAGTCGCCGCTTGGAGACAGAATAGGGCCTTGATCATCTCTGATTCACTGACCCTGACGCAAGCATCCATCTATGAGTCGCTGGTTGCTGTCAGTTCATTTACTATGATGCATCTTCAACCGCTGACTCTAATCTTCTTCTTCTTCGTACGCGTGACTCTAATCTAAGACTTCCTTACCTGTTTTCATTTAATTCAATGAAATCATGGGAAACTGAGACGCTATACCATTTTGGGTATGATAAAAAGAAACATTTCACATAAGAGCAAGGAAGTAATAGTCAAATAAATCATTGGTGATACCTAAATTAGGATACTGTGTTCAGGTGAGAAGTCCATAGCATAGTGGATATAAACATGATGGAAAGGATACACAAAAAAAACCTATAAAAATGTTCGCGGGGTTTCAGAATTATAGTTATAAGGAAAGACTAAAATAAAACTGGTCTTCAGTCTCTCTAACAAAGAAGAATTCGAGGTGAATTAATACAAGTGTATAGAATAATAAATGGCAAGAATTAACTAGACTATACCAAGTTTTTCAAAGTACGACCGTCAACAAGAGAAAACAATATTAGAAAGATAGATAAGGAAAGGGACCTAGGGGTTATAATAGATCATACAGGAAAGGTGAGTGAGCAAGTTAAGGTAGCAGTGAAAAAGGCAAATGCAATGTTAGGTGTGATAAAAAGAAATATTAAACATAGGAGCAAGGAAGTGATCGTCAAACTGTATAAAGCTTTAGTTAGACCTAGATTGGAGTACTGTGTACAGGTGTGGAGTCCTTGTCATAGAGGGGACATAAACATGCTAGAAAGAATACAAAAAAGAGCGACAAAGATGATAGTGGGATTCCAGAATTACAGTTATGAGGAACGACTCAGAAAAACCGGCCTACAGTGTCTCGAAGAGAGAAGAATTCGTGGTGACTTAATTCAGGTTTATAAGATGATCAGAGGAATCGATAAATTAGACTATAACAAGTTTTTTTTTAAATACAGCCACCTACAATAACACGAGGGCATAGCTACAAGCTGATTAAAGAGAGGTCCAGGTTAGATATTAGGAAATATTTTTTTAGTCAGAGAGTGGTGTCTGCTTGGAATGCATTGCCAGGGGAGGTAGTGGAGGCAGGGACAGTTAATGCATTTAAGAATAAACTGGATGCGCATAGATTTTAGATCAAGGTGATGTAAATGTAACTGGTTGTATACAGACTCTGCAGGGTCTTCTAAACCAGTATAAAGATGTTAAGTTAAGTTAAGAACAAGAAGGCATAGCTACAAATTATTTAAAGACAGGTCCAGATTAGATATTAGGAACTATTTTTTGGGTCAAAGAGTGGTGAAATCTTGGAATGCATTACCGCAGGATGTAGTGGAAACAGATTTCAGTTAATGCATTAAAAAATAGATTGGATTTGTACAGTATTTTCTGTATCCGTGGAGTGAAATAAACTGGTTGTATACAGACTCTGTAGAGCCTTCTAAACCAGTATAATGAAGTTAACTTAAGTTAAGTCCGGTCAGGCACATCATACTGACCAGGACGTCGCGTCAGGGTCAGGCACAACATACTGACCAAGACCATTATCTCTCTTCCGTGTAGCGTTCCCTGGAAATAGGTAGTTACATGGCAGTCTGGCGAACGAGGTGGGGGTCGACACTTTGATTTCCATAGTTGTGAGCTTACTGAGGAGCATCGCATCGCACTACAGCCAGAAGTACTCCGATCCAACATCTCAAGTACGCCTCGTGATGTGAAGAGAGGAACTGTAGCCCGTCACCGAAGAAAGTAAGCAAGAGTGCCTAACTCAAGTGCGAGTGACATTAGCAACAATGTCTGTAGTCAGATGCCGTTTCTACTTGGCAAATTATCATAGTTTTAGTTTTCTCAGTGTTAATATCCAATTCATATTATCTTTGTTTGGTTTTCATATTAAATTGCCATAATATCGGTGTTGTTGTTGTTTAATACCCACAGCGATACTCTTTCTGTGCCCTGAAAAAGTCTCTATGTGGTGGGTTGTAGTAGCTTTCCTCGCACCCGGAATGTGCTGATGAAGGCGAACGGCGGTCTTCCAAGACGTTGTGCTATATTTGGCTTAATTTGCGCGACGCTCACTACTACGGGGATGACGTCATTCCACCTCTCGTCAGTCGTCCTGACTTGAAAACATCATGTTTCCAGGGAACGCTACAGAGATTGTGGTCTTGATCAGTATGTTGTGCCTGCCCATTGAACGTCTCAGTTCCCCAACTTGTATGTTTAAGTAGGACAGCCTTAATGTAAACACATCTCTGATTTCGTTTGAGCCCCGGTAATGTAACCTTACAGAAAATCGTGACTACCCGATCATGGACTTCTCTAAAGAAAGCCATGACCCGATATAGCTAGAATGTATAAAGTGAGATACGAGTCTTAGAACATCAGAATACGTTTACACAATGCAGCACTGGTGCTCTGTAGTACAAGAGATATGACATTTACACTTGAAAGCGACTGCCAGCACTCCAGTGAATAAATACGAATGTGTAAATATGTGTAACAACGTTATTAAAGACATAGACGAAAGGTAATCGCCTTCATGTTCGTTACCTCAAGGTGGTGAGGAGGCTTGCGTGTCCCAAGTGGTCCGCCGGGGTCTTTGTACATGACAAAGACAAGATTAGCCCCACAGAGAGCATGTCGTAAGAGGCGACTGTGTGACATGGCATAACACCGGCACTGCCGTCGGTGGTGAGGTGTTGAAGACAATGATGTTCAAAGGCTGAGATTGTTGTCAGGTACGTTGAGGAAGTAACTTGCTCGCCTCCCTTAACTGTAACCCAGCGAATGTTCACTGGTAGCAAACAACACAGCGCACGTTCATGTCCAGTCAATCTCAGCCCCCGTGTAGATCCAGTCAATCTCAGCCCCCGCGTAGATCTAGTCAATCTCAGCCCCCGTGCAGCTTCAGTCAAATTACCAACACGGTTCGAGATTTCGGTGAGAACATAACTAAGAAAGAGTACATTCAAAGGTCATCCTCTTTCGCTGACCTCTGAAGCTAGATATTCACTCTTTTAACACTGTATGAGCGACATACCAGGACATGAGACAGCAGACATGTTGGCAAAGGAGGGAGCAACACGAGAACAAAACGAACAAACAATCACCTTCCAAAAAAATGAGACCCTTATCTAAGCCATAAGGAAAACTGACCAAATGAATGACAACTATCACTGGCTTGATCGATCGAGCTGAACAAGTGATCCTGTTCCGCTTGAGTGTGGGACATAACATATTGAATAGCCATTTACACAGGCTAAAATTGTCTCAATCGTCAATATGTATGTATAGGCATGCAGCACAGACATCCGAACATATCCTGCAAGACTGTTATATATTTAGGCAATTGCATACTGAGCACTGACCTACGGAGATGAACCTCCACATAAAACTGTTTGGAAGTCTTGAAAAACCCTCCACTGCAGCAACCTTTATCCAGAGAACTGGACTTCAATTCACATGTAAACAAAATAAAAAAGCATGGCGAACGAGAAGAAGACGGATGGTGTAGCCATACACAAGCCCAATGATCCCTAGTCACCTGTTATGACCTGCCTGGCAAGTTACAGTGCTACTATTCTTTGCTCCCCGTTCAGATGCTGTTAGCACATGGGCGCTTTTAACCATGTAAAGCAAATACAAATTCTGGGAGCACATCATGAACTATAACACAGGCTTGCAATAAGACAATAATGTTCCTTAATAATCAATGTGGATACCAAGGGTCAAATAATAAGGTCATTGTAACCAACCAGACATGTCTTTTAAGACTACTCAAGAGAGTTGTGCATGAGGTGAGCTACACTATTGTGTAAAATAAATTACTGCAGATTCATCACAGCAAGAACACATCAAATAAATTGAGTTCAGGTTCCCTATTAAGGAACGAACGTGCGGTAGTGGCATTAGAAAAGGAAAGGGACCTAAGGGTTAAAATAGATCAAACGGGTAAAATGAGTGAGCAAGTCCAGGTAGCAATGAAAAAGGCAAATGCAATGTTAGGTATGATAAACAGAAATATTAAACATAGGAGCAATGAAGTGATAGTCAAACTGTATAAAGCATTAGTTAGACCTAGATTGGAGTACTGTGTACAGGTGTGGAGTCCTTATCGTAGAGGAGATACAAACATGCAGGAAAGGATTTTTTTTAAATCTAAAAAGCTGATAATCCGATTCCAGAATTACTGTTATGAAAAAAGACTCAAGAAAAACCAACCTACAGTGTCTAGAAAGAATAATAATTTAAGGTGAATTAATACATGTTTATAAGATAATCAAAGGAAATGATTCATTAGACTATAGCAAGTTTTTAAAAATAACCCCCTATCAAAACAAGAGACATAGGTACAGATTAGATATTTGGAAATATATTTTTAGTCAAAGAGTGGTGAATGTTTGGAATGATTTGCCACAGAAGTAGTGGAGGCAAGGACAATTAATGCATTTAAGAATAGATTGGATGCACATAGTTTTTAGAGCAAGGATGTACATGACACTGATTGTATACAGACTGCAGAATCTTCTAAACCAGTATAAAGACATTAAGTTAAATATTATAATTTATGATGAACAGAAAAAGTATCCTTAATGTGCAAAAAATGGATAAAAAGTAGAAGAAAGAATTATCACCACATCAGTTCCAACAACATGGGGCAAGTTCCCAGCAAGGATCAGAATGCAATGTCATTGTCAGTCATTATGCCTGACTGACTTCCTTTTCCTGTAGCTATGTAATGTTTGTATCAGTTTTAGAAAACAAGCTCAGCCAGGCAAATAATCTATTCAAAAGCTGTGAAATCAGGTTCTAAGAAGCTCAAACATACTCTGACCTTGTTTAGTGAAGGTGGTTAGGTCTTCAATAGAGTTGAGTAAAAAAAAAATCTGCAAATGAAGATATCAATCAACAAACACTTAAATTGGAATACAGCACTAATTTACATGTTCTACTTCTTCCTGAAAAAGAAGCTGTGTCGCAGTTTATAGCAAAGTTTGCAATATCTGCGCCTTTCGACACGACTTTCAGACAGATAATGAATCTATTGGCAATGATTCAAGAATGGAATATACATTCTACCAAGTAGACCATGAGATACTGAAGTTTAAAGTAGGTAGCTCGATTAGGTGATGAGGGTCCATCACGCCAACCGTCCATGAACATGACTGGTTCAGTCCCAGATGCATGCAATGAGGATGATGTCTTTCCAATTTGACTCAGGTGTTGCGCGGTCAGATGTGGGAGGTTTCCCACCCTTAATATCCATGGCCTGCTTTAAGAGATGGTGGACAGGGATGTCCTGGACAAAGATTTAGCATGGTGAATGTGCTTTCCAGGCCTGTTCATCGCGTGACTTCTTCGTTTCAGACCTTGTCATACAAGAAAATGCCTCTCACTGCGCATGTGGAAGGCTTCAACACTTTTGATTGCTCTACTGAATTATCCAGGTTTCAAATGACACGGCTTATGTAAATTCCTAGATTTGTGTTCAGTGAAAGATTCTGCTGGTTCCAGACTCAATGCTGGGTGTTTATAGAGGTGGCAGCCAGACCACATTCAAATGATGTCCGGGTGAGATAATAGGATATGAAATGTCATCAATAGAACAAGAGAGAATGAGATAGAGAGACAGATTGCGTGAGAGAGAAAGAGAGAGATCAGAAACAAGAGAAAACATCCTAATGAACTTTGGTGAGAGGTAAAAAAATGAACAGCACTAACAATGGAAAAAACCTGTAATGTAAGCTGGAAAGTAGTTAGCAGGAAGCATGTGGAAGTTAATTAACTGACAGGGTCATAAAGGTCTTGGCAATTGCAATGTATATATTGTATTTGAGTCGGTCCTCTCAGATGTCACCTGCTGTGTCATTTATGTTGTAAGCTAAAACAAAAGCAACTCAATTGTGAATTTTCTCTAGAGTATGTTGCATTTTTTCCCTTCAGTCAGTTAATATACAGCAAGTTATATGTGTTGCTGAATTATGTTGCTGTCGTCATCAATCCTCTGCTTATGCTTTAATAATAGAGTTTTGTGGTCACAACTGCAGCTAGTTTGCAGGTAGCATGCAACAAAATCAGCAAAATTTAGACAAATATCTACATGAAGGAAACCAAGCTCCTTAAACGCAATACTGACAGCAAAGAACCAATCATGCTGGAGGGAGTGGATACCTTTATCTATTTGGGCAGCACAGTAGACACATCAGGAGGTACAGATGCAGATGTAAGGATCAGAATTGGAAAGGCAAGAGGGGCATTCCTGACACTAAACAAATATGGTCATGTCAGCACATAACCGGTGAGGTCGTTGGGGCATACGTGAAGACATCCTCATAATCCCATGCCATCCTTCTCTGTCAGCGGCCACTGCCTGTGCCTCTTCTGGTCAGAGATTGGTGCATTCTTTTATGTTGTCTTCTCACCTCTTTTTGGGACGGCCTCTTCGTCGTCTGCCTTGCACCTTTCCGTGCAGGATCATATTTGCAAGATCATTTGATCTCGATATGTGACCGTACCAAGCGAGTTACCTACTTTTGACAGTTGCCAGGAGGTCTTAAAAATATGGAGATTAAGAGAATTAAAAATTCAAACTATGGTTAGAATATTAACGCAAATGTCAAGTCAGTGCTGGAGTGGAGACACATAGTACAACCAAGGCCATACAGCAAAAGCTCCAGTCCTTCGCTAGGTGCATATGATGGATAATAGGCATAAAGTGGCAGTACATGGTGAGTGATGAAGACCAATGAGAAATGAGCCAGCAACAACCACTGAAATGGCAAATTAGGCAAAGAAAATGGGACACAGTCCAATATAGCCAGACAGGCTCTCACATTAAAACCTCAAGGGAAGAGAGAGAGAAGCAGACCAAAAAATATACGGAGAAGAGAATTACACCTGGAGAGAGGCAGAAAGAGCAGCCCAGGACCGTGCATGCTGGCGCGATGTTGTCAGTGGCTTATGCACCGAATGGAGTGATCGCGTTGATTGATTGATGCAACAAAGCATTTGTGTTCTTTCAGTTGCGCTTCTGCAGCATTTTGTTGCCAGCACCATGCAGAACATTACTTTATCTCCTTTTACAACATATTTAGTAGAATGTATTATTCTCTCCCAATATATAGCCCTATAGTGACATTATGGCCTGTCATACTGCTTCTGCCCTACCCAACAATGGATTTTTATATTGATTGTTCCAGTGAAGTTTCTCATTACTGATTATAATCATGTCATTCTTCTCAGATTGCAAGACTGACTGAGAAGTTAATGTAGCAAGTGCTGGTTGAACATTCCACAAATTTCAGAGACATTTTCTATCTGGCAAGAATGCAGATTAGCCAACAGACAACTATATCATTAAAGAGCAGAAGAATGGTTTAGTTTTAAGAAATGGGTGTACTTTAAGGAAGTACATATGATACACATGAAATCTGGTCAAATACTAGATCAAGCTTTTTATTGTAGATAAGTTAAACATGAGCTCATAGTGAAGTGAAGATGACAAAAACAAACTAAGTCTACAGCTTTAATGGAAATTTTATAACCTTCCCTTGATTAATAAGGCAGTTTTTTTAAAGTCTTTTTTCTGAAAATAGCAATTACTGATAAAATGTACACACAAATGAATATCCTAAACCGACTTAATAAAAAGTTGTGTTCAAGAGAAATATTGGGGGTGGGGTGCCATCAAGTTAGTTAGTCAATCAGGGTGTTTTGTCCTCTGGTCTGTGTTATAATTTGTAAATGTATTTACTATGGGGGTGGTTAATCATGAAAAGGTCACAAAACTACATCAGCGAGGAAGTACATATGGCTCAGGCAGGTTTTCGGCAAGGCAGAAGCACAAGGGATCACATTTTAACATGCAAAATATTGAAAAATGCTGAGAGTTCAATGTCGACTTAATGTCACCTGCTTTATAGACTATACCAAGGCTTACGACTGTGTGCGACATGAGAAGCTATGGAATATCATGACAGATATGGGGATCGTGACGCACCTGATTCGACTGATTGAATCATTGTATAGGGGACAATAAACAACGATAGGATAGCTGGAGAGACATTTGACTAGTTTGATGTGCACAAGGGAGTATGACAAGGGAGTACGACAAGGATGCACACTCTCCCCTTATCTGCTCAATATATATGCAGAAATGTCAAGAATGACAAAGAGTATGAACGTTCCACCAGTTCACAGTCGGCAGGAATGAGATACCAGAACTAAGATATGCAGATGATGAAGTTGTCCTCTCGAAGAGCACAACAGGACTGAAACAGACGATCTTGTCTGTTAAACAACACAGCGAGAAACAAAATTCATTTATAAACACAGGCAAGACTAAGACAATGAACACTCACAATGCAAGAACCAGACCAAAACAATATTCTAGAGAAGAAAAAGTTCAGAACATCATGAGTTTTGAAAATCTCTACTTGGTTATAAGCAATAACAGAGATTACAAAAAGAAATAAAGAGAAGAATGGCCTTGGCACTACAGAGGTTAACTGGTTGTATACAGACTCTGCAGGGTCTTCTAAACCAGTATAAAGATGTTAAGTTAAGTTAAAATGAATAAAGGTCTGATAGAACACTAACAAACTTTCCTAAATTAATATACAGAGTTCTTGCATCCTCTTGATGGCAACGTACAGATGCGAGACATGATCAACCACACAAACCCTATAGAAGATTGAGTCCTTCAGACTAAAATACTATAGGAGGGTGACAAAATGCGATGGATAGCAAAAATACAAAACGCATAAATTTTACAGGGGCTTGATATTGTAATATAAAACTGACTGGTAAACAACATTATGTCTAGGAAATTAACATACTTAAGCCACATCAAACACCACAATGGCCTTGAGAGAACATTACTGGAGGGGATGGCACCTGGTAGAGGCATACCAAGAAAATGACATAGGACATTACAGAGGCTGGAGAGCTGACCATGGATGAAGTGTCTTACAGGGATCAAGATGCTGAGCATCACATAAGCTGCAGTGGTTGACAGTTACAGTCAGGGCCAGCTATCCAGAGCTGTCAAGACCCTACTACACCTCCATGAGGTGATCCTGGATAAGAGACTGCAACAAAACAGACTGGCTAAAGAGAAGAGATCGAAGAGGGAATGTTAACATGGTGCTCAAAAATGTCTGCTGAAGACAGATGTGTCAGACTGAAACGTGCAAATATCAGTCAACTACAACACAACGCATTCTGTTCTCCTGACAACATCCTGCTACTTGCAAAGGTCCTTTCATGGCTTGGTAGCGAAAGTTTGAGAACGAACGACGAAGAAGAAGTGTCTTACAGATCAGCTGTCATGAGAGTGTTCTGCAAAGGAAATGCTACATAATGATTATGATGGAGGAGGGGGCTTTGTGGGGGATATGGGGAAAAGATGTGGTAGGGGAAGAGAGGAGAGTATCATGTGATTGCTGAAGGGAGAATTCACCCCAAGTACACACTAGTTAGGCATGTCACAGGACTTTATCAATTTGAAATGGTATACATATTTATCAAAATAACTTTATTCCCGGTAGACTCGTAGTCCATAAAAGTGCCAAATCTCGCTCTACAAAAATTGGTATATGAACGATACTGACGTGATGGTGTTTTGTAGCTTGCTGGTTCATCCACCCGACTGTCAAATGCCCGATTCCAGTATGCCCTATCCCCATCTAATATTCTCAAAATGGTATGCTTTCTTTGCCAGGCTGTCAGCCCGTTTATGTAGACCCCTAAATGAAAACTCCAGAATTAACATAACATTACTTACATTCACAGAAGTCAACGAAGCAACAATTTAATTGCTGTACGTTAATAATGGCAATCACAATGTTCTCCACCTTTTGAGTTTATAATAGCAATCTTATATTCAACAAAGAAAAATCATACAGCGAAAAATCTTCATCAGACCTAGTACCAATACTAAATACTTCTAATACTAAAACATGTGTAAGTAGATCTATAATACAATAATAATGCACGTAGTCTAAGTCTTAGGTAAGAACTAGTCCAATTCACACACAATATTTGCTGGATTTTCTTCTATTTCCACGATTGTTTATTTATGGGCGTCACCCAGGTGGGATGTTAAGTAAGTGGGACAAATGTTTAAAATTAAAACGGCAGTCATGCATTGATGATGAACGATAGCAGTAGCTATATGCGCCGGCAACACGCTGAGAATCGCATATATCACATAGCAAATCGGACACACCTACTTCTAGCACAACTTTACTTGACAATTTTAAATGATACAGTACCGGTAAGCGGGTAACTGAACCGGAACGCATGGCATTCACTGGCATTGTAAACATTCAAGAAACACACTCTGCAGAATCGCTGTGATAACAATAACATCTATTGTTAACATTTATTTATAATAGACACTGATACAATTTGTTATTGCAAAATCTGGAAAATAATATAGACTAGTTCAAGTTGTCAACAAATTGTTATCATGCACACTACACTTCACTACTACAGTCTACAGCCGGTAACTTGTAACTTTACTAATACTTAAAATTACTTTACTTACCATCATTGTTTGAGTATGAAGCATGTCGTTCGAATCCCACAAGTCTACCATATCTGGCTCTTCCAGATAACTATGTCTTCTATCGTGTCCGTAGAGAAGGTCCATGGTCGAAGTCCCCGAGGTGTGATACGAAAGACCGTAAAACCTCAAGGGATAGCCGTCAGCCGTTAGTAAAGAAGGAGGTATCCGTCACGTCAATGGCCTCTCTCTCTCGTCTGCTGCAACTCCACTGTTCATGATGACTACCTGTTCTACTTTCTGCCTTTTAACAAACGCTGAATGCGCTAAAATCCTTCCGCCTGAAACTGCAATTTAAAATTATTCTCAATAAGTAACTGAAAAGTGAAAAGAATTGTCCTGTCGTTCTACATAAGAAAAGAAAACAGACGATGAATTAAGTAAAAAATGTGTTTATCAAGAGCTAGACAAGTTTAAAACAGCCCAGAGGAAACTAATTCCCTAAGGTAACCCTAACTTAGCCCTAAGTAAATGAGTTGGGTCTCCCTCAACTAAATAATACGAGTTCTAGAAGAGATATAGATGCTTAAACAACAATATTTTTAAAATGTCTTCATGACTTTAGGTGGGCCTAGTAGGTTGATATGCTATGAAAGTGTAATGAACAGAGGTGTAATAACATAAAAAAAAGGTAAGTAATTAATATCGCTCGTTAGAACATAGCCAACTGGTGAAGTACAGCCACGTTTTGCTGATGTATTTTTGCTGACCAATCAAACAGGGGAATTCCGCGAGCGGGAGTATATAACTATAAATAGATTAGTAGCTCTTAAGGAAACACCTTTCTATTCCTGAGCCTACCACACATTCAACACCTAATTAACTGCGAGATCTAGAGGGCACAGGTGAAACGAAGGATCTACAAAGTGGCACACAAATCAGTAAATCGCTTACAAGTTGGAATACATGACTGCGATAGAAAAATATATGAGAGCAGGCAAAACCTGATACACCAAGTCCAGACGGAAGGAAGTCAACACAGATGGGCCTCACAACAGAAGGAAAACCCTTTTCAATTAATGTATATTGTTCTCTTAATTCGTATGTATCAAGTATATTGTTTGTCATATTTCCCAATCATTCCAGTTCATGCATTCCCGTTGTACACCTCACTACACTGCTATCTTCAAATTTTTTTATAAAATGTATGATGGGGTTTTATTTTTTAAAAAGAAGGGGGGGGGGGGGGGGGGGGGAGATATATATATATATATATTTAAATCAGGAAATAAATAAAGAGATCCGAATCAAGTATGAAGGAAAATAAATATACTCATTCTCAAAATGGTCCCAGGAAAACAATTGTGCATATTTATGCAAATACCTACGGCGGACAACGAGGATCTTCAAAAGCGAGGAACAACGGGAGGAGCATCACGGAAATACCAGGCTAGGTACAAACAGATACACACACGCATCCAAGCACTGGTTTATGCGTCTTAATATCGCCCAAATTGACTACGGTCTGGGGTGGAATAGGCGCGCCTCCGCCAGTAGAAACAAGTGAGGTAAACACATAAAATAAAATAATATTTAAAAAAAAAGGAACACCTGATCCAGAACCCCGCCTTATGTCCTCGTTCGTGGGCCTGGAAACAGGTTGGGTCACAGTAGTGTTACCAATGAGGTGGTGATCGACAATGTAAGGTGATGAGCTTACTGAGTAGTCTCACATAGCACTACAGCCAGGAGGACTATCTTTTAAAGTATAACTCGGGATGTAGAAAGAGCCACTGTAACCATATACCAAAGAAACGTCCAGAGATGTCTCAGTACAGGTAACTTTAACAACAACCTGATTTCATAACTATCATTACGCTGTTCATCTCCATTGCTTATGCTCACAGCTGAGGAATAAAGGCCCCTTGCACCTGCAATCACAATGAACTGTGCAGACTAGGTTTTCATTGTATCTCCGATATAAATTTTTTTAAACAAACATACGCCTTAGCGAGGATTTTAATGTGACCTGGGCCGAAGACGCAGTGCGGCCCTGGAAACAGGTTGCACTAGTACAGTCTCGCTAAGACTAAGAGAACAGCGAGGAAATAAACTATTACCCTGCGCCCCCCCCCCCCTCCCCACAAAAATAAAAGAAAACAAAGCCAGCTGAAACCGGACGGGTCGGGCCGAAAAGCATAAATATCGCAGTTCCCTGTTGTTGTTGTTGTTGTTGTTGTTGTTGCTGAATGTCCATAATGGCTTGGCTTCGTTCGTTCTCAATCTCCCACTACCAAACCCTGAAAGGGACTAAGTAGCAGAATGTAGTCCAGAGAACGGAATGCGTTGTTTCGTAGTTTACAGCTTGACTGCGATATTTGCACCTTTCGGTCCAATACATCCTTCTCCTTCTTCTTCTTCTTCTTCTTCTTCTTCTTCAGCTTTTTCTTCTTCTTCTTCTTCTTCTTCGTACGCTGTCAGACGTCAACTTGAATTTGTTTGAATAAAGCAGCTGTCATCCTGATGCTGTCGACACTGCCATAGAGCTTGTCTAGTGTTGGCACTGGTGATGGCCACATGTGCTTTCTCTGGTCCTTGTATGTCGGGCAATTTTGCAGCAGATGTTCAGCGGTCATTTTCCCTGTACCACACAAGCATTCGTCAGTGTCACCTATCTTCAGTTTATTGAATAGGTGGTACCTCAGTCTGTTGTGGACTGTGCGGAGTCTGAAGACCACGACCTGCTCTCTTCTGTTCAACTGGTAATAGGCATCATTTTTTGTGTAGCCAGTATGTTCTGTTTCCCATTTGGCCATGTATCTGGTCCTAATAAACCTTTTGGACTGTTCGTAGGTCACACTAGAATCTGGTTGTGGTAGTCTTGCATCTTCTTTTGCCAGTCTGTCTGCCTCCTTGTTGCCTTGAATGTTACAGTGGGATGGAACCCACTGTAACTCTTTTTGGTCCAACACGTCCGACTTCAGCAAGCATTTTTTAGTACCGGTTAACATTCCCTCTTCGATCCCTTCTCTTTAGACAGTCTGCCATGCTGCAGCCTGTTATCCAGGATCACCGCGTTGAGGTGTAAAAGGGTCTTGGCAGCTCTGGTTCGCTGGCCCTGACGCTAGCGGTCAGCTATGGTTCGCTGACCACTGCAGCTCAGCATCTTGATTCCCCGCCCCCCAGCTCTTGTGCTGCTCAGCATCTTGATCCCCCCCCCCAGCTCATGTGCTGCTCAGCATTTTGATCTCCCCGCCCCCCAGCTCATGTGCTGCTCAGCATCTTGATCCCCCCCCCCCCAGCTCATGTGCTGCTCAGCATTTTGATCTCCCCGCCCCCCAGCTCATGTGCTGCTCAGCATCTTGATCCCCCCCCCCAGCTCATTTGCTGCTCAGCATCTTGATCCCCCCCCCCCCGCTCATGTGCTGCTCAGCATCTTGATTCCCCCCCCCCCCCAGCTCATGTGCTGCTCAGCATCTTGATTCCCCCCCCCCCAGCTCATGTGCTGCTCAGCATCTTGATTCCCCCCCCCCCAGCTCATGTGCTGCTCAGCATCTTGATCCCCCCCCCCCAGCTCATGTGCTGCTCAGCATCTTGATCCCCCCCCCCCCCCCCAGCTCATGTGCTGCTCAGCATCTTGATCACTCAAATGCCCATAATAACTAAGATTACTCCTTTGTGCGCCCCGTAAAGTCGTTAAGTGGCGGGTTGCAGTAGCTTTCCTTCCATATCGATCGTGCTGATGAAGGTAGACCTTGGTTCTTCAGGCAGCTGTGCTATACTTGG
The DNA here is from genome assembly GCA_036924085.1 of Ariolimax columbianus. Taxonomy (NCBI): domain Eukaryota; kingdom Metazoa; phylum Mollusca; class Gastropoda; order Stylommatophora; family Arionidae; genus Ariolimax; species Ariolimax columbianus. The sequence continues at coordinate 20,843,490 of JAVGWX010000011.1, forward strand.
CTTTATTTGCGTATCGCTCAGTACTACAGGAATCGTGTCAATCCCCCACTTCGTTAGCTATCCTGCCACGAAAACCGCTCGTTTCCAGTGACACCAGCGTGGAAATAAGTTTAGGGTCTAAGCCAATATATTTTACCTGGCCCTGACTAATACAATCTGATCAGTACGTTTAACGCGACCCTAACACAGTCTGATCAGTATGTTTCACCTGACCCCGACTAACACAGTCTGATCAGTATGTTTCACCTGACCCCGACTAACACAGCCTGATCAGTATGTTTCACCTGACCCCGACTAACACAGCCTGATCAGTATGTTTCACCTGACCCCGACTAACACAGTCTGATCAGTATGTTTCACCTGACCCCGACTAACACAGTCTGATTAGTATGTTTCACCTGACCCCGACTAACACAGCCTGATCAGTATGTTTCACCTGACCCCGACTAACACAGTCTGATCAGTATGTTTCACCTGACCCCGACTAACACAGTCTGATCAGTATGTTTCACCTGACCCCGACTAACACAGCCTGATCAGTATGTTTCACCTGACCCCGACTAACACAGCCTGGCCAGTATGTTTCACCTGACCCCGACTAACACAGCCTGATCAGTATGTTTCACCTGACCTGGACTAACACAGCCTGGCCAGTATGTTTCACCTGATCCCGACTAACACAGTCTGATCAGTATGTTTCACCTGACCCCGACTAACACAGCCTGATCAGTATGTTTCACCTGACCCCGACTAACACAGCCTGATCAGTATGTTTCACCTGACCCCGACTAACACAGCCAGATCAGTATGTTTCACCTGACCCCGACTTACACAGCCTGATCAGTATGTTTCACCTGACCCCGACTAACACAGCCTGATCAGTATGTTTCACCTGACCCCGACTAACACAGCCTGATCAGTATGTTTCACCTGACCCCGACTAACACAGCCTGATCAGTATGTTTCACCTGACCCCGACTAACACAGTCTGATCAGTATGTTTCACCTGACCTGGACTAACACAGTCTGATCAGTATGTTTCACCTGACCCCGACTAACACAGCCTGATCAGTATGTTTCACTTGACCCCGACTAACACAGCCTAATCAGTATGTTTCACCTGACCCCGACTAACACAGTCTGATCAGTATGTTTCACCTGACCCCGACTAACACAGCCTGATCAGTATGTTTCACCTGACCCCGACTAACACAGCCTGGCCAGTATGTTTCACCTGACCCCGACTAACACAGTCTGATCAGTATGTTTCACCTGACCACGACTAACACAGCCTGATCAGTATGTTTCACCTGACCCCGACTAACACAGCCTGATCAGTATGTTTCACCTGACCCCGACTAACACAGCCTGATCAGTATGTTTCACCTGACCCCGACTAACACAGCCTGATCAGTATGTTTCACCTGACCCCGACTAACACAGCCTGATCAGTATGTTTCACCTGACCCCGACTAACACAGCCTGATCAGTATGTTTCACCTGACCCCGACTAACACAGCCTGGCCAGTATGTTTCACCTGACCCCGACTAACACAGCCTGGCCAGTATGTTTCACCTGACCCCGACTAACACAGCCTGATCAGTATGTTTCACCTGACCCCGACTAACACAGCCTGGCCAGTATGTTTCACCTGACCCCGACTAACACAGCCTGATCAGTATGTTTCACCTGACCCCGACTAACACAGCCTGATCAGTATGTTTCACCTGACCCCGACTAACACAGCCTGATCAGTATGTTTCACCTGACCCCGACTAACACAGCCTGATCAGTATGTTTCACCTGACCCCGACTAACACAGCCTGGCCAGTATGTTTCACCTGACCCCGACTAACACAGCCTGGCCAGTATGTTTCACCTGACCCCGACTAACACAGCCTGGCCAGTATGTTTCACCTGATCCCGACTAACACAGCCTGATCAGTATGTTTCACCTGACCCCGACTAACACAGCCTGGCCAGTATGTTTCACCTGACCCCGACTAACACAGCCTGGCCAGTATGTTTCACCTGACCCCGACTAACACAGCCTGGCCAGTATGTTTCACCTGACCCCGACTAACACAGCCTGATCAGTATGTTTCACCTGACCCCGACTAACACAGCCTGATCAGTATGTTTCACCTGACCTGACGTTAGTCTATTCTCCCCTGGAAACATGCTGAAGGTAAGCAATCCTCTAATAGCTACCAACTAATTGACTGACGTCCAACCGGAAAGTTAATTATGTAGGTCAAAGTGTTTTTTAATGTTGACGGAAAGTTTATCAGAACACCTTCTCCCCCCCCCCCCCCCAACCTAGCCATTGCTTGCCCTAAATTTCCCTTCAAGACACGTGTTTTGTGTTTGTTTTGTTTTATAAAACCCCTTTAATTTCGTATTATAGTTTGGGAGACGCTGCTGTTAATGATGTTGTCAATCGACAAATCTCTTGACATCTTAGGAAAACACGATCACCATAACATGAGGACACAAAGCGATAAAGTTTATGTATGATGTCTCGCCTGTACCGCCACACCACGGCACCGAGGGAGGTTTCACCCTGGGGGCAACTCTTCTCTCCCCTCTCACCTCACTCTGTTTCATTTGACTCTGTCCTACACTCTAGCACAACTTTCACACGCGCCCTCGTGGTAAAGCCCTTCCATTGCACTTTGGTTGGGCTAGCTTCTGAGGGCGCACAAACCTAGCGTAGGTACATACAGACGTACACATGCATTCAAGCACTGGTTTATGCATGACTACCCTACTTTTACTCGTACAAACCAAAGAAGTGCTGACCGTACTGAAAATATTGGCATTTCCCATTCTGTTTTTCCTGGTAATACCAATGGCCTTCCAAAACACTTCATTTCTTTCACATGTCGAAATGCTGCTCTGACACGCCTTGCACAGAGGTTATGCTTGACACTGGTAGCACCGAGTTGACATAAATATACTGTTTATCAGCTGTCGCTTTGTTGCCAAACTAATGATCGGGTGCCTAATCAAATACTACCGTCTGTTGAAAAAATACGGCCCAAATATTTGAACTCATGAGTCCGTTGAAGAGCAATATTATTTACACTTATGTTGGGGGAGAGGAGACTAACGTCTGCCCAGGCAAAACATACTGATCAGACAATGTTAATCAGGGTCAGGTAAAATATATTTACCAAGACCTCCACCCCACTTCCGTGCAGTCTTCCAGGAAACAGGCTGTCTTTTGATAGACTAGTGTAAAGAGACGGGGGGAACCGACGTGATTCCTGTAGTAGTGAGCGACACGTATAAGCCAAGCATAGTCCAAACGCCTAGAGGACCGTTGTCCACGTTCATCAGCACGCTCGGAATATGAGACAAGCTACTGCAACTCGTTACCTATCGCCATTTTAACGACGCACAAAGGAGTAAAGCTACTCAATGTGGAAATTCAACAACAAAAACACTTTCGTTGAGTGGAACGGAAATGAGAGAATTAAGAAATGGTTTTAGTTCAAGCCACGGATCAAGTTTTGTTGTACTTTCAACACAATAAATCAATTGTTTGTTATCATTACATAAAGTTAATACCACTTTTAGGATTACAAGCTAGACATATAGGACGTCCACAATGATACGTGGGAATAGGTGAACAAGTAGAATGTTAAACAATGCCAGGGGCTAAAGATGCAGCAGTGAATGAATTGACAGCAGTCTGAGACTCATAGCTGGGTGCTTGCATCAGGGTCGGTAGACCATAGCTGGGTGCTTGCATCAGGGTCGGTGAACCATAGCTGGGTACTTGCATCAGGGTCAGTGAACTATAGCTGGCTGCTTGCATCAGGGTCAGTGAACCATAGCTTGCATCAGGGTCAGTGAACCATAGCTGGATGCTTACATCAGGGTCGGTAGACCATAGATGGGTGCTTGCATCAGGGTCAGTGAACTATAGCTGGCTGCTTGCATCAGGGTCAGTGAACCATAGCTTGCATCAGGGTCAGTGAACCATAGCTGGATGCTTGCATCAGGGTCAGTAGACCATAGATGGGTGCTTGCATCAGGGTCAGTGAACTATAGCTGGCTGCTTGCATCAGGGTCGGTGAACTATAGCTGGGTGCTTGCATCAGGGTCGGTGACCCACAGCTGACCAAGACGCCATTCCGCCTCCACGGTTCCGGCCCTGTAAACAGACTTCAGTCACGCTACGTAGCTAAGAGATTAGGGATCGAAGAAGGAAGGCAAAACTTGTCCCCAAAAAAAGAGATGCAGAAATCGGATGTGTCGGTCTAAAAGGCGCAGATATCGCAGCCTCGCTGTAAAACTAGGACACAACTTCAAAAACGTCTTTTCCGTGATGAATGTCGAAGACGAAGAAGAAGAACAAGAACAATGAGAAGAACAAGACAAAGAAGAAAAAGAGGAAGAAGAATAAGAAAAAAGAAGAACAGGAAAAATGAGAAGAGAAAGAAAAAAAAGAGGAAGAATAAAAAGAGGTAGAAGAATAAGAAATACAAGGAGAAGAACAAGATGAAGTGAAAAAAGGAAAAAGGAAGAAGAAGAGAATGAAGAACAAGAATAACAAGGCGACGAAGAAGAAGATAAAAAGAAAAAGAGGAAAAAGAAGCAAAGACAGAATAACAAAAAGAAGAACAAACAGAAAAAAGAAGAAGAAAAAGATAAAGAAAAAGAGGAAAAAGAAGAAGAGAAAGAAGAACAAGAAAAATAAGAAGAAATACGAAGAAAAAGATAAAGAAAAAGAGGAAGAAGAAGAAGAAGAAGAAGAGGTAGAAGAAGAAAAAGAGGAAGAAGAGGTAGAAGAAGAAAAAGAGGAAGAAGAAGATGAGGAGGAAGAAGAACAAAAGGAAGAAGAACAACAACAGCACTAGCAGCAGCAACAGAAGAAGAAGAAGAAGAAGAAGAAGAAGAAGAAAGAAACTGCCATCCTTTACGAGTGACTCCATTAGCCCATGAGGCAGACTTGGTGTGTAACCCACATGAGCTAGAGAGTCTTCTGCAATACATGTACTAAATGACAATATTAGAAACATATGTACAAATAACTTTTTCAAAATATAAAAAAATGCTCCTTTTAAATATGTTATCTGTCGATTGATTCACTTTCTACAACTTCTAAATTCCATTCGGACAAAAATCCCTTCCAATCTTTCTTCCCTAGTTCGTTGTAAATTGGAAATAAATATATGGGTCAACAGAAGATTATTAATATCGGTGGATGAAAAAAACACCACACACACAGTTATCGATATCGACTACTGGGAGAGAGGATCAGATATAAATATAGCCGAACTGGGTTTAGTAATAAATAAGTCGGTTGATAACAGCAGTATAGCTCACAATATTATCAACGCATGTCGATGCGAACTTGCAGATCTGAAGTAAAATAAAATGAGTAAATAACAATTGTAAAAATTAAATCGGCCTGTTTGATCAGTCCGGAGACGGGTTGTAAGGTTGCCTGAGCATGTTTCTCCGTTTGACACTATCCTCTGCTTGATTAGTCCTGAGACTGGTTGTAAGGTTGTCTGAGCATGTTTCTCCGTTTGACACTATCCTCTGCTTGATTAGTCCTGAGACTGGTTGTAAGGTTGTCTGAGCATGTTTCTCCGTTTGACACTATCCTCTGGTTGATTAGTCCTGAGACTGGTTGTAAGGTTGTCCGAGCATGTTTCTCCGTTTGACACTATCCTCTGGTTGATTAGTCCTGAGACTGGTTGTAAGGTTGTCTGAGCATGTTTCTCCGTTTGACACTATCCTCTGGTTGATTAGTCCTGAGACTGGTTGTAAGGTTGTCTGAGCATGTTTCTCCGTTTGACACTATCCTCTGGTTGATTAGTCCTGAGACTGGTTGTAAGGTTGTCTGAGCATGTTTCTCCGTTTGACCCTATCCTCTGGTTGATTAGTCCTGAGACTGGTTGTAAGGTTGTCTGAGTAAGTTTCTCCGTTTGACACTATCCTCTGGTTGATTAGTCCTGAGACTGGTTGTAAGGTTGTCTGAGCATGTTTCTCGATTTGACCATATCCTCTGGTTGATCAATCTTAAAACTGATTGTTAAATATATTTGATATCTCCGCAGATTCCCAGAACTTTTCCTGTTTCCTTCTATCTAGGACTTGATTATATGTAATTTTCTGGCGCCAAAAGTTCAATAATCTTTGCCATCTTTTATTCTTAATACCCACCCTATTTTTAAAAATATAGAATATATATTTTTTTTTAAAACGCTCTATGGCAGTGTCGACAGCCTCAGGATGACCACTGCTTTTTTCGAAAAAATAAAGGTTGACGCCTGACAGCGTACGAAGAAGAAGAAGAAGAATATATAAAATAACGACAATAATAATAGTAACAATTATATTAGTTCCCTATCCCCATGTGAATATGGAGCTATCGTCAGATTGGGTTGATACTGTTACTTGCGCCATTGTATAGATTTGTCAGAAAGATTTGCGTTATTGTCCATCTCACCCTCTCGTCGTGAGCTTTCTTGATCCACATATAACGAAAAAAGTTGATTGAAAAGAGATGGGCGAACTGAAGGCAGTCAATCACGTATCATAATCTGGAAAATTCTCAAGCAATTTCAGAGCGGAGGCAGAGGCACTGAAGGCTGCAGTAGAAGCAATGCTGGCAGGCGAAAGCAATGAAAGCCAGATAGTCATGTTTACAGATGCCCTGTCCGTGGTTACAGCACTAAAAAGCCAGACAAATACAGAACTTAATGATTTAAGAGCAGTACTCTGTCAACTATGTCAGCAGTCCGCACCAAAAAAAGTAGTGGTACAGTGGGTTCCATCCCACTGTAACTTTCAAGGCAACGAGGAGGCAGACAGACTGGCAAAAGAAGGTGCAAGATTACCACAACCAGATTCTAGGGTGACGTACGAAGAGTCCAAAAGGTTTATTAGGGCCAAATACATGGCCAAATGGGAAACAGAGCATACTGGCTACACAAAAAATGATGCATATTACCAGTTGAACAGAAAAGAGCAGGTCGTGGTCTTCAGACTCCGCACAGGCCACAACAGACTGAGGTACCATCTATTCAATAAACTGAAGATAGGTGGCACTGACGAATGCAACTGTGGTACTGGGAAAATGACCGCTGAACATCTGCTGCAAAATTGCCCGACATACGAGAACCAGAGAAAGCACATGTGGCCATCACCAGTGCCAACACTAGACAAGCTCTATGGCAGTGTCGACAGCCTCAGGATGACAGCTGCTTCGTTCGAACAAATTCAAGTTGACGTCTGACAGCGTACGAAGAAGAAGAAAAAGATATTCTGATGTCAGGGATGTAGTGTAATAGATTTCCTTGCAGTGTCACCGTTTTTAAAAAGTGAGAGTGACCAATTCCTTTCCTCGCTGCGTGTCCTTCTCAAACAACAAGTCAGGTTACTTCTTACAGTTGGGTAGAATGGAGCTTGTTGAGGCGGATGATCGATCCCTGACAACTTTGCGGCCCAAAACAGGCGCTCAAACCACTCGCTTTGTCAGTCCAGAACGGAATTTCCCATCACTCAAAGGAGGTTCAATTCCCACAAAGCAGAAACAGTATGAGGTCAAAGATGCAGCGCAGTGAATGAGCTATCAGCAGCCAACGACTCGTCTTGCATCAGGGTCACTGATACACAGCAGTCCATGACTACACTTAACGTAGTGGTACGTCCCGATCTGACCGGGATTGTCCCGGTTTAGCAACGTTATTCCGGCTGGTGTGTTAATTACTGTCCCGGTTTAGCAACGTTGTCCCAGCTGGTTTGAAATTATTGACCCGGTTTAGCAACGTTGTCCAGGCCCGTTTGAAATTACTGTCCCGCTTAGCAACGTTGTCTAGGCCCATTTGAAATTATTGTCCCGTTTACCAACGTTGTTCAGGCCCGTTTGAAATTACTGTCCCGCTTAGTAACGTTGTCTAGGCCCATTTGAAATGATTGTCCCGTTTACCAACGTTGTTCAGACCCGTTTAAAATTATTGTCCCGGTTTAGCAACGTTGTCCAGGCCCGTTTGAAATTACTGTCCCGCTTAGCAACGTTGTCTAGGCTCATTTGAAATTATTGTCCCGTTTACCAACGTTGTCCAGGCTCGTTTGAAATTACTGTCCCGCTTAGCAACGTTGTCTAGGCCCATTTGAAATTATTGTCCTATTTACCAACGTTGTTCAGGCCCGTTTAAAATGATTGTCCCGTTTACCAACGTTGTTCAGGCCCGTTTAAAATGATTGTCCCGTTTACCAACGTTGTTCAGGCCCGTTTAAAATTATTGTCCCGGTTTAGCAACGTTGTCCAGGCCCGTTTGAAATTACTGTCCCGCTTAGCAACGTTGTCTAGGCCCATTTGAAATTATTGTCCCGTTTACCAACGTTGTCCAGGCTCGTTTGAAATTACTGTCCCGCTTAGCAACGTTGTCTAGGCCCATTTGAAATTATTGTCCCGTTTACCAACGTTGTTCAGGCCCGTTTAAAATTATTGTCCCGGTTTAGCAACGTTGTCCCAGCTCGTTTGAAATTACTGTCCCAGTTGCAGTTTACTAAAAAATAAAAATATATTCCTGAATGAAAATGTAGGACTGTCCCGTACATATTCTTAGTCGACCTGTACTTCTACGGGGGCGAACGTCCTTCTGCAGGTCTCAGCTCTGGCGTGAGCTGAATTAAGCCGGGAGGAGGATTTCCTGCTTAGCGAGCTAGGCTCGAGCAGCTTATTACTCCGTTGCGTCGGGACAAGTGCCGCGGTGGGTGGTTAACCGATGTGCGAGTCCATCTTAATTGTCACAAACACACGAGCGGGGACAGTGTGGGATAGTGATTTAGTGATACAGCTCACAATCTGAAGGTGCTGAGTTCGCTTCCTAATCGTAGCGTCAGCCGTTACCCTGGAAAAGCAAACCCTTAGAAAATGCGGAAGGGAGCAGACCCTTACATAAAATGCATGCCCAAGTCGGATGCAATGTGTTAATAGACGCAAAATAAAAACATAGTGCAACGCACACCGGCTTGGGGAATAGGGAAACAAGGCTAATGCCAACAACAACAAAAAACACAACAAAACACTTGAGCAAAGTAGATCCGCAGCCTGTTAAGCTCCGTCTATGCTGCTATAAACAAACCACCTAACCATATTATGCCATGTCACACGGTTAGTCGTCTCTTATGACATTCTCTCTGCGGGGCAGTGGTTCTGTTCTTACCCTTGTCCTACACAAAAACCTCGTATATAATAACATAAGAAACGTGTTGGTTTCAAGATAGCATACGTAATGTAGCAAAGCTAAAATTAACCTTGCAAACATTGGCAAGTTCTAAGTTTTGCATTTCACCACATGCGTTTGTTTATGTTTGAATCAACACGCATAGCAATGACCAATGGCGTCGTCCCGTGCAGACAGTTTTAACAAGCACAAGACATTTCTTATAAAAGTATTTTCAAGTGAAAAATATGAAAGTGTTGGTGATTAAATAATATGTTATTTGACAATAAAAACGTGTGAATTTATTTTTCATTGGTTCTGGTTTTTTAACTGTAAACATTACAGATTTGGTCCCCGTTTCAACTGTAAAAATTAAAGAATAGGCCCCAGTTTCAACTGTAAAAATTAAAGAATAGGTCACAGTTTCAACGGTAAAAATTAAAGAATAAGTCCCAGTTTCAACTGTAAAAATTAAAGAATAGGTCACAGTTTCGACTCTTAAACTTATGGAATTGGTCCAGGTTTCAACTCTGTTGATGTTGTTGTTGATGTTGTTGTTGATGTTGTTGTTGATGTTGTTGTTGAATGCCCATAATGACTAGGCCTACTCTTTTGTGCACCCTAAAAAGGACGTTAAGTGGCAGGTTGTCGTAGCTTTGCCCACATCCCGAGCGTACTGATGACGGTGGACCGTGGTCTTCCAGGCGGTTGTGCTATTCTTGATTTGATTGTATGTGTCGCTCCCTACTACGGGAATCCCATCGATCCCCCACCTCATTAGCCAAGCTGCCTTGAAAACAGCATTTCCAGGAAGGGCTACGAGGAAGTCAATGTGAGGGTCTGGTCCAGTATGTTTTGCCTGAACCTGACTAACATACTTGTCTGATCAGTATATTTTGCCTGACCAGATGTTAGTCTTCCTTTCCGTTTTCAAAATGATAGAATTGATCCAGAGATTAACTCACAAACTCATAGAATTAGTCCCGGCTTTAACTCACAAACTCATAGAATTAGTCCCGGCTTTAACTCATAAACCTTTAGAATTAGTCCCGGCTTTAACTCACAAACCTTTAGAATTGGTCCCGTTTTAACTCTCAAACGTATATAATTGGTCTAGGTATTAACTCTCAAACTCATAGAATTGGTCTAGGTATTAACTCTCAAACATATAGAATTGGTCCCGGTCTTAATTCTCAAACGTATAGAATTAGTCCCGGCTTTAACTCACAAACCTTTATAATTGGTCCCGGCTTTAACTCACAAACCGTTAGAATTGGTCCCGGTTTTAACTCTCAAACGTATAGAATTGGTATAGGCATTAACTCTCAAACTCAGAGAATTGGTCTAGGTATTAACTCTCAAACGTATAGAATTGGTCCAGGTTTTAACTTTCAAACTTATTACTTTGTCCCGGTTTCAAATGAAAATAAAAGTTATCCTAACTATGACCCTATTCCGCCTCCAACCGGCGACCCTGAAAACAGTCTGCACTAAGGTTTGACTAAGAAAATGGGGATCGCACGGGAAAGGCAATCCCGCTACCCATCTCCCATCACCGAAGAAAAACCCATATGAAATCGGATCTGTCGGGTGTAAAGGGGTGTAGCCTCGCTTGAAACTACGACACAACGCCCGTTCTGAACGAACGCAAAGAAAAAGTACATTCTGGGTGATCCCGCCCTACGCCAAATCTGCTTATCTCGCCGAACGACACAAAACGGATCGTTAATTGCCCACATGTTACCTTCCTCGGAAGATATCTATTCGATCCAGCCCGGACTGGCCCATTAACTTATATGCTTGTGTACATCAGCAACAGCTGTGTTTGCTGGTGTGAGGTCAATATTGATTTTAATTAACATTTATTTTCAAAAGTGAACCGCCTTTCTTCCTAACACATCATCCTGTGTCTGACCTCTTCTTCTCCTTCTTCTTCTTCGCCGTCTTCTTCTTATTCATCTGCTTCTTCTTCTTCTTCTTCTTATATTCCTCTTGTTTTCCATATGATTCTTCTTCTTCTTCTTCTTCTTCTTCTTCTTCTTCTTCTTCTTCTTCTTCTTCTTATATTCCTCTTGTTTTCCATATGATTCTTCTTCTTCTTCTTCTTCTTCTTCTTATATTCCTCTTGTTTTCCATATGATTCTTCTTCTTCTTCTTCTTCTTCTTCTTCTTCTTCCTCTTCTTAGCTGTCTTCTTCATCTTCTACGTCTTCTTCTTCCTCTTCTGCCTTCTTGTTCATCTACTTCGCCATCTTATTTTTCTACTTCTTGCCGTCTTCTTCTTCTCTGTCTTCTATAACATATTTGCCGTCTTCTTCTTCTTCTTCTTCTTCTTCTCCTCTGTCTTCTATAACATATTTGCCGTCTTCTTCTTCTTCTTCTTCTTCTTCTTCTTCTTCTCCTCTGTCTTCTATAACATATTTGCCGTCTTCTTCTTCTTCTTCTTCTTCTTCTCTGTCTTCTATAACATCTTTGCCGTATTCTTCTTCTTTTTCCTCTTCTTCTTCTGTCTTCTATAACATTTTGTCGTCTTCTTCTTCTTCTTCTTTTTCTTCTTCTTCTTCTCTGTCTTCTAAACCATCTTTGCCGTCGTCTTCCTCTTCTTAGCTGTCTTCTTCATCTTCTGCCTTCTTGTTCATTTACTTCGCCATCTTATTTGTCTACTTCTTGCCGTCTTCTTCTTCTCTGTCTTCTATAACATCTTTGCCTTCTTCTTCTTCTTCTTCTTCTTCTTCTTCTTCTTCTTCTTCTTCTTCTTTTTCTTCTTCTTCTTCTTCTTCTTCTTCTCTGTCTTCTATAACATATTTGCCGTCTTCTTCTTCTTTTTCTTCTTCTTCTTCTTCTTCTTCTTCTTCTCCTCTGTCTTCTATACCATCTTCTTCTTCTTCTTCTTCTTCTTCTTCTTCTTCTTCTTCTTCTTCTTCTCTGCCTTCTAAAACATCTTTGCCTTCTTCTTCCTCTTCTTCTTCTTCTTCCTTCTTCTTCTTCTTCTCTGTCTTCTATAACATCTTTCCCGTATTCTTCTTCTTTTTCCTCTTCTTCTTCTGTCTTCTATAACATTTTGTCGTCTTCTTCTTCTTCTTCTTTTTCTTCTTCTTCTTCTCTGTCTTCTATACCATCTTTGCCGTCTTCTTCTTCTTCTTCTTCTTCTTCTACTTCTCTGTCTTCTATAACTTCTTTGCTGTCTTCGTCTACTCCTTCCTATTCAGCATCTTCTTTTTCTTCTCCAATATCTATTCCTCCTTCGCTGTCATCATTTTCTTCTTCTGTTTCTCCTTCGTCTTCTTTTATCATCTAAAATTAAAAACATTTCCTGAATAAACTGAGCGATCTGTCTATGGTTTCCTTCGTCACAATACAATGCACTATTAACCTGGGTTGCAGAGGGCAACAACATATCGTAAGGGCAATAAAACATATACAGAGATAAAACATGCAGTCCAAGAATACATTAAAACAAAAACAGTGCACAAGACAGTTATCAAGTAACTTCGCAGCAGAAGCAGAGGCGGAGGCCTTGACAGCTGCAGCAGAAGCAGAGGCGGAGGCCTTGACAGCTGCAGCAGAAGCAGAGGCGGAGGCCTTGACAGCTGCAGCAGAAGCAGAGGCGGAGGCCTTGACAACTGCAGCAGAAGCAGAGGCGGAGGCCTTGACAGCTGCAGCAGAAGCAGAGGCGGAGGCCTTGACAGCTGCAGCAGAAGCAGAGGCGGAGGCCTTGACAGCTGCAGTAGAAGCAGAGGCGGAGGCCTTGACAGCTGCAGCAGAAGCAGAGGCGGAGGCCTTGACAGCTGCAGCAGAAGCAGAGGCGGAGGCCTTGACAGCTGCAGCAGAAGCAGAGGCGGAGACTTGACAGCTGCAGCAGAAGCAGAGGCGGAGGCCTTGACAGCTGCAGCAGAAGCAGAGGCGGAGTATGGCAGCTGCAGCAGAAGCAGAGGCGGAGGCCTTGACAGCTGCAGCAGAAATTATAATGACAGATGAAAACATAAATACCTCTTCTTCTTCTTCTTCGCCGTCGTTCGCTCTCAAATCATCGCATCTATCACCCTCGTAAACGTGATGGTCCTTCTCATGTTTCTCTCGTTGCCATACAGTTCATCTGACAATTGTGATGAGGAAGGTCATGTAATCCGTCTGCTCCTCTCGTGGAGCCGGCAGACATGTAGAACATGTCCCACTGTTTGTTTGTTCTCCCCCACATGGGCACATGTCTATGTGTCCAAATTTTAATTTGTTGAACAGATGATTTTTCAGTCTGCAGTGACCCGTTCGCAGTCTGAATCTTGTCACGTACTCTTTAACAGTTCCATAAGTTCAAGTATTTTGGCAGTATTTTTACGGCAGACGGCAGGATCGACATTGAAATTGAGACTAGGTGTCAGAAAGCATCTGCGGTGACTTATCAGCTGTCCCCACTGCTTAGACATCCGAGCATTAGTTTGGCAACAAAGCAACAGCTGATAAACAGTATATTTATGCCGATTCTGCGCTACCAGTGCCAAACACGGCCTCTGGCCAGGGTGCGTGAGAGCAGAATTTCGACTTGTGAAATGAAGTGTTTGAAGAAAGTCATCGGTGTTACCAGACAAGATAGAATGCGGAACGACGACATTTCAAGTATGGTCGGCACTACGGCGTGTGTCAAATACATTTACAGGCAGAAAATAAGTTGGTTTAGTCATCTCATGAGAATGCACCCTCATCATCTTCCACTGATGGCTTACAACACTGGTAGATCTGGCTACAGGGCAAGGAGGCGGCCGCGAGGTAGGTGGATAGATGGCAGAGTGATTGTGCTGTGACAAGGGCTCACATTGACCGACGCAACGCACTTGGCGCAGGATAGATGACTTAAGCTCCCCGCGACGCTTAACGGCACAAGTGGAAATAAAACTAACTAACTAATCGCTTATTGACAAAGGGTATTATGCTTCTGCTATATCAGATCCTTCATGTTCTCTGTGCCAATTGTCTCTGAAGAACTCTTCACAGACGCCAGAGATTGCGGCACTGGTGTGCCAGTAAAATACTCTTTGTATTTAGGTATCAAAATGCTGAGCAGCGCATGAGCTGCAGCGGTCAGCGACCCATAGCTGACTGCTAGCGTCAGGGCCAGCAAATTAGAGATTCCAAGACCCTTCTATACCTCCACGCGGTGATCCTGGATAACAGGCTGCAGCAGGGCAGACTGGCTAAGGAGAAGGGATCGAAGAGGAAATGCTAACCCGATACTCAAAAAATGCTTGCTGAACTCGGATGTGTTAGATCGAAAGGTGCAAATATCGCAGTCAAGCTGTAAACTACGACACAACGCATTTCATTCTCTAGACTACATTCTGCTACTTAAGTCAGTTCAGGGTTTGGTAGCGGGCGATTGAGAACGAACGAAGCCAAGCCATATATAGAGTATATAGTTATACGCCGGTTCAGGAGGCTTATGATACTGTGGCTGCCATCCCATTGCAATATTTTGGGCAATGAAGAAGCTCACAGACTGTTAAGTGGATAGCTACCTTAACCTGATATACTTTATAAAGATGCCAAGATGTTTACCTGGTATTGTTGCATGTCCACAATGAGTAAATTTACTCTTTGTGCTCCCCGAAAAAGACATTAAGTGGCGGGTTGTAGTAGTTTTCTTTACATTCCGAGCGGGCTGATGGATGTGGAACGGGAATCTCAAGGCGAATGGGGTATGCTTGGTTTCATCTGCGTGTCGGTTGCTCACTACTACGGGGATCACGTCAATCACCCACCTCGTTAACCAGTCTGTCATGTAACAGCCTGCTTACAGGGAGAACTGCGTGGAAGTGAGGTGCAGGTCTTCGTCAGTATGTTTTACCTGACCCTGACTATAATGTCTGATCAGTATGTTTTACCTGACCCAGACTAACATGTCTAATCAGTATGTTTTACCTGATCTTGACTATTGTGTGTGATCAGTATATTTTACATCACCCTGACTAACATGTCTGACCAGTATGTTTTACCTGACCCTGACTATTTTGTCTGATCAGCATATTTTACCTGAATCTAACTATAATGTCTGATCAGTATATTTTAACTGACCTTGACTATTATGTCTGATCAGTATATTTTACCTGACCCAGACTAACTTGTCTGACCAGTATTTATTACCTGACCCAGACTAACATGTCTGACCAGTATATCTAATCTGACCCAGACTAACATGTCTGACCAGTATATTTTACCTGACCCTGACTATAATGTCTGATCAGTATATTTTACCTGAACCTAACTATAATGTCTGATCAGTATATTTTACCTGACCCTGACTAACTTGTCTGACCAGTATTTATTACCTGACTTAGACTAACATGTCTGACCAGTATATCTTACCTGACCCAGACTAACATGTCTGACCAGTATGTTTTACCTGACCCTGACTAACATGTCTGACCAGTATATTTTACCTGACCAGACGTCAGTCTCCTCTCCCAGGTGCAGATACAGGAGCAAGTTGGAAGCAGAGCACACTGGTCATCAACCAAATGACGCAAATTACCAGCTCAACAGAGGGCAACAAGCAGTAACCTTCAAACAAAAAACAGGCACAACAGACACATACCATCTGGTCAACAAACTAAGAATACGACACACAGATGCATGTGTCTGCGGGACTAACAAAATGACTGCTGGGCATCTACTACAAAGGTGTCCAACATACGATGAACAGAGACGGCATATGTGTCCACCCACCAATTCCGTTCCTATACAAGTTCTATGGAGACATCAATAGCTTCCTACTAACCACTTCTTTCTTTAGATTAATTCAACTTGACGTCGAAAAGACGTACGAAGAACAAGCTCTATGGAGACATCAATAGCCTCAAGCTAACCACTGCTTTCTTTAGATATATTAAAAGCTGACGTATGTAAGTAACGTATAGGAAAACCACATAAGAAAGTAATCCCCAACCATAAAATGAATACTCATGAAATGAATATTTGAATGATTGCAGTGAAACACAGAACAAAAGTTGGCTGTAAAACAAACAAGTTAAACATTTTTATTTATTTGAGAACTTCTTTGCGTTGACAATTTTTAACAACAATTTTTTTAGCGTAAGATAAGTTCCACCTCAATTCACGGGAAGGAAGACTAACGTTTGGTCAGGCAAAGCATACTGATCAGACATGTTAGTCAGGGTCAAACAACGCATATTGATCAGACATGTTAGTCAGGGTCAAACAACGCATATTGATCAGACATGTTAGTCAGGGTCAAACAACGCATATTGATCAGACATGTTAGTCAGGGTCAAACAACGCATATTGATCAGACATGTTAGTCAGGATCAGGCAAAGCATACTGATCAGATATGTTAGTCAAGGTCAAACAACCCTTATTGATCAGACATGTTAGTCAGGGTCAAACAACGCATGCTGATCAGACATGTTAGTCAGGATCATGCAAAGCATACTGATCAGATATGTTAGTCAAGGTCAAACAACGCATATTGATCAGACATGTTAGTCAGGGTCAAACAACGCATATTGATCAGACATGTTAGTCAGGGTCAAACAACGCATATTGATCAGACATGTTAGTCAGGGTCAAACAACGCATATTGATCAGATATGTTAGTCAGGGTCAAACAACGCATATTGATCAGACATGTTAGTCAGGGTCAAACAACGCATATTGATCAGACATGTTAGTCAAGGTCAAACAACGCATATTGATCAGACATGTTAGTCAGGGTCAAACAACGCATGCTGATCAGACATGTTAGTCAGGGTCAAACAACGCATGCTGATCAGACATGTTAGTCAAGGTCAAACAACGCATACTGATCAGACATGTTAGTCAGGATCATGCAAAGCATACTGATCAGATATGTTAGTCAAGGTCAAACAACGCATATTGATCAGACATGTTAGTCAGGGTCAAACAACGCATGCTGATCAGACATGTTAGTCAGGGTCAAACAACGCATGCTGATCAGACATGTTAGTCAGGGTCAAACAACGCATATTGATCAGACATGTTAGTCAGGGTCAAACAACGCATATTGATCAGACATGTTAGTCAGGGTCAAACAACGCATGCTGATCAGACATGTTAGTCAGGGTCAAACAACGCATGCTGATCAGACATGTTAGTCAGGGTCAAACAACGCATATTGATCAGACATGTTAGTCAGGGTCAAACAACGCATATTGATCAGACATGTTAGTCAGGGTCAAACAACGCATATTGATCAGACATGTTAGTCAGGGTCAAACAACGCATGCTGATCAGACATGTTAGTCAGGGTCAAACAACGCATGCTGATCAGACATGTTAGTCAGGGTCAGGCAAAATATACTGGCCAAGACCCTCACCTCCTCGCAGTCTTCCTGGAAACGGGCTGTTTTCACGACAGTGTGGCAAGCGAGGTGAGCAATCGACGTGATTTCCGTAATAGTGAGCGACATGCGGATGAAGCCAAGCATAGCACAACCGCCTGGAGAACCCCGCTCCACCTTCATCAGCACGCTCGGCTTGTGAGGAAAGCTACGACAACCCGCCACTTAACATTCGTTTTAGGGCACACAAAAGAGTAATCCTACTCATTGTGGGCATTCCACAACAACAACAACAACAACGCAATTCACGGCTGAACTGCGATATTCGGCTTTAGCAAGTTTTAAACAAAAATATGTTTAACTCTCATTAGCTGTTGACCCTAACATGATTAGACGTGAGGCAGCAGGTTGCTTATAGCAAGGGCTTGCTTTCTCCTACGTGAATTAGCACCTATGGCTTTCGGCAAGGAGTCTCAAACGCAAACCACCCCGAGGGCCGCTTGATTCTTATTATTTTCTTAATATTCTTATTATTTTCTAAATATTTTTATTATTTTCTTAATATTTTCTTCATATTCTTATTATTTTCTTAATATTCTTATTATTTTCTTAATATTCTTATTATTTTCTTAATATTCTTATTATTTCTCAGCTTCCCCCTAATCTAGGGTGTCGTTAGATCACCACATGATACTGTATCGTTAATGAGCAGTCGGATCTCCTTGATTTTCAACTACCAATGGTTCTTTTACGCGCGCAGCGTGTACACTGGATATCGGAGTTTATTTTGAAAATCTTCAAAATGACTACACTCTTGAATTACAGTTATTTGTCAAAGGAGAAATTAGACACATGAATGTCAATCTCAAGCGAAGGCAAAATACATTCATTTTTGAGTTGTTTTTTTACGGGTTGAGAGGCTAAAATAAAAATACTTTTTCTTCTGTATTCTTTCTCAATCTCCCGCTACCACACTCTGAAAAGAACATGTCTGATCAATATATTTTGCCTTACCAGTCGTTAGTCTTCATCTCCACCATCTCTCTTCCATGTAGAATTTCCTGGAAACAGGCTGTTTTCAAGGCAGCCTGACTGACGACATGTGGATTAATGTAATCCCCGTAGTAGTGAGCGTCATGAAGATGAAGCCAAGCATATCACAAGCGCACGGAAGACCACGGCCGATCTTCATTCATCAGCACGATTGGGATGCAAAGACAGCTGCTACAATCCGCCACATAACGCCCTTTTCAGGGCGTACAAAAGAGTAAACATACCCATTATAGGCGTTCAACGACAACAAGATATATGAAGTTCACATCTCATGATATGTGGGTTGTTTCTCCAAAGTTTTAATATCTGTTTTATACGAGAAGTGTTAGGGATCAAGATGTCGCATGAGCTGCAGTGGTCAGCGACCCATAGCTGACTGCTAGCGTCAGGGCCAGCAAATTAGAGATTCCAAGACCCTTCTACACCTCCACGCGGTGATCCTGGATAACAGGCTGCAGCAGGGCAGACTGGCTAAGGAGAAGGGATCGAAGAGGAAATGCTAACCCGGTACTCAAAAAATGCTTGCTGAAGTCGGATGTGTTGGACCAAAAGGTGCAAATATCGCAGTCAAGCTGTAAACTACGACATCACACATTCCGTTCTCTGGAGTACTTTCTGCTACTTAAGCCCTTTCAGGGTTTGGTAGCGGGAGATTGAGAACGAAAGAAACCAAGCCAAGCCATACGAGGAGTGTTCAAATGGAACCTGACCAAACTGCAACAAGTGAACATACATGCGATTCGATATATGACGTCACTTCTGGTGTAAACAGCACATACCAATCGTCAAATTTGCAAAATTTCGTTATCCTTCGACTCATAGCTTCCTCAACAGACCGTTGAAAATATGGCGGGTGTGATACGGAATCCGTTCAGAGTTGATCAACGAGCGGTGATTCGGTTTCTAACATAACAGGTCAAGGATATCGACCAGTTGACATTGATCGCAGAATGCATACAGTGTATGGGGACAAAAGTCGTGTCGAAGACACATATAGTTCTTCTCAACTATCAGGCGGACAAAAGTTATGTCGAAGACACATATAGTTCTTCTCAACTATCAGGCGGACAAAAGTTATGTCGAAGACACATATAGTTCTTCTCAACTATCAGGCGGACAAAAGTCATGTCGAAGACACATATAGTTCTTCTCAACTATTAGGCGGACAAAAGTTATGTCGAAGACACATATAGTTCTTCTCAACTATTAGGCGGACAAAAGTCTTGTCGAAGACACATATAGTTCTTCTCAACTATTAGGCGGACAAAAGTTAAGACATTCACATATTTAGGCAGAGAAATTCTCTAAAATTGGGTTGAGGCAAATGCATTTATCCCCGGAAGAACTGGACAATGATGTTTAAAGAAGGACATGAGTTGACGAAAGATCTTTCGAGACCAGGTCAGGCACATTTTGTTGGGTTAGCTCACGTCCTTCTTGAAACGTCGTTGTTGGTTTGTGCTGCTTACACTAGAAGTGATGTATCCTTGCGCATTATACGTATGTTCACTTGATGCAGTTTGGTCCGGTTTCATTTGAACACGCCTCGTACGTTCAACAAAAAAAAAGACCCAACAAACTGCTGTATGACTTTATTCTCATTGTTAGGGTAGTCGGGGTGTTTTTATTAGGTTGAGGATTTGCCACATCGAGTGCTGGCTATGTTTGTTTACTTTACCCCAAACAGAAAAACAACGTATACCTTACCAGGGATTCGATCCGCTGCCCTCTTTGTCGGCAGGCAGACAGACATTGATAACCGCTCAGCCCCGCGCTCGTCTTTGCACGTAAAACTCAGATTTAATCGATGTTCTGTTTTTGTTTTGTAAAAATGCAGATAACATATTTTAGTCTGTAATGCTTCATATTCTTCGTCTTCGGCGTCCCGAAAAGGACGCTGTGTCGTAGTTACAGACCGGGTTTGCCTTTCCACTGCGATCCCTATTTTAGTCTATAATGCTTCATATTCCTCGTCTTTGGCGTTCGTCGTCCCGAAAAGGACGTTGTGTCGTAGTTACAACGAGGCTGCCTTTCGGTTTCAGCAGGTTTCTTTTGGATACCGGGTTTGCCTTTCCACTGCGATCCCTATTTTAGTCTGTAATGCTTCATATTCTTCGTCTTCGGCGTTCGTCGTCCCGAAAAGGACGTTGTGTCGTAGTTACAGCGAGGCTGCCTTTCGGTTTCCGTAGGTTTCTTTTGGATACCGGGTTTGCCTTTCCACTGCGATCCCTATTTTAGTCTGTAATGCTTCATATTCTTCGTCTTCGGCGTTCGTCGTCCCGAAAAGGACGTTGTGTCGTAGTTACAGCGAGGCTGCCTTTCGGTTTCCGTAGGTTTCTTTTGGATACCGGGTTTGCCTTTCCACTGCGATTGCTATTATCTAAGCCAGACGAGACTACACTAGTGCAGCTTAATTCCGGGGGCTGACCCTGACGCAAGCAGCCAGACATGAGACGTTGGCAGCCGTCAGCTAATACAGTGTTCTGCATCCCAAATTCTCCTAATATTTGTTTTGCAAAGTAAAGTAAAGTAACCCATAGCATTACTGTGAGGTGTTAGCGATCTCACACTTCAAAGGTTCGGCTATATGAGGGCGGTAGCCATCCCCTCTCCCTCGTGGCTTTTACTTCCCGGACTGAACCGGTACCCATTTAAGGCTGGGTTGTCACGGGAGCTATTGCGGTCTGAAAAAACACTACCCAGAAAGTAGACCCACATTTAATAGATGTTTTCTGTTCAGTTGTGTTGTCTTTGTTATGTTAAGAATGTAGGTTACATATTTTATTGTCTATAATGCGCCACAAAACGGAGAAGAATCCCGCCCAAATATAATTTTTTTTTTGGTGTTCCCCTTATTACTCTATTCCCTAAGGAGGTGCGTTGCACTGTGGTTTTTATTTTGCGCCTGTCGGCCCAGTGCATCTGACTTCAGCATGCATTTTATGTAAGACTGCTTCCTCCTGCATTTTCTAAGGGTTTGCTTCCCCGGGGTAACGGCCGATGCTGTGATGGGGATCGAACCCAGCACCTTCTGGCTGTGAGCCGTGTCACTTAACCACGAGCCCACGCCGTACCCTACCCCGCCCACATATCTGATCTGTTGCGTTGTACGGGTATGAGGCATGGACAATAAATTCGAAGTGACGTAACACAAGTTTATAAGTTAATCAACGGGATGGGTAAATTAGACTATACTATAAGTTTTTTCAAAATACAGCCGCCTACAATAATAAGATACCAAACTTGATATTCATGTGAATGAAACAAATATAAAGCAAGAATTTAGGTATTTGGAGCTGTTTTTACTGGGGATGGCAGACTTGACAAATAGATAAAGACGAGAGTGCAGAGGCAAAACCCTGTCACATACCAGCTGTCTCCACTACTAAGGCACCCCAAGATTTCCTTCCCCGCAGAAAAGCAGATGCTAAATAGTCTTTTCATCATAACCCTGTGCTACCAGTGCCTGATATGGGTATTGAATAAGGCCCAAGAACGAAAGTTAGTCGCGTGCAAAATGCAGTGCCTTTGAAAGGTTACTAATAACACCAGAAGAGACAGAATCACAAATATGAGTATTCGAGGGGAAGGTTGAAACAATTCCCTGCCTACAGTAGATAGCGCAACAGAGAATGAATTGGTTTGGCCACATTGTGAGAATGCAACCAGACCAGACTGTTCATGCAACCTTCTACAGGACAACATCAGTAAGAAGGGTTAGAGGTAGACCGAGAAAAAGGTGGATAGACAGGGTAAAAGAGACCTGCCGTAAACTGGGGAAAAATGTTACTTGGGCCACGAGAGAGGCGAAAGATAAATACATACCACAACACTGGGCTACAACACGGTAGGAGGTGAGGCGACAAAAGAAGAAGACGACAAGAATAAGAGAGCACAATGACACATTAATTAAAGAAAGGTCCAGATTAGATACCACGAAATATTTGTTTAGTCAAAAAGTGGAGAATGCTTGGAATACATTGCCACATGAAGTAGTGATAGTGAAGGCAGGGTCAATTAATGCATTCAAAGAATAGATTGAATGCGCAGTTATTTTTAGATCATGTGAATGCAAAAGAAACTGTTTGCATACAGACTGTAGAGTCTTCTAAACCTGTATAAAGAAGTTAGGTTAATAAAAGAGAGGAGATACAGCTTCAGGCTTTTGAGATGTGGGGTTAGCGAAAGATGAATAAAGTGAGCGGGACTCAAGGAAAATCAAACGAAAGGGTGTTGGCAAAAGTGTGAGAGGAAAGAAAACTGTTACAAAAGATACAAAACAATGACTAGCCTGACTGGGCCATGATAGCCCAAGTGAAGAAAGTCTTGGAAAACAGAACACACCAGAAGTGAGGAAGGGGCAGACCAAGAAACACTTTTGTAACACAAGCATGCAGAGACATAACTTAACGTCTTTATACTAGTTTGGAAGACTGTACATAGTCTGTATCTGTATACAGCACATGAACATACAGCAATCGTACTCGAAGCTGCTGAAAAGTTTTCACATATCGATCATTGATGACGGTATTGCCATGCTCCAAAAATTCTGTCCCAACAGATGGTCACCATCACTTTTCTCGCCGAGGATGTGTGTCGGTTGTCCGCAGCAAACTTGTCATGCAGTTTCGTCGCTTTCTAAAGTCAGTGCCCAACTTTTGACTGTGCTAACATCTGCACAGGCGTCACCATGTATGTCGATGGGCACACAACTTTCCGCCATCAGGAATTCAATCATACCACGTTGTTTCAACCGAATCTCCTGTAGTTGTCATCTTACTATTTGCTACGCGCATGCATCACGTTCCAGGCCCATGCCACTACATGCATCTTTAGTCAAGATTATTTTCACAGAGGTGTCACGTGGCTCTGAGCCCTGTTGTCTTATTTATGGCGCTGGAGATAAAACTTTTCAAATCCCCCTCGTATATATAGAGACACAAAAAACATGCACATCAGATTTAGAGTAGCTATTAATTTACTTTCCATTTTGCTGTTTGGTGCACATATTTTATGATTGCTTTGAATTAAGATCTCATGAACGATAGCAGCGGAGTGGCAAAGCTTCAACCACATGAAGACCGTACTACAACAGATGAAAAAAAACAACGCAAGAGCTCACACCTTCAACTCCCTGGTCATCCCAGCAATGGTATTTAGCTGCGAGATTTGGAGCCTATGTAAATGTGACATGGCGCGGCTCTAAGCTATACAACCAGCAATGGAGCGTAGAATACTGTCATTTTCACTATCAGACCACATCCGCTATTAGGAGTCAACCCTGCTTCAATGACATCGTAGATATGACGTTGATAAGAAAATACAGGTGGGCAGGTCACATGGTACACATGTCTGACAATAGATTGACACGTAAAGTGACGTCATGGTTGCCCTACACCCTTAATTGTCGCCAGGACGTCCACCAATGAGATGGAGAGATGGCAAGACCTTGGTCCAGCATGGTACTTAATGGTAAAGGATAGAGATGAGTTTAGACGACATTTGACTACCTGGCATAGGACACATAGCATGCCTGAATGAACACTAGGATTACAGTAATACAGTTGGAATTAAGTGTACTTGTCACTTCCATCAAAATTGTTTCTCCAAGTATCACAATGCGACGAATAATTAGGACAAGAGATATAACTAAATGTAAATGATAATTAGAAATAAGATGTTGAATTAAGTCCCCTTATAAGGGGGGGGGGGCAGTGGTCTCGAGGTAATGTGTTCGCCTCGAGTGCTGAAGGTCGCGGGTTTAAATCAGGGCGGAGACCGGAATTTTTTGCACGTGGATCATCTAGTAACAATTTCCCCTGATATCTGAGCAGTGAGATCGGATACCTGTGTGCAGTGGCGCACGTTAAAAATTCCTTGCCACTGCTCGGGTAAAATTCAAGTTAAAAATCTACCAAAATTATTCTAGGGATTCTCGCCCAACAGAGCATATGTCGCAAAAAGATGACTGTGTGGCTATAACATCAGGTCCTGGTTATGTGGTTAGCGAAGCGGCATAGATGGCGCCTGACAGGCTGCGGGTCTACCTTGTTCTAATTTACATTTGCAGTACCACTAGCCAAAAAAATAGGCGATCGTATATTCCAGGGGCTTACAAACCTAACAGTTGGTAACAGATACTGGAATTGATCAGGCAAGCTACCAGCAGATTTTTGCCTGCCAAAAAATATGAAACAAAGGAAGTCACACCTCCCCCACAATGGCTGATGACACAAGTGGACTGAAGATAGATAGAAGACGCTGCCGAAGACGGATGTGTCGGACTGAAAGGTGCAAATATCACAGTCAAGCTGTAAACTAGTGACACAACGCATTCCATTTTCTGTTACTTTACTTGCAAAGCCCTGTTCAGGGCGTGGTAGTGGGAGATTGAGAACGAACGATGAAGAAGATAGAAAGATAGCTAAAGGATACTGAAAGGGAACAAACCCTTGATAATAGTAAAAACTAAATATAAAAAAAGGGAGTTCTTCAGGTGACAGTGCAAATTGTATTCCATATTTATTATAAGAAAACTTGAATTTATCACTACTTTTATAGAGCAATGTTTATTATTTCTATAATTATATGTTTCTCTAACGTTTACGTTTAATTTGTTTAAATCATCTCCCAGGTGGTTCCAAAGTTTAAATACACTGAGAAAATTAACACCAAAAGCACACAGCACTTGTGGGTGTATCCAGAGTATCGCACTGTTAGATCTGCCTAACATAAATCTAACCAAATTCGTTGCCGCTGTTATTGAGTACATTATACTGTCATTTTTAGTGTTTGCATTTGCCTTATTTTTTTTTTCCGAGGCGGTGTGCTTTGCACTATGTTTTTATTTGCGCCTGTCGACCCAGTGCATCCGACTTCGGCATGCATTTTATGTAAGAGTCTGCTTCCTCCTGCATTTTCTAAGGGTTTATTTCCCTGGGGTAATGGCCAGTGCTGTGATTGGGGAGCAAACCCAGCACCTTCGGATTGTGAGCCGTATCACTTAATAACTAGCCCACGCCATCTCCCCCTTCTGTCATTAATTTATGTGGCCATATTAAAAGACTGTTACAACGTTGTTGTTTCCCATGGCTGACTGAAGTCTTCTGGGATGATTTATAGAAATACTTGGAATACTAGTATACAAACAGGCAAGTTATGTCTTCTGTCAGGTAGCCGAAGGCTATCCTTAGTGTGTTCTTTTTTTATAATTTGTACTTTTTGCTGATTACTAGGTCTGGTGGAAGGTTGATTTATGAATTGGGTACAAGGTAAAGGTCAGTCCCATGGCAACAACTGCCGTCGGGGATAAAGATAACTCTTCATGTACTAAGCCGCAGCCTATGTGAGGTGGGGTGACCAGTTCTCTTTCTTCCTTGCTGTTTTTACCTTACCCAACTCATATGTCAGGTATCCATTTATAGCTGGGTCGACTAGGCGCGGACGTACCAAGTATGAACCACGGCTCGGATTTTTTCCTGTTCGTCCGTGATCTTGAACCCTGGCACGCTGTAATCCCAGTCTAGCAAGCCAGCTCACTGTCAACTAGGCTACACGCTCAACTGGGTAAAGATTTCAATGCTCTTTAGATTGTTTCCCGGGCAATGGTTAACAAACAGCTTTCTCTTATTGATATTCCATTGCTATGAGTTCTTTTATGTGCAGTATTTGGGGAGAGGAGATTAATGTCTGGTCAGGCAAAACATACTGATCAGACATGTTGGTCAGGGTTAGGTAAAATAAACTGGCCAAGACCTCTACCTCACTTCCACACAAGGTTCATGGCAGCTTGGCTAATGAGGTGGGAGATTGATGTGATCCCCGTAGTAGTGAGTGACACATAGATGAAGCCAAGCATAGCACAGTTAAGTTAGTTAGTTGCCCATAGCAAGTGATGATGGCGACATTATTGACAGTTTTGTCTTGATGGTGTAACTTGCACTGTATTTGGATTATAGTGAAGAAGAAACTGCACTTGATACAACCGCCTGGAGGACCAGGGTTTACTTTCATCAGCATATTCGGGATGTGAGGAAAGCTACTGCAACCACCACTTAATGCCCTTTTCAGTAATCTTACTCACTGTGGGCATTCAACAACGTGCAATGTTTTCATGGGATCTCCAAGTTTTCCATCAATCTCCAACAGAGGCTGGGCATAAATAAGGAGTACTCTGAGTGGTGTGAAGTGAAAAGTGGTGTGCCACAGGGCTCGGTTTTGGGACCAATTTTGTTCTTGATATATATAAATGATTTGGACATTGATATGGAATCCATGATTGCAAAATTTGCTGATGACAAAACTATGCAGTAGTCTCTCATCTAAAGCGGAAGTGGATATATTGATGCTGGATTTAGATAAAATTCAAGAATGGTCTGTAAGCTGGCAAATGGAGTTTAATGTAGATAAATGTACAGTCATCCACATGGTAGATCCAATATGGAACATAATTACAGAATAAGAGAAAAAAATATTAGAAAGATAGATAAGGAAAGGGACCTAGGGGTTATACTAGATCATACAGGAAAGGTGAGTGAGCAAGTTAAGGTAGCAGTGAAAAAGGCAAATGCAATGTTAGGTATGATAAAAAGAAATATTAAACATAGGAGCAAGGAAGTGATCGTCAAACTGTATAAAGCTTTAGTTAGACCTAGATTGGAGTACTGTGTACAGGTGTGGAGTCCTTATCATAGAGGGGATATAAACATGCTGGAAAGAATACAAAAAAGAGCGACAAAGATGATAGTGGGATTCCAGAATTACAGTTATGAGGAACAACTCAGAAAAACCGGCCTACAGTGTCTCGAAGAGAGAAGAATTCGTGGTGACTTAATATAGGTTTATAAGATGATCAGAGGAATGGATAAATTAGACTATAACAAGTTTTTTTAAAATACAGCCACCCACAATAACATGAGGGCATAGCTACAAGCTGACTAAAGAGAGGTCCAGATTAGATATTAGGAGATATTTGTTTAGTCAGAGAGTGGTGTCTGCTTGGAATGCATTGCCAGGGGAGGTAGTGGAGGTAGGGACAGTTAATGCATTTAAGAATAAACTGGATCCGCATAGCTTTTAGAGCAAGGTGATGTAAATGTAACTGGTTGTATACAGACTCTGCAGGGTCTTCTAAACCAGTATAAAGACGTTAAGTTAACATGACTATAAGCTTATCTCATCTCCATTTAGGCCAGGGCATACTTGAAACTTGTGGGATTAGAAAACTCTGCTGTTCAGAGCTTTCGTATCTTAAGAGGCACACACTTTTACCTCTCATCTATAACAACTCAGATATATAGGGCTGAGGTATAAAGCCTGCTTGCCACTGTAGGTGTTTTAACCCTTTGAACCAGTGACACCTATATATCGGGGTGTGTGTAAATACCCCATTCCCAGAGCCACACATTTGCCAGTGTGACGGGTGGACCATTATTTTAAGACATAATTTGGACTGTACTGCTAGGATTTTGGCAATAATAAAGTGATATCTACACAATACACACATTTCTGGAAATAACAAATAATATGGCGTCGCAAATATCAAAGAATGTCTTCACAATGATTTTTGTGATGAAATGTGGTTTTTTTATTTATTCCAGAAAATGGTCATTCTAAAAGGCTAACAAGTCGTTGAAAGTAATTTCAAGTATTTTGAGGCTGATAAATTTGATTTAGATGGTGATTATTCTAAAAATCATCAGTTGTTATTTAAACAGCACCATGTGTGATTCGGATTACTATTCGTTCATTGATTAGGATCATGCTAGATCTGTCCCTTGGAGGATCAGACTACGGTCCAGGAAGGGGGTATCCTACATAATGTATCAAGTAAATTAGATGAATATATTCTAAACTCTACTGAAGTAGGAACATTGTAGATTAGCAGGTCAGTCAATTTTAGATAGATTAGCTAAATTAGAGCCAATAGTTTTGTCATGGTAAATAGCTTTACTCAAATATCTACATTGTGCGTATTTTCTCAGGAGTACAGGGGGATTGGATTTTATGGACTGGGTAGCCAGGGTTCAAAAGGTTAATATTGTTTTAAAATAAATTAAGGGATCAAGATGCTGAGCAGCGTATGAGCTGCAGTGGTCAGTGACCCAAAGCTGACTGCTAGCGTCAGGGCCAGCGAACCAGAGCTGCCAAGACCCTTCTAAACCTTCATGCGGTGATCCTGAATAACAGGCTGCAGCAGGGCAGACTGGTTAAGGAGAAGGGATCAAAGAGGGAATGCTAACCCTGTACTAAAAAAATGCTTGCTGAAGTTGGATGTGTTGGACCAAAATGTGCAAATATCGCAGTCAAGCTGTAAACTACGACACAACGCATTCCGTTCTCTGTACTACATTCTGCTACATAAGCGCTTTCAGCATTTGGTAGTGGGAGATTGAAAATGAACGAAGCCAAGCCAAAATAAATTAACATAACTCAAAGAAAAAATCCACTAGAAACGTGTTAAAATAATGTAATTTGTATAAGACTTCACCCATGTAATCACGGTTGGTATTCACAAGTTGAAAAAAATTGCAACCTTCAAATATGTCATAAATGATGACTAAAGAAGGTTGTATCTAGGGCTAGCAACCTCATTATGTAAAACAATTGCTTTGAAACCATCAGTGAAAATGCTAGGATACAGACTTCCTGTAAAGGGGCCAGTTGTAGCGTTGGTCGCATGCTTCATTTGGAGCTAAAGTGAATCAATCAGTCACCCATGCGTTACTGGGCAAATCTTTCTAGTGTCTAAACTCTGGTGCTGAGTGGGCTGAGCATGCTGTTCGCATGTCCGAACGTCGCATGTCCGAACGTCGCATGTCCGAACGTCGCATGTCCGAACGTCGCATGCCTAAGCAGCTCCTTTATGGTGTACTCCAGATAAGTGAGCATTCATCTGGCAAGCAGAAGAAATGATACAAGGATTTGCTAAAGGGCTTCGTGATTAACCTTCGTTGTCGAAGACGGATGTGTTGAACAAAAAAGTTAAAATATCGCATGTCAAGCTGTAAACTAGCTACACAGCACATTCCGTTCTCTGGACTACATCCTGCTACTTGCAAAGCCCTTTTCAGGGCCTGGTAGCGGGAGTTTGAGAATAAATGACAAAGAAGAAGAAGATTGTACATGGATAATGGACATAAAAGCAATCCTTCAATGGTACAGGCTTGCAACAACCGACAACATATTTGGCACAAGAACAATGACGTAAGCCCCCTACGTACCTCACAGCACAAGTGGATGAACACTGAAAGATATGAAGAGAGTTAGAGCTCATACACATGGCCTGAAGTGTATGTGCTGAAGACATTTAATCCACAGGGAGCTTGAAGATTTTGATGATAAGTCTTGCAGTGACATTTTCGTATATTTCATAGCTGTTTCTGTTCATTGTAAATGCAAGTTAAATTTTGTCATAAAATAACTCAATCATTCCAACTGTAGATCTTGGAGTCTCTCATTGAAGAAAGCATAGGACCACTGTATCCTAAATGTAGTAACTTGTATTAACTCTTTAACTCCAGAGAGGTGATGGGATCATTTCTCTTTTTAATAAATCCTGCTGGAGGAACGTTTACATCGTCTCCAAATAAAAATGTATTTCTTTCGTTTCTGTTTCAGGTATTCATATTTTAAAATTGCCAAAATCAACTAGAATTATGTTCCTTCAATTTATTTCTTACTGTTAGATCTGCTTTTTGAAGAGTTGTTCACGAAAACAAAATCCAGTAACATGTTGACGAGCATTGTGAAATTTACTGCTTTTCTTGTTTATAATGGAAAGGTGTGGCTGGCCCATCTAGGGATATTCGGAGGACACAAAAGAAGCCTTCACAAAGATTGTAATTACCATTGAAATCGGGCGCCCTCTGGAAAAGACTTTTGTCAGCTAATTCTTTCAATACCAAAACAACATGAAAAATAAACGTGTGCTGGGACACGGAAAGTAAGTATCTAGGGATATGCCACTTAAAAGACTTGTTTACTGACCAGCATGACATTGAGGAAAGTATAACGGCAAGGAAGGGCACTGGCCACCTCACAAAGGCTGCGGCTTAGTCTATGAAGAGTTATCTTCATCTCCGACAGCAATTCTTGCCAAGAGACTCACCGTTACCTTTACTGAACAGCAAGTTTGAGAAATAGTTGATGCTGAAGAATCAAATAGCGATTTAAGTTTGTCTGAAACCAAATAAATCCGGAGTGTCTAGCTCAGTAGCTGTAGCAGTGATGATAAGCCACCAGTCAGCTCAGTAGCTGTAGCAGTGATGATAAGCCACCAGTCAGCTCAGTAGCTGTAGCAGTGATGATAAGCCACCAGTCAGCTCAGTAGCTGTAGCAGTGATGATAAGCCACCAGTCAGCTCAGTAGCTGTAGCAGTGATAATAAGCCACCAGTCAGCTCAGTAGCTGGAGCAGTGATGATAAGCCACCAGTCAGATCAGTAGCTGTAACAGTGTTGATAAGCCACCAGTCAGCTCAGTAGCTGGAGCAGTGATGATAAGCCACCAGTCAGATCAGTAGCTGTAGCAGTGATGATAAGCCGCCAGTCAGATCAGTAGCTGGAGCAGTGATGATAAGCCACCAGTCAGATCAGTAGCTGTAGCAGTGATGATAAGCCACCAGTCAGATCAGTAGCTGTAGCAGTGATGATAAGCCACCAGTCAGATCAGTAGCTGTAACAGTGATGATAAGCCACCAGTCAGCTCAGTAGCTGTAGCAGTGATGATAAGCCACCAGTCAGATCAGTAGCTATAGCAGTGATGATAAGCCACCAGTCAGATCAGTAGCTGTAGCAGTGATGATAAGCCACCAGTCAGCTCAGTAGCTGGAGCAGTGATGATAAGCCACCAGTCAGCTCAGTAGCTGTAGCAGTGATGATAAGCCACCAGTCAGCTCAGTAGCTGTAGCAGTGATGATAAGCCACCAGTCAGCTCAGTAGCTGGAGCAGTGATGATAAGCCACCAGTCAGATCAGTAGCTGTAGCAGTGATGATAAGCCACCAGTCAGATCAGTAGCTGTAGCAGTGATGATAAGCCACCAGTCAGCTCAGTAGCTGGAGCAGTGATGATAAGCCACCAGTCAGCTCAGTAGCTGTAGCAGTGATGATAAGCCACCAGTCAGCTCAGTAGCTGTAGCAGTGATGATAAGCCACCAGTCAGCTCAGTAGCTGGAGCAGTGATGATAAGCCACCAGTCAGATCAGTAGCTGTAGCAGTGATGATAAGCCACCAGTCAGCTCAGTAGCTGGAGCAGTGATGATAAGCCACCAGTCAGCTCAGTAGCTGTAGCAGTGATGATAAGCAACCAGTCAGCTCAGTAGCTGTAACAGAGATGATTAGGCACCAAAGGTAAATAAAAAAATATTTAAAAAAAATATATAAGTTATATATACACATACACAATATTATAGGTAAAACTGTGAAAGAATTCATTCAATCAAATTAAATGCTTCCCATTTAGAAGTTGAGTGCACACATGAGAGCGACTCCCCTCTTGATCCAGTGTTGCTCAGGCTTGTTTGATGGTACCTCCACAGAGAAAACAAAATTTGTGGAGTGACCCGTGGTGGACAGGGTACCTGTAACGACAAATGAAAGTATCAGTGGGTGCAGGCATGTATACTGATAAATTAAAATATCAATGAGGGCAGGCAGATGTGTATACTGATAAATTAAAATATCCATTGGGGTGGTGGGTGGTGGTGGTTGGTGTGCGCGTGTGTGTATACATATATATATATATATATATATATATATATAACAGATCTTAGCTGTGTAAGATTTATTAGGGATAGTATTTTAGACATGTTTTATTAAAGTTAGAAAGGGATGGAGCATTGATAGTCTCTAGCCATTCAGTTGTTCCTTATAGAATTAAAACTAACAAAGCTAGCCAGTACAGATGTACTCAAATCTGGACATCGAAATGCTTGGAATGCATAGCGTTTGTTTCCAAGCCACGCAGATGTTAAAAACTACATAACCTTGCATAATGCTTAGCCGTCTAGACGCTCGTTAGAGCATGATTGGTAGTGACGAATGCTATTAACTGGTTTTTAGGAAATCTCGAGGAGAAAATCTAGGTATGAGATTTTTTTTAAAAGCGTAGGATATAACTAGCTAGGGGAGCCTAGATCATTCGAGATTACAGAGCAAAGAGGGGAGAGACAAGTTGAGATCTTTTTGGGGTGTGAGATAGCGGAGGAACAAGTCATCAGTCGGCAGCAAGTGGAGAACAAGTCGACATCAGTTGGCAGCGAGCAGCGAGAACAGGACCGTCTTGATAACGATGAAGAGGAAAGAAAAAAGCAGATAGAATTTTGGAGCCCAGAGAGCGAGAGAGAGGTTTTAACAGACAATCTTTCACCACGTGAGTCCAGATGTTCAGCAGCGTATCAGGTCGTAAGAGGTGACAAATTGTGTGACATGGCCTAACACCGGCCATGATTAGGTGGTTTGTTAAGAGCAGCATAGATGGCACCTAACAGGCTGCTGGTCTACTTTGCTCTAGTGTTTGAGTACATTGAGATGGACTCACACATCGGTTAACCACACTCCAAGAAACTGGTTGTATACAGACTCAGCAAAGCCTTCTAAACCAGTACAGAAAAGTCAATCTAAGTTATATACAAATAGACTGAATAGTGTATTAGTAGAGAATTTGCTTTTTGCGGCAGAGGTGCAAGAAGTAGACCCAGCTGTAAATGGGTACCTGATTTAATGGTTGGAGGAGGAAACGGCTGCAAGGAAGGGAACTGGCAACCCTACCTCACACAAGCTGTGACTTACTATACTAAAGTCTCAAACACTTAATTTCTGACCAGCGATTAAGTCTGCTGAAGGACGCCTTTAGTTTATTCAAATACTAACCTGCTCGAGTTAGAGTCTTGTAAACCGGACAGTTGTATAATCCTTTTTCTGAGGGCGGCCTGTCAGAAATTGGATTCAGCCAAATAGGAGGCATGTCTGTGTACAACTCCTTAGGTCTTGATTCTGAGAGCACCACCTCATTGTGGTCCCAGCGTGCACCTTCTAAGAAAAGTCCGTGAATGTAACATCCATTTAAAGGTATATTCGTGATGGATTCTCTTGTTATGACCTTCAGAAAGACAAGTAAAAACAGACTTTGAATTTTATTACTTTCAGAATAACAAGTAATAACAGACTTTGAATTTTATTACTTTCAGAATAACAAGTAATAAAAGACATTGAATTTTATTACTTTCAGAATAACAAGTAATAACAGACATTGAATTTTATAACTTTCAGAATAACAAGTAAAAACAGACATTGAATTGTATTACTTTCAGAATAACAAGTAATAACAGACATTGAATTTTATAACTTTCAGAATAACAAGTAATAACAGACATTGAATTTTATTACTTTCAGAATAACAAGTAAAAACAGACATTGAATTTTATTACTTTCAGAATATCAAGTAAAAACAGACATTGAATTTTATTACTTTCAGAATAACAAGTAATAACAGACTTTGAATGCATTGTCAGCTAACATTCTAAGGGACTGAGTGGTCTCGAGGTAAGATGTCAGCCTCGGGTGCTGGAGGTAGTTGATTGAAATCATGGTGGAGACCGTAATTTTTTCACGGGGACTTTCTGGTATTTCCCCAGATCTCTTGGTAGTAGAGCTCGAACATCCATGTCCCTCGGCAATTATAAATAAAAAAGAGTAGGCTCAATGGCTGCCCAGGAAAAATTCAAAATTATGTTAAAAACCTACCAAATATATAACGGGATCATCGATGGTGCTAAAAAGTTTGTGCACTGTGCTGAGATTCTCCAACAATATGGAGAAGAACAGAGCACTTATGGGTTCAACTGTGTGCAATGGCTTTGATTCTTAGACTAAATTAAAATTCTGGTGAGATAAGACATAAACAATAGAAAATTATGAGGTTTTTCCGATATCAGATCAGGGAAAAATCAGATATTGACTATTTTTATGTGAGCAGAGGAGACTAATATTTAGTCAGGCAAAACATGCTGATCAGACATGTTAGTCAGGGTCAGGTAAAATGGAACATCCAAGACCCCCACTTCACTTCCATGCAGGTTTCCCTAGAAACGGGCTGTTTTCGTGGCAGTCTGTACATTGAGGTAGGGAATTGATGTGATACTAGTAGTGAGCAACATGCAGATGAAGCACAACCGCTTGGAAAATCCCGGTCCATCTTCATCAGTGACTCAGGATGTGAGGAAAGCTACTGCAACCACCCAGTTAACTTCCTTTCCAAGAGATCAATATCAGGATAGGCAAGGCAGCAACAACAATGAGCAGATAACCAAAAAGGGTCTGGTAGAACAAGAAGATCACTGTTAAAACAAAAACATTTGTCCACAAAAGAGTAAATATACTCATCGTGGGGACTCTTCTTCTTCTTCTTCTTCGTTCGTTCTCAATCTCCCACTACTAAACCCTGAAAGGGTAAGTAGCAGAATGTAGTCCAGAGAACGGAATGCGTTGTGTCGTACTTTACAGCTTGGCTGCGATATTTGCACCTTTCGGTCCAACACATCCGACTTCAGCAAGCATTTTTTGAGTACCGGGTTAGCATTCCCTCTTCGATCCCTTCTCCTTAGCCAGTCTGCCCTGCTGCAGCCTGTTATCCAGGATCACCGTGTGGAGGTGTAGAAGGGTCTTGGCAGCTATGGGTCGCTGACCACTGCAGCTCATGCGCTGCTCAGCATCTTGATCCCATCGTGGGGATTCTTCTTCTTCTTCTTCTTCTGCGTACACAGTCAGACAGTAACCATTATTTTTTCGAAAAAAGCAGCGGTCATCCTGAGACTCTCGCCACTACCATACAGCTTGTCTTGCAGTTCCACTGGCAATGGCCACATCTGCTCTCTCTGATCCTCGTATGTCGGGCAGTTCTGCAGCAGATGTTCAGTGGTCATTTTACCAGTACCGCACGGGCATTCGTCGGTACACCCTATCTTCAGTTTGTTGAATAGGTGGTACCTCAGTCTGTTGTGGCCAGTGCGAAGTCTGAAGACAACGACCTGCTCTCTTCGGTTCAACTGGTAATAGGCATCGTTTTTGGTGTAACCAGAATGTTCGGTTTCCCATTTGGACATGTATCTGGCTTTGATAAGCCGTTTTGACTCTTCGTACGTCATACTGGTATCTGTTTGTGGTAGCCTTGCACCTTCTTTTGCCAGTCTGTCCGCCTCCTCGTTGCCTTGGATGTTGCAGTGTGACGGAACCCACTGTACCACCACCCTTTTTGGTGCGGACTGCTGGCACAGTTTGCAGAGTGCTGCTCTTAAGTCATTAAGCTCAGTGTTCTTCTGGCTTTTTAGCGCTGTGACTACTTCGAGAGCATCTGTCAGCAAGACTATATGGCTCTCATTTTCACTGTGTGTTACCATTTCTTCCACTGCCGCCCTCAGTGCCTCTGCCTCTGCTCTGAAATTGCTTGTGTACTTACCAGTAGCGAATGACAGTGTTATTTTTCTGCCATTTGGTAGGTTCAGGAATGCTCCTGCCCCTCCGTTCTGTGTAGTGTTTGTTACAGAACCGTCGGTGTATGCATGGGTCCAGTCCATGCTTGGGTAGCTTTTCGTTATGAAGCTTAGGGTAGTGTCTCTCCTTTCTTTCTCACTCTGGCAGTTTTTGTTTGCAATACCTGGTATATTTTCTACCACTTCTGGAAATATATCCTGCCTCCAAGTAGGTTTTCGTACAGTAGTGATGGGTTTTGGTGTTGTTAGTGCGTTTATGGGATCTTCGTGCATCTTTGCTTTGGCTATTTCTGCAAAGTTTCTCCGCTTCAGTTTCCCATTTCCCAGATTGTTTAGTCTCTGGTACATTGGATGGTCCGTCAGTCTTCGGAGTTTCTCTGACTGCAGCTGGGCTCTGCAGTCTCTTCTATCGGTCATGGATTGCAGTCTTGTAATCTTTTCAAGTTCTACAATTGGCGTTGACTTCATGCCACCTGTTATAATTCTCATGGCTTGGTTTTGAAGTTTGTTAACTTTATCGAAGTTCGCCTTCGCTGCTGTTGTCCATGCCGCAATGCCATACTCGAGAACTGGTCTCACTCTTCCAGTGTACAGTTTCTTTAGTATGCTTTCGTCTGCTCCCCAGCTTGTGCCAGCAAGTTTCCTCATGATCGCCATTCTTTCTCTGGCTTTCATTCGGTTTCTCTCAATCTGACTTTTCCATGTCATGCGCCGATCAAATGTGACTCCCAGATAGGTTGGGTTGTCGTTTGGCTGCAGGATTTTGCCGTTTAGGCTTAATTTGGTACTTTGGGGTTTTAATGAGAGCGAGAATATTGTGCACGTGGTTTTCTCCTCGTTTATTTTGACCAGCCATGAGTTCGCCCACTCTTCCAGCGATGTTAGGGCCGTTTGCATCCGATTTCTTGCTATGGTGAGATTCTTTTCAGAGGTCCACATAGCCAGATCGTCTGCAAACATTGAGCTATGGACTCTTCTTGGTATATTCTCTGTAATATCGTTTATATATACCAGAAAGAGTGTGGGTGACAGTACTCCCCCTTGGGGTACTCCCTGCTCGAGTGTCACCTTTTTGCTCATCTGCCCTTGTACTTGGACTCTGGCCGTTCTTTGTTTGAGGTAGTGGTTGATCCACTTGTACATCTTCCCACAGACATCACTTCTTCTCAGCTTGACTCTAAGTCCGTCCTTCCAGACTTTGTCAAATGCCTTTTCCAGATCCACCCAAACAGCTACTGTGTGCTTCTGTGCCTGGTAGGCATCTTCTATCTCCTGGGCTATGAGGATGACCTGGTCCTCAGTGGATCTGTGCTGTCTAAAGCCGGCTTGCTGTGGAATTAGAATTTGTTTTTCTTCCAGATGCCACATCAGTCTGGTGTTTATCATCCGTTCCATCAGCTTGCCGACACAGCTCAGTAGGCTTATGGGCCTGTATCCATTCGGATCTGTTTTATCCTTTCCTGTTTTTGGTACTGGTACCAGTATTGCATCCTTCCATGCCTGGGGTACAATACCCCTTTTCCAGCTTTGGTTCAGGACTGATAGTAGTTTTTTCTTCGCTGTTTGGCCCAGCCCCATCAGCATTTCGTTTCTTATCCCGTCTTTTCCGGGAGATTTCCTTTTCTTTAGTGTTCTCATAGCCTCTTCCATTTCGCGCATGGTTAGTTTGGCCATCATGTGCTCTTCAGGAGCCGTATTTATGTTTTCGTGTCGCTTTAGCTCTTCGCTAATGTCTGTATGCTTATCTGCAGGAACCTCGATGTGGTTTGCTCTGGCATAGTGATCGACAAAGGCGTTTGCGGCTTTCTTACCTGTGATCAAGTTCTCGCCCTGCTTGATAGTAATTTGTTTATTTGACGGGGTTTCGTCGTTCATGGCTCTGACTAGCTTCCATAGCTTGTTCCCGTCTTTGTCCAGGTTTAAACTTTCCGTTTTGTTTTTCCAACTTTCTCTTGCTGTTTGCTTGAGAGTGTGTTTGTACTTCGCCGTGGCGGCTTTGAGGGCGATGTTTGCCTCCATGGATTTTTCACGTTCTGCCACGTTCCTAGCATTTGTTACTGCATCTTCCACTTTCTGTAACTCATCATTCCAGTAGGGCTTATAGTTTTTCCTAGCTCCTCTTGGGATGGTTTCAGTGGCGGCTTGCATTATTGCCTTGCTTAGGCTCTCTACCATGGGCTTCATTTTGGTATTTCGTGTGTTGATGGTTTCACACAGCCCATCTGTCAGGATTGCAAATCTGTCCCAGTCGGCTCGTTTGTAATTCCAACGTGGGAGCGGTTTTGTTTCCTGTGGGCCTACTTCCATGTCAATGGTTAGCCTGATCGGCCTGTGGTCGCTACCTGCCAGTTGGTTTAGCACCTGGCGGTCTATTTTATAGTGTATGTCCTGTGTGGAGAAGGCCAAATCTGGAGTCGAGGTGGTATGCCATGTTCTTGAATAGAAGCTAGGGCTATCCTCCGGCCTATTGATTAGGGAGAGATTTGCATCTATCTCCCAATCTTCCACTTCGTCACCTCTGCTGTCTGTGTCAGAGTAGCCCCATCTCTCCGAGTGGCTGTTGAAATCTCCAACTACTATGCAGTTGGAGTCTCTGACCTCCATACTCGAGAGCGATAGGTCTCTGTTTGGTGGTCCGTACAGATTGAAAATGCGGAGCTTCGTCTCTTGAGCCATTATGTCAACTCCTACAATTTCTGCTTGTCCGGTGTGA
Organism: Ariolimax columbianus; assembly: GCA_036924085.1. Taxonomy (NCBI): domain Eukaryota; kingdom Metazoa; phylum Mollusca; class Gastropoda; order Stylommatophora; family Arionidae; genus Ariolimax; species Ariolimax columbianus. The sequence continues at coordinate 20,882,246 of JAVGWX010000011.1, forward strand.
TTGACAGGTACCGCGCTACTCGGTATGCTGTTTCTGGTTAGTATCAGGACCCCTCCTTTGTGGCCTTCTCTATCTAGACGGAAGGTCTGGTATCCTCTGATTGAGAATTTATGGTTATTGTTGAGGTGCGTTTCCTGGATACATGCCACGTCAATCTTACCTTCATGCAGGTGGTGTGTTAGGGAAAGTTTTTTGTTAATGACTCCCTCCGCATTCCACTGTAATATTCTGAGGGTCTTGAAGTTTTGGCCAATAGACGTTTCCCCATAGCCATGTGCCTTGACTCCACGACACATGGGTGGGTGACCACCAGTAGTCAAGGGTGGGCCCCTTCGAGGCGTGAGGCCCGGCGCTATCGCTGCCTGGCGGGTCTCCTCAGGATGAGCGCCATACGTTTTTCGAATAGGTTGTACTGCCATCATACTGTGATTTACGTTGCACTGTTTTGTTAGGCTTGCGGCCCCGTGCATCCGATTTCAACAGGCGTTTCTGTAGGGATGCCCTCCTTAGCCTTTGGCTGTCCCCAGCCTATCTGCAAGGCAGCAGTTGTTTACGATCAGAGTTTTCTCTCTTATGGAAGTTGTCTTACCAGACTATCGAGTCTTCACTACTCGTGTCTATAGGGTGCAATGATGATATGTGATATATGAGATGGACTGGTTTACCCGGAAGAGAGGCAGTCCAGTGTGTCTGTATCCCAGGATCGTCACGTCCTGCCAGAAACGTAGCATTTGCATTTGAGTGGGGTATCTCTTTTTCCCTTTATTTTCTTGGCTTCTATGCAGGGATGGTACGCCTAGCATTCCCCGCCACCTGGGGTGTTGACACAGTGGGGCAGGTGTGCAATGTCCGCTGGTCTGCATCTCTTCTGCGTCCAGTATGATAGTTATATGGCTGATAACGTACAGAGGTAGATATCGTAGCCGGAGTGCATTCAGCCAGAGGACAAGCCTGGTAATGTCACAGAGATGTTGTTCGCCTGGTGTGCGGACAACTCTCATGGTCGGTGGTTAAGTCTTGACAGTTCACAGTGAGGTGGCTGCTCTACTGTTTTCGACACCCCGACCAGGTACTAAGTCTTTGGTTGGTGTTTTTTCGCACCCCATCGCCGTACAGGGTGAGTATCAAGCAGTTGTCCGCCCGCTTTGACTTGCGGGCGGTAAGGGCCTCTTACTGTGGCTCTACCTGATAGGGCTGGGGCGCAAGCCCCAGGTCCCGAGCATGTAGGAGCCTCCCATTGCAGTGGTGCTGAGATTTTGGGCGGGATTGCGGCTTACAAGGGTTCGGCCGCAATCCCCCACATGGTAGCCTCGCGCCCTTGGCTTATCAGCCTGGTACGTGAACCAAAATGTCTGCGGCACCTCTCGATTTGAGCTGGTTTTCCGTAGCAACGCCCAGTCATTCGTAGGGTAAAACTGACCTGTCTTCAGATGATCTATTTCCAGCACCCGTTCACTATTTGGTCAGACGAATTTATTGAGGGCTTTTGTTTGTCAATGACCAGGTATTTGAAATCTGCGGTTTCTGCAGAGTTAAAACACGATTTCCGTAGCGTTCTTTCATTTGAGTGTTTGAGTGCTGACTTGTCATTCGTGAGTCTAATACCAGCGTACGTTCATTATTAGACCCAAACGGCGGTGCTCTCGATTTGTCAGTTGTTCTACAGTATTGGCGTGTTCAGTCAAATTAAGCCGCAGATTCCACACCTGGTGGTGCCCTTCCGTCAATTCCCTTAGCGAGACAATCAAGTTTCTTAGAGGGTAGCCCCAAAATTTTCGAGGGTCTAATTCCAGCACATGTTCTCTATTAGACCCCGCGAGGGTGTACTTTTTGATAGTCATTCTGCAGTATTTGCGTGGTAGGTTAACTTAGGTCTCAGGCTCTACTCCTGATAGTGCTCTTCCGTCAATTCCTTTATCACACACTGGATGGAGACAGAACCGAGCCACAGGGGCATAACCCCAGAATTCTGGGGGTCTAAGTCCAGCACCAGTTCCATATTAGACCCCAGAAGAGTGGTCTCGGCATGTCACTCATTTCAGTGTTGGCCGTGTTGAGTCAAATTAAGCCGCAGGCTCCACTCCTGGTGGTGCCCTTCCGTCAATTCCTTTAAGTTTCAGCTTTGCAACCATACTTCCCCCGGAACCCAAACACTTTGGTTTCCCGGAAGCTGCCCGCAGAGTCATCGAAGCAACTCCTGCGGATTGCTAGTCGGCATCGTTTATGGTCAGAACTACGACGGTATCTGATCGTCTTCGCGCCTCTGACTTTCGTTCTTGATTAATGAAAACATTCTTGACAAATGCTTTCACAGTAGCTCGTCTTGCGGCGATCCAAGAATTTCACCTCTAACGCCGCAATACGAATGCCCCCGTTTGTCCCTGTTAATCATTACCTCCAGTTCCGAAAACCAACAAAATAGAACCGAGGTCCTATTCCATTATTCCATGCACCATTATTCAGGCAGCCGAGGCCTGCTTTGAACACTCTAATTTTTTCAAAGTAAACGCGCCGGCCACCCAGGACGCTCAGCGAAGAGCACCCGTGGGAGAGAGCCGGCAGACGGTAGGGCAGGAGACAACGGGCAGTGAACCGGCGCGAGCCGGACCGCCCGCCTGCGCCTGAGATCCAACTACGAGCTTTTTAACTGCAACAACTTTAATATACGCTATTGGAGCTGGAATTACCGCGGCTGCTGGCACCAGACTTGCCCTCCAATAGATCCTCGTTAAAGGGTTTAAAGTGTACTCATTCCAATTACGGGGCCTCGAAAGAGTCCCGTATTGTTATTTTTCGTCACTACCTCCCCGTGCCGGGAGTGGGTAAGTTGCGCGCCTGCTGCCTTCCTTGGATGTGGTAGCCGTTTCTCATGCTCCCTCTCCGGAATCGAACCCTGATTCCCCGTTACCCGTTACAAACATGGTAGGCATGTCACGTACCATCGACATTTGATAGGGCAGACATTTGAAAGATGCGTCGCCGGCACATGAGGCCATGCGATCAGCACAAAGTTATCCAGAGTCACCAGTGGGGACGCCGCAACCCCGCGAGGGGAAACGACGATTGGTTTTGAACTAATAAAAGCGCTCTTTCCGCGAGGGTCGGAGCTTGGTAAGCATGTATTAGCTCTAGAATTGCCACAGTTATCCAAGTAGGATCGTGTCATCTAAGGAACCTCGACTGATTTAATGAGCCATTCGCGGTTTCACCGTGAGACAGTGTGAACTTAGACATGCATGGCTTAATCTTTGAGACAAGCATATGACTACTGGCAGGATCAACCAGATATCTGTCGGAGACGTACGTACTGCGCACACCGGTCGGCGGAGGAAGGGTGTGTAAAAAGCCTTGCTGGGACGACGGCCGCAGGGACCGACTGACGGGACGGACGGTTTGTTCCACCCGTCCCTCACTCCGTCGACCTAGGACCGCCTGACAGGGGCCTTCTACACGCACCAGACGACCGACCGACCGGGCTCGCTCGAGGAGGGATGGCAGCGCTCTGTGCAGAACGGATCCCAACGACCTCGGCGACGAATTTCACTGGGACTAGAGACACCATTTGGCCTGCCCTTCTCCGTAGGGAGAGAACGCAGGGCCTCGAGGCAACGATTCCTGCTTTCCATTTGCCGGTCACAAGCTCTTTGCGAGAGTCGGACCACCAGCGAGACGTACTGTCGAGCTCTGCTATAAGCCTTAGAGAAATCACCACGGACGGACCACGTTTCCTGATACGGACCAGACTAGGGCACCTCGGTGGAGGAGCCACTACCACAAACCGCACCCAATTCGCACTACGGGGAAAGGCAGGCGAGCGTTTTCCGCAAGCCCGCGCTATCGCTCCGCCTGGCGGGACTGAGATCGCTTTACCAACACTGGTTGAAATTGAGTCGCTGCGGCGAGACAACTACCCCAGATCGTGGGGATTCAACAACAATAACTATTTTTATTGCTCGAGTACTGCTGGGCCCAAAACGGAAGCAATATATATTTGGGGTATATAAAATTTATGTATCTTCATTGGATAGTATTTTAAGAGTTCCACAGTAATCCATGGAAAGGTCAAATATTGCAGGTATTTTTTTTTACAGAAAATCGTTAACGCATTATGCAATTGCACTGAAAAGTTTGAGATGAGATGTGGATGTGTCACAAGTTCCTCCACCACTTCCTGTGGCATTGCATTCCAAGAATTCACCACTCTGTGACTAAAAAAAACATTTCCTAGTATCTAATCTGGACCTATCTACAATGTGAAGCCGTGCCCTCTTGTTCTTGTAGCCGGTCGTACTTTGAAAAACTTGGTATAGTCTAATTGATCCTTTCCATTGATTCATTTATAAACTTGTATTAAGTCACCTCAAATTTTTCTGTTGTGAGTGTCAGTTGTTTTGTCTTTTCGCAAAGTGCATTTTCTTTGCGCCACGGAGGCCCGGCTTTCCTCAGCAATGGAAGCACCACTGATGGTGATTCTACACCATGCCTGGCGGTCCTGTGCGAGACATTTCCATAGATTAACATCAATGTTGAAGCGTGTCAGAGAAATTTTGAAGGAGTCTTTGAAGCCACCGACCATCTTTCAGCTCACCATACATTAGTTGTTTGGGGATGCGGTTGTCTACGTGCAATGTGGCCAGTCCACCTAATCTGGGTCTTCTCCAACAGTGTGTGGATTACCAGATTTTAAAAGTCTTTCCTCATAACTATAATTATGAAATCCCACGAACAGCTTTGTAGCTCTTCTTTGTATCCTTTCTAGTATATTTATATCCACTCTATGATAAAATCAGTTTTTGTCTTACCTCAAAATCAAATGATATGGTGTCAATGGAGATCCCAACTTTCCTGGCAAAGTTTTGTAATGTCCCAGTCAAGAAGGCTTGAGGGAAGAAAAATCCAGATATCCAGAAAATCTGAGCAAAAAAAACACACCAGAAATATATATTTACAGTCAGATTTGGGGAGGAAGACTAACGTCTGGTCAGGCAAAATATACTGATCAGACACGTTAGTCAGGGTTAGGCAAAATATACTGGTCAAGACCTTCCCTTCAGCTTCCTCACAGTCTTTCCTGGAAATGGGCTGTTTTCATAGCAGCCTGGCTAGCAAGGTGAGGAATCGACGTTGACCCCCGTAATAGTGAGCAACATGCAAATGAAGCCAATGATAGCACAACCGCCTGGAGGACTCCGGTCCACCTTCATCAGCACGCTCAGGATTTGAGGAAAGCTACTGCAACCCGTCACTTAACGTCCTTTTCAGGGCGCGCAAAAGAGTAACCTACTCATTGTGGGCATTTGCAAACAACAGTCACATTTATATCTGAGAAGTGTATTTGGCAACACCTTTCAATATTAACCTCACAAATTATTATGGAATGGTATTACACATTTTATTTATAATAAATGATATTTCCCCTCTTCTTTCTTTGTCTGCGTTCAGTCTTTTTGGTCATGTTAGATCTGTAGTCCCGTCGCTAGGACGAAGTCCACAGTTCTCTCCAGATCCGGGTGGCAGCCCCACAGCTTCTGTGTCACATCGGCTACCTATCGTCGGGTTTGGCATCGTAGGTCTCTGTATATTAGGCAGTCCTGTAGGGTGTGTTTATGGGCTTGGACTGACTCTGGTTTCACATGGGCAGTCACTTGTGTGTGATATCTTGAGCCGATGTAGGTGACCCAATAGTCTGCAGTGGCCTGTTCTCGGATGGTGGTTTCTTGGTGTCTGTGGAGCAGGTGGATTTGTTCAGGTCTATTGCTCACTTACCCAGAGTCACAGTGAGGTGTTCATGGGAAAAAAAAAAGTCTACCACATTTATGATATATCGTTTCGACAGTTTGCAAGAGAAGTACAGAGAACAAAAGCAACCATTGTATATTTCCTTCATAGATCTCACAAAAGCATTTGACTTGGTCAGTCGTGTGGGTCTGTTCAAAGTGATCTAGAGGATTGGTTGCCTGCTGATTCTTCTAAGCATTATCGAGTCGTTCCACGCTGACATGAAAGGCACCATCAACTTTGACGGTGCGTCCTCATTGGAGTTTGCAATCAAGTGCGGGATAAAACAAGGGTGTACTTGCTCTAACCCTCTTTGGAATATATTTCTCACTTCTCCTGAGGCATGCATTTTGTGACCAGGAAGGTGGTATCTTCATTCACTCTCGCACAGATGGTTGCCAATTCAATTCTCAAAGGCTGAAAGCCAAGACCAAAATAAACAGGGTGCTGATGAGAGAAATGCTCTTTGTAGATCATGCTGCAATTATGACTCACTCAGAGGAGGAACTGCAAAACTTACTATCTGCATTTTCGGATGCCTGCTGTAAGTTCGAGTTAACAATCAGCAAAATGAAAACACAGGGTGCAAACAAGCCACTAGTAATCTCCATTGATGATGAGGTTCTCGGTGTAGTAAATCATTTTACGTACATGGAGATCCTCAATCAATAATAAACTATCCCTGGACCAAGAGATCAATATCAGGATAGGCAAGGCAGCAACAAAAATGAGCAGATTACCAAAGAGAGTCTGGGAGAACAAGAAGCTCACTGTTAAAACAAAAACATTTGTTTACTAGGCCTGTGTTCTCAGCACTCTTCTTTATGGCAGTGAGACATGGTCTACTTACATGCACCAGGAGAGGTGGCCAAACAGCTATCACATGAGGTGCCTGCGCAGAATCCTGGGGATCATGTGGCAAGACAAGATCACCAATGCAGAGGTGTTGGAGGGAACAGGCACTGTCACAATCTTTTCCATGCTTAGTCTTCAAAGGCTCCGATGGCTGGGAGTCATTTGGAGGATGGATGATGGCAGAATAACAAAATATCTTCTCTATGGGGAATCACAGTTGGGGAAACGGTCTCGAGGCCGGCCACTACTTTGGTACAATGATGTATACAAGCGGGATATGAATGATGCAGGCTTCAATTTGGAATCATGGGAACAGGACGTCATGGATCATGTTACATGGAGAGGCAGGATTAAACTTGGAATACAGACACGGGAGATACTGATTGCTGATAGGCTAAAGACTCTGCGTTTGAGAAAACACACCACACCATGCGATGCTGCAAACGGTCCTGACTTTCCTTGCACACACTGTGGAAGACGCTTCTCTGCCCGGATTGGTCTCACTGCTCACATTCGTTACCGTCTTGGAGTGTAGTTACATACCGTTTTTTCAAAGCACAATTACTATCGTCTGACAGAGCTAATGAATGATTGCTCACTTCCATGTCTTTCCTCCATTTTGAGTTGTACTGATTGTGGATGATAGTTTTTGCCTTTCGGTAGGACACTGCATGGATAAGTTGCTCCATCTTGCCATCACCTTAGGACAGGGCATCAGCTCTCTCATTCCCTTTGATTCCACAATATCTCTGACAGGCTTCAACATCAATGTAAATGCATGGGAATGCCTGGAACAGGACATCCAGACTCTGTTGAGGTTCTTTTAATTTTGTTGAGCTCTGATCTGATTTCCTGCAGCATTTGTTCACCTCTGGTGTTTTGTATTGCTTCTAGTAGTCATCTACAATCTGTAAAGAATACAATCTAAAATGGCAGGTATTTGTCTGGTCTGGTAAACATTTTTATTGCCTGCAGGAGTGCCATAGACTCTGCCCTAAGGCTGTAAAAAATCTTCCCATTGTATCTTACAAAAATGCCTCCTCCACCATCCTTAACTGCGCCTTCTGCAGATCCATCTGTGTATATGTGAGTCGTCTTTAGGGCTGTATTTTCCTTCGATCAACATCTCAGCCACAGGATATTCCCCCGTCTGACTTGAGACACTCCATGAGAAAGTTAAAATAATATTTTAAAGTTAAAAACAAGGCGTCTCTTGTCGATGGCAACCATATCAACTTGACCGAGGATTTGATTTATTTGGACAGTAAACAAAACTACAACGTATGAAGTCAGTCAGACATCATTAGAAAAGTTGGCCTAGCTGCCTCTATGAACTCCCTGCATTGGGTACAAGCAAAGACTTTCACTGAAAACTAAGCTACGGATGTACATGACCTCCAACATCCTCATCCTACTATATGGTTCTGATACCTGGACTATTTTGCAAGGCAATCAGAAGCGAATTGAAGCCTTCCACATACACAGGCAAATTCTTATGATCACTGGTCTAACTTGGTCTCAAACGACGAAGCCATCCAATGGACAGACTGAGGGCACACTCACCATGCTAAATCACCGCTGTTTGGCTCTTTTTGGACATATCACCCGCCGTGCCAAGACTGTCTCTGCCCAACAGCTCCGAAAAATAATAATAACAATAGCCGTCCATCGCAAGTGATGATGACAACAGCAGGTAGACATTAGTCCTATACAATGGCTGTATAGTCCAATTCTGGCAAGGAAACCAATTCCCCATTTGCAGTATTTAAGATCAGAATTGAACACGTGAGTGTCGGTTGGTTTTTTCGCAAAGTATGTTTTCTCTAAGCCTCGGAGGCCCGGGTTTCCTCAGCAATGGAGACGTCACTGATGGTGGTTCTACGCCATGCCTGGCGGTCCTGTCCCAGATATTCCCATGTGCTTACATCAATGTTGAAGTCTGTCAAAGATATTTTAAGGGAGTTTTTGAAACCCTTCTTTTGCCCACCGACCAGACGTAGGCCCTCTTTCAGCTTACCATACATTAATTGTTTGGGGATGCGGTTGTCTGGCCTGTGCACAATGTTCACCTAATCTGGGTCTTCAGCAACAGTGTGTGGATGCGCAGTATTTTGGACAAGAATACAGGAATGCTGGGCAGAACACTCCCACACGGTCCTCAACCAACTATCCTCCATCTGCAATGAGGCCTGAACAGTAAACCAACAGCTCCTAAAGCAGGCCATGGACATCAAGGACAGGAAGCGACCCTCTCTATCGTGGTCCCGCTCAAGTGGCTGTCTGCATACTATCTGGTTAGGTGGAAATACATCATTCTCTCTGCGAGCGACCGAGCCTCAGTCACTCGTGTTCAAGGACAGTTGTTGTTACGGGCCCTTGTCGTCTAAGTGGACTACCTACCTATCTTCTTCTTCTTTTGTATTCGTTCTCAAATCCTGCTACTAAGCCGTCAACAGGGCTTTGCAAGTTGCAGGATGTAGTCAGCAGAACAGAATGCATTGTCATTAGTTTACAGCTTGACTGCGATATTTGCACCTTTCAGTCTGACACATCCGACCTACCTACCTATTGTACTTAATACAGTCTGTGTTACAAGAGCTTTTTTTCACCTAGTATGTGTTTCTTCAGGGTACATCTCCACTTGGATCAGTCAACAGTTTCATCTTGCCAGGTTGTCAGATCCATGATCAGAGCTTTCATGTCCCACTTGCACACATCTTTGAACCTCAGCTGTGGTCGACTAACTATTCTTTTATCACTTTTATAATTCATTCCAATTCTGTCACCATCTTTCATGCTTCCTCTATGTCCTCTTCGTCTGTCTTGGATGGTTGAGTTAACTTAACTTTACATTTTTATACTGGTTTAGAAGATTCTACAGGGTCTGTATACAACCAGTTTCTTGGAGGGTGGTTTTTAACCAATGTGTGTGCCCATCTTAACTCATTAACTACCACAAGCCGATAAATCGGTTTCCGGATTTTTCCAGAAAACCCAGGAGCTAATATATCGGCTTCTGCTGTTCACATAGTGTACACAAAATCATATATTTTCCCATTCCTAGTTCTCCTAAATGTTTGATTTTGGTTATTGGCGTAAGTCCAGGTTTTGTAGTTTTCAAATCCGGAAGAGTTAGCATGTGTTTCGTTGAGAAAACGTTTATTTTCGTACTCGGAAACCAAATATTTTTTTCAAAGGGCAGCCTTGACTCTAGCCCATGCCCCTTCAGCCAGACCAAATAGATTTTTTACAGTACAAGCTCGGTAATGGTTAGATTATTTTATTTCAAATGGTAGTGATGATGAAGATATCGATGGTTCTGATAGCGATATTTCAATTTCTGTATCTAGTCTTAGTTCTAAGTCATGCGATGAAAGTGAAACTAAATCTGCTGATGAGGGGGAGGTACCCTCTTTTGTCTCAAGCAATGGTAATAACAATTCACAAGTTCTGTAAAGGTTTAAGATCCTCCACAGCCATACTAGTGTCTATAACATAAATGTGTACACGCATATATATTTAAAACAGCAGAAACATTCTTTCTGGGTGTACGTAAATTGTAAACACCCACGCTGGTGTTGATTAGTGCGTTTATTTTTTTAGTACGTTTTCAACTTCACGGGACTTCAGTAAAAATTAATACTGTGAAAACAACTGAACCAAATTAGGTTTATTTTTCAGATCATCGTCCCTTGTTGATTACTGTCAATGAAAAGTGATTAAGTTAAAAGGTCCAAAATATTTGGGAGTGAATGAGTTAATAGACTCAAACACTAGAGCTAAGTACACCTACCTACAGCCAGTTAGGCGCCATCTATAGCTGGTCTTAACAAACCACCTGGGAAAGGTACAAATAACTTTTAAATTTGAATTTTGTCCAGGCATCGGCTATTAAGTCTTCCCTTTTCTTCTTCTTCTTCTTCGTACGCTGTCAGACGTCAACTTGAATTTGTTCGAAGAAAGCAGCTGTCATCCTGAGGCTGTCGACACTGCCATAGAGCTTGTCTAGTGTTGCCACTAGTGATGGCCACATGTGCTTTCTCTGGTCCTTGTATGTCGGGCAGATGTTCAGCGGTCATTTTCCCTGTGCCACAGGTGCATTCGTCAGTGCCACCTATCTTCAGTTTATTGAATAGATGGTACCTCAGTCTGTTGTGGCCTGTACGGAGTCTGAAGACCACGACCTGCTCTCTTCTGTTCAGCTGGTAGTAGGCATCATTTTTTGTGTAGCCAGTATGTTCTGTTTCCCATTTGGCCCTGTATCTGGCCCTAATAAACCTTTTGGACTCTTCGTAGGTCACACTAGAATCTGGTTGTGGTAGTCTTGCACCTTCTTTTGCCAGTCTGTCTGCCTCCTCGTTGCCTTGGATGTTACAGTGGGATGGAACCCACTGTACCACTACTCTTTTTGGTGCGGACTGCTGGCATACTTGACAGAGTACTGCTCTTAAATCATTAAGTTCTGTATTTTTCTGGCTTTTTAGTGCTGTAGCCACAGCCAGGGCACCTGTAAACAGGACTATCTGGCTTTAATTGCCTTCACCTGTCAGTATTGCTTCTACTGCAGCCTTCAGTGCCTCTGCCTCCGCTCTGAAATTGCTTGAGAATTTTCCAGTTGCCACTGACAGTGTTATTTTTCTACCATTTGGTAGGCTCAGGAATACCCCTCCCCCTCCATTCTGTGTTGTGTTTGTTACAGAACCGTCGGTGTATGCATGGGTCCAGTCCATGCTTGGGTAGTTTTCCGCTATGTACCTCAGGGTTATGTCTCTCCTTTCTTGTTCAGTCAGGCTGTTCTTGTTTTCAATACCTGGTATATTTTCTACCATCTCCGGAATGATATGCTGCTTCCATGTGGGTTTGCGTACAGTAGGGATGGGCTTTGGTGTTGTTATGGTGTTCATAGGGTCTTCGCTCATCTTTGCTTTGGCTATTTCTGCAAAGTTTCTCCGCTTTAGTTTCCCTTTTCCAAATCTATTTAGTCTCTGTTGCATTTAATGGTCTGTCAGTCTTCTTAGTTTCTCTGCTTGCTGTTGGGTTCTGTAGTCTCTTCTGTCGGTCATAGATTGCAGATTTGTAATCTTTTCAAGTTCTACAATTGGCGTTGACTTCATGCCTCCTATTATAACTCTCATGGCTTGGTTTTGAAGTTTGCTAATTTTGTCAGAGTTCGCCTTTGCTGCTGTTGCCCATGCCGCAATGCCATACTCTAGAACTGGTCTCACTCTTCCAGTGTACAGTTTCTTGAGTATTCTTTTGTCTGCTCCCCAGCTTGTGCCAGCAAGTTTCCTCATGACTGCCATTCTTTGTCTGGCTCTCATTCGGTTTCTCTCGATCTGACTTTTCCATGTCATGCGCCGATCAAATGTGACACCCAAGTAGTTTGGGATGTCGTTAGGCAGCAGATATTTGCCGTTAAGACTTATTTTGGTGTTCTGGGGTTTATTTAAAAGCGAGAATATCGTACATGTTGTTTTTTCTTCATTTATTTTGACCAGTCATGATTTCGCCCACTCCTCCAACGATGTTAGGGCCTGCTGCATCCGATTGTTTGCTACAGTGAGATTTTTTTCAGAGGTCCACATAGCCAGATCGTCTGCAAACATGGAGCTGTGGACTCTTCTTGGTATATTCTCTGTGATGTTGTTTATATACATCAGAAAACGTGTGGGTGACAGTACCCCCTCTTGGGGTACTCCCTGCTCAAGTGTCACCTTTTTGCTCATCTGCCCTTGTACTTGGACTCTGGCTGTTCTGTTTTCGAGGTAGTGGCTGATCCATCTGTACATTTTCCCACATACTTCACTTCTTCGTAGCTTGACTTTAAGTCCCTCTTTCCACACCTTGTCAAATCTCTTCTCTAAATCCACCCAAACCGCTACTGTATACTTTTTCTTTTGGTAAGCATCATCTATTTCTGGGCTATGAGAGTGATCTGGTCCTCAGTGGATCTGTGCTGTTTAAATCCTGCTTGCTGTGGAATTAATATGTGTTTTGCTTCCAGGTGCCACATCAGTCTGGTGTTTATCATACGCTCCATCAGTTTTCCTACACAGCTCAGTAGACTGATAGGCCTGTATCCATTCGGATCTGTTCTATCTTTTTCTGTCTTTGGTACTGGTATAAGTACAGCATCTTTCCATGCCTGCGGTACAATTCCCCTTTTCCAGCTTTGGTTCAGGACTGAAAGTAACTTCCTCTTTGCTGTTTGGCCCAACCCCATCAGCATTTCATTTGTTATCCCATCTTTTCCGGGTGATTTCTTTTTCTTTAGAGTTCTCATGGCCTCATCCATTTCGTTCATTGTTAATTTTGCCATCAGGTGCTCTTCTGCTGTCAAATTTGATGTTGTCATGGTGCTTTTGTTCTTCACTTATATCTGTATGCCTGTCTGTAGGGACATCAATGTGGTTTGCTCTGGCATAATGTTCTATAAAGGCGTTTGCTGCTTTTTTCCCGGTAAGCATGTTGTCGCCCTGTTTGATGGTAATTTGTTTATTTGATGGTGTTTCGTCGTTCATGGCTCTAACTAAGTTCCCTTCTTTATCTAGATTGAGGCTTTCTGTTTTTTTCCCAACTGTCTCTTGTTATTTGGTTCAGTGTTCTTTTGTATTTCGCAGTGATGGCCTTGAGGGTGATATTTACTTCCATAGATCGCTCTCTCTCTGCCATGTTCCTAGCATTTGAGACTTCATCCTCAGCTTTCTGCAGTTCTTGCTTCCAATATGGCTTGTAGTTTTTCCTTGCCCCTCTTGGGATAGTCTCGGTGGCTGCTTACAGTATTGCTTTACTTAGGCTTTCCACCATAGGTTTCATATTGCTATTTCGTGTGTTGATAGTTTCACACAGTCCATCTGTCAGCATTGCAAATCTGTCCCAGTCGGCTCGTCTGTAGTTCCAACGTGGCAGAGGTTTTATTTCCTGAGAGCCTACTTCCATATTAATATCTAGCGTAATTGGCCTGTGGTCGCTACCTGCCAATTGGTCGAGCACATGACAGTTTATTTTGTAGTGAATATCCCCCGTGGAGAAAGCCAGGTCTGGAGTGGAGGTGGTATGCCATGTTCTAGAATAGAAGCTAGGGCTGTCATCTGGCTTATTGACAAGATGCCTTCTCTTTTCAATTTCCAACTGCCAAGGAATTTTGAACATGCTCGACAATGACCACGAGAGTCCGATCTCACTACCCAGGGGAACTTTTACAAGAAGATCAACGTGAAATAAATCCCCGTCACCACCATTATTTAAACACGCCACCTCCGGCACCCGAGGCGGACACCTTACCTCGAGACCACTGAGACCTCCTAGTTGTATTTTTCTTGTTGATTGATTTGACCATCTTAACCTAACTTAACGTCTTTATACTGGTTTAGAAGACTCTGCAGAGTCTGTATACAACCAGTTTCATTTATATCACCCTGCTCTAAAAGCTATGCGCATCCGACTTATTCTTAAATGCATTAATTGTCCCTGCCTCCACTACCTCCCGTGGCAATGCATTATAAGCATTCTCCATTCTCTGACTAAAAAAATATTTCCTAACATCTAATCTGGACCTCTCTTTAGTTAATTTGTATATGCTCTCTTGTTCTTGTGGGTGGCTGTATTTTGAAAAACTTGTTATAGTCTAATTTATCCATTCCTCTGATCATCTTATAAACCTGTATTGTCACCTCAAATTCTTCCATCTTCTAGACACTGTAGGCCGGTTTTTCTGAGTTTCCCCATAACTGTAATTCTGGAATCTCACTATGAGCTTTGTCGCTCTTTTTTGTATTCTTTCCAGCATGTTTATATCACCTCTATTATAAGGACCCCACACCTGTACACAGTACTCCAATCTAGGTCTAATGCTTTACACAGTTTGACTATCACTTCATTATTCCTATGTTTAATATTTATTTTTATCATACCTAACATTGCATCTGTATTTAAGTTTTTCTGGCTTAAACATTTATGCAGAATGAGGTATCCAGCCCTATACCAAACTCTCCTTAGAACAATCTAGAACCAGAACTAACAAGATGTCACCATGCTAGCTGGGTGTTCATCTCGTCTATCCAGGCAGTTCTGGTTGGTTGCTTAGATTGGATCCTATGTGCCTTTTATTTAAACTCCACTGTTCTCCCTACAATGTGCTATGAAACATAAACACTTGCAAAAGCAATGGAAAACAAGATGCGAGTGACCCAGGCCTATCTCAAGAAACGCATGGTTGGCCTTTCTCTCCACAGCCAACGCAATGAGAATCTCCACAATTTTGACCTATGACAATTATCATTGGTGAGTTATGCAGTTGTTCAACAAGGCACAACATCAGTGCTCAGAAAACAGGATCAATATTGGAGCACGCCGACAGAATAGACTAACAACGCGTTGGACAGACTCTCTTGCACTCCACTACAGCATCCGCCATATGTCAGAAGGATAGTTTATTACCCACTAGATCTCCATAGCTCAGGATAGAGATTGTTGGAGAGGTAGCTGGGACCCGCAGCGGTACAACTGCTGCTAAGAAATGGGTCATCAAGTAAGGCAGTCAATACAAACAGATAAATGCACTGTAACTTTGTGTGCTTGTAATGTGGTCAGGTTTCACAGTGTTGCTATTTTTTACTATTTACTTGCCTCCCCTTTTGTCAGTATTAGTAGCGCTAAAACAACACAAAGATGACGATCTCGAGCAATGTATGTTCCCCTTGACACAGCTCTCAGCAGAACACCCATGGTTGGTCATACAGTGGATCCTATCCCACTGCCATATTGAAGGCAATGAAGCTGCAGACAAACTAGCAAAGTGTAGAGGAGCATCTCCACTAACAGACCTGAGTATTACATATAATGAGGCCAAGACCATAATTAATGCCAACTTCAGGGTAAAATGGGCTGATCAACACCCCGAATTCCGAAAAGAAGACAGCTAGTTTAAGTTAACTAGAGAACAGCAAGTCATCATCTTCAGACTCAGAACTGGGCATAACAGGCTCAAGGGTCATCTTGCAACAAAATGAGGATTGGGACAGATGACAGGTGTTCATGTGGAGAGCATATCATTACGGTGGAACACATCCTGCAAAGCTGCATGCTCACGCGGGAAAAGAGAGAACAATACTGGGCTTGCGAGACAGATATGAGACAAAAGCTGTGTCGAGATAAAACAGCCTTACAAACAACGGTGTCCTATGTAAGAGAAACCGGGACCTTGATCTGAGGATGTAAGAGAAACTGGGACCTTGATCTGAGGATGTAAGATAATCGGGACCTTGATCTGAGGATGTAAGAGAATTGGGACCTTTATATGAGGATGTAAGAGAAACCGGGACCTTGATCTGAGGATGAACGATGAAGAAGAAGAAGACTCTCTTTTTGGGCCTCGGCAACACTTGAACAAGGACCTCGGGTTGGAAACCAATATATTGTTATTTTTGGTCCACATACTTTTCTGACAGTGAATGCCAAAATAACTTACCATTGGTATACCATCATTAACCCAGGAGTTCACAAATTCCATTCTGGCAATCAGGTCAGTTACCCAGGCAGCCAGAGGTTTGAGAGATGGATAAGCCTGGAAAATACAGCACAAACATACGTGTCAACTAAAAGGACTGATCACTTTATCTAAGGGATATTTATCATCAGTGGAGCAGGTTTGTGCAACAGTTCAGATACTAGTCTCTTAACACCTTGACTATCAAAAGCCACTCTTTTTCTTCTTCAAACGCCTTCAGACATAAACTTGAATACATCCAAAGACAGCAGTGCTTAGCCTGAGGTCATTGGTAACTCCAAAGAGCATGTCCAAGAATGGTATTGGTCACATGTGCTTTCATTGTTCCATGTATGTTGGACATCTTTGTAGCAGATGCTCAACAGTCATTTTGCCAGTGCCACAGACACATTCATCTGTATTTCCTATCCTTAGTTGTTGAACAGATGGTATCTCAGTCTGCTGTGGCCTATACAGAGTCTAAAGATTACCACTGCTCATCTCTGTTAAGCTGGTAATATGCGTTTGGTTGATGACCTGCATGCTCTGCTTCCTATTTGTTTTTGTATCTACATTTGGTAAACATTTTGGCCTCTTCAAAAGTTATACCAATATGGGTCACAGTGGTCAAGAGGTAAGGCACTCGCCTCTCAAATCGATGAACAGGAACAGAATGGGTTCGAGCCCCACAGGTTTCAAGCGACCCCTGGTCTCAAAGAGGTGGCACCAGAGTGCCTGCATCCTGAATTACCTCCAGTCGTCTTGACTTAAGTCTTGCCACTGGCCCAAGGTAGTTCGGGACCAGAGAATGAGGTTGATGACCAGCGCAGCTTCTTGCTCAATATAATCCAAGCACAGGGCAAGTATCATCATCAAGACAACAACCGCCTGATGATGTCGCCATCATCGCTTGCGAAGGGCAACTGACTTTTACCTATATCAGGTTGAAGGTAGCCTCCAACCATCCTTGAACAGTCTGTCAGCCTCTTCATTGCTAAGAATGTTGCAATGAGATAGAATTCTGGGTATTACAACTCTCCTGACCAGGTGGCATATTTACAGAGTATCACTCTTAGTTCCTTTAGATCTATATTCTCTTGGCTCACCAGTGCTGAAACCACTGATTTGCGCATCTATTAAGAGTACTACCTGTCTCTCTGTGCTTCCATCTGTCGTTAGAACTGCTGCAGTTTTCAAAGCCTCTGCCTCTGCTCTGAAGTTATTTAAAAATGTTATGGTCGCCACTGATAACTTTCTTTGTGAACTGCTTGTTAGTGCCTGAGTGGTCTGCGGAGTTCTTTATATATGACAAGAACAAGAATAGCACCAGTGCCTAACAGAGAGAATGTCATAAGAGGCGACTAACTATGACATGGTATAACACCAGCCATGGTTAGGTGGAGTGTTTAGAGCAGCATAGATGGTGCCTAAAAGGCTGCAGGTCTACTTTGCTGTAGTGTTTGAGTCTATTAAGATGAACTCGCACATCGGTTAACCACCCTCAGTAAGCGATTGCCCCAACGCAGCGGAATATTAAGCTGCTCGAGCCTAGCCCGCTAAGCAGAAAATCTTTCTCCCGGCTACATCCAGCTCATACCAGAGCTGGGACCTGCACAGGGGCATCTGCCCCTGTAGAAGTACAGGTCAACTAAGAACTGCTTTTTAGACTCGGAGAGATTCCTCCATCTACATTCTATGTTGCATTTGTTACTGATCCATCTGTACATTCATGGGTCCATTTGTTGCTTGAGCAATGTTTCTCAGTTATGGCTCTTCTTTCTGTTTCTGTGGCTGTTTTTTTTACCACAATCCCAGGAAATTAGGTTAAGTAGCAGAATGTAGTCCAGAGAACAGAATGCATTGTGTCGTAGTTTACAGCTTGACTGCAATATTTGCACGTTTCGATCCAATACATCCGACTTCAGTAACATTTTTTTGAGTACCGGGTTAGCATTCCCTCTTTGATCCCTTCTCCTTTGCCAGTCTGCCCTGCTGTAGCCTGTTATCCATGATGACCGAGTGGAGGTGTAGAAAGGTCTTGGCAGCTCTGGTTTGCTGGCCCAGACACTAGCACTCCGCTATGGGTTGCTGACCACTGCAGCTCATGAACTGCCAGTCTGGAATTTATCATGTGTTCCATCAGTTTTTCCAGATGGCTAAGCCAACTGATAGTAGGCCTATAGCCATTTGAATTTGTTAAGTTTTCATAAGAATCTCTAAATTAAGAAAATACATTTTAATATGTACACTCATCCCATATGGTAAAAAAGGTGAGTTAAAATGAATGACCACTTGTTTTTATATGTGCATAGATTTATATGCTGACCTTTGGTTTGGAAAAATACAATTGCTCACCTGAAGGTTTGAAACCCTAACCACCATTCAAAGTACTCTCCTTGTTAATCCACACACTTTCTCTGGTGGTTCTGCCATTGTTGGAAGCATTTCATGAAGGCCATTTTGGAAATGGAGTACAGCTGGGTCGTCGCATTTCGCATAATCTCTTCTTGTGACTCAAGTCGGGTCCCTTTCAGCAGAATTTTCAGCTTGGGGAACTGCCAAAAATCGCAAGGAACCACTTCGGAGAATATGGAGCTTGGCGAACCAGAGAATTGTTGTGTTTGGCCGTGAAAGTCTGAATCAGATGCGAAGAATTGGCAGGTGTATTGTCATGATGGAGCTGCACAGTTCCCGATGGTGACGGATCACCTCCAGATAAGTACTCTTTGGTAATGTTTTTACCTTGTGGTGTGTACTCATAATGCACAACCCAAAGGAAATAAAAGAAAACAGTCAACATGACTTTGATATTGTTGCGCACCTGCCTCGCTTTTTTCAGTCTCGGGGATGATGATGTCTTCAACGTAACGACAGCAGCTTGGTTTTCTGGTCGTACCCACAAACCCACGACTCATCCACCAGCGATCACAGTGTTCAGGAAGGCGGGGCCGTCGTTTGCGCCGTCTGGCATGTCCTGTAACACTTCCAGACGGAGTTGCTTCTGTTCCATCATTAGCAGCTTCAGCACGAATTTTGTGGACACTCTCCGCATAGCCAAATCATTACTGAAAATGGAGTGTGCTGAACCAATGCTTATCCGCACCTCATCCGCAAGTTTTCGGAAGGTAACACGATGGTTCTGTAAGACCAAGGTTCATACGAGAATGTGATCCAATTTCCATCGATGTGCGGCCATCATTGAAACGACTGTACAACTCCTTAATTTGTGTGAAGCTTATGTGATCATCACCGAAAGCCTGTTGAATCTTCTAAATGGTTTCATCTTGGGTATCACCTAGCCTAATTTCTGAATGGTTTCATCTTGGGTATCACCTAGCCTAATTTCTGAATGGTTTCATCTTGGGTATCACCTAGCTTAATTTCTGAATGGTTTCATCTTGGGTATTACCTAGCTTTTGACAAATTTGATGTAACTCGGCTGTTCAATTCTTTCCGTCATTTTGCGGTGAATGAAAACCCAACAGGTGCTCTTTACACTCAATACTGAAAGACTAACTGCCAGTGACTGACGCAATCTGCGAGTGGGAAAAAATTCATGCATGTGCATTGCATGACGGTCCCTTATGCCTCCTTGCCAAAGGACAACACCCATGTTTCATTTGTTTCCCTGGAAAAAAATTACCATTGGATACTTTTTGAGCATACCTGGCTGTTATTATGTAAGATTATCGATTGTAATACATGTGACAACTTCTCACCTTTCCAGCCCATATTGCAGGAACCGTGTTGACAAAAAGACTGTCTGCCATCTCTTCCAGTTTTTGGGACATTACTACGAGACCTTTGAGAGCTTTGAGAATGTCCTTCAAGGAACTAGTAATGACAATAAGCAGCCGGTTGTATCTGGCAAAATATAGTTTAGTTTAGTTTAGTTAAAGAATCAAGGTGATTGCACACGGTTTAACCCATAAGTGCTCTATTGTTCTCCATATTTTTTTGAGAATCTCAGCAAAATGCACAAACTCCGTAGCGCCAGCGAGGATCCCGTAATAGATTGGGTATATAATAACTGGTTAAAAATTGGAAATAGTCATCACTGTAGAAATACTAAATTTGTTCAAAAGTAACATTATAAATATATATATATATATATATATATAGATAAGTTAATAAGATGCACTACATCAATGAGGACCTAAGCTTCAGTATGCTTATAGATTTTGTTGTTGTTACTAAACACCACTCGTATTTGGGTTAGGCCCTCTTAACGATTTTGTTTGGTGGTGGATTACAGAGGCTCTTCTCACATACTAAGATGCACTTGAGGTGGACCAGAGTCCTCCTGGCTGCAGTGCAATACTAGACTCCACAGTAAATTCACCAATTGGCAATCACAGTGCAAATCCCACATCGTTAGCCAGAATGGCATGAAACAAAATGCTTGCAGAGAAAATTGCTTGGAAGTGAGATGGGGCCCTGATCAGTAAATATGTTTCACGTGACTGAATAACATCATCTGACGAGTATGTTTTGCATGACCCTGATAAACATAGTCGGATCAGTGTTTTGCCTGACTGGTCATTAACTTATCTTTATACTGGTTGAGAAGACTCTGCAGAATCTGTATACAACCAGTTTCTTTTTCAATCACACGGTCTAAAGATACCTTTGCGCATCCATTCCATTCTAGAATACATTAATTAACCCTGCTCTACCACCTGTGGCAATGCCTCCCCACTCTCAGGCTATATTTTTCCTGGTATCTAATCTGGACCTTTCACCAATTCATTTGTGAATGTGCCCTCTTGTTCTTGTAGACGACTGTATTTGGAAAAACTTGTTATAATCTCCTCTCTCACCGCCCTGAGACAAGCCACTGTTACTCGCCACGATATATAATTTGCCAAGGGTAAAACACTTAATAAGAGTAACTCCAAAAACAACATCATTACTATTACCCAGTCTTATCCTATTTTCCTAAGAAAAACAGTTTAAGCGCTACGGGACAATTGAAAGAAACATAACCTGATGACTTCTTGGGCCAGTACGGTGTTCATAGATTGTTCATACTTGACAGGATACTTTGCCATCAGCATCTTCATGTCAATCGTGTGAGGGACTTTCTCAAGGACAGCCTTAGCAGCTTTCTCCACAACCTGAAGACATGATTTATAAGTAGCTTGGTAAACATGTTTCATTGATTACACTAAGGCCTTCGACACGGTAAAACATCAAAATCTGTGGAGAATCATGAAGGAAATGGGGTTTCCTTTGCATATAGTCCATCTCATTGAAACATTATACCAAGATCAACAAGCCGCTGTCCGAGTATCTGGGCAAACATCAGATTGGTTTGCAGTACAAAAGGGAGTCCGACAGGGATGTATACTCTCACCTTATCTGTACAACATATATGCGGAATGTATAATGAGAAATGTGCGAGAAGATGAGAACATTGAAAGTTTCGACCCATTTACGATTGGGGGGTACGAGATTCCAGAGTTACGATATGCAGATGACACAGTGATACTATCAAGAAGTGCAGAAGGGCTAGAGCAGCTACTTTCAGCCGTTAATGGACATAGTAAAGATCAAAATCTGTTCATAAACATAAACAAAACAAAGATAATGACCACCGATAAAACACAATGTCAGCATACATTTACAGTGGGTGGTGAGGAAATAGATCAGGTTACACATTTTGAATATCTGGGCTCCAGAATCGACAAAATGGTGACTGCTCGAAATAAATCAGAAGAAGACTAGCTATGGCAATGCAGAGACTGAACAGCCTGAAGAAATTATGGCAGGGCACCAACAAAACGATAAAAGTAAAAGTCTTGAGAGCCTGTGTTTTTCCTGTGGCAGCTTATGGCTGTGAAGCATGGACGATTACCAAAACTTCTAGACAAAGAATCGAATCCTTCGAGTCAAAATGTTACAGAAAGATCCTCAGAATACCCTGGACAGAGAAAAGAACAAATGTAGACATTCGGCAAGAGTTGAGCATAGAGGAGAACTGGTTTATCAATTCCATTTTGGCTAGAAAATGCAAATACTTTGGTCACATCAAGAGACACAACGGTCTTGAGAGGACGGTGATGGAAGGTATGGTGCCAGGCAAAAGAGGAAGGGGTAGACCAAGAAGACGATGGCACCAAGATATCCAGGAGTGCCTGAGTATGACAGTGGCGGAAGCTGGAGTTTTGGCAAGGGAACGAGTTTCTTTCAGACAGACTGTGATGGGAGCGACGTTCTACAAAGGACATGCTACATGATGGTAAACATCTGAGTGGTAGGGTTATTAAAGTGACAAAGTCCGATACCGGTCATGATACAAGGGGGCTTGAACAAAAACCTGAAAAGTTGGATAAAATAGCTTTTGTATTGTAACTTGTTAATATGGGGATTCCGCGGCAAAGTGGTTAAGCCGTCGGCCTCGTGATCGGGTGGTGTGGATTCGACTCCGGACTCCGCCATCTTTTTCACGGGTGCTTGATGCGGAGTCCTGTGCATCTCGTAGTCGCCCCCTAGTCGTCTGGTCCTTGACTTGCCACTGGAGTCAGGCGGCACGGGACGAGAGAGTGAGGATAAAAGGTAGCGCAATTAATCCTTACTAAAAATAACGCTAGCAAAATTAGTTATGCCATCATCGTCTACGATGGACGGCGGCCTTTGCCTATTGTTAATATGGTTGCTAAGGGTGTCAAGAGTGTCCTGCACGTGCCATCACAGTGCAGACGAACAGCATGACGTCCTAATTGCAGTTAAAATAGGCTAAGAGTCAAACACACTGAGTAGTTGTTTTTTGTTGTTGTTACAATCACCTTATTTCTCTATTCCCCAAGGCAGTGTGGGTTGCACTATGTTTTTATTTTGCGCCTGTCGCCCCAGTGCATCTGACTTCAGCGTGCATTTTTATGTGAGGGTCTACTGCCTCCTGTGTTTTCTAAGGGTTTGCTTCTCCGGGGTAACGGCTGGTGCTTTGATGTGAAATGAGCCCAGCACCTTCAGATTGTGAGCCGTGTCACTTAACCACTAGCCCACGTCATCCTCACACTGAGTAGTGACCCCAGAGTCGATTGCAGTCGTTGATCGACTCGTAAATGAAAATCACCAATTGACTGTGAATGAAATTGCTGCACATCTGTCAAGGTTCAGAACACCACATCATCCATGATGTGTTACAGTACAACAAAGTGTCTGCAAGGTGAGTGCCACGGCAGATTACTCCAGAATTGAAGCGAACGCATTGATGCCTATCAGAAACTTTTGCAGCACTTCGAAGCGGACGGTGATGGTTTCATAGTAAGAATTGTTACTGGAGATGAAACCTGGTTTCACTACAACGAGCCTGAAACAAAGAGAGAGAGACAGGAATGGCGTATTCCTCCTCATCAGAACCAAAGAAGTTTCGCAGGCAATAATCTGCAGGGGAAGTTAAACTGACTCTCTTTTGGGATGAGCGAGGCGTTATTTTAGAACACTACATGTCCAGGGGGAACAATGTGCCACGTATACAGATCTTCTCAGGTATCATCCCGCAATCAAATCCAAACCAAGTGGAATTCTGAGTAAAGGTGTCCTTTGGCAACATGGCAATTCTCGACCCCATACTGCCCGTGCAACGGCTGCAACCATCGAGGACCTCCACTTTTAGTGTCTACCACATCCGTCGTACTCACTTGGCCTAGCTAATAATGATTTCCATATCTTTGGACGACTTAAAGAGGCACTGAAAGGAAAGACTTTCAGGTCAGATGAAGAGATCCAGCAGGTGGTGCATGAGTAGTTTTACAAGCGACCAAGAGAATTTATTTATACAGGAATTCATGCACAATGGAGGACTTGTAACGAACGCAATAGCAACTACGTTGAAAAATTCCAGTTTCACTTTATCAGAATAAATTTACCGAAAAAATATATTTAAGGTTTTCATTTGAAGCTCCCTCGTACGCTTAGTGTAAATTGGTACCTGACTTACAGATCAGGAAAGCAAGGTGATGAGGAATTGAACAGAACGCCTCTCTTTAGAAAACCTTTAAGCTGGTACAGACATGTCCCGCTTTTTGACAGCGTGGGCTAGTAGGTAAGTGATACAGCTCACAATACGAAGGTGCTGGGTTCGCTCCCCATTACAGCCATTACCCCGGGGAAGCAAACCCTTAATAAATGCAGGAGGAAGCAGACCCTTGCATAAAATGCATGCCGAAGTTGGATGGACTAGGCCAACAGGCGTGAAATAAAAACATAGTGCAATGCACACCGCCTTGGGAAATAGAGAAAATAAGGTGAATGACAAGAGAAGGAAAAAAAACAACCTTTAATTTATAAACAGAACCAATACATTCGAAGTGTAGTCTACACTTTTAACTTTTGTCATCTTTTTCTCTCAATTCATTCATCTCTATCTTTTCATTTTTTCTGGATATAGAAGTCGTTTGTGGTGCTGTAACATGCACGGGCATATCACAGGAGGCTTAGATATTAAGAAGGTCATAAACTGATATGGGATAGCTGAAAAATGTAGTTGGTAGTCTCTGGGAGCCGCGTAGCGCAGTGGTTAGCGTGCTGGCTTCGCATCTGAGTGGTCCTGGGTTCATTCCCCAGTTGAGGCGGCAATGTTTTTTTCAAACCGCAATGGCTTCCGGGTCGACCCAGCCTTAAATGGGTACCGGTTCAGTCCGGGAAGTAAAAGCGGCGAGGGAGAGGAGATGGCTACCGCCCTCATATAGCCGAGCCTTTGAAATGTGAGATCACTAACACCTCACACCCCTACGGCAGTAATGCTATGGGATACTTTACTTTACTTTACTTAGTCTCTAAAAGTTCTTCATTTATGTCTTTATACTTACTTACTTAGTCGCTCCTCTTCTACCGTGAGGTGTAGAGGTTTTCCAGAGAGAACACCACACTGCTGTATCCGTCGTCTTTTTCCTGGCCTCTTTCCAATCTTGCCCTCGATCACTTAGGGACTTTCGTATGTTGTCTTCCCAACGTATTTTGGGACGTCCTGGGGGTCTGGGTCCTTGACTTTTTATTTCTCATGACCGCTTTGGTATCCGATCTTCTTCCATTCTACAGACATGGCCAAACCACTGTAGCTGGGACTGCTCCACTCGTGTCTGTAGGAGTTGAACTTCGAATTGATGTTTTTATACACAACAAAATCATATCAATAGACCAACATTTGAAAAGAATTACAGGTTTTCAAAGTCAGCAACCATAGTAAAATGTGATGTTCGGAAAACCTAGTGCAGTGTGGTAAAGGTTCTAACCTCTTCCCGTGACATCGCACCCGCGGCAGCTGTCTTTGGCTGTAGCTCTACAAGGTAACCTAGCAGCTGAGAGGTCTCGTTCTGAGCAAATGTAATATTAGCATTGTCGTGAAGACCAAAAATCTCAGGTCTGTCGTTGATAGGCAAGCCTCTGATATATTCCAAGTAGGCCTGAAATGGAAATTGATTTATGTTAAAGAATACTTTTGCAGTGCCAAAACATGGGATACGGACTGCTCAAGAGTGAAAATACCTGTAGAGGACACTAGTCATACTGCTATACTTGAAGTAGTGCTTCATCTTTCTCTTTATTCAGCGAACATTGCTCATAACCTAACTTAACGACTTTATTCTAGTTTAGAATGGGACATCACAGATTGAATAGTCATTTTGGGATCAAGAATCAAGATGCTAAGCAGCGCATGAGCTGCAGTGGTCAGCGACCTATAGCTGACTGCTAGCGTCAGGGCCAGCAAATCATAGCTACCAAGACCCTTCTACACCTCTACGCGGTGATCCTGGATAACAGGCTGCAGCAGAGCAGACTGGCTAAGGAGAAGGGATCGTAGAGGAAATGCTAATCCGGTACTAAAAAAATGCTTGCTGAAGTCGGATGTGTTGGACCGAAAGGTGCAAATATCACAGCCAAGCTGTAAACTACGACACAACGCATTCCGTTCTCTGGACTACATTCTGCTACTTACCCTTTCAGGGTTTGGTAGTGGGAGATTGAGAACGAACGAAGAAGAAGAAGAAGAAGAAGAAGAAGAATAGCCATTTACACCTGGCTAAAATTGGTTCCATCGCCGATGTGTATGTTCGGGCAGGCAGCACATACATCCAAACATATCCTGCAAAATTTTTATATGCTTAGCAAATTGTGTACCTAGCACTGGCCCACTGAGACGAATATCCACACAAAACTGTTTGGAATCCACGAAGAACTCTCCACTCCCGCAACCTTTATCCAGAGAACTGGGCTTCACGTTTAGAAGTAACAGGAAAAAGCATGGCGAACTTGAAGAAGACTAGTTTAGAAGACTCTGCAGAGTCTGTATACAACCAGTTTCTTTTAAATCCACTTGATCTAAAAATAACTATTCGCATTCAATCTATTCTTGAATGCATTAATTGACCCTGCCTCCACCATTTCCTGAGGCAATGGATTCCATGCAATCACCAGTCTCTGACTAAAAAACATTTCCCTGTATCCAGTCTGAACTTTTCTTTAATTAATTTGTGGCTGTGCCCTTTTGTTCTTGTAGGCAGCTGTTATTTTTTAAACTTGTTATAGTCTAATTTATCCTTTTCGTCAATTATCGTACAAACCTGTATTAAATCACCTCTAATTCTTCTCTTTTCTAGACACTAGACCAGTTTTTTGGAGGCTTTCCTCATAACTATAATTCTGGAATCTCACTATCAGTTTTTGTCGCTCTTCTATCCTTTCCAATATGTTTATATCCCCTCTACAATAAGGACTGCACACCTGTGCACAGTACTCCAATCTAGGTCTAACTACCAGTTATCTGTTAGATAGTTTGACTATCATGTAGACTGGGTCTTTTTCAGGGTCCTTTAGTTGTTTTTTTTCTTTCTTTCTGGCACTACTCCTGTAACGGATATTGTGATGTTTTGTTGTAGTTTACAATTATGTCAATGGGCTCGAGGTAAGGTGCTAGTGGTCTCGGGTTCAAATCTCGGTGGAGACCAGAATTTTTCCATGTGGATCATCCGGTAAATATTTTCCCTGATCTCTGAGTAGTGAGATCAGACACCTGTGTAGAGTGGCGCTCACATTAAAAATACCGTAGCAGTTTGAAAACGAACAGAGTAGGCCTTATAGCCACTGCTCGGACAAAATTCAAAGTTAAAATATCGACTCAAATTATTCTAGGGATTCTCACCTCACAGAGAATATGTCACAAAAAAAGGGACTGTGTGGCTATAACA
The DNA here is from genome assembly GCA_036924085.1 of Ariolimax columbianus. Classification (NCBI taxonomy): domain Eukaryota; kingdom Metazoa; phylum Mollusca; class Gastropoda; order Stylommatophora; family Arionidae; genus Ariolimax; species Ariolimax columbianus. The sequence goes on from JAVGWX010000011.1 coordinate 20,909,558, forward strand.
ACAGGTCTTGGTTATGTGGTTGGCGGAGCAGCATAGATGGCTCCTGACAGGCTGCGGGTCTACCTTGCTCTAATTTACGCTGCCACCACCACCAGTCCAAAAAATAGGCGATCGTATATTCTAGGGGCTAACAGATGCTGGGATTCACCTGGCAAGTCACCAGCGGATATTCGCTAGCCAAAAAAATATGAAACAAAGGAGGTCATACCTCCCCATGACGTCTAAAGACACAAATGGACTGAAGATAGATCTGTGTCCTTCAGTCCAACACATCTGGTTTCAACACACCATATTTAAGACTAGGTTTGCCTTCCATCTTTGATCCTTATTCTCTTAGCCACACTACATAGGTGCAGGCTGTTTCCAGGGCCACTCCTTAGAGGTGGAACATGGTCTTGGTCAGCTATGGTTATTCTACCCTGATGATGTCGCTGACTGCTGCCAGCTCATTCATTACTGCGGTTTTTTCTGGTCTCAATACCACCATACAGATTCTCCTCATGAGGAGTGGACATGGGCTGTATTCTTCTACTCAGATACATGTGCTGGGGGCAGTCCTGAGGCCCATGCACCGCTGCCATGTTCTTCAGGCTGATAGCAAAGATTCAGACCCTAAAGCATAAAACATAAAGCAGTCATCCATCATACAGCTACCCAAAACTACAAATAGTAGCAACCATCCCCCAGAAACAGTCCCAAATGACAGGCCAAATTATTCCGGCCCTCCTTGTAAGGAGCCCTTCTCAGGTAGTAAATGCTAACTGATTTACAGTTAGTCATAATGCCATTCAAATCCCACAAGAACACTGAACTGAATGAATTGAGGACAGCTTTATTTTTCTTCTTCTTAGTTCGTTCTCAATCACCTGTTATCAAGGCTTGAAATGATCTATGTAAGTAACAGGATGTTGTCCGAAGAATAGACAGTGTTGTGTTGTAGTTTACAGCTTGACTGTGATATTTGTACCTTTCGGTCCGACACATTTAACTTTACTAGGCATTTTTTTGTGCCCGGTCAGCTTTCCCTCTTTGATCCATTCTCCTTAACCAGTCTGCTCTGTTGCAGCCTGTTATACATGGTCACTGCGTAGGTATAGGTGTACAAGAGTCTTGACAGCTCTAGTTAGCTGGCCCTGATGCTAGTATTTCAGCTTTGGATCGCTGACCACTGCAGCTCATGGACTGCCGATACAGAAAGACAGAATCACAGATATGAGTATTTGGGAGAAGGTTGGAACAATTCCCTGCCTACAGTACATCGAGCAACAAAGAAAGAAGTGGTTTAGCCACATTATGAGAATGCAACCAGACCACATTATTCATGCAAACTTCTACAGGAGAACATCAGGAAGAAGGCCGAGAGATAGACTGAAGAAAAGGTGTATACGCAGCGTAAACAAGACATGCCATAAATTGGGACAAATGTTACTTGGGCCATGAGAGAAGAGAAAGACAAATACATACCATGACACTGGGTTACAACCTGATAGAAAGAGAGACAACAAAAAAAGAGACAGAAGAAAGAAGGCATTGGATTATTGCCAAGTCTGACACTGGAATCACAGAGTTGGTATAAGGCCTTGGAGCAGTGCCAAGTCTGACACTGGAATCACAGAGTTGGTATAAGGCCTTGGAGCAGTGCCAAGTCTGACACTGGAATCACAGAGTTGGTATAAGGCCTTGGAGCAGTGCCAAGTCTAACACTGGAATCACAGAATTGGTATACACACACTGTTTATCAGTTATAGATTGGTTATCAAGTTAATGTTTGAGTGTTTAAAAAGTGGTGACGATAAAACAGAAGCTTTCTAACATCGTGGTTCTATTCGTCTATCAAACTTCCCATCTTTTGAGAAAATACTCCCCAGTTATTTGAGCTCCGAAGCCTGCAGAAAGTCAATACTATTTACCCTTATAGTTAGTACAACATCATCACCATCATCAAGTGCACTGCCTGTTGGCGTTCATGGACCTTTATTTCCTCTTATCACAATTGTCGTTTATCAGTTCCACCATTGATTGCCTCCCATGCCATTCCTTCAAGCTATCCCAAATTTTCTCTCCAATGTCTTTCCTCCCTGCGATTCTGCCTGTTGTCACCGTGCATTCCAACTCGTCTCTTCTCATGATATTCCCAAATAGGAGATGACTGCATTGTTCTAATTTTTGCCATAAGCTGTCTTTGTTTCTGTGCCTCCTAAAGAATCACCATATTATCTTTCTTTAGGCCCCGATATTTTCAACATTCTTTTTCTTCTTCTGCATTTGTTCTCAATCTCCCGCTACCAATCCCTGAACAGGGCTTTGCAAGTAGCAGGATAGTCTGGAAAACGAAATGTGTTGTGTCACAAGTTTACAGTTTGAGTGCAATATTTGCACCTTTCGGTCCGACACATCCGTCTTCGGCAGAAACATTCTTCTATAAAACCACATATCCGTTGCCTTCAATGATCCATGTACTTTCTGCTGATTGTTCATGACTCGCTGCCATATGTTAGTACTGGCTCAGCGTAAGTACATACATAATAATAATATCAGATTCAGCGTTATAATAATCATACCATCAAATCAGACTCTGCGCCAAGTTGCCTGTAAATACCAGACTCAGAGTAGACAAAGTAGTTGCTGATGACCTTCATGCAGTAGAAGTCACCTAGGATGTTCATGAGGCATCGCCTGTCCCAGTCGTCCGTCACACGACCTCCATAGTTGATGTGACCTGCTGTGTAGACAAGTACCTGCAACATTTGATTGACAAGTAGAACAATCATGAATGGGATGTTTCTGTTCAACTGTACGTACTTTGATGTTTAACTGTACGTACTTTGATGTTTAGCTGTACATACTTTGATGTTTAACTGTACGTACTTTGATGTTTAGCTGTACATACTTTGATGTTTAACTGTACATACTTTGATCTTTAACAACATATACTTTGATGTTTAACTGTACATACTTTGATGTTAAACAAAATATACTTTGACATTTAACTATGCCGATCCTGAACAAAAACCTACCTCTTGTCGCAATGGGATTATATGAACATGAATTTGTCAAGAAAACTATTGACGGAAACAAAGTAAGCAACCATCATGCTGGGCACCGGAAGTACATTTGTGATAAATGTTACTACAAATATATATATATATATATATATATATATATCCAACTTCTAGGGAAGGAAGACTAACGTCTGGTCAGGCAAAATATACTGATCGGACATGTTAGTCAGGGTCAGACAAAACATACTGGCCAAGACCCTCACTTCAACTTTTTAGTAACCCTCCCTGGAAACTGGCTGTTTTCATGGCAGTTTAGCTAACGAAGTGACGGATCCACTTGATCCCTGTAGAGGTGAGTGACACGCAGATGAAGCCAAGCATAGCACAACCGCCTGGAGGACCCCGGTCCACCTTCATCAGCACCGTCAGGATGTAAGGAAAGCTACTGCAACCCTTCACTTAACGTCCTTTTCAGGGTGTACAAAAGAGTAACCTACTCATTGTGGGCATTTGCAAACAACGCAAACAACAATATCCAACTTCTAGCATCATGTCCAAATCTTACGGGCCCACAGGTATGCTTCAAGTATAGAAAGGTTTATACAATTGCATTAGACAACATGTTTAGAGTTATTACTGCTAGCCTGGCAGCTTACTTTGAATGGTGTTTCCATGTACTCCTGCAGGAACATGCTCAGCTGGTCAATGCAGATTTTCAGATCTCCATCCGTAAACTCGTATGGAATGTTGAAACCAAGGGCACCAAACTTTCGTCGCTCCAACACCGCAGCATGAAAGAAGCAAATTGAAAGCAGCAGGTGCTTGAAAATCCTCACCTGCAGCAATAAAAACAATATTATTGACAGTTAATAATTTGATGGTTGGTCGGTAATTGATACAACGGCGTATGGGTTCCTGCCCTTTGGCACAAAGCCATATTATGGTATCTGCAAGTACTTGTAAGCTGTTTAGTTCCGTACAAAGTGTTCCAGTTATCTGGCCTTGGAGGAAGAAGCTCTTTCCTAACAAGCGCTGGACATTCAAAAAGATGATGTTCAACAGTTTCTTAGGGATGTGTGCACAGCTGGCACTCTGGAGCATGTTCAGGTTGGATTCTGTTCAAGTGACTGTTAAGTTGTATGTGTTGAGAGTGAATTCGGAAAATGGTGCTTTGGTCTCTCCTTTTCAAGAGGTTGATGATGTCTTTGGGATTTAGGATGGCCATATGTTTGTAGATTTCTCTCCCAGCATTCCCCGCGTAGCGCAGTGGTTAGCACGCTGGCTTCGCATCTGAGTGGTCCTGGGTTCATTCCACAGTTGAGGCGGTAGTGTTTTTTTCAGACCGCAATGGCTTCCGGGTCGACCCAGCCTTAAATGGGTACCGGTTCAGTCTGGGAAGTAAAAGCGGCGAGGGAGAGGAGATGGCTTCCACCCTCATATAGCCGAGCCTTTGAAATGTGAGATCGCTAACACCTCACACCCCTACGGCAGTAATGCTATTGGTTACTTTACTTTACTTTACTTTTTTATTCCCCATCTGGGGATTCCGTGATGAAGTGGTTAAGCCGTCGGCCTCGTGATCAGATGGTGTGGGTTCGACTCCGGACTCCGCCGTATTTTTCACGGTTGCTTGATGCGGAGTCCCCTGCATCTAGTAGTCACCCCCGTGTCGTCTTGTCCTTGACTTGCCACTGGGGACGGGCGGCATGAAACGAAAGAGTGAGGATAAAAAGTAGAGCAGTTAATCCTTACTAAAAATAGCGCTAGCAAAATAAATTATGTCATCGTTTTCGATGGACGGCGGCCTTTTCTTTTTATTCCCCATCTATTCAGCCAGACTAACGTCTGGTCAGGTAAAATATACTGATCGGACATGTGAGTCAGGATCAGGCAAAACATACTGTCCAAGACCTCCCCACCTTGGCTTCCTAATAGCCCTCCCTGGAAACTGGCTGTTTTCATGGCAGCCTGGTTAACGAGGTGAGGGATCGACGTGATCCCCGTAGTAGTGAGTGACACGCAGATGAAGCCAAGTATAGCACAACCGATTAGAGGACCCTGGCCCACCTTCATCAGCATGCTCAAGATGTGAGGAAAGTTACTGCAACCCGCCACTTAACGTCCTTTTCAGGGCACACAAAAGAGTAACCTACTCATTGTGGACATTTGCAAACAACAGAAAACAGAATTATGTATTGGTAATGCTATTTGCTTGACACCTCATTTGTGTTTAACCCTTAAGATCCTATAGACATTTTTTCTTATGCTCTATAGCATCCTGGATTAAATCAATAAAATCAATGAGAAATGGGTGTTTGTCTTATTTTATCTGTAACTTTTTTATTTGTTCTGATACTAGAATAAATTTGGAGTATGTTATGTATGAATAGAGGAGTGTCTAAAATGTCATGCTAGCATGCAAAAAGTAGAAACTGCTGAACATGTGCACCTGCTACAATAAAAGCTATACCCATTGTGAGCAGTGTGCATCGAACGTGCATCTCTTGCATTGTTCACACTAGTGTCAGTAGGCCTACGATCATCGTCAATTGACCTGGCCATCAACGATACCTTTGCTGTGGCATAGATCTAGCTCATGGTTATCACTCTCTATCTCAATATCAGATTGATTATCATCATAATCAATGTCTAGCTTGTCAAATAAATTGAAACAGATTCCGTCTTGACAGCTTTGCTTGCTACCTATCTGATAAATCAGTCATTTAAAAAATATATGCACTGGTTTTAACTTCTAAGCTGTTTTCAATAATTTATTTATACTTTCTCCTTGCATACGAATTCAAACCAGAAGGCAACGATAGGCGTAGTAACCGGGAAACAATGACAATCATCGGTTTTCAGCGGTTTAGGATTTGAGAGCGTCAGCAGTTACCAGCGATATAGGATCTTAATGGTTAAACAATATATGTTACCTGTTTAAACAATTTATGTTGGTAATTGGTTTGTTTGGTACCTCATTTGTGTTTAAACAATATATGTTACCTGTTTAAACAATTTATGTTGGTAATGCTATTTTCGTTTGATTGTATTCAGACAGTCAGCGTTTGAATTTGAGCTGCGATGGCTGGTTCATGATGTTAGTTTTTACGGAGATCTCTGGGTTCATCGCTTGAGCTATGGAGTTCATGCTTTGTGCGATGCTCTCGACAAGTAGGATACCTTTCTGCTGAGAGAGACCGAGCCATATGGGGAAACCCGAGGCGATGAAGTCGAGCCGTAGCCTTCAACTTTTATGCTATTTGCTTGGCACCTCCTTTATATTCAAACATAATATAAGTTATCTGTTTAAACAATATATATACAACTTAAATGAACGTCTTTATACTGGTTTAGAAGACTCTGTCAAAGTCTGTATACAACCAGTTTCATTTACATTTCCTTGCTCTAAAAGCTATGCATATCCAATCTATTCTTAAATGCAATAATTGTCCCTGCCTCCACTACTTCCCATGGCAATGCATTCCAAGAATTCACCACACTCCGACTAAAATATATTTCCTAATATGTTACCTGTTTAAATAAAAAATATATATGTTACCTTTCCTGGACACTGTTTGAAGAACTTGTCACTGAAGCCTAAATAAGATCTGAGTAAATTTGCTTTTATGCCTTTTGGAGGTTCCACTGTCATTTTAGAGCTGTTCTGGAGAATGTACACTGGGAAATTGGCACTGGGCATGCTGGTCAACCATAGCCGGAAGTCCTTGTGTACCTTTGTGAGAACATTAGAACATTTAATGGGTATGTCAGCAGCAAAGAACACGCTCATAACCCCACATTTTATTTTCTTTCTTCTTCTCCGATGTTCGTGCTGAAAAGGACGTTTGTGACGTTGTGTTGTAGTTAAGAGCGAGGCTGCGATATTTGCGCCTTTCAACCAAACACATCCGATTTCAGCACCACTGCATTTTTTAGATTGAGTTAGCATGGCTGTAGTCTGTCTCTAGGGCCGCCACTTGGAAGCTGAAAAGGGTCTTGGTCAGATATGGGTCATTGACCCTGATGCAAGCAGCCAGCTATGAGTTGCTGGCTGCTATAACGTCCACTGCTGCATCTCTAAGTCCACATTTTATTTTCATAACATGAGCCATGGATAACATATTCCTTCAGGGATCAAGACGCTGAGCAGTGCATGAGCTGCAACAGCAGTGACCCATAGCTGACCACTAGCATCAGGGCCAGCGAACCAGAGCTGCCAAGACCCTTCTACACCTCGACGCAGTGATCCTGGATAACAGGCTGCAACACAGCAGACTGGATATGGAGAAGGGATCAAAGAGGGAAGGATAACCCAGTACTCAAAAAAATGTCTGCCGAAGACGGATGTGTTGGACCAAATGGTGCAAATATCGCAGTCAAGCTTTAAACTACGATACAACGCATTCCGTTCTCTGGATTACATTCTGCTACTTAAAGCCTTTCAGGGCTTAGCAGCAGGAGATTGAGAACAAACGAAGCCATATTCCTTCAGTGGATGCATTCCGTTCTCTAGACTACATTCTGCTACTTAAAGCCTTTCAGGGCTTAGCAGCAAGAGATTGAGAACAAACGAAGCCAAGCCAAGCCATATTCCTTCAGTGGATGCTTTCCTGCGCCAATGTCTGTTTTTGTCTATGTATGTATCTTTACCAGCCCCTGTATGTTTCCCAAAGCAAATAGAACAGGATCACTGTTACTTTCCTTGCATTTTGCATGAAGTGACTAAAGAAGGTAGTGTATGGAGCTGGCAACTTCTACATGTAAAACCATTGCTTTGAAAATGCACTGCAAAATGACTGAAGTCAGGCTTTCCTAAAAGCAGGTTAGGGTAAGCCAGTGATGGTCCTATGCTTCAACAAATGGACTGACTGCAAAATGACTGAAGTCAGGCTTTCCTAAAAGTAGGTTAGGGTAAGCCAGTGATGGTCCTATGCTTCAACAAATGGACTGACTGGAAAATTACTATTATTATTATTGATATATTATGTATATATAACACCAGTGTTTGCCTATCACGAAGCGATGATGGCCATAACATCAGACGGTTTTGTCTCAATAATGTGATGTGCGCTGTATTTGGATTATAAAGTGAGTAAAGTAAAGTAACCCTTAGCATTACTGCCGTAGGGGTGTGAGGTGTTAGCGATCTCACATTTCAAAGGCTCGGCCATCTCCTCTCTCTCGCCGCTTTTACTTCCCGGACTGAACCGGTACCCATTTAATGCTGGGTCAACCCGAGAGCCATTGCAGTCTGAAAAAAAAACTACAGCCTCAACTGGGGAATGAACACGGGACCACTCAGATGCAAAGCCAGCGTGCTAACCACTGCACTACGCGGGTTAAAGTGAGGAAGAATATGCACTGGTCATCAATCACACTCTTATCCCGAGTTAACTTGAGTCAGTGGCAAGACTATTGGTCGAGACGACTGGAGGTAACTTGGGATGCAGGCACTCTGATCTTACCTCTCGTGAGACCAGAGGCCGCTTGAAACTTGCAGGATTTGATCACCCACCGTTTTCGTTCATCACTATGAGAGACAAGTGCCTTAACCTCTTGACTACAGCAACTCCCATAATATTTACATATATGTTGTTGTTGTTTGTTGTTTAATGTACACAATGAGTTAAGTTTACTCTTTTGTGCTCCTGAAAAGAGCGTTATGTGGCGGTTTGTACTAGCTTTCCTCACATCCTCAGCATGCCAATAAAGTTGACCGTGATCCTCCAGGCGGTTGTGCCATGCTTGACTACTACAGGAATTATATCGCTGCCTTGAAAATAACGGGCTCCTGTGATCAACCCAGCCACAAAAATTGGGTACCATAAAAAATGTGGGAAGTAAAGGCGGCCGGCGTGATGCTGACCATATCATCCACTATATGCCGTGGGTCACAAAATAATATGGGCCCAACACAATTTTTCCTATTCGTCGCATGGTGTGACGTGAACTTGACTTTTACTTTTTACTTCTACTTACAACGTTATCTATATTACTACTGACTTGGCTTGGCTTCGTTCGTTCTAAATCTCCCGCTACCAAACCCTGAAAGGGCTTAAGTAGCAGAATGTAGTCCAGAGAACGGAATGCGTTGTGTCATAGTTTACAGCTTGACTGCGATATTTGCACCTTTTGGTCCAACACATCCGACTTCAGCATGCATTTTTTGAATACCGGGTTAGCATTCCCTCTTTGATCCCTTCTCCTTAGCCAGTCTGCCCTGCTGCAGCCTGTTATCCAGGATCACCATGTGGAGGTGTAGAAAGGTCTTGGCAGCTCTGGTTCGCTGGCCCTGACGCTAGCAGTCAGCTATGGGTCGCTGACCACTGCAGCTCATATGCTGCTCAGCATGTTGATCCCATATTCCTTCTAAGATACATCAATGAATCTACTTCTTGTAATGGAAGGAAGAGTAACGTCTGGTCAGGCAAAATATACTGATCAGACATGCTAGTCAGGTTCAGGCAAAACATACTGGACAAGACCCTCACCTTGTCTTCCTCTGAGTCATTCCTGGGAACGGGCTGTTTTCATGGCAGCCTGGCTAACAAGGTGAGGGATCGACGTGATCCCACAGTAATGAGCGACACATGGATGAAGCCAAGCATAGCACAACAGCCTGGAGGACCCTGGTCCACCTTCATCCGCACACTCTGAATGTGAGGAAAGCTACGACAACCTGTCACTTAACATCCTTTTTAAGGCGCACAAATAGGTAATCCTACTCATTGTGGGGATTCAACAGCAACAACAACCTCTTGTAATACAATAACAACACAATCTACTCACAGTATCTTGATCTATTGTTTCCACCAGACGTTCGAGTGTGGGCATGAAACTTGGAGCCAGATGACAATTCTGGAAAAATACCCAGCCTCCTTTCTCCATAGCCAGCCTCATGAGGCTTTCTGCTCTTGGACCCTGAGTGAATGTTATGTTTAGTTAGTAAAAAGTACAGTAACCCATAGCATTACTGCCATAGGGGTGTGAGGTGTTAGCAATCTCGCATTTCAAAGGCTCGGCTATATGAGGGCGGTAGCCATCTCCTCTCCCTTGCCGCTTTTACTTCCCGGTCTGAACCGGTACCCATTAAAGGCTGGGTCGACCCTGGAGCCATTGCGGTCTAAAAAAACATTACCGCCTCGACTGGGGAATGAACCCAGGACCACTCAGATGCGAAGCAAGCACGCTAACCACTGCGATACGTGACTCCCCTTGTTTACATAGCTATACTGGCCGATAAATATACAAGGTTGTAGTTCAGTGTTGTGTGCAAAGACATGTACCAACATGCACAAAATCTTACTATACCAGAGGGACATTTGATGAAAGTACTGAAGACAGAGCACGGACTCCCCCCTCATGTCAGGTACTCATTTACAGCTGGGTTAACTGGAAGAAGTGCTTCATATAAAAAACCCTCAACATGCCTGGTCTGTTGAACTGAGATCAATGTGATTTGATCTTGGTGCATTGGGATTGTAAACTCAGCTCACAATGCCTAGACCACCAAATCTCCAAATATCAACAACATCATTCAATCAAAGCCGTCACTCCTCTCGTGCATAAGACATTGACAACATTCAGCCAGCATACACAGTCTTGGACTGGTCTGTCTGATTCTCTCATGGCATAACCTTTTTTTTTTTATTTGCGTTCACCTTATTTCTCTAATCTTTAAGGCGGTGTACGTTGCTCTGTTGATTCCATTTTGTGCCTGTCGACCCAGTGCATTCGACTTCAGCATGCATTTTATGTAAGGCTCTGCTTCCTCCTGCGTTTTCTAAGGGTTTGCTTCTCCGGGGTAACGGTCGGTTCTGTGATGGGGATCGAACCCAGCACCTTCTGGTTGTGAGCCGTGTCACTTAACCACTAGCCTACGCCGTTCCCTCATAATCTTTTAATCTTAGTTCCTTTTCACATTCTCTTCAGAATTACTTTTTGGGTCAACCTTTCTCCTTGAGGATCCCATTAAGAGAATGTCTGGCTATGTTGGATGGTGTCTTCCATAGTGTATGCCAATTATCCTTTGAAGGCATCTTAACTTAACGTCTTTGTACTGGTTTAGAAGACTGTAGAGTCTGTATACAACCAGTTTCATTTACACTTCTTTGCTACAAAAGCCATGCGCAACTAATCTATTCTTAAATGCATTAATTGTCCCTGCCTCCACTACTTCATGCAGCAATGCATTCCAAGCATTCACCACGCTCTAAGAAAATATTTCCTAATATCTAATCTGGACCTCTCTTTAGTTAATTTGTAGCTATGCCCTTTTGTTCTTGTGGGTGGCTGTATTTTGAAAAACTTGTTATAGTCTAATTTATTCGCTCCTCTGATCATCCTATAAACCTGTATTGTCACCTCAAATTCTTCTCTCTTTCAGACACTATAGGCCGGTTTTTTCTGATTCTTTCCTCATAACTGTAATTCTGGAATCCCACTATCAGCTTTGTCGCTCTTTTTTGTATTCTTTCTAGCATGTTTATATCCCCTCTATGATAAGAACCCCATACTTGTACACAGTACTCTAATCTAGGTCTAACTAATGCTTTATACAGTTTGACTATCACTTCCTTGCTCCTATGTTTAATATTTTTTTGTTATCATACCTAACACTGCATAAACAGCAGGATAAAAGCTAACGGTCAGGAACTCAAAGTGGTTGACTGTTTTAAATATCTTGGGTCGATTGTCAGTGATGAAGGATCAAAATGTGAGGTGTTGGCCAGAATAGCACAGACAATAGCGGTGCTTGAACGGCTTTACAAAATCTGGCAAGATAAACGGTTAGCACTACGCACGAAAATCAGATTAATGCGTACACTAGTCCTGTCAATATTCCTCTATGCGTGTGAGACATGGACAGTTACAGCTGACCTTCAACGAAGGATACAAGCCTTGGAGATGAGATGTTTTTGAAAACTTTTAAACGTCACGTACAAAGATCGAGTTACAAATGAGGAAATACGAGATAGAATTACAACAGCAATACGGCCTTGCGAAGACCTCTTGGCAACTGTCAAAAGAAGGAAACTCACTTGATACGGTCACATATCGAGATCAAATGGTCTTGCAAATACAATCCTCCATGGAAAGGTGCATGGCAGACGACGAAGAGGCCGGCCTAAAAAAAGATGGGAGGACAACATAAAAGAATGGACCAGTCTCCGACCAGAAGAGTCACAGGCAGCGGAATCTGACAGAGAGTGGTGGCGTGGGGTTGTGAAGATGTCTTCATGTGTGCCCCAACAACCTCACCGGTTACGGGATGACCTAACCTGACCTGAACACTGCATTAGCCTTTTTCACTGCTACCTGAAGTGGTTAACCCACCTTACCTTTATGATTTATTATAAACCCTAGGTTCCTTTCCTTATCTATCTTTCTAATATTGTTCTCGCCCATTCTGTAATTATGTTTCATACTGGATCTACCCATGTGGATGACTGTACATTTATCTACATTAAACTTAATTTGCCAGCTTACAGACCATTCTTGAATTTTATCTAAATCCGACCTCAAAATATCCACTTCTGCTTTAGATGAGACACTACTGCATAGTTTTGTGTCATCAGCAAATTTGTAATCATAGTTCCCATATCAATATCCAAATCATTTATATATATCAAGAACAAAATTTGTCCCAAAACCGAGCCCTGTGACACTCCACTTTTCACTTCACACCACTGAGAGTACTCCTTATTTATGCCCACCCTCTGTCTTCTTCCCGTTAACCAATTTTCAATCCATTTGGCAACTTCCCCACCTATTCCATGTGATTTTAACTTTTAAAATAATCTTTAATGAGGTACTCTATCAAAAGCCTTTGAAAAATCAAGATAAATAACATCCAGTGGCTCCCCTTTATCTATCATTTTAGTAACCTCCTCCATGAATTCTAATGGATTTGTTAAGCACGATCTCCCTCTAATAAGCCCATGCTGACTATTTCTGATTAGATTAAACTTGTCTAAATGCATTACAATGTTTTCTTTGATTATTGACTCTAACAATTTACAGACTATGCTCGTTAATCTCACTGTTCTATAATTTGCTGGATTAAATTTTGTGCTATTTTTAAATAAGATATCACTTCTGCATCTTTCCAATCCCCTGGAACATTCCCTTTTGCAAGTAATTAAGAATATAATATAGCCAATGGTTTTGCTAGTTGGTCTCTAATTTCAAACATAAATTTTGGATGAATACCATCTTGTTTAGTTCAGTTTATCCCGTAACCCATCAGGTCGTTGGGGCACACTTGAAGACACTCCCAAAATCCCACGTCATTTTTCTCTGTTCACCAATTAGTGATGTTGTCCACCCACCTCGTCCTTGGACGTCCTCGCCCTCTCTGTCCCGGTACGGAACCAAAGAGTATCGAGTTGATAATTCTCGTTAAACTCATTATTCTATAATTTGCTGGTTCTGATTTTTTTCCCTTTTTGAATTAGGGGATCATTCCTGCATCTTTCCAATCCAGTGGAACAATCCCTTTTGCAAGTGATTGAGAACATATGATATTAAACATAGGAGCAAGAAAGTGATAGTCAAACTGTTTAAAGCATTAGTTAGACCTAGATCGGAGTACTGTGTACAGGTGTGGAGTCCTTATCATAGAGGGGATATAAACATGCTGGAAAGAATACAAAAAAGAGCGACAAAGCTGATAGTGAGATTCCAGAATTACAGTTAGGAGGAAAGACTCAGAAAAACCAGCCTACATTGTCTAGAAGAGAGAAGAATTTGTGGTGGCTTAATACAGGTTTAAAAGATGATCAGAGGAATGGATTAAATTAGACTATAACAAGTCTTTTAAAATACAGCCACCCACAAGAACAAGAGGGCATAGCTACAAGTTGACTAAATAGAGATCCAGATTAGATATTAGGAAATATTTTTTTAGTCAGAGAGTGGTGAATGCTTGGAATGCATTGCTACGGGAGGTAGTGGAAGCAGGGACAGTTAATGCATTTAACAATAAATTGGATGCGCATAGCTTTTAGAGCAAGGTAATGTAAATGAAACTGGTTGTATACAGACTCTGCAGAGTCTTCTAAACCAGTATAAAGACGTTAAGTTATAATATAGCCAATGGTTTTGCTAGTTGGTCTCTAATTTCAAACATACATTTTGGATGAATACCATCTTGACCTGGACACTTATCAACTTTTAACCTCTCCAATTTTTAAAAAACCATTTCCTGTGTTTTACAGATTGATCTAAATCCCGCTATTTCCATGTCTCTTTGAATGATATCTATAGGCTCTGGGATCTTGGAGCAGTCCTCTTTTGTGTAGACTGTGCCAAGGTACTGATTGAGTAGATTAGCTACCTCCCTATTTTCACTAATTATTTTTCCTGTACTGTCTATGAGAGGGCCTACTTTGTCTTTCATTCTTTGTTTATTTCCAACATAATAAAAGAAGCTTTTACCATCAAGTCTTGATCCTCTGAGTAAGTTTTTTTTAAAGTCTATTTTTGCTGTTTTATTCACTTTCTGAGCTATATTCTGCTTGTCCAAATATTGTAAATATGTTTCTTTTGATTTACCTGCCTCTAAATGTTTTGTCCATGCTTTATTTTTAGCTCTTCTACATTTTACAACAAATCTAGTTATCCACTTTTTACGCTTAGGGTTTACCTCCCTACATGAAACACATTTCTCTTTTAGCGTTTCTAGAAATGTTTTAAAACTCTCCCACTCTTGTTCTTCTTCTTCTTCATCGTACACTGTTTACAGCGATATTTACGTTGCACTGTTCTATTTTGTTAAGCCTGTGGCTCAGTGCATCCGATTTCAACAGGCGTTTCTGTAGGGTTGCCCTCCTTAGCCTTTGGCTGTCCCCAGCCTAACTGCAAGGTAGCAGTTGTTTTTGGTCAGAGTTGTCTCTCTTAGAGAAGTTGTCTTGCAGGACTATCGAGTCTTCCCCACTCGTGTCTATAGGGTTTGGCAATGATATGATATGATGGACTATGTACTAGTTTGTACTATCCCGGAAGAGAGGCAGTCCAGTGTGACTGTGTCTCAGGATCGTCACGTCCTGCCAGAAACGTAGCATATTCATGTGAGTGAGGTATCTCTTTGCTCCTTGTATTTTCTCGGCTCATCTGCAGTGATGGTACGCCTAGCATTCCCCGCCACCTGGGAGGTTGTCACAATAGGGCAGAGGGTGCAATGTCCGCTGGACTGCATCTCTTCTGCATCCATTGGGATGACTGATAGCAGACAGAAGTAAAGAGCAAGGCAGGAGTGCATTTATCCAGGTGCATTTCTGCGGCTCGACCAGGCCGGGCTGAGACGCAAGCCCCAGGTCCCAGCCATGTCGTAGCCTCCCATCACAGCGGTGCTGAGATTTAGGAAGGGGTTCTGGCTTAGAGGCGTTCGGCCGTAGTCCCTCAGATGGTAGCTTTGCACCATTGGCTTATCAGCCAAGCACGTGGACCAAATGTCAGCGACCTGTGATTTCTCTCGAAGGAGTGCATTTGACCAGGGGACAAGCCTGGTTACGGCACGGAGATGGTGTTCGCCTGGTGTGCGGACATATCTCATGGTCAAGGGTTGAGTCTCAGCAGTTCGCAGTGAGGTAGCTGATCTACTGCTTAGGGCACCCTGACCGAGAACTAAGTCTTCTACAAATGGTTTCATACCTCATCGCCGTATGGGGTGAATATCGAGCAGCTTCCCGCCCGCTTTGATCGGCGGACGGCAGAGACCTCATTCTGCGGCTCGACCGGGCAGGGCTGGAGCGGGAGCCCCAGGTCCCCACCATGTCGAAGCTTCCCTTTGCAATCGTGCTGAGCTTTTGGGCGGGATTTTGGCTTAGAGGCGTTCGGCCGTAATCCCTCACCTTGTAGCCTCGCGCCGAGGGCTTATCAGCCTAGTACGTGAACCAAATGTCTGCGGCTCCTCTCGAGTTGAGCAGCATTACCGTAGCAACGCCCTGTCATTAGTAGGGTAAAACTGACCTGTCTTCCGAGGGTCTATTTCCAGCACCCGTTCAATATTAGACCGGACGTATCAAAAGAGGGCTTTTTAGTTTGTCAATGGCCAAGTTTCTGTAACCTGCGATTTCTGCAGGGTTAAGACCAGATTACCATAGCAGACGCTCTTTCTTCTTCTTCTTCTTCTTCGTCGTACACAGTAACCATTATTTTTTCGAAAAAAGCAGCCGTCATCCTGAGGCTATCGACACTGCCATAGAGCTTGTCTAGTGTTGCCACTGGTGATGGCCACATCTGCTCTCTCTGATCCTCGTATGTCGGGCAGTATTGCCGGTACCACACGGGCATTCGTCGGTGCCACCTATCTTCAATTTGTTGAATAGGTGGTACCTAAGTCTATTGTGCCCAGTGCGAAGTCTGAAGACCACGACCTGCTCTTTTCTGTTCAACTGGTAATAGGCATCGTTTTTGGTGTAGCCAGTATGTTCGGTTTCCCATTTGGTCATGTATCTAGCTCTAATAAGCCGTTTTGACTCTTCGTATGTCATACTAGTATCAGGTTGTGGTAGTTTTGCACCTTCTTTCGCCAGTCTGTCTGCCTCCTCGTTGCCTTGGATGTTGCAGTGAGATGGAACCCACTGCACCACTACTCTTTTTGGTGCGGCCTGCTGGCATAGTTGACAGAGTACTGCTCTTAATTCATTTAGTTCAGTATTTTTCTGGCTTTTCAGTGCTGTGACTACGGCCAGTGCATCTGTAAGCAGGACTATCTGGCTTTCATTCCTTTTACCTGTCACGATTTCTTCCACTGCCGCCCTCAATGCCTCTGCCTCCGCTCTGAAATTGCTTGTGCATTTTCCAGTAGCGAATGACAGTGTTGTTTTTCTGCCATTTGGTAGGCTCAGGAATGCTCCTGCCCCTCCGTTCTGTATTGTATTTGTTACGGAACCGCCGGTGTATGCATGGGTCCAGTCCATGCTTGGGTAGCTTTTCGATATGAAGCTTAGGGTAGTATCTCTCCTTTCTTTTTCAGTCTGGCAGTTTTTTGTTTCCAATACCTGGTATATTTTCTACCACCTCTGGAAATATATCCTGCCTCCAGGTAGGTTTTCGTACAGTAGGGATGGGCGTTGGTGTGGTTAGTACGTTCATAGGGTCTTCGTGCATCTTTGCTTTGGCTATTTCTGCAAAGTTTCTTCGCTTTAGCTTCCCATTTCCGAAATTGTTTAGTCTCTGGTGCATTGGGTGGTCAGTCAGTCTTCTGAGTTTCTCTGATTGCAGCTGGGCTCTGCAGTCTCTTCTGTCGGCCATGGATTGCAGTTTTGTAATCTTTTCAAGTTCTACAATTGGCGTTGACTTCATGCCTCCTGTAATAACTCTCATGGCTTGGTTTTGGAGTTTGCTAACTTTATCGAAGTTCGCCTTTGCTGCTGTTGTCCATGCCGCAATGCCATACTCGAGAACTGGTCTCACTCTTCCAGTGTACAGTTTCTTTAGTATGCTTTCGTCTGCTCCCCAGCTTGTGCCAGCAAGTTTCCTCATGATTGCCATTCTTTCTCTGGCTCTCATTCGGTTTCTCTCGATCTGACTTTTCCATGTCATGCCGATCAAATGTGACTCCCAGATAGTTTGGGTTGTCGTTTGGCTGAAGGTATTTGCCGTTTAGACTTAATTTGGTGTTTTGGGGTTTGATTGATAGCGAGAATATTGTACATGTGGTTTTGTCCTCGTTTATTTTGACCAGCCATGAGTTCGCCCACTCTTCCAGCGATGTTAGGGCCTGCTGCATCCGATTTCTTGCTATGGTGAGATTCTTTTCAGAGGTCCACATAGCCAGATCATCTGCAAACATTGAGCTATGAACTCTTCTTGGTATATTCTCTGTAATGTCATTTATATACACCAGGAAGAGTGTGGGTGACAGTACTCCCCCTTGGGGTACTCCCTGCTCAAGTGTCATCTTTTTGCTCATCTGCCCTTGTACTTGGACTCTAGTTGTTCTGTTTTTGAGGTAGTGGTTGATCCACTTGTACATTCCACTCTTGTTCAACATCTGTTCCTCCGACAATATCTTTTCAGATTATGTGGCCCGGTGCCTCTTTCATCTTCTTAACATCTACCTTAGAGTAGTCGTATGTTCACGTGTTTATGTTTACTTCTTTCCCTGCAATAAGATCCCAACAGATGATTTGATGGTCACTTGAGCCAAACAGTTCTCCAACGGTAACGTTTTCAATCAACTTTTCCTCTATAGTAAAAACTAAGTCGATTGTGTTTTTGCCTCTGGTGGCTACTTCTACGTGTTGAATTAAAAAATTGTCAGTTATGCACTTAACAAAAGGTTTTGACTCTACAAGTGTTTCTGCCATATCCCATTTTATTTCTGGAAAGCTGAAATTTCCCATTAATAATAATTTCCCTTCACTTGCCTTTTCTATGCTACTAATCAGCTCCTTATCTTCCTCTTTTTGACTTGATGGACATCTATAGCACACCCCAATCACTGTTTTTTCACCCCCACTTTCTATTTCTTCCCATACACTTTCATTTTTGTTATCACATGATAAATCATCTTTGATCGTTATATTAACTTAATTTGTACAGTATAATAAAACGCCACCTCTCTTAGCCTTGTTCAAGTGTGAATATAAACATGCTGGAAAGGTTACAAAGAAGAACTACAAAGATGTTTGTGGAGTTTCAGAATTATAGTTATGAGGAAAGACTAAAAAAACCCTGGTCTTTAGTGTCTCGAACAGAAAAGAATTTGATGTGACTTAATACAAGTTTCTAAATTAATAAATGGAAAGAATAAATTCGACTATACCAAGTTTTCCAAAGTATGACCAACTACAAGAACACAATGGCACAGCTACAAATTGTTTAAGGACAGGTCAAGATTAATAATTAGGAAATATAATTTAGTCAGTGACTGGTGAATTCTAGGAATGCATTGCCCCAGAATGTAGTGGAAGCAGAGATTGGATGCACATTTTTTTCAGTATCGGTGGAGGGGAATAAACTGGTTGTATACAGACTCTGTAGAGCCTTCTAAGCCAGTATCATAAAGATGAGTTAAATCAAGTTAAGAGTTAACAAAATGCCTACCTGGCCTTGCCCTAGTGAGATAGCATTCAGCTTTTTAGAAAACTTCATTGCATCAGCAAACTGATAGAGTGAACCTGCTGGGTCAGTTCCGGTAGACAATACAAACACTAATGGGCAGACTGTAGATGAGTCTTTAAATACAAATGCCAAGTCTGTAGTTTGAGGTTCGATAAACTTCTGTCCCATCCTATTAGCCACCAACATCTGCATGGCATTGGTGACTTTGTCTGGCCGAATAGCTTTCAAAACGAGAATGGCTTGGAATTCATCCAGTTTGGTAGCCCACTCTCCTGGAAGGGGCATACTGAAACAAAATTATTAGAATAAATAAAAGACGTATTATTTTTGGGGAGTATAAAGTCGAGGTTATTGTTGAATGCCCACAATGAGTAGAATTACTCTTTTGTAGGCCCTAAAAAGGATGTTATATGGCAGGTTGTCGTAGCTTTCCTCACAACTCGAGCGTGCTGATGAAGGTGGACTGGAGTCCTCCAGGCTGTTATCCTATGCTTGGCTTCATCTCCATGTTGTTCAGCACTACTACAGGGATCACCCCAATTCCTCACCTTGTAAGCCAGGCTGCCATCAAAACAGCCTGTTTCCAAGACGGACAAAGAGGAAGTCAACATGAGGGTCTTGTCCAGTATGTTTTGCCTGTACCTGACTAACATGTCCGAGCAGTATGTTTTGTCTGACAAGACATCTGTCTTTCCCATAAAGTTGAGGTAATGGGCGAGAGAAAGAAAAATCATGGTATGTGAAATGAAATGTATCAGAAAGGCAGTCGGAGTCATAAGGCTTGACAAAGAATGAAAGGAAGTAATAAGACAGAACGTGAGTGCAACACTGTACATGTGAGGCAGAGAACAAAATAATTCAGACACCTGACAAAAATGCAACCAAGGTTACCAGCTACTTGTATCTACAACACCAAACATCAGGGTTGCAGAGCAAGAGGCAGACCATGAAAAAGATGGATAGATGGCATTGGTGAGTCACTGAAGAAACACAAAATGACAACAACATCTCCGACAAAGCTGGCACATGAAAGAAAACTACACCTCCCCACGACGTCTAACAATACAAATGGATAGAAAATGATGATGATGAATGAGGGGGCGCTACCCCCGCTGTAGCCAAAATGTAAGGTGCTTGTCTGTCAAGGATTGAAAGTGTGAAACTGATTGTGGGATTTCAAATCCGGTAAGTTTCAAGCGTTGCCTAGTCTCAAAGGAGGTTGGACCAGCATCTAGTCATACCGGAGATTGATACAAAATGTGAACTTCCTGTGTACATGCTATGCACGTAAAACTGCTGTTGGCAGATGAAAATTGAAAGAGCAAGCTGTTAGCTGCTGTCAGGACAAAATTTTTAAAAAAAAAATGACATTTCTACCTAATACATCACTTACCTGCCCCCAGGCCTAGTCCAATTGCAACAACAAAAATAACTTACTTTGGATAGCTTTGACTGTCTGGCAGCTGGCACAACCTGCCTGTTTGAATACCAGAATTCCAAGTACTCAGAGTTATCATGGTACGATGACAACATGCTGATCAAGATCTCACCTAATGTCCTCGTTGGTACTCCTTAAAACAGGATGTGTCACAGCAGTCCGATCAATGAGGTGGGGATTGATATTGTTCACCCATAAGGTGAACTTACTGAGGAGTATCAAAATGCACTACAGCCAATAGGATCCTGGCCACCTTATCAAGTATACCTCAAGATGTAAGAAGAGTCATTATAACCTTCTACCAAAGTAATATTGTCAAGATTTAGCTCAACTTAGCACAAGTGACTTCAAACAACATCTTCCTTATACTGTACGAAGACGGATGTGCCAGACCGAAAGGTGCAAATATTGCAGCCAAGCTGTAAACTAGCGACACAACGGATTCCATTCTCCGGAGTACATCCTGCTACTTGCAAGACCCTGTTCAGGGCTTGGTAGTAGAAAATTGAAAACGAATGCACACAGAGCATAAGGTCATCCCTGCATGTTGGCTCTCTGACAGGAAGTCTGTACCCAAACACTTGATCCACTCTTGCAGTGATCATTTCTGTAGAAACTTCACTGACATTTTGTGGCTGCTGGCCTCCATACACAACCCTCATTAGTTGCTTTTGACAACATGCTTAGAAGGTTCTTCAACTCATCTTCATATTGATCCTAAGACACCAGTAGTGTGAATAGCAGGGTGTGTCACACAATTGGCCTCTTATGAATGCCTGCACCAAAGCAGTTTCTGTGCTGCTGCAGCGGTGGTTTCTTATTTGACATGATGAAGTTAGTAGCCTGATATACAACAAGCTAGTGAAAGTAGCACTGAGCGTATAAATTGTTTCCCAGATTCCACAAAGGAAATTTGGAAGGCTGCGTTGATCACAATCTTTCCTCTCTGATGTCCACAAGGGTTAAAAGAATAAATAAAGGAAAACAGATAAACAAAAACAACTGAATGTCTCGTTAACCCATTCAATCCCAGAACGGCCGGCGACGGCCACTATCGACTCGCTTCCAGAACGGCCGGCGGCGGCCGCCGCCGTGGAAATACTGATTTAAATATTTTTTTCTTATGTTTTACCTGCGAATAGACACGCTAAATTTAGCCTTCGCGTGACTACCGGTAATGGCAGCTCCCATTGCAGTTTTACAGATCGTTTCTATTACGTATGGTGTTCGAGCCGTGATTTTTTTTAAATGACCTTCAATTTTCTTCAAAGCTTGGTGCAGACTGAAGATACTTATGAGTCAGACGATAGTGGTTGCGAACTTGTTGATGGAGTTGAAGAGAATGAGAACGAATCGGATGTTGATGAGGAATAAGTTCAGGACTTAGAAGATGAAAGTAGCGACACTGGCCTTGGTAGTGATGACGAATTATCCGTAGAAGATGGTGACAAAGTGACCCACCCCACAGGCAGGCCCAAGTGGTGATAGAGAATGGTCAAAGCAACGGTGTAGTATCATTGTTGAAGGATTTAGTGAAGGAACAGGTCCTGCAGATGACATAGATCCAGATTACCTTTCACTTTCATAATTTCTACTTCAGACCTTTTTTGAGTATTAGGCAGAGCAAACCAATCCAATGCATTTGCCTGCATCAGAATTTTAGGGGGAAAAGATCCTTGAGGAATTAAAATTTGGTGTGCCGCAGATCCTCATACTAGATACCTCTATAACTTTGAGGTGTATATTGGAAAGTCAAACACTGGACAAGAAGAGGAAAGATGTACTAGTTGCAATGAACCAAGGGAGATTGCTTATCGCTTGAACATTTATTAGCAAAATTGACAAGAGTGAAACAGACATTCTATATTGACCCTTTTTTTTTCTTCACTTGTTTAATTTTTGGCATCTAATATACATGACACTCACAAAAAACATGTGCACAGAAGAGTACCTCTTCCATTTATCTGTAAACTGGAGTTTGAATCACACAAATAAATTTAAAATTGTATTTGTTATTAATTTTATTGCGCAAGCACATCTAATGTTTGCGGAGTTATTCCCCTTGCCCTGGGAATTCAGTTGAGAGTTTTTCTGATCAGCTGGGATTGAATGGGTTAACAGAAAAAAAAATTTCAAAATAGCAAATATTCAAATTCACTTGGTGAAATACTTCTTCCCTTCACCAACGCTCTAAAAACGATGCTTTGTTACATTGTGTTATACGAGGGGAGTTCAAATCTAACTTTTTGTTCTAGTTCTACCTAAATGGGTTAAAACGAGCTGGAACTACTTTCATTAGTTAGCAGATCTTTTGTCCTATTACTGCTAGGTAGCCCACTTGCCATGGGCCAGTCACATGACAGATAAATACAAATGGCGGACAACACTGTTAGTGCTTGCATGAAACAGTGTATTGTGATAAAGTTTCTTGTGAAAGAAGGCGTGGAACTTTTGGAAATTTACAAAAGATTGTAATCACAATACGCTGATAAGACACTCAGCTGCAGTAAGACATTTGAATGGTGAGAACGTAGTTTACAGCAAAGCTGCCTTTGACTTGATACCCCTGGTTTCAGCTGGGCACATTTTTAGTACCGGATTTGTCTTGCCTCTTCTATCCTTATTCTCTCAGCTAGCCTGCACAGATGCAGGTTGTTTCCAGGTTCGTCATTTTGAGGTGGAATAATGTCCTGGACGGCATGGTTCTCTAACCCTGATGCAAGGTATAGGTTGTTGACTGCTGTAATCTCGTTAACTTCATCTTCAGCCCAACATGCCGAAGTGCCTAGTCTATGTCATGATTTTATATTACCGGTAGCGACAATGAAGATGGAATCTAGCTATTAATTTTAAACATGTTTATCACCTTTTAGGACATGCTCTCAGATCACACACCCCCCCCCCCCCTCCCCCACACACTCTCTGTGTGACAGTGTTCTAGTCCCATCTCTATCCCCAGAGAGCTTTCTACCCAAGAAGATTCAGATCAAACTGTTTACCATCTCTTATGGCATGTCACCAGTGTGGCAGTCATGCTACACTCACCTCTATCCCTCAGAAACCGCTCTGGCTAAGGATGTATCCTAAAAATACATATACTTAACTTAACTTAATGTCTTTATACTGGTTTAGAATACTCTACAGTCTGTATCCTAAAAATACATATACTTCACTGAACTTAATTTAGTGTCTTTATACTGGTTTAGAATACTCTACAGTCTGTTTACAATCAGTTTCATTTACATTTCATTGCTCTAAAAGCTATACACATCCAATCTATTCTTAAATGCATTAATTGTCCCTGCCTTTACTACTTCCTGTGGCAATGCATTCCAAACATTCACCACTCTCTGAGAAACATTTTTTTTCCTAATATCTAATCTGGACCTCTCTTTAGTTAATTTGAAGCTATCCCCTCTTGTTCTTGTAGGTGGTTGTATTTTTAAAAATGTGTTAGTATTTTTTTATCCTTTTCTTTGATTATCTTATAAACCTGCATTGTCACCGCAAATTCTTCTCTTTTTTAGACACTATAGGCTGGTATTTTTAATCTTTCCTTGTAATTGTAATTCTGGAATCTCACTATCAGCTTTGTCGATCTTTTTTGTATCCTTTCCAGCATGTTTATATCTCCTCTCCGATAATGACTTCACACTTGTACACAGTTCTCCAAAATAGGTCTAACCAATGTTTTATACAGTTTGACAATCACTTCCTTGCTCCTATGTTTAATATTTATTTGTATAATGCCTAACATTGCATTTGCCTTTTTCACTGCTACCTTGACTTGCTCACTCACCTTACCTGTATGATCTATTATAACCCCTAGGTCCTTTTCTTTTTCTATCTTTCAAATATTGTTTTCGCCCATTCTGTAATTCATGGGGATGACTGTGCATTTATCTACATTAAACTCCATTTGCCAGCTCACAGACCATTCTCGAATTGTATTTATATATTTGACCTCAATATATCCACTTCTACTTTAGACGTGACACTGCTGCATAGTTTTGTGTCATCTGCGAATTTTGCAATTATGGATCCGAAATCAATGCCAAAATCATTTTTATATCATGAACAAAATTGGTCCCAAAACCAAGCCCTTTGGCACTCTCCTTTTCACCACTCAGAGTACTCCTTATTTATGCCCACCCTCTGCCTTCTTCCCGTTAACCAATTTTCAATCCATTTGGCAACTTTCCCACCTATTCCATGTGATTTTAACTTTCTAAATATTCTTTGATGAGGTACTCTATCAAAGGCCTTTGCAAAATCTTGATAAACAACATCCAGTGGCTCTCCTTTATCTATAATTTTAGTAACCTCCTCCATGAATTCTAATAGATTTGTTAAGCACAATCTCCCTCTAATAAACCCATGCTGACTATTTCTGATTAGATTAAGCTTGTCTAAATGCATTACAATGTTTTCTTTGATTATTGACTCTAACAATTTACAGACTATGCTCATTAAACTCACTGGTCTATAATTTTCTCTAATTTCAAACATAAATTTTGCATGAATACCATCTTGACCTGGACATTTATCCACTTTCAACTCCTCTAATTTGTTAAAAACCATTACTTCTGTAATACAGATGGATCTTAATCCCGCTGTATCCATGTCTTTTTGGACAATATCTATAGGATCTGGAATTTTAGAGGAGTCTTCTTTTGTGTAGACTGTGCCAAAGTACTGATTGAGTAGATTAGCTGCCTCCCTATTCTCACTTTACATTTTTCCTCTGCCATGAATGAGAGGGCCTGTTTATTTCTAACATAAGAAAAGAAGCTTTTACTATCAGACTTGATCTTATGAGCAAGTTTTTTTTAGAAGCCAATATTTGCTGCTTTATTCACTTTCTGAGCTATAAAACATAGCTTGTCCAAATATTTTAAATTTGTTTCTTTTGATTTACCTGCCTCTATATATTTTTTCCATCATCCAATGTCATACTGCGTTCTTGAGTATATGAGTGTGATTGCGACTGATCAAACCAATGGGAGCGTGGAATGTCCTCTGGAATGATTGGGAAACATAATCTGCAGCTGCCACTGGTATTCCCTCTATCAAAATTTTCTAAATGTACGTCTATCTTAGGCTGCCTAAACACAGAGGCCCTCATCGAATTGAACATGCTTTTTGAACAATTTTGAGCCAGGTATTCTCAGGTGGTAATGTCTATTTGACAATACTTGAGGGACTCCACTGCCTTGTGGAAACCTCAGGAGAGGGTAGAGCTATGGGAATAAACCCAAACAGAAGATTGGGAGTGGTAGCACCGAAGATGGATGGTTTCAAAATTGCGAACTCATTCCGGCAGCTCCAACAGCTCAGCTTGTGTCAAATTGTCATGCTTTGTATTCCTTTAGATTTCACGTCAGGCCGAGAGGGGAATCCTGCAGTTTGGGCAGCCCATGGTCTCCATATTCAGCGCCAAATCTTGCGTCCTGGAGAGACCTCACAGGGTGCCATGTGCATGGTCTACAGAGACTGTGACGCCTATGATGATGATGAGGGACTCTTCAAACTGTCCTTGAAACACTTCTTAGAATGTCCCCATGATCGTCTTCCTTCACTCAGTTCCCTATACTGAAATCTCTATGGGAGCCTTCCCTCGCTTGACATTTGATCAAGGTGGCCAGCCCATCTCAGTTGAGCTCTCTGTAAAAGTGCAAGTATGTATTACACTAATTTAATAATGTAACTTACTCTTGAGGGTCGGAACTGTCAAACATTTCCCGATATTCATTTAGATAATTTGGAAAATCATTGGCAAAGCTGTTGAACATAGGCATGGAGGAAAGCGTCAGAATATCATTCCAGGAGCGGATGGATAGCCAATCTGGCGCAGGGTTTGGAAACTCTTTGGCAATAGTGACACCTCCTGCGATAAGCCAGCGCCACTCAGTCTAGAAAAGTCAATATAAATTTCACTATTTTAAACGCTGAAAATGGAGCTAAACAGCTTCACTCCTTCCTTTTCTGTACCTTGGCTAAACAAAATTTGTACCTTGGGGAAAACTATCTGAACCCTCGGAGAACAGCATCTAAACTAGGGGAAAACTGTGTCTGAAACCCTTGAAAAAAGTATCATAGTGTCAAGGTCCTAGATAAACACTGTTTTGGACATGGGAAAACAGTTGGAACCCTTCGAAAACAGTGCCTGAACCCTGAGAAAACTATCTAACCACAGGAAAACAATGTCTGAGCCAAGCTAAAGCATGCCCGGACCTAAGGAAAACAGTCTGGACCGAGAGAAAACAGCAGCTGCACTCCGAGAAATGTTCCCTGGGAAAACAGTGCCTGAGACCTGAGAAAACAGCGTCTGAGCCTGGGTAATGGATCCTAGGAAAACCATGTGGATCCTGAAAAAAGAGTGTCTGAACCCTGAGAAATATGCACTGGGAAAACAGTGGCTGAGCCCTGGGAAAAGTGACTGAACACTGGGAAAACAGTGTCTGAACTCTGGGAAAATAGTGTCTGAGCCCTGGGCAATGGACCCTTGGAAAACTATGTGAACCACGAAAAAAGAGTGTCTGGATCCCAGGAAATGTACACTGAAAAAACAGTGTCTGAACCCTGGGAAAAGTGTCTGGACCCTGGGAAACAGTATCTGAACCCTGGGAAAAGGGGTTCTGAACCATGGAAAAACAGTGAGCCCTAAGGAAAGTATGAAATGATGTTTGAACCCTGGGAAAAGTGTCTGAACCTGGGAAAAGTTGTAGCAGACAGAACAAGGTCTTGCTCTCCCGGCTCTCTGAGGCCGCACCTCGACTATCCACCTCTACAGTCTAAAAATCTATCACATCAACTAACACTTCAATAAACTAACTTAGGATACTATTTCAAAACAATAATAAACAAGTTCTTTATTTCTACATTACAACACTTGCACTCTTCTACCATACACAACTTCCTACAAGCTCCTATCTAATGGTTACCTAACTTAAATCACTCTCCTACCATACACAACTTCCTACAAGCTCCTATCTAATGGTTACCTAATTTAAATCACTCTTCTTCCCTACACAACTTCCTACAAGCTCCTATCTAATGGTTACCTAACTTAAATCACTCTTCTACCATACACAACTTCCTACAAGCTCCTATCTAATGGTTACCTAACTTAAATCACTCTCCTACCATACACAACTTCCTACAAGCTCCTATCTAATGGTTACCTAACTTAAATCACTCTTCTACCATACACAACTTCCTACAAGCTCCTATCTAATGGTTACCTAACTTAAATCACTCTCCTACCATACACAACTTCCTACAAGCTCCTATCTAATGGTTACCTAACTTAAATCACTCACTACCGCTAAACCTAAAACTATTGTTCACAGTCTATTTTTCATACTAGGTCTGCAGTAACATAAGCCCGAATTATGGCGTATTGACGCTGATGGATAATTCGTGGTGTAAACCCAACCCAGGTAAAACGTCCTTGGTAAAACTGTCGATTTGCGTGGTGAATGTAGAAAAACTAAGCTACTGCTGAAAATCTACGATGAATACAAACTTGGCAAGGCAGCCACATGTTTAAACTGGCGTGTGTTGAACATGGGCCAGCTGACCCACGTGGTAACCTGTCATGGGTCGACACACGTGTAAAATGGAAGAGTTTTCACTTAGCTGATCGAGATCTTGGAAGCCTGTTCTCTCCCAAAGCAGGTAGCTATGCCTGATCTAGGCTGCTTCTGTGAGATATCTGGGATGACTATCAACTTAAAAGGTTGCCCACGTGTCTGTCGCTGGTTAAACTTTAACCTGATGAAATTCTAATCACAAATGAAAATTACAAATACTTCACTTCTGCAAACTGGAACTCTGTCAATGCGACGTTCACTCTTCTTAGACTGTCTCTCTGAATTCGTTTCTATGCATCTGAATGAGTCTGAATGACTCTCTGAAAAATGTGTCGGCTCTGGAAATGCGTCGTTTAATGTAATGACTCTGAAAAACAGCTCGTAATGTGTCGAGCTCTGAATCGCTCTGAATCTCTTTGAAAAGTCTCCCATAATGTGTCGAGCTGTCTAGCTGTTACTATCTCTTTGAAAAGTGTTGAGCTCTGAATCGCTCTGACTATCTCGTTCAATATGTCGCTATCTGAATCTTTTTGAAAAGTGTCGCTCTGAAATCTCTCCAGTAATCTGTCGCGCTCTCGGCCAGCATCGGCTTTTATGGTCATCCGAACTATTTTCTCTGCCAGTCCTATATTCAAAATGGCGTCCTGGGCGTCGATATTAATCCGCCCTTGCTGCAAATTTTGCTGACGTGAGAGGTCAGGTCCGGTGGAAAGTCCACCTCTAAATTCAAAGACAATATTTGTAATTACGCTGGCGCGTTAATCTAGACAAAATAATCTGTCAATAGGGAAACAAGAGTTGTCAGCCAAGACTAAATATGTCACAAAGTGTCTGATACCTGACAAAACAGTGTCTGACCTGGGAAAACAGTGTCTAAACCCTGGGAAAACAGTGAACCCTGAAAAAATTATGTTTGAACCCTAGGGAAAAGTGTCTAAACATTTTTATCTTGATATGTGACCGCACCAAGCGAGTTACCTTCTTTTGACAGTTGCCAAGAGGTCTTCAAAAGGCCCTATTGCTGTTGTAATTCTATCTCATATTTCCTCAATTGTAACTCAATCTTTGAATGTGGCATTTCAAAGTCTTTGAAAACATTTCATCTTCAACGCCTGTATTCTTCGCCGAAGGTCAGCTGTAACTGTCCATGTCTCACAAGCATAGAGGAATATTGACAGAAATATTGTATGCATTATTCTGATTTTCGTGCGTAGTGCTAACCGTTTATCTTGCCAGATTTTGTTAAGCCGTTCAAGCGCCGCTATTGTCTGTGCTATTCTGGCCAACGCCTCACATTTTGATCTTTCATACTGACAATCGACCACAGATATTTAAAACGGTCAACCACTTCGAGTTCCTGACCATTCGCTTTTATCCTGCTGTTGAAGCCCTTGGCGTTGTTGGTAATTAATTTTGTCTTTCCAGCATTTATCTCCATACCATAGTCAAGAGCTGTTTCATCAAGTCTTCTGACCCATTCCTGGAGTTCTGCTTCTGATCCCGCTAATCCGTCAATGTCATCAGCAAAAGGAAGGTTGGTAATCATTCAGCCCCCTATCTTGACAGTACCAACATGACATCCAAGTGCCTCACTCCAAATTCTTTCAAGAAATATATTGGTAAGAGTTGGAGAGAGTGTACAACCCTATCTCACACCAACTGATGTGCGAAACCAGTCCCCTCGCCTCCCATTCACAAGAACTGCGCTGGACGCCTCATCATAATAATATAATCCAAAAATTGACTGGCATAACGTGAGAAGCACAGTCACATGTTCTTCGAACATCACCCCTTGCTTCATGTTTCTACGTAGCTGAGTATACTGCGCCAGTTTTGAAAAAGAAACTGCACATGTCAAACTTATTGACACACCAATAATTGGGGATTGGTCGGATAGTAATAGGGAGTCTAAGATCTACTTCAACTGGAAAAATGTACTCCATAATCAGTGTAGCACCACCTCAGACATGAAGAAGTGTTGCATCAGAAATTTAATGAGAGAAACAAGTGTACACTATATTTTGAAACCAAGAGCAGTGCACAAGATTCAAAATCTAGACACCTAGACAAAGTTTCTTACTGCCACAGGAAATAGGGGAGACAGGGTAAATGAATGCATTCAAGAACAAATTGGTTGCGCATAGTTATTTTTAGATCAAGTGAAGTAAAAGAAACTGGTTGTATACAGATTCTGCAGTCTTCTAAACCAGTATAAAGAAGTTAAGTTAAGTTATTTAAGTTCAATGAAACCGACTAGTCCTGGAAAGTGATGCAGATCCTCTGTATAAAGCTATGGGAGTGACCTACTTGCATTTCACATCATGGAAGTTACTAAATGGATTCTGAACTGGTATACCACGATGCAGGGAGAACTTTATGCTGTTGTGAATGTACACAATGAGTAAGATTACTCTTTTGTGCACAACCTGTGAAGAGCGTTAGGTGGTGGGTTAAGCTAGTTCTCCTCACATCCCGAGCATGCTGATGAAGGTGGTCCGGGGTCCTCAAGGCAGTTGCGCTTCATCTGCAAATTTTTCACTATTACAGGGATCACATCGATCCTCCACCTCGTTAGCCAGGTTGCCAAGAAGAAGAGCCCATTTCCAGGTAGACGTGCCCAATCATTACATTTTGCCTGACCAGATGCTAGTCTCCTCTCCCCAGGAAGAACTGAAAGAGATGGGGGATACAGGAATGATAAGATATGCTGGTGTTGAGCAACACGAGATCTAAACAATCGAATGATTTGCCCAAACCTTCAGGAAACATGCAATATGGATGACATGTTGTGTGGGAATGACAAGCTAATCCATGTGGTTGAACATTGGAAACATGATGTCTAACGTGGTGCCCAGAACATGGGAAGTAAGTACGAGGCATGTTCTAATGAAACTGGACCTAACTGCACCAAGTGAACATACGTACGATGCGCATGATGACATCACTTCTGGTAAAACAGCACATACCAAGCGTCATGTTTGCAAAATTTCATTATCTTCCGACTCATAGTTTCCTCAGCAGACCATTGAAAATATGGCGAGTGTAATATGGAATCCGTCCAGAGTTGATCAGCAAGCGGTGATTTGGTTTCTAACAGCTGAAGGATGTCGACCAGTTGACATTCATCACAGAATGCAGTGTATGGTGATAAAAGTGTGGCGAACGTAAGCTCTGGCGACGGTTCACCCAAATTGCTGCATCAATTTTGGCCATGGCATCTTCTGATGCAACAATATGCGCCTGACCTGGTCTTGGAAGAACTTTCGTTAACTCACGTTCTTCTTTAAACATTATTGTCCAGTTCTTCACTGTTGTCTTCAGCACACTTTTGCCATCATATACTGCCTGCATTCTGCGATGAATGTCGACATCCTTCAACACGCCTCATATATAAGCTGTTCCACTCTATATTTCTGATATTACATAGGAAAAAGGCATGAGCTGCAGTGGTCATTGATTCATAGCTGACTGCTAGGGCAAGATCCAGGAAACCAGAGCTGCCAAGACCTTCTACACCTATATGCGTTGATCCTGGATAACAGCCTGCAACAGAGCAGACAGGCTAAGGAGAAGGGACCGAAGAGGGAAAGCTAACCCGGTACTCAAAAATGCCTGCAGAAGTGGGATGTGTCAGACTGAAAGATGCAAATATCACAGTCAAGCTGTAAACTTCGACACAACGCATTCCATTCTCTGGACAACATCTTGCTACTTGCAAAGTCCTTTTCAGGGCTTGGTAGCAAGAGATTGAGAGCAAACGAAAAAGAAGTAGCAGATATAAGAAAAAAAACATGCAGGTAGTCTTCTTGGGATCCCCAGGCAAGCAAGTCTTGCTTGATTGATGGTGTGAAATCAACACCTATTGTGGAGATGGAGAAAATGGGAAGGATACAAGCACTAAGAGAGCGCAGAGACACAAAGGTATTAACACAGGAAGAAAAGTTCCACTGCATGCCGAGCCATCCAATGAAAGACAGATTTCAAAATTTAGCAATGGGAAGACTGAAAAGAAGTAGTTTTATGCATCAGGCGAAACGACTTCTCAGGCAAATTATGGATCTACCTGAAGTTGACATCCCCCTAAAGTCTGTGCCAGAACAAACCCCTTGGAGAGAGGAGCACGGACTATCAGTATGCATTCAAACAAAAGTGAAAGGAATATTAGACAAGGATGAACAGAACAGTGTGCAACGTAGGATAGTGATCCTCAATTTCCTGGATGAAGAATACCCACAAGACCTCTGGATCAGAGTATACACAGATGGGTCAGCATAGAATGCAGTAAAGAATGGTGTAGCGGGAGTGTACATAGAATACCCAAACAACATTAGGGATACAGTCAAAGTACCAACTGGGAAATTCTGTTATATATATGATGCAGAAATACAGGCAATCAAGGTGGCAACTGAGAAACTGTTGAACACCAATGTCGGTCCACAACCTGTAGTATTTCTTACAGATGCACAATCAGCACTCCAAGCACTTAAATTTGAAAAAATGCCAGATCTACAGGCTCTACTGTCTGAACTGAGCAACCAGCGCAAGATTGTCATGCAATGGATACCTTCTCATTGTGGAATACCAGGAAACGAGAGAGCAGATCGACTGGCAAAGGAGGGTGCTACAGACGAGCAACCAGATGTGCCAGTTACATACCAACAGAAGATAAGGATGATCAAATCAATCAGAAAGCCACCAACAGTAACACCAGACGATTACCATAACATGAACAGACAAGAGCAAACTGTTGTGTTGCGCCTTAGAACAGGACACAACCGACTCCGCAGCCACATGTACACAAAAATGAAGATTGGCAACTCAGCCATGTGTACATGCGGACAGGCGCCCCAGACAGCAGAGCACATACTGCAGAACTGCCCCGAATATGATATACAGAGAAAATCTCACTGGCCCATAGAAACAACACTGCAAGAGAAACTTTATGGACCTATGTGTGAACTACAAAAGACAGTGAAGTTTATACAAGAGACAACATTGCAGATATAGACAATATTTTAAAGCGAACGAAAGAAGAAGAAGAAGAATTGATGGTGTTCTATGAATCTTTCTAAAACAGGTTGTGTGTATATATGACAATTTGGGCACCATTCCATTCTACATATCAAGACAATTTGCTTTTTATGAGCAGAAAGGTCCATAAGCTGGACTGCTGGTTCTGTTCTGTTGAGAATCGATGTCATTGCACTTCAAGTAGACACATAGATGCTCAGTCCCTATCAGCAAATGAAAAGAGTGTAGATACTGATGGTTCCTCTAGCAAGATGGTTGTACACACTCCTGCTCTATTTTTTTCAGGTGTTGATCTCTGCTAGACCTGTGTATAATTTCAAAATCTTAACTTAACTTAATGCCTTTATACTGGTTTATAAGACTCTGCAGAATCTGTATACAACCAGTTTCTTGGAGAGGGGTTTAACCGATGCGTGTCCATATGAATAAATTCAAACACTAGAGCTAAGTAGGCCCCCAGTCAATTAGGTGCCTTCTATGCTGCTCTTAACAAACCCCCAGGGGGAAGGTACAAATAACTTGGGCAGATTTTTAACTTAAATTTTGTCCGGAAGCGGCCATTAAGCCTACTCTTTTCAATTTTCAACTGGCAAGGAATTTTTAACGTGCTCGACACTGAACACGAGAGTCTGATCTCACTATCCAGAAATCATGGGAATTTTTATCAGAAGATTCATGTGAAAAAATTCACGGCCTTCACCATGATTCGAACCCGTGACCTCCAGCACCTTACCTCTAGACCACTGAGTTCTCCGTTATTTCTTGGAATCTGCACCATGCTGGTTCATCGACTGTACTGTCTCCATCCAACAGGTGGAAGGCAATCAACTTTAAAATGTCACCTCTATCCACTGCCAATGTTCCTACTGCCGATGCCCCTGAGGCCAGAATGTCAGCCCTTTTATTCCCACAAACCCCAACATGGCCAGGACAGTAGATCCACACAAGTTTCCGGAGATTCGAGGCGTCTATGTCTACTATCCACTCATACCTCAGCCAGCCTTTCTGCACCTTCCAGAACAAGGATTGAGAGCTAGAGACAATTACGGCACTCATTAACTCTTTCAGGACTTGATTCTTTTTAAGTTTGGACCAAATTAATTTTCAGCTGTAGCAAAATTTTACTGCATTCTTTTTACAACTGACTATTACAGACCATAGCATAGACAATGATAGTACTCATTATTTATCATTGTAAAGAAAAATGGGTACAGAAAATTAAAATATCAGTAAATTGCTGATATTTCATTATTTGAAAAAATAATTCTGTTGTACACACACAAAAATTTAAAGGGTAGATAATTTATAAGTCAAAATATTGTAACTCACCATCATTTTTCATTGGCCTAAATTTTTTATTTCAATTTGTCTGGTAATTTTGCAGAATAGTATCCAAAGTCCCTCAAAACACTGTTTATTTGAAGCATTTATCTAAAAAAATGTTGAAATTATGTACAATTTTCCTCAATTTCCTAAATCAATAAAAATAAAAAAAAATTCACAACTTCCATTATTTTAGGCATCACGCCACCCATCACCAGGCCTAGTAGTCCTCTGTGGTATGGAATCCCATCACTAGGCCTAGTAGTCCTCTGTGGTATGGAATCCCATCACCAGGCCTCGTAGTCCTCTGTGGTATGGAATCCCATCACTAGGCCTAGTAGTCCTCTGTGGTATGGAATCCCATCACCAGGCCTCGTAGTCCTCTGTGGTATGGAATTGGCCTTTCTCCTTGCAGAATTGCCATTATTTCCATCACCATCAACTCTAGATGTACCTGTTATATCTTCTAAATCAGTCTCAACGCTGCTGCTTGATGATTCAGGAGCACTGATAGTCCCTGACTGGAAGCAACCACCAACTAACCCTAAGCCAGACCGTTTTCTTCTTCTTCTTCTTCGTACGCTGTCAGACGTCAACCTTTATTTTTTCGAAAAAAGCAGCGGTCATCCTGAGGCTGTCGACACTGCCATAGAGCTTGTCTAGTGCCAGACCGTTTTTATTTCTTAGCACTAGGTCTACTAGTACTATCACCACTGTAATCGCTATCCTCTGAATCGTCTAATTCTGTATCAGAATCACTAACTAATAAGCTTTAAAACACAGCTATAGCTTGTTCTGCACTATATCGTTTTGGTCTAGTAGAAGCAGTGGGCGTTGCCATTATTTTTTAGGAATCAACAAAACAGTTTAGCTACTTCAAAACGCAAATATATCACTTATTCAGTACCAAATCACATGTTGCTCGACTCAAATGTCACGAACAGAAGCTGTTCTAGTTCTGGTTGTAATTTTAAAGTAGTTTGGTTAACACAAAACTCGAATCACGACTCTACAAAACAAAATCCGATTTATCGGTTAATGGTCCTCTAGAGTTTAAATAACAGTCCGTTATATTGGTCATTGGTCCAGAATGTGTTAAAGAGGACTGCTGACTATTACGTTACCATATCAATAGTTCCTTTCTCCATCTCCTTGCGGACACACATGAGCAGACCAAACAGCAGCCTGTGTTTTTCAAACAGACTGCGACACACATTAACAAACAGATTGTATGTGAAGGTTTCATCTATATGAGCAACTCGTTCAGCAAGGCTTTCTGTAAAACAAAACAAAATACAAATAAATTAACATATACGTTCATTCATAGTACAGCTTGTATCAGCTTTATGCCTATGGGCCATCACGGCAACAACGAACAATATAACATCATAATTGCAAAATGGCCGCTCCTCTATTGACATTATTAACGGCCTGAGCTCTGTGACTGGGTCAGCCCCATCGAGTAGCAACCCCAGAGCCATTTTGGAACTAACTACTCTACTCATACATTTACCAGAGTGAAAGGCATGCTTCACCGTACTGGACCTTCAATTGCCAATGAATTTCACCCCTTTTCTGTTTAAAAATGAATTACAGAATGCTGGTCCTCTTTGGTAGATGTCAATAAAGGACGTCATGTTGTTCATCTGCACCGTGATGACATGTGCAGGACACGCTTGACATGGTTGTTGTGGTTTAAGTTGCTATTGACTCATTCCGCCCTGTTTGTAACTGAAAGATGAGACTTTTATCTCTTCTATGTAGTCTAATTATGCCATCATTACTTTTTAACTGTAAGATTTAACCAAATACACTGCGACCTGATGTCCCCGTCGCCCACCTGTTCAGCCAGATCTCCCTGTATTCATTTAACAGTGTAGTTACTGCAAGATCTATCCTTACTGCAAGATCTATCCTCTTGTTGTTTACAGGCTCTTGTTTCCTGGTACCACACTATGTTTAGGGATCCATTGCAAGGTAATATTAATCATGCGTGCTGTGATTATGTTGTTGATCGCCCTTTCCACACAAAAAAATCTTTTTTGCTGTACTGGGTATGCTTCAATGCATTCAAAATTAAAATAAGGCGAGGCTGTGGTGACTCTGTGGATGTATATAATGGGGAAAAAACATGAACAAAAATGGTCAAAGTTGATTAAGATTGAGTTAAATCAAAATTAAAAAATGGGTATGGTCAGATACTGCACCGAGATGAGAACACAAACAAAACCTACGTTACGACCAATAGGCCTTCATCAGGGACTTGGAGTCACTCGCTAAAAACCACTGATCCTAGCTGCAACAATTCCCTTAGGTCAAACTGTTGATGCAAAATTTAATTACATTCAAGATGTCATACCTGCTCTTTCTGCCTGTGCAATTGAGCTCAGGAAGATGGTCACAAACCACTCTAAAGAATATTGGTACATTGGATCTACTTTGGCCATGTCTGCAACACAAAAGAAGAGAATCTGTGAAGCCAGCGCTACAGGAATGTACTGACATCGAGTCTCATCGATGATCTTTTCTGTAATCTCAGCAGCTTTCACTTTTGTCTGAAAAACAAAACAACAAAAAACAAACAATAAGTGCACATTTGAGGGATATACTTGATCAGGACTGCAAACCCATAACTCATCTTTTGATTTCATTGAATTCAGATTGTTCCAAAGAAATTATTAATTTTGAAATGTCCCTGCAGAAATTCACCTCCAGTCCAGACGCTTTATCTCTACAAGATCATCATCATCATGTAGCATGTCCTTTGTAGAACGTCGCTCCAATCACAGTCTGTTTGAAAGAAACTCGTTCCCTTGCCAAAACTCCAGCTTCCGCCACAGTCATACCTGGATATCTTGGTGCCATCGTCTTCTTGGTCTACCCCTTCTTCTTTTGCCTGGCACCATACCTTCCATTACCGTTCTCTCAAGACCGCTGTGTCTCTTGATGTTACCAAAGTATTTACATTTTCTAGCCAAAATGGAATTGATAAACCAGTTCTCCTCTATGCTCAACTCTTGCCGAATGTCTACATTTGTTTTTTTTCTCTGTTCAGGGTATTTTGAGGATCTGTCTGTAACAAGATATGTAATGATAATTCACTCTTCAATATTCTTCATCATCGATCAACTGATGCTGTGCTTCTAGCCCGATGAGGTTCATGAAGGAGACTGCGTTTCAGGTCTTCGTCTATCCCCCACAGCTTTTCGAGCACGGTCACTTCCTCACTTTGGTCTGTATAAGTAGGGTAGTCCTGCCGGATATGTTCTGGATTTTGATTGGGTGCTCCACAATCGCATGTGGCAGTGTCTCTGAAACCCATTATGTGAACGTGGGCCTTGAGTCTACAATGTCCCGTTCTGAGTCTGAAGATCTGTGTCTGCCCATCTCTGCCAAGTGTGTCTATGCTGTCATTTATTTTATGGCTTGTATTCTTTGTGCTGGTCTCTCCATTCCGTCTTCATGGATCGTTTTATAAGTGTCTTTGCTTCTTTATAGCTCCGTGGATGGTGAGTCTGCGTGCCACCACTTTCAGCTTTAACAAACTCATCTGCTTTCTCAAGGATCCCACAGTGGGCCGGAATCCACTGTAAGACTAGATCTGTTTTTTGGGACATCAATCCAATGTTGTATTTTATTTCATGTGAGAATCTATCTTATTTTGGGTTTGAGATGGCTTGGAGTACGCTCTGTTAGAATGACTGTTTTCCTTGTAGTTGTGTCTTGGCTGATAAGAGTCGTCATTGCTGCATGAAAAGCTACTGCTTCAGCTCTGAAATTGGTACAACTATTCACTACACAGTTGTATTGATGTACTGATTTGTTGAAGTTAAATATTTATAAGGGGTCGAAGATGCAGATGTTTTTTTATTTTTTGCATTCGCCTGCCTTATTTTCCTTATTTCCCAAGGTGGTGTGCGTGTCACTATGTTTTTATTTTGCGCCTTATGGCACAGTGCCTCTGACTTCAGCATCTATTTTATGTAAGGGTCTTCTTCCTCCTACATTTTTTAAGGGTTAGCTTCCCCAGGGTAATGGCTGGTACTAAGATGGGGAGCGAACCCAGCACCTTTGGGTTGTAAGCCGTGTTACTTAACCATTAGCCAGCGCCGTCCCCTAGTGAATGAGCTGACAGTGATATCTACTTGAATCAGGGTCAGTGACTTATAACTGACCTCTTCCCTTTTCTGTCTCCAAGTGGCGGCCCTTGAAACAGACTGCAACCATGCAGTCTGGCTAACAGATTAGAGATCGAAACAGAAAGGAAAACCCGGCCCCAAAAATGCCTAACTGTAATCTGATGTTTTGGGCCTAAAGGTGCAGATATCAAAGCCTTGGTGTAAGCTGAGACATAATGTCACATCCACCTTAAAAAGGAGAAATGTCGAAGAAAAATATTTAAAACAGAAGGGAAGTTTATCGTTTTACATAAAATTAATTCTGTCAAACCAAAAGTAATTTTTTTTAAATAATATATTATTAAACATCTTTTAATAAATATTTTTACATTTAATCTTCTTTATTTCTTATTTTGTTACTCTTTTCTGAAGGAAAACGGGCATGGGGAAAATACTTTTATTCTGTGCAAAATACAGAGAAAAGATTAAACCAATGTTGGAAAGTACTCTTACAAAGGTTAATGACACCTGTACTAGAACTATAATACAACATATAATGAGAACTATAATACAACATATAATGAGAACTATCATACACCATATAATGAGAACTATCATACACCATATAATGAGAACTATCATACACCATATAATGAGAACTATCATACACCATATAATGAGAACTATCATACACCATATAATGAGAACTATCATACACCATATAATGAGAACTATCATACACCATATAATGAGAACTATCATACACCATATAATGAGAACTATTATACACCATATAATGACAACTATCATACACCATATAATGACAACTATCATAATAATATTCGCTTAGGTGTCTGAGGTCCATTGCTACGGTCGGTCACATACATGACCCACTGCTATGGCGAGGTACCAGGCCTTGTCCAGGGGGAAGGTTGATATCTGCTGGAGCCATACTGCTCGGGTACGAACTCTTCTGTGCCTCCAACCAGTTGGAGGAAGACTTTTGGTACAGGAATAAAAGAAAGCTCTAGAAACAATACCCCAAATATGATACAGGAATAAAAAGTAAGTTCTAGATACAATACCCCAAATATGATACAGGAATAAAAGAAAGTTCTAGATACAATACCCCAAATATGATACAGGAATAAAAACAAAGTTCTAATACAATACCCAATATTTGATACAGGAATAAAAGAAAGTTCTAGTAACAATATCCCAAAAATGATACAGGAATAAAAGAAAGCTCTAGAAACAATATCCCAAATATGATACAGGAATAAAAAGTAAGTTCTAGATACAATACCCCAAATATGATACAGGAATAAAAGAAAGTTCTAGATACAATACCCCAAATATGATACAGGAATAAAAACAAAGTTCTAATACAATACCCAACATTTGATACAGGAATAAAAGAAAGTTCTAGAAACAATACCCCAAATATGATACAGGAATAAAAACAAAGTTCTAATACAATACCCAATATTTGATACAGGAATAAAAGAAAGTTCTAGTAACAATATCCCAAAAATGATACAGGAATAAAAGAAAGCTCTAGAAACAATATCCCAAATATGATACAGGAATAAAAGTAAGTTCTAATACAATATCCCATATTTGATACAGAAATAAAAGATTGAATAACATGTTTCCCAGGAATAAGACGAGGAAATTCATTTTGGTTTGAAATGAAGCTCTAAAAATAGCTCACCAAATGTGACACAGGGAACAAAAGATAGAATTCTCACGGAATTCAGAAGAAGAATGAACACAAAAAAAAAAAAAGATTAGGAAAAACAAATGTCTTCCGACAACTTGCCTGAATCTCATGAGCAGTAACTTTAGAGGCATCCAGTGTCTCGATAAGCTCAATGTCATCAACTGGGCTGCCCTGAGAGGCACTCAATAGGTATAGGATTTTATCTTCAATGTCTTTAAGCTCCCCTTTCATTTGGGCATTGCTGATAATCAGTTGGTTTTTGGAGTCCTCCAAATCTGGGCGTTCCTCAGCCACAACAATGCCAAGCAGCTGGTCCTGGAGACCACTGTGAAATTATGAGAATAAGTATTAAGTGATGTGCAAAAGTTCATTACATTTTGGTCATTGATAAACACTTTTAAGATGCAACAGGTGTAGGGAGGAGCAATCTTCTTTCATGTGGAATCTGTGTGTGGGGAGGAGCAATGTTCTTTGATGTGCGATCTGTGTGTGGGGAGGAGCAATGTTCTTTGATGTGCGATCTGTGTGTGGGGAGGAGCAATGTTCTTTGATGTGCGATCTGTGTGTGGGGAGGA
Source organism: Ariolimax columbianus (assembly GCA_036924085.1). NCBI lineage: Eukaryota > Metazoa > Mollusca > Gastropoda > Stylommatophora > Arionidae > Ariolimax > Ariolimax columbianus. Next base: position 20,950,437 of record JAVGWX010000011.1, read on the forward strand.
GCAATCTTCTTTCATGTGGAATCTGTGTGTGGGGAGGAGCAATGTTCTTTGATGTGCGATCTGTGTGTGGGGAGGAACAATGTTCTTTGATGTGCGATCTGTGTGTGGGGAGGAGCAATGTTCTTTGATGTGCGATCTGTGTGTGGGGAGGAGCAATGTTCTTTGATGTGCGATCTGTGTGTGGGGAGGAGCAATGTTCTTTGATGTGGAAACTGTGTGTGGGGAGGAACAATGTTCTTTGATGTGCGATCTGTGTGTGGGGAGGAGCAATGTTCTTTGATGTGGAAACTGTGTGTGGGGAGGAACAATGTTCTTTGATGTGCGATCTGTGTGTGGGGAGGAGCAATGTTCTTTGATGTGCGATCTGTGTGTGGGGAGGAGCAATGTTCTTTGATGTGGGATCTGTGCGTGGGGAGATGTAATCTTCTTTCATGTGGGATCTGTGCGTGGGGAGATGTAATCTTCTTTCATGTGGGATCTGTGCGTGGGGAGATGTAATCTTCTTTCATGTGGGATCTGTGCGTGGGGAGATGTAATCTTCTTTCATGTGGGATCTGTGCGTGGGGAGATGTAATCTTCTTTCATGTGGGATCTGTGTGTGGGGAGATGTTTGGCAGAGTCTGGGTTTTGCTGTATAGTTACTTATCTAAAGTGTTACAACATGTATCCACACTACGACACGATTACACACAGGAAAATGCAGAAAACACTCTCCAGTCATAACATAACACAAACTTATTAACACAGATCAACTAAAACAATATTAGCAAAAAGAACAAAGTACATCTGAACTAAATAATAATTATATATATATATATATATTGAAATAGATCTACTGCAGAGGATTTAAGCACTAGCTTTTGTTAACTCCTCCAAACTAACTAACCCAAGATTCTCACCGCTACCCACCCCTTATCTGCACATTCAACACACACTCACAAACTCGTCTTCATGATCATATTATGTACTCTGTCGTTCTGTGCATTCACACACTATCAGATCACCTTCAGTCAGGTGATCTGTACATCCACATTCAATTGCTTCAAGTATGCTCAGGTGATCTGTGCAGTCATATGCACTTAGATCATGTCACTTATAGTCGTAACCACGTACTCACTTGTGGTAAACCGCTCAGTTGATCTGTGCATACACATACCTCAGAATACCCAACGTTCCCAAAGTGTCCTGCACGTACAACACACATTCAGATCTCTTACTTAATGTCTTCACGTATTCTTGCATTCATTTGTATCACACATCGTTCACTCTGTGTCCTGCACGTACAACACACATTTAGATCTCAGAATGTCCTACACACACACACTTAAGGAGCGACTGACCAAAACTCGAAAGTGTATGCTGGTTAAGTCACCCTGCAAACTCACTTTCAACTCTCACTCTACTAGTCAACCTTTATATTTTATGTAAAAAAAAGAAGGTTACTGTTGTTGTTTTTGGGAAAAAAACATGAAAAAAATAATGGTAAAAGTTTATTAAGGTTGAGTTTAATCAAAATTTTTTAATGGGTATGGTCAGATACTGCACCGAGACTAGAACACAAACAAAACCTACGTTACGACCAATAGGCCTTCATCAGGGACAACAATACTGAACTAACAAATCAACATATAAGAAAATAATTGTCAACTTATCTGATAGTAGACCCAGTCTGTCTAAACGACCGGTTGGGCCAGATGCTTGACTTAAAATGAAGGGGAGCGGTCAAATAAGGTGGCCAGGAGAGCGTAAGATGTGAAGGGGAATGCGCCGGATAAGCCAATGGTGGCCAAATATGGAAACGGCCAAATAGTGGTCCAGGTGGGAGAACAAAAAGAAGGTGATATAAGCCGGGAGGGGTGAGATTAATATAGGAGGGGGAGGTGGGGGTGCGAGGACTGATAGAAGAAGGGCGTGGGGGGGGGGGGGCGGGTTGGGTAGTCAAAGGAAGACAAATAGATGGGGGCCAGTATGCGGTTTTAAGAAAAGGTATGGAAGATATTAATGCCATGCGGTTGGAAACAACCCATGCTGGAGATAAGTCTATTCTCAAGGGCGAATCGATGACGATCGACAGACCAGTATTGTTTTGAATCCCCACAATGAGAAGGTTTACTCTTTTGTGCGCCCTGAAAAGGGTGTTAAGTGGCAGGTTGCACTAGCTTTCCTCACATCCCGAACATGCTGATGAAGGTGGTGCATGGCTCTTCAGGCGGTTGTTAGACAAAACATGATTATCAACATAAATTTACTGTAGTTGGCAAGGAAATAGAATAGGTCACGCATTTTGAATATCTGGGCTCCAGTAAGGCAAATATTGCGGCTGCTCCAAAGAAATCAGAAGCAGATTAGTCATAGCAATGGAGAGGCTGATCAGCCTGAAAAAATTATGGCAGAGCACCAAAAAATTGACAAAAGTGAAAGTCGTGAGAACCCGTGTCTTCCTTGGCAGCTTATGGCTGCGAATCATGGACAATTACCAAAACTTCTAGACAAAGAATCAAGTCCTTCAAATCAAAATGTTTCAGAAAGATCCTCAAAATACCCTGGTCAGAGAAAAAAAATTTAAGAAATTCGGCAAGAGTTAAACATAGAGGAGAACTGATTTATCAATTCCATTTTGGCCAGAGAATTGAAATACTTTGGTCACATCAAGAGACACAATGTTCTTGAGAGAACAGTGATGAAACTATAGTCCGAGGCAAAAGAGGAACGGGTAGACCAAGAAGACGATGACACAGAGATATCCAGGAATGCCTGGGTATAACTGTGACGGAGGCTGGAGTTTTGACAAGAGAAAGTTTCTTTCAGATAGGCTGTGATTGGAGCAACGTTCTATAAAGGACATGCTACATGATGATGATGATGATAAAAGAGCATCTTTGGTGACATGTTTCTGCTCAACACTCTCTGAGGCTGCCAGATATGGAAAGCAAGTAAATGTTATTGGCGGAATAATGCTTGTTTCTTATCTAATCGACAGTAGAAAACTATTAATTCTTACCTTGGTGATAAGGTAAAGTTGATGAGTGTCACTTTTGTTGATACTTCCGGAGTATAATGAGGATTGGGCAATTTACTGGTCAGGTAGAACTTGAAATCCTTGTGATAGGGCACAAGGTTGTCTCCGATTTTAATGACAACGGTCCCCTGCTGTTTGAAAGTCTACAAGGATGGGGTTTAAAAATGTGAGAGTGGTTAAGGTGGTCACATGCTAGAAACTGCTATTGAGGATGAAGTGTTAGAAACATTACTCTAGAGCATCTCAGTTTTTAAAAGCTTTTCTTGGGGATGTTATGTCTGGTCAGGCATAACATACTAGTCATGACATGTTAGCCAGGGTCAGGAAAAATATACTGGCCAAGACCAAGGTGAGGAATTGATATGAGCCCTGTAGTAGCGAGTGACACGCAGATGAAGCCAAGAACAGTACAACTGCATGGAAGACCACAGTAGACCTTCATCAGCATGCTTGGGATGTGAGGAAAGCTGCAACAAACTGCCACTTAATGTCCTTTTCAGGGCGCACAAAAGAGTAAATCTACTCATTATGGGAAGACTAACGTCTGGTCAGGCAAAATATACTGATCAGACATGTTAGTCGGGTCAGGCAAAATATACTGGCCAAGACCATCTCCTTGGCTTTCTTGTAGCTCTCCCTGGAAATGGCTATTTTCATGGCAGCCTGGCTAATAAGGTGAGGGATCGACGTGATCCCTGTAGTAGTTAGCAACACGCAGATGAAGCTAAGCATACAAGCACCCACTGCTCACCCACCACCTACATTTTGCTAAGGTCTTTGATAAGAGTACCTCATCAAAGATTATTTAGAAAATGGATTGAAAATTGGTTAACTGGAAGAAGGCAGAGAGTGGGCATAAATAATTTATGGAGTCCTCTGAGTGGTTTGAAGTAAAGAGTGGAGTGCCCCAGGGCTCAGTTTTGGGACCAATTTTGTTCTTGATATATATGACCGATTTGGATATTGACTTTGGATCAATGATTGCAAAATTCGTTTATGATACAAAACTATGCAGTAGTGTCTTGTCTATAGTAGAAGTGGATATATTGAGGTCGGATTTAGATCAAATTCGAGAATGATCGGAGAGCTGGCAAATGGAGTTTAATGTAGATTAATGTAGTCATCCACATGGGTAGATCCAATATGGAACATAATTACAGAATGGGCGAGTACAATTTTAGAATGATAGAAAAGGAAAGGGAGGGGTTATAATAGATCGATCATACAGGTAAAGTGAATGAGCAAGACCAGGTAGCAGTGAAGAAGGCAAATGCAATGTTCAGTCAGTTCAGCTCAGTTTAGTTCATTCTGTAACCCATCAGGTCGTTGGGGCACACTTGAAGACACTCCCACAATCCCATACCATCTCTCTCTGTCTGCTGTCGCCAGTCGTTCCTCACCGGGATGAAGGTTTGACCACCCAGTGATGTTGTCTGCCCATATCTTCCTTGGACGTCCCCTCCCTCTCTTTCCTGGTTATGGAACCATGCAGTTTCGAATTTGTAATTTCGCTGGACCTTGTGACATGCCAATACCAAGCCATCTTTCACCTTCTAATAACTGTGAATAGATCATCAGAAGGTCCAATTGCGTTTTCCACTCTTTGTCGTACTTCTACGTTCATGACACGATCCATTGCAATGTTAGGTATGATAAAAAGTAATATTCAGCATAGGAGCAAGGAAGGGATTGTCAAACTGTTTAAAGCATTAGTTAGACCTAGATTTGAATATTGTGTGGAGTCCTTATCTTACAGGGGATATAAACATGCTGGAAAGGATACAAAGAAGAGCGACAAAGCTGATAGTGGGATTCCAGAATTACAGTTATGAGAAAAGACTTAGAAAAACCGACCTACAGCGTCTAGAAAAGAAAAGAATTCAAGGTGACCTAATAAAGGTTTACAAAATAATCAAAGGAAAGGATAAATTAGACTATAACAAATTTTTCAAAATACAACCACCTACAAGAACTATAAATTAACTAAAGAAAGGTTCAGATTAGATATTAAGAAATGCTTTTTTAGTCAGTGAGTAGTGAATGCTTGGAATGCATTGCCACAGGAAGTAGTGGAGACAGAGACAATTAATGCATTTAATAATAGATAGGATGTGCTTGCTTTTAGAGAAAGGAAATGTTAATGAAACTGGTTGTATACAGATTGCAGAGTCTTCTAAGCTAGTATAAAGAAGTTAAGTTTAGTTATCTCAACACACTTTTCAGGACAAATGCCAAGCAAGAAAATGATATTTAAAAACTATGTTTTTCCGTACATGCTTTTATTTATACTAAGAGATATTTTTTATTTTGTTTTTTAACTTAAGGATCTGTCAAAATTTGATAGATTAGCAGGTCACTAGCAGAGGCTGTGTACAAAATGTCAGCTTTCTAGGTTATGGGAAAGTGGTTAAAACAGGAGAAATAGAAGTACATGTATAATGGACAACTGTCATTTCATGCCAAGTTAAATAAAAGATTTAAAATTTTGATTCAGTGACCACTTACTTGTCGGAGCAGAATTGGTTCCAAAGAAGGATCGAGGTCAGAGCCCACATTTTCCATTAAGCATGGCTTTCCAAACCTGATGGCATTCTCAAGGGCTCGAATGAAGTCTTTGCTAGACTGTTTGACAACATCAATTTCATTTTCTGCTTCCTGTAGTAGTTAAAATTGCATATTAGATTCAGTGTATGGCAAAGGCTGTGTACTGGATGTGTCTTCTTTACTGTTTATCACAGATATAGACAAAATATGTAAACAAAAAAGCCAACATGTGGGGGAAACAACTTGAGTGAACACTCAAACGAGCTTGTCTCTGTCGATGACCAAGCACTAATAGCAGCCTCAGGAAAAACAACTGCTGAACAAATCAACAGGTGTAACCTTGAGCAACCTCGAGTTGAGAACGCTGGCCTTCCAGCTTTCCACCCATTGTCAAGATCCGGCGAAGCACTGGTTTTTGTTTTATATATGACCAAACTGGGCTACCGTAGATAGACTCAAATCATGTTTGTTATGATGAAGACCACCATATTACTTTAATACAAGTTTGACCAGCAGGAAGCCTTCCGTGTTAGATTAACTGATTAGCTACTGAATTGAAAAACAGGCTGTGACAGAATTAAATTTAGGTACCATTTTCCCATTTGCAGGTATATGTACAAATTTAGCTGTAGTTTTCTTAATTATTAACATATATTTATGAATGATATACCATTTTGTAGGTAAATGAATGTTCTCTAAGATAGATCTAAAACAATTGTGTTATTTTTTAGTAGGAAATTTGTACACAGTAAATTATTATTTACAACAGAAAAGCATTTCAAAATTATTTTAAAAAGTGTCAATTCACCTTACATTTTTTAATGTCCAAAACATTTAATGTCTTTTACTTGGTGGTTATCATAAAGTATATCCAACAATAAGAAAAACAAATCCAAGAACACAGAAATTGGATAATATTTGCACTTCTAATAGCTTGTTGCCACGGTAAACAAATTTTTACAGTTCGGTAACTAGCTTGAAAATTTGATAATAATAACAAGAATACAATTTTTAACATCCGATTTGCTCCACATGTGGTTCAAGAAATAAACTTCCTTTCGGTAAATTAAAATCTCGTACCAAAACGGAAAGGAAAACTATAAATTTATAACTTGTTTTACTATGAAACAAACATTGGCGCTCACAGCGGCTTATAGCCGCGGATGAATAAGTGTTCTGGCGCTGGGAGCGGCTTATAGTATGCAACCAGTTAAATTGAGTTTGAAACACTTTATTATCGTCATTACGCGGATTGGAGCCAGCCCATTATTGATAACGGTGAAGTTCAGTTGTTACAAAAGATCTTTGTGAGGTTGATCGGTCTAGTTTTTTTTATATTAAAGAAATAAATAAGTTTTTGGTGTAAAGTAACAGATATTCAGACCGTGTTTAGAACACTATCAGTGCTTTGTGGTGATTTCAATTTATTTATTGAGGAGTGACGCACCTGAATCAGTGTCTAAATGTTTGTGCTTTGTTTTATACAATTTCACCTTCATCTTCTTAAATCTCAGAAACTAACACACACAACAAAAACAATAACACCAACAAGTTCTTTATTTTTTAATGTCTCTACACACAACAAAATCATATCTATAGACAAACAAACAAAAAGGTTACAGACTCTGAAAGTCAACAACTATAGTAAAATGTGATGTGGTAAAAATAATGCGATCGCAGATGAAGTGGGGAAATATGTATGCAGGTTGGTTAAGGTTAATGAGGTATGTAGGTATTTCAGTATGAAAATCAATTTAGAGAAAACGAGAAGTTATGATAATCACAAGAAAAAGTATCCGGTTAGCTTTTCCACTGTGATTCTTATTCTCTTAGCCAGACTACACTAGTGCAGTCTGTGTCCAGGGCCGCTGCTTTGAGGTGGCATGGAGTCGTGTGTCAGCTGTGGTTTGCTGCTGACCTTGAAGCAAGCAGCCAGTTAAGAGTTGCTGGCCGCTGTTAGCTCATTCACTCCTGCATCTTCAGCCCCGGACACGATATTATTTAATAAGTAATGGATGCATAGTATTAGTAGCCTCTTTCCAGTCATGTCTGACTTTAGGTTGATGAGACCTTAGAGTAGCAACTCTCTACTGAGTTTTTGGCTTTCCTTTTCCTTGCGGCGTTGTCTCTTCACCTCCCTGTGTTGTATGAGCTCATTTTCGCCCAGCCTGTTGTGGCTCTTGAGGTTACATCTCCATTTGGATCGGTCTGCAGTTTTGTCTTCCAAAGATGTCAGATCCATATCCAAAGCCTTCATGTCCCGCTTACATGCATCTGAACCGCCGCTGTCGTCGGCCAGCTGTTCTTATAGAATATCTTTGGGAATAATTTATGTAATTGATGCATATTGTCTATAATAAACATCACTAACAACATCAACGAACTAACAATATCAACGAACTAACAACATCAATGAATTAACAACATCAACGAGTAAACCTACCATATTTTTTATCCACTTGTTGGCTTGACCTTGAGGGTCAATAAATAGAGGCCATCGTCGAGACAGATTAACAATCAGACCATTCTCAGCAGAGTAGATATCTCCAGGCAATCCAAAGATTTGCCAGCTTCGGAGCTTAACAGGATCACCCATAACTTGCAGGAAGTTTGGCTCAGCGGATGATGGAACATTGTTAACAGCTAGGCACTTGCTCCACTCGCTCACCATTTTGACTCGGTAGTCAGCCTATGTCAATTGTGAAAAATGGATGTTATCATTACATTGTTTGTTTAGTGTAGTGGTAGGGCACTCGTTTTTCAAGGTAAAGGTACAGGGTTCCACTCCTGCTACCGACATGTTTGAATCGACCCAGCTGTATACGAGGTTCATTTGTAAACGGGTACCTGACCTATGGGTAGAGAAAGAAAGGCAGCGAGGAAAGGAGCTGGTCACCCCACCTCACACAAGCTGTAGCTTAGTACAATTAAGTCTCTTACACTTCATCCCCAACTGCAGTTTCTGCTATGGGACTTATTTTATTTGACGGTGTTTTCACATTTATGGAGTCTATCAGGAAGATTCATAGGGCTGAAGAATAAAGGTCGTTAGTCATGCAGTCACTGCACAGTGTAAAAATTAGTTTTTATTTCACCTCTAATATAGCAATGGTAGAGCATTGTTTTTCCCAGAAAAGATGTAGGATTCAACTACCACATACTGCATTCTCCAGTTGACCCAGCTGTAAATGGACATCTGGCTTACTATAATGGAAGAAAAGTCACTTGGAGTTTGCTTTCACAAGCGGCAGCGAGGATGGCAACTGGCCACTTCACCTCATAAACAAGTTGTAGCATTGTACAATGAAGCCTTTAACACTTCATCCCCAACAGCAGTCAGTACTATGGGGTTACCTTTACTTTACAATATAAACCAACGTTAGTATCCAGGCAGCCCAGGATACACATGCAATCAGGAAGTCTAGAGCAGAGGAAATAGCAGAGACAACTACCGACTGCGTTTGCCCGTCGTGTCCTAAACCTTTCCAGCCTTGAATTGGCTTGATCAGTAATGAGCGCACACACGCACTTAAGTTTGCATTATGACATGTGTTGATGTTGGTGGTCCTCATCGACGACAACGGACTAATTATTTGTATTATTATTATTACAATATAAACACAAAAATCCTCTGGGTAGGCTCCCTCGCTGGCGTTCACCAATGAGATGGAGAGATGACCTGAATAAAGTCTTAGGTCTAACACGGTATTCCAAGGCAAAAGACTAATATGGGTTTGGACAACATTTGGCTACCTGTCACATTGTTGTTGTTGAATGTCTACAATGAGTATGATTACTCTTATATGTGCCCTAAAAAGGACATTAGTTGGCCGGTTGCAGTAGCTATCCTCTCATTCCAAGTGGTGCTGATGAAGATTAATCAGGGTCTTCCAGGCGGTTGTGCTGTGCTATGCTTGGCTTCATCTGCGTGTTGTTCACTTTTACGAGAATCACATGGGGAACTGGGAGTCTAGTCTAGTCAGGCACAATACACTGACTATGATGTTCCGCCAGGGTCAGGCACAATACACTGACCATGACGTTCCGCCAGGGTCAGGCACAATACACTGACCATGACGTTCCGCCAGGGTCAGGCACAATACACTGACCATGACGTTCCGCCAGGGTCAGGCACAATACACTGACCATGACGTTCCGCCAGGGTCGGGCACAATACACTGACCATGACGTTCCGCCAGGGTCAGGCACAATACACTGACCATGACGTTCCGCCAGGGTCAGGCACAATACACTGACCATGACGTTCCGCCAGAGTCAGGCACAATACACTGACCATGACGTTCCGCCAGGGTCAGGCACAATACACTGACCATGACGTTCCGCCAGGGTCAGGCACAATATACTGACCATGACGTTCCGCCAGGGTCAGGCACAATACACTGACCATGACGTTCCGCCAGGGTCAGGCACAATTCACTGACCATGACGTTCCGCCAGGGTCAGGCAAAATACACTGACCAAGACTACAACCTCTCTTCCATGTAGCGTTCTTCGGAAACAGGTTGTTTTCAAGGCAACCTGGCTGACGAGAAGTGGATCAATGTGATCCCCATAGTAGTGAGCGCCACGCAGATGATGCCAAGCATAGCACAACCGCCTGGAGGACTGTGGTCCACCTTTATCAGCACTCTCGGGATGTGAGGAAAGAGGAAAGCTACTACAACCCGCCACTTAATGTCCTTTTCAGGACACACAAAAGAATAAACTTACTCATTGTGGGCATTAAACAACACCAAACAACAACAATAATATATATTTATTTAGTATTATTAAGTAATGAATTATTTGGGGGTCTGGAATGGATTAGTTCAACTTACATAATAAATTTGTGGAAAAATGGATTTGACATTCATACAAATTTCAATTTGAATAGCCTCTAGGAATGAATAGTGTACAAATAGTAAGGTTCCACAGCAGATATTATTTTTCTTGTAGCCCTTTGTAGACTGTCAAATGAAAACTTGCAATCCAGCACCTGGTCTGTGGGTCCCCACTTTGGGAAGCATTGCTCTAGATGCTGTGATAAAAGAGAGGCGACTGTGTGAAGTCAAATAGCCTCAGGTTTCCAAGTTTTCTGTGACTTTTGTACAAATGAAGCTTTTGTCATTCCATCTTGTGCTTTGAAAAAAGGTATGTAACTACAGTCCATGACGGTTACGAATGTGAATCGCAAGATCAATCCAAGCAGAAAAGCGTCTTCCCCAGTGTGTGCAAGGAAAGCCAGGACCGTTTGCAGCATCGGATGATGTGGCGTGTCTTCTCAAACATCTTTAACCTATCAGCAATCGGTATCTCCTTTGTCTGTATTCCATGCTTAATCCCGCCCCTCCATGTAACACAATCCATGACTTCCTGTTCCAGTGATTCCAAATCGATGCCTGCATCATTCATATCCCACTTGCATACAACCTTGTACCGAAGTGGTGGCGGCCCCCGAGACCTTTGAAGCTTACGACTACTTAAATGTAACTCACACTGAAAGGCCCAAGGTAAGCAACGAAAGCTGCTGATATCAGCACATTGCCAGGCACAAAAGTTATAAGTCTCTCATAGTTTTTTATAGAATCACCCCATCTGTCCTTTTCATCTGCAAGGCTGTTGATGAGCTGTAAGATGTAGCAAAAATGTGATATGGTTACTACATATTATGCTATGTCACATTATGTCAACCAAAAACAACACTAACCTTTGGTGCATTCTTTATTACAGCATTCTAAGTTCAGGTGTCATCTCCACAATTAAGGTTGACTGCAACAGGTAGACCCATAAGTGCATTCTTTATTTCAGCATTCTAAGTTCAGGTGTCATCTCCACAATGAAGGTTGACTGCAACGGGTAGACCCATAGGTGCATTCTTTATTTCAGCATTCTAAGTTCAGGTGTCATCTCCACAATGAAGGTTGACTGCAACGGGTAGACCCATAGGTGCATTCTTTATTTCAGCATTCTAAGTTCAGGTGTCATCTCCACAATGAAGGTTGACTGCAATGGATCTCCAGCATACTCTATCCCTTGCTGTGATATGATGTAACCTGACAGACTCTTTTCAGTCCATCTCCTAATGTTATCCGACCACTTATAACGTTGTTGGCCTCTTGGGCGACTGACTTCCACCATACCCTCTAGCATGTCTTCATCAATGTGGTATGTCTTGTTACATGGCCAAAATATCTCAACTGTCTAAGCATTAAAAATTCTAAAATACTGCAAATTCGACAGGTCAACTTTTACCGAAAGGGGAGACTCAGTGGTCTCGAGGTAAGGTGTCCGCCTCGGGTATCGGTGGAGACTGGAATTTTTCTTCTAGTAAAAATTCACCTGATCTCTGGGTAGTGAGATCGGACTCCTGTGTTCTGTGTCGAGTACATTAAAAATTCCTTGGCAGTTGGAAATAAAAAAATAGTTAGGCATAACGGCCGCTGCCCGAACAAAATTAAAATAAAAAATCTACTCTGGTGGTTTGTTAAGAGCAGCTTTGGATGGCGCCTAACTGGCTGCAGGTCTACTTAGCTCTAGTGTTTGAGTCTATTAAGATGGGTTCGTACATCGGTAAAAGCCACCCTTCAAGAAACTGGTTGTATACAGACTCTGTATAGTCTTCTAATACAGTATAATGACGTTAAGTTGAGTTAAGTTAAGTCATGTTACCCACAACTGCATTTGGTTCTTGCAAAGTTTAAATACTTTTCTCTTAAACATACACACATCCCAACACATCGAATGCCTTCATTTACTTGAATTCTGCTTTAATTCATCAGCAATGCAGTATGTAACATGTGCTACTTTAGTGAAACATTGATAGATTTTTCATGTTACTCCAAGTTAAGCATAGTCCCCCTCACAGAAAACTTTTAAAATAGTTTTGGTTGTACATAATAAGGTTGCTCGCCCCGTGCACAAGCCTCATTGCAATCTTTTGAGACTGAGTATGTAGTGAATGAGATGACAGCAGTCAACGAATCATAGCTGACGAATCATAGCCGACTGGTTACATTAGCTAAGGTCAGCAAACCAGAGCTGACCAAGACTGTATATTCCACTTCCAAGCGGCGGCCATGGAAACAGATTGCATCTATATATCCTGGCTGTGAGAAAAGGGATCACAGTGTGAATGAATGCCAGGCACCCAAAAAAGCTAGCTGAAACCGGAAAGGCACAGATATCACAGCCTCACTGTAAACTACGACAGATCGTTCATTTCAGGACAAATGCCAAAGAAAAAACCATACTGAATGTAACATATATATAACAAATTATGTTATATTATATAACTATATTTTAACAAAGTATTGGCTAGTGGTTAAGTGACACGGCTGACAAACAGAAGGTGCTGGGTTCGATCACCATCACAACACCGGCCTTTACCCCGGGGAAGCAAACCCTTAGAAAATGCAGGAGGAAGCAGACCCTTACATAAAATGCATGCTGAAATCAGATGCACTGGGCCGACAGGTGCAAAATAAAAACCACACTGCAACGCATACCGCCTTAGAGATTACCGAAATAAGGCGAACGCAAAAACAAACAAAAAATTACAAAGTATATACAGGATTTTTATGCCACCAAAAAATATGTTCAGAGGCACAACAAATTCCAGATTGCTTGATTTAATATAATACATTCCAAATTGTTAATGGATAGACTTCTGCCAACTTGATCTTCAAAATCTTTAAACTGCTAAGCCTAAAAGCAAGCATATTTGCTCTTCAAAAGCTTTCAAGCTACCAAGCTAAAAACAAGCACTGTTGCTCTTCAAAACTATCATGCCACCGAGCCTAAGTTGAAACTAGATGTGTCGGACCAAAAGACGCAGATATCGCAGGCTCGCTGCAAACTACTTCACAACATCTTTTCAAGATGAACGCTGAAGAAGAAGAAGCTACCTAGCATAAGAACAAGCACAATCACTCATCAACACCTTTCACACTACCTAGACCCAGCTGGGGAGGAAGACTAACGTCTGGTCAGGCACAACATACCAATCAGACATGTTAGTCAGGGTCAGGCACAACATACTAATCAGACATGTTAGCCAAGTTCAGGCATAACATACCAATCAGACATGTTAGTCAGGGTCAGGCACAACATACCAATCAGACATGTTAGTCAGGGTAAGGCACAACATCCCAATCAGACATGTTAGCCAGGGTCAGGCACAACATACCAATCAGACATGTTAGTCAGGGTCAGGCACAACATACCAATCAGACACATTAGTCACGGTCAGGCACAACATACCAATCAGACATGTTAGTCAGGGTCAGGCACAACATACCAATCAGACATGTTAGTCACGGTCAGGCACAACATACCAATCAGACATGTTAGTCACAGTCAGGCACAACATACCAATCAGACATGTTAGCCAGGGTCAAGCACAACATACCAATCAGACATGTTAGCCAGGGTCAGGCACAACATACCAATCAGACATGTTAGTCAGGGTCAGGCACAACATACTGGCCAAGACCCTCATCTCGGCTTCCTAGTATCCCTCCATGGCAGCCTGGCTAATGAGGTAAGGTATTGACGTGATCCCCATAGTAGTGAGTGACACGCAGATGAAGCCAAACATAGCACAACTGCCTGGAGGATCACGGTTGACCTTCATCTGCAAGCTCCGGATGTGAGGAAAGCTACTGCAACCCGCCGCTTAATGTCCTTTTCAAGTCGCACAAAAGAGCAACCTACTCATTGTGGGCATTTGCAAACAACAACCTAGCCCCAGCTAAAACTGAATGTGTTGCAGTGAAACACACAAATAACGCAGCCTCACTGTAAATTACGACACAACCTCCTATTAAGGACAAGAACAAACACGCTCGCTCTTTAAAACCTTCAAGCTACCTAACCACAGCTGAATATGGATGTGTTAGGCCAAAAAGTGCAGATATTGCATCCTCACTGTAAAATACAACGCAATGCCACAACATCCTGTTAAGGACGAACGCAGAAGAACTTACACGGCATAAGATGAAGCACTAACCTTATCCGCTCGGTCCAGCCTAACCATACACAATTTGCACTTGTCCTCAAGGTACTGTTTCTTCGACATGCAATCATTGTACTGTCTTTGTAACTTGGCCACACCTGCTTCCACATCGGAAAGCTTCTTTTTGGCTGCAAAGAGAATCTTTTCTGTTACTTCCATTTCATCCATGGCCTGCTTGAGCTTCTTCCTCTTTGGGGCTACATTAACTGCCACAAAGTGGTATTTATACATAGCCAATGCCCATTGACAGATTGAGGTGCAGGCTTTAGATACCTAAGAAAAATAAAGAATAAGATTTGATTTTGTTGCAATTTTGATCTTTTACGTTAACATTGGCAAACAAATTTGCTCGGGGCATTGTCTGTCACTTTTATCTGACATTTCACGACCAATGTTTTTTTCAAAGCATTTTAATCATAGACAGACAATAGACAAACCGGGTTGCCATAGAAAGCAGATGAACATACTGCTCTTTTGATCGTAGAGAGTTTATCGTCTGTCCTGTCCAGTTGAAGTCAACGGTGATTTTGATATTTGTTTTAGACATTTGGAAATGATTCCTTCTGTTTTTCATTTGGATTTGAAGATTCACCCAGTATTGAGAATGGGGAAGTAAAGTTTTTGCAACAGATTTTTCTGAGGTAGATCTGTTTAGATTGTGTGGATATAATAATTACATTTATAATGGAAACTAACAGATATGGCCATCTTGTATTAATTGATTATTCATCCTCTGTAGAACTTTTAATTTTTTTTTCCAAACAAGGGACGTGGAAAACGGGTAAGTCTATATGTTTGCGCTGTTTTTCAACACTATCAGGTTCATCCTCTTGTATCTCAGAAAGTAACACACATACACACAACAAAAACAATAACACCAGCAAGTTCTTTATTAATTTATGCCTCCACACACAACAAAATCATATCGATAGACCAACAAATAAAAAAGTTACGGGCTCTCAAAGTCAACAACATTAGCAATATGTGATGTGCTGAAAAATAATGTGGCAGCTTAAAGGTTAAAGAAGAAAAATTGTACAAGATCATCATAATGGTATGTGATTATTATATCTGTAAGAGTATCATATCCGTCCAGACTGCAGACCTTCACCAAAAAATGTCTTCATACTTTATATTTATTAGACTGAGACATGCAGCTCCATACTTTCCATACTCTTTACAGAACAATCAGGTGTCGAAGGGAACAAAAGAGATGATAGGTTGGCGAGTACAGTTATAGTAACGGGTGAGAGATCAATGGATCGAACCGATATCCTAAACACTGTTAGGGAAATCAGCTTGAAGGAAGTTTTGGGAGTTGATCCAGACTCTACGTCCTTGGCGCAGCTGGTTGAATTGAGTGTGAAACGAGGGGCGGCGAGGAGGGAACACTACACGGGGATCCAAAGATGTCTGGTTAACCAGCACCTGACTGGAATGGTCAGTCATCACGTGCTAGTGGACATACTGAGGATGAGTTCTGAATACGTATTGACTTGTTCCGATTGCAATGAAGATGATCTGACGACTAACTACCTAACTAACTACTAAACTGTATCAGAGAACATGACAACATTCAATGCAATGAAGATGATCTGACGACTAACTACCTAACTAACTACTAAACTGTATCAGAGAACATGACAACATTCAATGCAATGAAGATGATCTGACGACTAACTACCTAACTAACTACTAAACTGTATCAGAGAACATGACAACATTCAATGCAATGAAGATGATCTGACGACTAACTACCTAACTAACTACTAACGACTAACTACCTAACTAACTACTAACTACCTAACTAACTACTAACTACCTAACTAACTACTAAACTGTATCAGAGAACATGACAACATTCAATGCAATGAAGATGATCTGACGACTAACTACCTAACTAACTACTAACTAACTACTAACTACTAACTACCTAACTAACTACTAAACTATATCAGAGAACATGACAACATTCAATGCAATGGGAGATTGGGGCAAAGAAGGGGAGAAGGATAGGACATACTCTCTGATAAAAGCCTAGAAATATAACCAGACATGCACTGGATAGAAACACACAGGGAAAAAGACAAGTGGAGAGACCAAGGAACACCTGGTGAAAAACAGTTGAAGATGAGGCCAAGAAGATGGCACAGAATGTGAACAGGTGGAGAGCATCGTTGCAGCCGTATGTTCCAAGGGGAAATGAATAGTTATTAAGTTACCTTTCCATCTACTTGTACTATTGGGCATAGTAGAAAGCTTAAGTTGTCTCTCCAGGGCTAAGTGTGTTGCATCAGTCCTCTTTCTTCTTCTTCGTCATTCGATCTGAAAAGGACATTGTGCTGTAGTTTACAGCAAGGCTGCGATAGTTGCACCTTTTGGTCCAGCACATCTGATTTCAGCTGGCTTTTTGGGATACCAGGTTTGCCTTCCTAATATGATCCCTATTCTCTTAGCCAGACTACACTAGTGCAGTCTATTTCCAGGGTTGTTGCTTGGAGGTGAAATAGGGTCTTGGCCAGCTCTGGTTCGCTGAACCTGATGCAAGCAGCCAGCTATGTATCATTGGCTGCTGTCAGCTCATTCACTGCTGCCTGACGGCTGAAGACGGATGTGTCGAATCAAAAGGTGCAAATATTGCAGTCAAGCTGTAAACTAGCGACACAACGCATTCTGTTCTTCGGACTACATCCTTCTACTTGCAAAGCCCTGTTCAGGGTTTGGTAGCAGGAGATTGAGAATGAACACAGAAGAAGACTGCTGCCTCTTCTGTCCCAGTCATTGGTGTAGGATCATTACTTTGCTGTCTATAGATAGTTGGCTCATTGTGAATCAACATTACAATCTTAGTCGCCTCTTATGACTTCCCCAGCAGGTTACAGTGTTACTATTCTCCTCTCCTCTTTAATCTCCTGTAACACACAGACACAACAATCTATCTTACTTTCGACCTGAGTGGTCAGCAAAGGTCTTTGTGTATGACAAGGACAAGAATAGCACCACAGCCCAACAGAGAGCATGTAGTAAGAGACGATTGTGTGACATGGCATAACACCGGCCATGGTTAGGTATTTTATTAAGGGCAGCATAGATGGCGCCTAACTGGCTGCAGGTGTCTATTTTACTCTAGTGTTCGAGTCTATTAAGATGGGCTTGCACATCAGTTAACCACTCTACGTGACGCTGCAACGCAGCAGAGTAATAAGCTGCTCGAGTCTAGCCCACTAATCAGGAAATCCTCCACCCGGCTACATCCAGCTCTCGCCAGAGCTCGGACCTGCACAGGGGCATCCCCCCCTGTAGAAGTATAGGTCGACTTAAGACTAATACTAAGATTCTTACTTTAGAAATGGCCTCAGGAGTAAAGTTTGGGTTTGTGGTGTAAGGTTCTATCTTCTTGATGACATCTGGAGGGATGTTGTCTTTATCATAGTTGAATAAACTGTCCAGGAATTTCTGAGGGTCTTGAAGTTGACCTTTGCCTACTTCCCAATAGTCGTCCACTTTCTGGCCAGGCTACATAGAAATTTGATCAATAAAAAACAAGTTAAAAGGTAGCTTCACTGATTTCCAACAGTCAATATATGACAGGATAAATCGTTTGGGAAGAGGGAGATTAAAGAGAAACCACTTCATATCAAAAACAAAAAGAACTTGCAAGAGCAGACGAAATCATAAGCTAGGCTAGAGATCTAAAACAAACATCCCAAATCCCACCATGGAAAAAAGCCAAGTCCCCTGAGATGGTAGAAACCATAGAGGGAATAGGGAAAAAGGGAACTCAGACAGATTCAGAAAGGAAATTTATCACAGAAGAATATCTTAGGAGAGTATACCCACCAGAAACATGGACACATGTATATACAGATGGCTCATCTAACAAAGCCACATCCAATGGAGTCTATTACAGACTAAGGAATGGAGAAGAAAAAAACTTTAACTACGGGAACACATTCCAGTAATTTCCGTGCAGAAGCAGAGGCACTGAAGGCCGCAGCTGAGCTTGTAATCCAAGATAAAGATATCCACCAAGAAAACATAGTATTCCTGACTGATGCCGTGTCAGTATTAGAAGCGCTAAAACAACACAATGATGAAGATCTCGAGCAATCTATGTTCTCCCTGACACAGCTCTCAGCTCTCAGCAGAACACCCAAGGTTGGTCATACAGTGGATCCTATCCCACTGCAATATTGAAGGCAATGAAGCTGCAGACAAACTAGCAAAGAGTGGAGGAGCATCCCCACAACCAGACCTGAGTATCACATATAATGAGGCCAAGACCATAATTAAAGCCAACTTCAGGGTAAAATGGGCTGATCAACACCCCGACTTTCGAAAAGAAGACAGCTACTATAACTTAAATAGAGAAGAGCAAATCATCATCTTCAGACTGAGAACTGGGCATAACAGACTCAAGGGTCATCTTTACAACAAAATGAGGATTGGGACAGATGACAGGTGCCCATGTGGGGAGCATATCATGACCGTGGAACACATCCCGCAAAGCTGCATGCTTACGCAGAAAAAGAGAGAACAATGCTGGCATCGTGAGACAGATATAAGACAAGCTGTATGGAGATGAAACAGCCTTACAAACAACGGTGTCCTTTGTAAGAGAAACTGGAACCTTGATCTGAGGATGAACGAAGAAGAAGATTTCCAACAGTGAAGTAGTTTGACGTACTCAACTTGCAGGCATTGCCTCAACAATTGATTGCCGTTGCCTCTCCTTCTTCGGTCACATTGCCTGCCTCCCCCGGAAAGTACCAGCCCATGAGATGCTCCGTCAGGCTGTGGGGGCAAGGGAAGGGAAGAGGCCGTGCTCATCCTGGAGACGTCCTCGGGGCTGACCTCACAACCCCTGGCTAAAACAGAATGCCCCCTCCCCAATAGAACTGCAGGTCACCTGGGACGCAGCCATCAGACATGGTAATGGACTGGGTCATTCGACGTGACGGCCTGGTCGCCTAAGCATACTGGTGATGTTGTTATTCAAATAAGAGCATGGAAAAGGAGGAGAAAACAGGCGGACGAGGGGAGAGATAGAGAGAGATAATAAATATGGATAAGGCAGAGAGCACTCAAATGCAAAAGTTGTAGTTGTTGTCTCCCCTCTCCCCTAGTCCCTCCCAAATCTATCATCCTCTGCACATATGCATTCTCCCGGCCTTCCGTCTCTTCATCATTCTGTAGAGTGTCCAAAACTTCTCTGATTGACTCAGCCCTGTCTCTCATCATCACCACAGTTCGTCCCGCCACTGCATCCACTCTTTCGTTGCCCCGGACCCCTACATGTCCCCGGCAGTAGAAACACGTGCCAACTTGTACACCAGAGTTGCTCAGAAGAGAGGTCCACTCCTTTCTTAGCATGCACCTTTCTATCTTACGGAGCATACCCTGCGAGTCTGACAGTATCACTGCGTGTGTCACAGGGCATGTCCCAGGCAGTAAGTCAGATACTCTTGTACAGATGGGTAGACTGGAGCTTTAGAAGTCAGTGTTCTAACTACTATGCATTTCAGATAGTGCCTATGCACCTACTGGAGCTGTTGTGTTGTTTAAGACTACTCGTACTGAGTTAACTCTTGACAACGTTTCTTTGGAAGAAGGTTTCAGAGCTTCTTCTTATATCCTGAAGCGTACTTGAGAAGGTGGACCAGGATCCTCCTGGCTGTAGTGTAATGCGAAGCTCCTCAATATGCTTTCCACTATGTGGATTACAGTGTCAATCCTCACCTTGTTCGCCAAATAGCTGTGACACATCCTGTTCTCAGGATCACAAACGAGAACCTGGGGATGGGGCATGACTTACTTTAGATAGGCTACCTGATTCACCAGGAAAACCCCTTGAAACGTCCCATTCCACCACCAACTAAATAACGGAACTCATGTGTGACAAGGTTTAAAATCAATCCATGCTCCACACAGAGAAATAAAACAAATTCATGGTACAAAACACAACAAATCATCGTTGAGAGTGATCCTTTCACAGAATCTTGCCCTTAAACCAACTTTGTTCCTCAAACATGCTATTATAGTTGCACTGACCCTGGGGGAAATGGGCGACCAACCCCAACCAGGCACGTCCACAGGTGGCGGATAGTGGGGAGACTGACCCCAACCAGGCACGTCCACAGGTGGCGGATAGTGGGGATACCGGCCCCAGCCAGGCACGTCCACAGGTGGCGGATAGTGGGGTTACCGGCCCCAACCAGGCACGTCCACAGGTGACGGATAGTGGGGTGACCGACCCCAACCAGGCACGTCCACAGGTGGCGGATAGTGGGGAGACCGACCCCAACCAGGCACGCCCACAGGTGGCGGATAGTGGGGAGACCGACCCCAACCAGGCCCGCCCACAGGTGGCAGATAGTGGGGAGACCGACCCCAACCAGGCACGCCCACAAGTGGCGGATAGTGGGGAGACCGACCCCAACCAGGCACGTCCACAGGTTGCGGATAGTGGAACGACCTCCAGATATGGAGCGTCAGCGGCGATATAAGCCAGGTATAATAACTGGACGAATAAGCAGTCGTGGACCAACCGGCGGTGTATTCCAGCAGGATAGGGTGGGACAACAGGCAGCACTGCTTTCCCCACTGAAATACCTCATGTGTCCTATGACAGGTACACCAAGCGGGTAAGAGCCACTATATGCTCTAGCCACAGGAAGGAAACCACGGTAAACAAACCAACCTACTGCCTTGCAGGTACCATCGGAAGATGGAAAGGCTATGGGAGACAACCCAAAACAGAAAACTCAACCCGACCTGCCGAAGACGGAGTGTGTCAGCTACGGCGCAGGAACCGGGAAAAATCAGGGCACACATGCATTAAGAGGATATGGTCATGCGCCAGTCTACCCTATCGTCATGGTGTCGCTCCTACAAGTTACAACCGGGGAGGAGCAGTGCCGGGCACCTAGCCTCGAGGGGACCGACCCAAGCAACCGGTGCCCCTCTGCTAACCTAGTGGTCAGGGGGAGGCAGAGTAGTGCGACTGATCAACAAACAAGGAACCTAAAAGTAGTACAATGGAATGCAGAGGGTGTGAGAAACAAGAAACCCGAACTGCAAGAATTTCTCAAGGAAAACGAAATAGACATCATTTGTATTCAGGAAACACACTTAAAAGAAACTCAAAAATTTTCCATCAGAGGATGTTTCCGCCAAGATTGGGAAAAAAAGATCCAAAGGAGGAATAATAACACTAGTAAAAAATTCTATACCAGGAGTGGAAACAAATAGATCTGGACCAGATAAATTAGAATACATCACAGTAAAGATAATCCTACCCAGTGGAGACTCAATGATAACAAACTGCTATAGTCCACCAGCCACAGCTCTGGCAATACACAAAGTCAAAATAGAAGATTCGAGACACCTCATAGTGGGAGATTTTAACAGTCACTCCCCAAGCTGGGGCTACGAAACAATGGACCAGAGAGGCGAGGAGGTAGAAGATTGGATGATAGAAAACAAACTCATCCTAATAAATAGGCCAGACGATAGCCACACATATTACTCTAGAATGTGGAAAAAAAGGAGTACTCCAGACCTTGTGATGGCAACGGACGACCTTCACCGAGTAAGAACAGTCGACAGCCAACTGGGTGGGAGCGACCATGTCCCAATAACTTTAGAAATATGCAACATAGGACAAACAGAGATAACAGATATGCACCCAAGTTGGAATTTTAAAAGAGCAAACTGGACCCTATTTAGAGAAAATGTAAATAAAATCTGTCAAGATATATCCCAAGGCAAAAAATTTAAATAAATATGTTACCATCATGACGGAGGCTATCATCCAGGCAGCAAAGAAATCAATTCCACGTGGAAAACGGAAAAATTATAAACCCTATTGGAGCAATATCCTAGGAAAAACGCACAAGGAACTAAGTGAGGCAAGATATACCATGGAAAAAAATCCTTCCCCAGAAAACATAGGGATACACAGTAAAACTAAAAACACATTCATAGAGCAAAAGAAGGAGGAGATCCAAAGAAGTTGGCATGAAAAGACTGAAAGCCTCAACATGGACAGGGATACGAGTAAACTCTGGGACCTGACTAAAGCCTTAAATGAGGAAACCAGAGGGAGCCATGGGAAGATGGTCATTAAGGAAAATGAGAAACATCATACAGGGAAAATGGCAGCGAACATCCTAGCTGAATTTTTCAGAGATGAGAGTACCACAACATTGACACGAAAACGCAAACTATAAGTCAAAAAAGAGATAAAAGAGAATCTGAAGACACAGAATGCGGATCCCTGCATGAAGTCATCATTCAAAATGATAGAGTTAAACACTGCTATCCAGAAACTGAAAAACAAGAAAGCTCCAGGAAAAGATGGCATCAAAAATGAAATGATTAAAAATCTAGACCAAGGGTCAATTTTCAATCAATCATGGAGCACAGGTACGATCCCAGACCAGTGGCGGGAGGCTATCATTATCCCCATCAGAAAACCAAAAAAGGACAAGACAAGCAAGGAAAGTTATAGGCCAATAAGCCTGCACAGCTGTGTTGGAAAAGTCATGGAAAAAATGGTAAACACAAGACTAATAAAACATCTGGAAAAAAATCATCTCCTACTCAATTCAGTCTTAGGAAAAAACACAACACAGAAGACCAACTAGTGTACCTAACCCAAAAAATAGAAAATGCCTTCCAAGGTAAGGAAAAAGTATTTGCGGTCTTTGTGGATATGGCAAAAGCTTTTGACAAGGTATGGAGAGAAGGACTCCTCCTAAGACTAATAAACAACAAAATAGAAGGGAGAATGTACAGCTGGATTCAAGACTTCCTCCGATACAGAACAGCAAGAGTCAAATTAGATTCTTGCGTACGTAGAAGATGGATCACTGAGCCATAGAATAACTCTCCAACAAGGCTTACCCCAGGGAGGAGTCATCTCTCCTACCCTCTTTATCCTGTTCATAAACGACATAGCGAGAAAACTCCCAAAGAAAGTATCCAGTGCCCTACACGCTGACGACTTCACAATGTGGAGTGCTGCAGAAAAACTACCAACAGCTGAAAATAGAATGCAGACAGCACTGGACACTGTTGGAAAATGGGTTACAGATTGGGGATTGCAGATTAACATCTCAAAGACAGTTACAACATGTTTCTCACTGTCCAACACCGAGGAAGTAACAAAACTTATTCTAATGGGCAAAGAGCTTGTACAAGAAAATACCCCTGTGTATCTCGGAGTTAAAATGGACAAGAGACTCACATGGAGGGAACACATACAGGAGATAGAACAAAAAGCAACCAGAAAACTATCCCTCATGAAGAAGTTGGCCGAAACAAGCTGGGGTGCAAATAGCAACATCCTCAAAAATGTATACACTGGCAGTCAGGCCAGTACTTGAATACGGCATGACAGCCTGGACCACAGCATCAAAAACAAACGAGGAATGCCTAACCAAAATTCAAAATTCAGGCTTAAGGATAATAACAGGAGGAATGAAAACTACACCAATCCAGAAAATGGAAACATACACAAATATAAGACCCCTAAATACTAGAAGAGAGGAAAGAGTGCTGACACATAGTGAAAAGATGCTACGCATGCCTGATCATCCCATACATATCAAACTAACACACCCAGTTAAAAATAGGCTCAAGAGAACCAGCTTCATCCATATATCAAATCACCTACACCAAAAATATGGAGAACTAATTCCCAACCAACCTACAGAAATAGAAATGCTTATTAACTATGAAGAGCCAAGCTGCAACATAAACAACATTGAAATAAGTACAGAGATCCCAGGAATAAGAAGAAAAGACCAAAACAGTGTCCACGAGCTGAAAATTTTAGCACAAACAATGATTGAGGAGAAATATAATACCAAGGAATGGACACAGGTGTACACAGATGGTTCAGCAGAGGGGGCAGGCCGAAACGGGGGAGGAGGCAAATTCATAAGACACAAAAGAGGAAATATAACAGAAGAGGCCCTCCCAACAGAAAAGTTGTCCACAAACCTTAGAGCAGAATCGATGGCCCTCCTGCGAGCACTGAATATACTTAAAACAGAAAGGCAACCTCCAACAAAAATAGCTGTATTCACGGACTGCAGAGAACTATTTGAGACAATACAAAAAACAAACAACGAACCACTGTTATCAGAGATCAGAGCAGAACTTGGAAAACTCCAGAGATCCTCAACAATAGCGCTCCAGTGGCTACCTTCCCATTACGGAATCACGGGAAACGAGAGAGCTGATGCTCTAGCAAAAGAGGGCAGCAAAAAGGCACAATTTAATCATCGAGTACCATACAGAGAAATCAAGAACATTATCAGAAATCAGTATATACACCAATGGAGAGAAGACAGAAACATAAGCAGTATGCCAGACCCAATTCACCAACTCAAAAGAAATCAACAAACTACCTTATTTCGCCTGAGAACTGGACAATGCAGACTACTAGAACATCTTTACTGACTGATGATCTCACACACTGATGAGTGCCAATGTGGAACAGGATGCCAGAACCCTGAGGATATTTTACAGGAATGCCCAATCTATAGGGAAATGAGATACCAGACCTGGCCAGAGGGTGCGGAGCTGACACAAAAGCTGTGGGGCAGCCGCTCTGACCTGGTAAAGACTACAGACTTCATCGTGGCGACTGGCTTGCAGATATAGCATGACCAGAAGATCCTGAACGCAAAGAAGAAGAGTTGCACTGATAGTTGACACATGCAAGTTCTCTTCTACAGTAGGCTATGACTGGGGTCTTGATCAGTATGTTTCACCTGAACCTGATTACTCTTCGTTCCATCCTACTAAAGCTAAATCTGAAAAATGAATATGTTCTGAATAATGTTGACTAACTTACTGATTCTCCAGCAACCTTCTTAGGCTTGATCGATTTCATAATACAGGTGGCTTCCATCACCAATTTGACACCAGGTGGTGGACGCTGTAAGGCTCTCACTTCTGTTACGTCTGTTTTATTGAGAGATTTTAAACTTGACAGCGCAGACTCCTGAATAGTGAATAACAAAAGTCGTTCATTATCCTTGCTTATAATGTTATATTATAAAAAATGAACATCATTGCAATGCGATTTCCGCGTGCTATATTTTATCGGGGGTTGGCTGGCAAGACAAGATCACCAACACAGAGGTGTTGGAGAGAACAGGCACTGTCACAATCTTTTCTATGCTTAGTCATTGAAGACTCCGATGGCTGGGACACATTCGGAGGATGGATGATGGCAGAATACCAAAATAACTTCTCTATGGGGAATTACAGTTGGGAAAAGGTCTCAGGGCCGGCCACTACTTCAGTATAAGAATGTATGCAAACAGGATATGAATGATGCAGGCATCGATTTGGAATCATGGGAACAGGACGTCATGGATCGTGTTACATGGAGGGGCATGATTTAGCGTGGAACACAGACAAAGGAGATACTGTTAGCCGATAGGCTAAAGGCTCTGAGTTTGAGAAGACACGACACACCATGCGATGCCGCAAACAGTCCTGACTTTCCTTGCACACACTGTGGAAGATGTTTCTTTGCCCGGATTGGTCTTACGAGTCACATTCATTTTCAAAGCACAAACACTATCATCTGACAAGACAGAAAGAGCTAATGATGATATTTTGTTGTTTGTTTGTTTTTAACATATCCCATAAAAAAGTCACATTGTGTGAGGTCCAGAAACCTTGGTGGCCAGGGTAGAAGATGTTGATCACTGTTACTTGCACGCACAATCAATCATTGTGACAGTCTCTCATTAAGGACGATCCTTACATTATGAACCAGCGGCGCATCCTTGGTATCTGGTGGTTTGATCTTTTCCGCAATGTCGAGGTTTCTGCAATAACGAGCCTTCCTTCCATCTCGAACACTCTAGCCTGCCGCCACATAACTGTGTTTCCAAAGTGGTTTTTTGGGTTTTTTTTTTGCGTTCGCCTTATTTCTCTATTTCCCAAGGCGGATGTGCGTTGCACTGTGGTTTTTATTTTGCGCCTGTCGGCTCAGTGCATCCGACTTCAGCATGCATTTTATGTAAGGGCCTGCTTCCTCTTGCATTTTCTAAGGGTTTGCTTCCCCGGGGTAACGGCCGGTGCTGTGATGGGGATCGAAGCCAGCACCTTCGGCTTGTGAGCCGTCCCACTTAACCACGCCGTCCCCTCGACATGTGGTTTGATTGGACAAGAAAATTCCAGCTCACCAGATCATGTTTAAATCAGTTACGTGTAACAACAGTCTCCCACCGACCGGCTGAAGGCATGGGAGAGGCTGCCCCCATTCTACATGACTCCAGCAGATGGCAGTCTCTCCTCAGCACTAGAAGAGGTTTGGCTACAAGCAGCTTGACATAGTTGTGATTGACTGATGTAACAAGCCTTAGATGCCTAAGCAAACATTATTATTACGTGGGATCCGCCTCCATATGACCGTAGTCTGATCCTCCGAGGAACAGGAACACATATAGCTTGATAATAATCAATGATAATCCAAATCACATTTGTCATTCAAATAATCCCTTGTCCTTTCAAGAATAATCACCATCTAAATCAAATTTATCAGTCTCCAAAACCCCGAGAATACTTTCAACGGTTCGTTTTGTTGTTAGCATTTTCACAGGCCCATTTACAGAATTTTCATTACGAAAATCATTTTATAAATTTCAAAACATGCTTTGATGTGTGTGTCGCCATATTTGTTATTTCTGGAAATGTGTGTACAGTGTAGATTTCACTATATTATGATCAAAATCCAAGCAGTACAGCCAAGAATACACCTTAAAATAATGGTCCAACCGTCACAGTGAATAATGGTTGGCTCGGGAAATGGGGTATTTACACACACACTGATATATGGGTGTCACAGGTTCAAAGGGATAACCCTGAGGCAACTATCCCATCTCTGTCCACATCTTTCTGGTTTCCCTAATGTTTGTCGCTAGCTGTAGTCTCCATGTGTGTTTTTGACTGCCTCTACTTCTCCTGTCCTGGGGATTCCAGAACAGAGACTGTCTTGTAATGCTATCAGCTGGTTTCCTTTATGTGTGTCCTATCTAACACAAGTTCCTCACGTCATGTTCCATTGACATCTGTCTTATTATTTCCAATGGTTCCACATTAGTGATATTATCATACCATTTCAATCTCTTTTCTCTGGGCAGGCACCCATTTATGAAAGTCTGTACCTTTTTGGATTTTGTTTTTATTGTTCTCCATGTTTCAGAGCCATATAATAGCACAGGCTTTACACAGGAGTTGAAGATTCTTACCTTTATGCCGGACTTAATTAAGTCCAAAGCACCATTGGCAACTTGTTGTTGATTGTCCGGAATGAGTAAGTTTACTCTTTTGTGCGCCCTGAAAAGCGCATTAAGTGGTGGGCTGCAGTAGTTTTCCTCACATCCCAAGCCTGCTGATAAAGGTGGACTGGAATTCTCCTGACAGTTGTGCTATGTTGGCTTCATCTGCGTGTTGCTCACTACTATAGGGATCACGTCAATCATCCACCTCATTAGCCAGACTACCATAAAATAGATTGTTTCCAGAGAGCATTACGAGGAAGTGAGATGGGGGTCTTGGTCAGTTTATTTCACCTGACCTCAACTAATATCGTCCAATCACAATATTTTGCGTGACCAGACGTTAGTCTCCCCTTCCCTACCACAAGAAAGAAAAGAGGCATTTGACCAGCCAATTGACCCTTCTTGACCACAATGGGAACTTAGTAGTCTTAAGGTAAGATGTCCACTTCGGGTGCCGGAGGTCTTGGGTTCAAATCACGGTGGAAACTAAGATTTTTTCATGTGGATCTTCAGGTAAAAATTCACCTGATCTCAGGGTAGTGAAATTGGACTCTCTTGTTCAGTGTTGAGCACATAAAAATCACTTACCAGTTAGAAATAGAAAAGAGTAGGCTAACTGCCCGGACAAATTTCAAAAAATTTTAATTAAAAATCTACCCAAATTATTTGTACATTCCCCCTGGCCTAGTAAGCCGCAGGAAGTTTACCTGGCAACAGACATTAACAGAATGCGTGTTTGTATACCAGGATTCCAAGTATTTTGGCGGTTCAAAGGCCAATATATGACTTTGCAGGGGGGACAGACAAATCATACTACGACTGTGGGACGGCATGGACTAGTGGTTAAGTGACAGGGCTCACACACCGAAGGTGCTGGGTTTGATCCCCCTCTCAGCAATGTTCGTTACCCGGGGAAGCAAACCCTTAGAAATTGCAGGAGGAAGCAGACCTTTACAT
Organism: Ariolimax columbianus; assembly: GCA_036924085.1. Taxonomy (NCBI): domain Eukaryota; kingdom Metazoa; phylum Mollusca; class Gastropoda; order Stylommatophora; family Arionidae; genus Ariolimax; species Ariolimax columbianus. The sequence continues at coordinate 20,979,283 of JAVGWX010000011.1, forward strand.
AAAATGCATGCTGAAGTCGGATGCACTGGGCAGACAGGCGTAAAATAGAAACACAGTGTTTGGTGAATAGAGAAATATGGTGAATCAAATATTAAAAAACATACAACTGAATATGGAATAGGAGAAGAAGGTTGTTCATGCAGCCTTCTACAGGAGAACATGAGAAAGAAGGGCGAGAGGTCAACCAAGAAAAAGGTGGATAGACAGTGCAAACTGGACTTGCCGTAAAATGGGGGGAAATGTTACACAGACCAAGAGAGAGGCGAAAGACAAATACATACCATGACTCTGGGCTACAACACGGTAGAAAGTGAGATGACAAAAAAAGAAAGAAGAAGAAAATGAGGATGATGTTTGAAAATTGTCTTGGCCATAAACTATCGCACAAATTGATTTCCATTGCTGGGGTAGTTGAGATGTTTTAAAAGCTGGGAACCACATAAACTTTGCCCCTGCTGTCGCTACATTGTGTGGCTATGTTTGTTTATTTCACCCCAAACAGAAAAACAACATATACCTTACCAGTGATTCAATCCGCTATCTTTTTTTGTCAGCAGGCAGGCATCGAAACTATTCGGCAACATGCTCAATTGGGAATTATGGGTAACTAATAATTAGCAAAGAAGAATGACAAAAGCTAGGAGGCATTTGAAACGTGGTGCTATTGTAGAATGGAAGGAGTTAGTAAGACAGAAAGAAGATCCAATGGCAATGTTCTAAGGTAGGCATACAAAGACAAATATTGAAAATGATACAGAAATGAAGATTGAGTTGGCTGGGACCCAATATGCGACATGAAAGTCTTCTTCAGAAGATACTAGAGGAAAAAATAGAGAAAATGGGGACCAAGACTCACCTTTACATCTCAGTCATCATCATCATAGGCGTCTCAGTATCTGTAGACCATGGTGCCCTGTGAGTTTTGTCCAACTCTGTCTCCTGTATTTCGACTCTGTCTGTTATGGCTGTAAAGGCCGATCCACAAGTGACAGTCCCTGCCATAGATTTTACAGCCATGCTGAGGAGGCTGGTTTGTCTGGCTGTTTCTTGATCTTTTTAGTCTTTCTCTTTTCTCTGCAGCCAGAAGACTTCTACAAGCACCAACACCCACTGACTCTCCAAATAGCATGATCCTGAGCAATTTTTCCTTGAATGGGATGTCGGATGACTTCATGTCCCTCTTGAATATGTCCTTGAATCGCAGCTTTAAAGACAGACATCGTTGATAGGGAGCTCTCCCGATTGAATGTGGAAATAGCTGCTCTACAGGAGACCAGACTTGGCTCACTTAATGACCAAAATTACACTTTCTTCTGAAAGGGTCATGAATCTCTGGTAAGCAGAAACATTAAAGTACGAACCTATGCTGAGATGAAGAGAACTGCAGAGGATAAGGTCCAATATAGAAACATGCTGAGACAACCTTACAGGCAGTCACAGGACCGATGAACCAGTTGATGATGATAAATAAATATGGTAATTTTTCATTTAACTCTTACATTAAGTTAAAGCTTCTTCAAATTTGTTAATTAACCTGAGAAGAATTCAAAACCATTCATTTTTCGTTTTGAATACTGTCAAAAGTTGTGTGTTGTATTGTATATGTCAATATGTTGTCAAGTTATGTTTGAGACAATTCACTTTCAAGAATAAAAAAAGCACTAAATACACACCAGAGCAGGCAATGCCTCATCCAGATCTTTCTGGGCATCAGCAGCAATGGCTTCAGTCTCATTTTGTTTTTGGGAAGCCAATTGTTCCTCTGTCTGTACTTCTACTTTTGTTTTCTCTGCCACAATCTGGCAAACAATAAAATTGAGCTGACTTTTGTAACTCATGCACGTGTGCGTGCGTGTGCTTCTGTGTGTGTGTGTGTGTGTATAAAAGCTATGTAGGCTACGGGAGGTAAAGATGAATTATGACATGGAAGATCAACTACCGGATCGCATTCGTGCCTTGTACGTAAACAGTGAAGGTGCAGTACGAATGAATGCAAGTATAACAAATTGGTTTCCAATGCTGAGTAGTGTACGACGGGTGTGATCTTTCTCCACGTTTGTTCATTATTTACATGGATAAAATTACACAGTTGGCTAACCCTCATGAAGTGTCCCTCAGTGAACTATTGTTTGCTGATGAACAGGACAGCTTTTACAAAATGGAGAAGACCTACAACACCACCTTAACTGTCTCCATTTTGCTTGTAACAAATATGTCATGAAGATCATCACAGGCAAGACAGAGACTATGTTGATATCGCATGAATAATTGCAGAGAAGTTTCCACATCAGTGACATTGGTATCAAGCAAGTACAGGAGTTCAATTGCCTGGGTAGTATGTTCACTGATGACGGTAGAGTGGACAGAGATATTGCACATAGAATTCAGAAGCCAAACAGTGTCCACTTCCAAATTACAACAATTTTGAAAGACCCTAGAGTGCTTCTTTCAACTAAGAGTAAGCTGATACACACACTGTTTATTCCTACATTGTGTTACCAATGTCAATCTTGGACCTTACTAGCAACCCATAAGAGTGAGATCCAGAGCTGTGAAATGCGCTGTGTGAGAAGTGCAGCCGGAAAGACAATTCGTGACTGAATCCGCAACACCACGCTGAGGCAGACAGTTTGGACAAACCCAGTTAGTGCCTACATTGACTCTCAACAAATCAAGTGGTTTGGTCATGTAGTCAGAATGCATTATGACCAGCCTGCATCAAGAGCATATCATAAACAGGTCGCCGGTACACGAGCAAGAGGCAGACCACAACGTCGATGGATCGAGCGTGTCTCTGACACTCACAGGAAGTTACATCCAATGACAGGACAAGCCTCCCACTTGGCGATAACAAGAAATCTACGCATCCCACCTCTCTGCGACGCAGTATGGCAAGAGCAGTAGGACAAAAGAAGAAGAAGAATATATATATTTAATATTACAAATTTAAAGCAGAACCAACAACACTGAGACAGGAACAGACAGCTACTCTGCACAACATAGTTGAGCTGCGGTCGTCAAACTCAATAAGTATGCGAGCTATTTTTAAATTTTTCATTTTTCGTCGTATCTTCGTACAAAAATATAACATTTTTATCTTTCCATGTATTGACAAGTTTTAGAACTTGCATAAATTCGTAACGTACACAAAGGCCAGAAATAAGACATTAATTTCACAATGATTACAAATGAGTAAATTAGACAGACAAGAAGCAGATCTTGAATGGATATGTTCAAATGTATGAAGCTGGCGTGCATTTCTGCTTTTGTTGTATCCGTTAGTATTATTGGAGTGATTAGCACAATGATGTTCAATAATGTTAGGTAAATTTTCATGAAGATGATTTTTCTCACAAGCTACCAAATCGTTATGTGTTACCAGCAATCATTTTGCCATCATGGTAGTTTTTTTTTTGCGTTCACCTTATTTCTCTATTCCCCAAGACGGTGTGCGTTGCACTGTGGTTTTTATTTTGCGGCTGTCGGCCCAGTGCATCCGACTTCAGCATGCATTTTATGTAAGGGTCTGCTTCCTCCTGCATTTTCTAAGGGCTTTCTTCCTTGGGTAACGGCCGGTGCTGTGATGGGGATCGAACCCAGCACCTTCGAATTGTAAGCCCTGTCACTTAACTACTAGCCATGTCATCCCCTAATCATGGTAGTAAAACAGTGAGGTTTAATGGTCTCGAGGTAAGGTGTTAATCTCAGGTGTCAGATGTTGCAGATTTCAATCACGGCAGACAGGGATTTTTTCACATAGATCTTCTGGTAAAAATTCCCCTGATCTCTAGATAGTGAGATCGGACTCTCGTGTTCAGCGTCGACCATATTAAAAATTCCTTGGCAGTTAGAAATCAAAAAGAGTAGGCTTATGGCCACTGCCTGGACAAAATTTAAAATTCTAGTTTAAAATCTACCAAAATTATCTGTATCTTCCCAGAGGCCTAGTAAGCCACCGGAAGTTTAAAATACGTACTATGGACAGCCGATAGACTTCAGCTACCTGGCAACAGACATTAACTTGTCTGTTTAAATACTAGGATTCCAAGTACTATTAACTCTACCAGACCGCTGCACCCATTTTTCGGTAATTTCCTTAACTGCTGCTAAACCGCTGTACCTAATTTTCGGTACTTTGGATAGTACGTCATAAAATGCGTCAGAATCTAAAAATAACCAACCAATCGTGGTCAATCCTCGTGATTAGTCATTGCAAATGGCTGCCCCCATGTTTGAATTGATTTTGTGGGGTTTAGCGTGAACAAATTCTGAAAATTGACAATGAAACGAACGGCTGATGACCCAAGCACTTCAACAGGAAAGCAAAGTAAGTCTAGGCTTATGACAGTCCAACAGGTGATCAATAATTTGGTTGATTCAGACTCTGTTCAAGTGAAACAGACAGTGAGAGCTCGAGTGATGAGATGAAGGCTTTTCTTGGACTGAGGATCTATATGGAATACTTATGTATAAAGCCCGGCTATCAGGATTATTGGACAAATGAGGGCTCTTTGTTGGGTTTACTCCAGGATTTCGAAATGTTTTATGACTCGAGACAGATTCTTTGCCTTTTGCTGGGTGGATTGGCACACAAAGGTGGAATATTGACGCTAGATGAAAGGTAAACCTAATTTCTACAATGTCTCCAAGTTACATCTTATTCTAACCACTTGTTTGCATGTAACTAACATTTTTCTATATCATGTTGGTTTTTTCTCTTTAATGCTCAGGAACCCAGGAATGGGGGATAGTTGGGTTCAGGGCCTTAGGTCTGGTAGGGTTAAGGTAGTAGAACAGACAATTGAATGGAAAGCATCACTATACTGTACATCAATTTGGTAGACTATGAAAAGGTGTTTGACATAGTGGATCGACCCACTCTTTCGTAACTGTTGAGACACTATGGAATATCAGAGAAGTACATAACCCCTCTTACAGGGTATGTAGAAAGATACAGTTAGCAGAGTGGTATATGAAAGGGCACTGACTGACAGCTTCAGGGTACAAACATGGGTGAGACATGGATGCTTTCTCTCACCCTTCTTGTTCTTGATGGCTATAAACTGGGTAATAAAGACATCAAATGATGAAAAGAAAACTGGTATTCAGCGGACACTGAATTATGCAAATGATCAGGAACATTTGCCACACAGTCAAAGTCAAATGCAAAAGATACTTTGGAGCATATCATATTTTGGGACTGGATTTTCTTTCCTCTTTGATCCGTAATCTCTTAACCAGACTGTATGGTTGCAGTCTGTTTCCAGGGCCGCCAGTTGGAGGCGAAATAAGGTCTTGGTCAGTTATGGGTCACTGGTCCTGATGCAAACAGCCAGATATGAGTCACTGACTCCTGTCAGCTCATTCACTCTTACATCTTCAGCCTCAAAAAAACATTTTTGAAAGTTTAGACAGAGAATCACCCTGAAGTGCCTCTGAAGTTCACTAAAAAGGTTAAGAAAATGTAAAAAGATATTAAATATAGAGTTCTACATGAAGATGAGCTTTCTGAGCCTCGTCAGATGGCTTTGACTTTTTCAATTTCCGGGATAATGAGTTTTCACCCTTTTTTTTACCTGTGCCAGGCAGTTGTTGTTGAAGGAATGCCCAGAATGGGTAGATTTACCCTTCTGTGCGCCCTGAAAAGGACGTTGGCGGAGGTTTATAGTAGCTTTTCTGACATCCCACGAGCGCGTTGATGAAGGTGGACCGGGGTCCTCCAGGCAGTTGTGCTATGCTTGGCTTCACCTGAGTGTCATTCACTACTACGAGGATTACATTGATCTCTCCCCTTGTTGGCCAGGCTGCCATGAAAACAGCTCATTTCCAGCACGGGTTACGAGGAAGCCAAGGTGAGGGTCTTGTCCAGTATGTTTTACCTGACCCTGACTAACGTGTCTCATCAGTATATTTTGCCTGACCAGACGTTAGCCTTCCTTCCCCGTGCCAGGCATTGGAATGTACTTGTTTTCTTAAGTTGTATTGCATCTCCATACAAGGTGTTGATGATGAAGGGAGTTGGTGGTAGGAGTTACTTCCGCAATTTTGACAGTAGCCCTTTGAGTGGAGCATGTAGTCTAGCAGACAGTAAGCTGGTTTCCAATGACTGGGATTATAGTGTGCCAGGGTTCGAAATCATGTACGGACAAAAACAAATATTTGGACGTGGTTTGTTCCTGCCATTAGGAAGTTGAGGTGAGTGTCTTGGTCAGTAAGTTTTGCTTGACCATGACTAACATGTCTGATCAGTATAATTTGCCTGACCAAACGTTGTCTTCCTCCCCAACAAAGGTTTTTAAAATACAGCATCCAACAAGCCGTTGGCTGTTTCCAGTCTAGCTGTAAGGTAGCAGTTGTTTCTTGTTAGGCATGTCTCTCTTAGGAAATAAGCTATTATGCAACTAACTAGCTGTTGGCTGTTTCCAGTCTACCTGTAAGGCAGCAGTTGTTCCTTCTTAGATATGTCTCTCCTAGGAAAGAAGATGACACAAAACTATCTAGCTGTTGGCTGTTTCCAGTCTACCTGTAAGGCAGCATTTGTTTCTGGTCTGACTTGTCCCTCCTAGGAAAGAAGATGACACGAAACTATCTAGCCGTTGGCTGTTTCCAATCTACCTGTAAGGCAGCAGTTGTTTCTTGTCAGACTTGTCTCTCCTAGGAAAGAAACTGTTATGCAACTATCTAGCCGTTGGCTGTTTCCAGTCTACCTGTAAGTCAGCATTTGTTTCTCGTCAGACTAGTCTCTCCTAGGAAAGAAACTGTCTTAGACCATCTAGCATTTCCTACCAGATAAAAAGACAGATGAGCTCTTACTGTGTCTTTGGCTATCTGCTCCATCGTAACGGTGGCTTCCTTCACGGCCTTGTCCAACTCTGGGCTCATACTAGCCAGCTCTTCCTGCAATTTGGCTACTTCTGTTGTTGTTACTAAAATCTGGAAACATGGTTCTTCGTATAAGGCTACACTTGAAAATATGATTATTTGAACTGTTGTAAAACACATAAAACACATAAGCAGAGGTTAGGTAGCCTAAATATTGCCAGCTTGGTTTATAATCTCAAGCTTTTCAAACATTACATAAACACTGAGATAAGTGCATAAACGTTGCGGGAGGTTACATAGAAAAATAAATGGCATTTTTACTACTAGAAACATTTCTTTTCCTTTAAAAAAAAGTCCTGATTTGATTTGAACGCCCCACATATGTGTGTGTGTGTACACACACACATATATATATATATATATATATATATATATATATATATATATATATATATATATTTGAGGCGTGTTCAAATGAAACTAGATCAAACTGCAACAAATGAACATACATACGATGCGCATGATGATGTTACTTCTGGTGTAAATGTGGCAGCGCTACGCTTGCTGACATACCAAGCGGACGGTGAAAGGGGTCTGCACTAACTATATTCTCACTTCACCTGACTCAAACAAATTAACTTCAACACTAATTGAAAGAAAACACAAGACAATCAAACTTTTTTACCACTTGTTCACAAATGACTCCCCAATCTTCACTCAAAACAAAACCTGTCTCGCTGTAAGTAATTATGAACTAAGCTATAGCTAAGCTAAACTAAAAGAAACTTCATTAACGAACTACAACTTGATTGACGAACTAAAACCGCGGAGCGGCAGCAAAAGCTTGAAACACACAGTCTCGGTTATTAACCTAACCAGACTAGAAACATAGCATCCATTGATCAAAGAAGAAGAAGATATAGTGAAATGACCATGGCCATTTTTGACTTGCAGCCAAGGTAGCGCAGTTGTCAGTGCACTGGCTTCCCAGATGAGCGATCGGGATTCAGTCTTCGATGCGGAATTTTTCCCATCATAAAACGGTTTTGGGGTCTACCCAGTGAAAAAAATTCAGTACCAGAATAACCTGGGAAAGTAAAAGCATCTAGTGTGATGTAGACAAGATTACCTTTTATGTAATGCGCCGTTGGTCAATAGAAATATGGACCTAGCACCGTATTCCCAACATGCAACACTGGCGTGTTAACGAGATCTTTACTTTACATTTATTGTTAATCACTGTAAGAAATAAATTATCATACCGGATTGATTTGATTGCTTTAGGAGACCACAGTGGTTGAATGAGCGTCTGATAAGCAGAGTTCTCACTTCTGATGGCATAGGTATTGGGTATGATACTAATTATCAACACGCTGTAGTGAACCCAACAGTAAATGGGTACATGGCTTACTGTTAGGAATGGCAGCGAGGAAAACTGACCACCAAACCCCACAAAATTTTAGCTTTGAACAAAATAAAATCTGTAACACTTCATCTCTGACAGCAGTATCTGGTCTAGGGTTCTTTTCCCAGTTGAGGCGGAAATGTTTTTTTCAGACCGCAACGGCTCCCGGATCGACCCAGCCTTAAATGGGTACCGGTTCAGTCCGAGAAGTAAAAACTGTGAGGAGAAGAGATGGTTACCGCCCTCCTATAGGCGAGCCTTTGAAATGTGAGATCACTAACATCTCACACCCCTACGGTAATAATGCTATAAGTTACTTTACTTTTTACTTTAATCTGTAATAACAAAATTCTGGAGGAAGAAAACTTATATAGCATAATGTCCTCATGTCCTGACGAGAGTAGATATGGGTAGAGAACTTTTGACAGACATTATAATTAAGCAAGTCAAATGTTTTGGATTGATAAAAAGACACAATACTTTATTGAAAACAATACTGTAGGGAAAGGTTGAAGGTCGGTGGACTAGAGACGTGCAGCGCTATATGTGGGAGAACAACATCAAAAGACAGACTAATGTCAATTTGGCAGAGAGATCAAGACGCTGAGCAGCACATGAGCTGCAGTGGTCAGCGACCCATAGCTGACTGCTAGCGTCAATGCCAGCGAACCATAGCTGCCAAGACCCTTCTTCACCTCCACGCGGTGATGCTGGATAACAGGCTGCAGCAGGGCAGACTGGCTAAGGAGAAGGGATCAAAGAGGGAATGCTAACCCGGTACTCAAAAAATGCTTGCTGAAGTCTAATGTGTTGGACCGAAAGGTGCAAATATCGCAGCCAAGCTGAAATTACGACACAACGCATTTCGTTCTCTGGACTACATTCCGCTACTCAAGCCTTTTCAGGGTTTGGTAGTGGGAGATTGAGAACGAACGAAGAAGAAGAAGAAATTTGGCAGAATGTACAGTCAAGATAAGAGGCAATGGATATTGAAGGTCCATTGCAGCCAACCTCCACTGTGAAGATGGTACTTGAATTGAATTGAACTCGTGTACATTGAAGCAATTGCAATAAAACCGATTGTATAAGTTAAGGGTCTAAAGATGCAGCACAGTGAATAAGCTGACAGCAGTCAACAACTTATAGCTGGCTGACCATAGCTGACCAAGACCCTCTCCTATTCCATCTCCAAGTGGCGGCCCTGGAAACAGTCTGCACTAGTGTAGTCTGGATAGGAGAATAGGGATCGCAGTGAGAAGGCAAACCCTTAAAATGAAACCGGATGTGTCTGGCCGAAAGACACAGATATCACAGCCTGGCTGTAAACATTGACACAACATAACAATATCCTTTTCAGGACAAATGCCGAAGATGAATCAGAAGTATAAGATATATTGTGGAGTGTGTAGCCTATTTGACAGTGAACTGGTTTGATAGACTGGGATTACAATGTGTCAAGATTCTAATTCACGGACAGATAGAAAAATCTCTTGGCCGTGCTTCATGCGTGGTACGACTCCAGTAAACCCAGCTATATATTGGTACATGACGTATGAGTTGGGAAAGGTAAAAACAGCAGGGAGGGCAACTGACCACTCCACCTCACATAGGCTGCAGCTTAGCACATGAAAAGTTATCTTCATCCTCGACAGCAATCGTTGCCATGGGACTCACCTTTACGTTTCTAATTTAACACGCAAATAACCATACCTTGTCTAAACCTGTTTTAAGCCTCAAACTTGCTATAGACAGTTCTTTCTTTTTCTTGTCAACGAGCATTGAGTAGATGCCCAATAACTCAAGGTATGAGGTTGGTGTCACATAGTTGTATCTGCCCATTTCTTCCAAGTAAAGCTTTGAGTTCTCGGTTACGGACTGTTGCATTATTTGGCACATAGCAACCTAATGAAGATAGGTAAAATACAAGATCTGTGTGAACAACACATAATAGAACTGAACAACATACAAATTGCTTTTGCAATTAAGAAAGGCAATCTTCACTAATTTACTGAATTCCTCACAGATGCATTGTCAGTTCTGCAAGTCGTCAAGAATGATAAACTGTAAGAGCTTAAAAAAAGCCTTGGGCAAACTAAAAGCCAAGAGAAGTGTATTGCTATAGTGGATACCATTACACTGTGGCATACCAGGAAAGGAGACAGCAGGCTGGTTGGCAAAGGAGAGGGCAACATGAGAACAAAATGAACAAACAATCACCTTAAGAAGATCCTTATCAAAGTCATAAGGTAAGCCGACCAAAGAAACCCAACTATCACTGCCTGGGGAGGAAGACTAACATCTGGTCAGGCACAACATACTGATCAGACATGTTAGTCAGGGTCAGTTAAAATATACTAGCTAAGACCCTCACCTCAGCTTCTTTGTAGCCCTCTCTGGAAACAGGCTGGCTAATGAGATGAGGTTGACATGATCCCCATAGTAGTGAGCGACACACAGATGAAGCCAAGCACAACAGCCTGGAGGACCCAGATCGACCTTCATCAGCACATTCAGGATGTGAGGATAGCTAATGCAACACGCAATTTAACGTCCTTTTCAGGGCGCACAAAATAGTAATCCTAACAAACAAAAAACATCACTGCCTTGATCGAGTGAAGCAAGTGATTCTGCTCCGCGTGAGAATGGGACAAATAGATTGAATAGCCACTTACACTCCCTCGTCCATGTGTATGTGTGGGAAAGCATCACAGACATCCAAACATATCTAGCAAGATTGTTACATGCTTAGTAAATTGTGTACTGAGCACTGGCCCACAGAGGTGAATCTTCATACAAAGCTGTTTGGAAGCCTTAAAGAACTCTCCACTACAGCAACTTTTATCCAGAGAACTGGACCATGTGTCGACGTAACAAGAAAAAGGAAGGAAGGTTCTTCGAAAGGTGCAAAAGGGCTGGCTGTGGCAGGAGTAGATCGTGGACCTAGAGGCCTTGAACCTCGAGGAACTTTGCGTAGATCTACCATCATGACCTTGCTAGGGTTTGCGGAAATGAAAGAGCTGACATCCTGGCTGGTACCCGTGTAAAAGATCTTAACCTTTTAGACCATATAAAAATGTATTGTCTTAATAATGTGATGTGCGCTGTATTTGGATTATAGTGAGGGAGTGAATGCGCTGGTCATCAATCTCACTCTCTGATCCTGAGTTACCTTGGATCAGTGGCAAGACTATTGGTTGAGATGACTGGAGGTAACTCAGGATGCAGGTACTCTGGTCTTACCTCCTAAGAGACCAGGGGTCGCTTGAAACTTTTGGGATTCAATCACGCACCGTTTCCGTTCATCACTGTGAGAGGCGAGTACCTTAACCTCTTGACTACAGCAACCACCATATAGTATATATGATTAATTAAAACATTGATATTATTTAGTCCATAGATGTCAAGACATTTGCACATCGACGAATTCTTTTGATCTTTTAGGACCATTGCAAAGAAATGGCATTAAATTTAAGATTTTACAGTACAAAGCTAAATTTGTTGTCTCATTTTTTTCAATGGAGTATCTCCTTAATGTCTTGATAGATCAATTGATTGTTTGTGTTACCCCTTATGTACAATCGTAAAAATCACACCAAGATTGTATCAACTGCGCAGTTAATTTTATGTTGTGTAACGAATATTGAAATGTTATTTTTTTATAAACATACTAAATCAATCAAATCTGCTAATCAGTATGTCTACAAAAGATTATATAAATCTTCCAAATATGTAGATTCAAAGAGATTGATACTGGCTGAACACATTGTAATCCATTTCATTGACATTACTGTACTTCTTCCCAGAGCACATGTTCAACACACTTCAAGAACTGAATGTCTATTTTTGAAAGGTACTCACATGTCAGCACTTCAACACCACACATTTTATATGTTCTGGTCTGTTCTACAACTTGCCCTTTGACTTTAACCCACACACGCTCTGTAGGGTTGAGATGTCCATGATATGCAGGTAGTCGCAGAGAAGTGTGACCGCACTCTTCAATGATTTTGTCAATATGATACATCTTTGTCTTATTTGTCTTTCTCACAAGCTGCAACAACTCGGGCTTCAAATATGTGTTGTCCAAATTCACTTTTTCCTTAGCTAGCCATGTCCTAATTTGATGCAGTTGGTACTTTGTTTTCCTCTGAAACTGCATTGTGATAGGATGCATTATCCATTACTAGGCATGACGGTCTATCCAGAATTGGAAGTAATTTATTCGCCATGCAGTGCCTGACAATTTGTCCACTCATTTCAGTGTGGTAGTCTCTACCGTCATTACTTTCTGTTTGGAAAATAAGTTCAGCGTCATGGAAAAGTCCATTTTCACTGCTTCTTGCATATGTTAGTATAATGCGCTGCCCTTTGCTGCATGAAATTTGTCTTTTCTGTTCACTGTCAACTGATTACCATTCTTTACAATAGGTGTGGTGAGCATCAAACCAGGAACCATCCAAGTATACAATATCATAGCCATGCCTATGCCATTCACATATCTGTCTCAGGTATTTGCTTCAGGCAGCAATCAAATGTGGCTTTTCACTTATAATATTCCTGCTGCCTGAAGTTTTCATGAATGTAAAGCCGGCAGCTCTTACAATTTTCCAGAGTACTTTAGGAAACTTTAAAACTGCAGTTGGATTGCAATGTTATTTTTAGTTTCAACAGAGAAACAAGTTGATTTTTCGTCAACAGTTTAAACATATCTCGTTTTATGACATCTGTCTAAATCCTGGTTGTCTCGCATTCGACAAAATGTCTAATTGAGCTACGGAATAATCAGGAATTTGTTTTTAACTCAATGTATTTGAATATCAAAACATCTATTTTTAAAAGAGCATGACTGAGTATACATGTTTAAATTATGTCCAATTCAGTGAGGTTGTTTTTAATATAGCCTAATGAATCCTAATGAATACATTTTTATAAATTCACCAAATTTCTTAGAGGAAAAAAAAATATTTACTTTAAAAATATTTACTTTATAATTACTTATGGATATTCTAAGGTTGTATGCAAAAAATTATTTGGATCTGACATGCAGTTTAGTAGAAAATTGCTTCGGGCCTAGCAATTGCTAGCACATGAATTCCTTCAGACGTCCAGTAACTACAGAAGAAATTACTCCATTGATAAAGTGTTCCAGTTTCGTCAGTTAAGACTTGAATTGAAGTCAAATCTAGAAAAGCCAAATTCACGAATTCTGTCTGGTAGTTGACAGATTTCTTATAATCGTCATCAAGAAGGCAGCCTGAATATTTTGATGAGAAGACAGTTACAAGTCTGAAAGGTGAACCAGTAGATAATAGAAGTGAAAGACAGTTGAGTTGGTTCAACAGATGGAAAACCCTGGGAATAGTTTACACCAGATCAACCATTCGTGTTCAGTTCATGTAGTCTCAGGTTATAATTTAGACATAGATTAGGTATACGATAGAATAACTGTCTTAGGCTCTAGTAGACATGCATGTGAGTTTGCTGTGCATAGTCAGACATCCATGTGTTGTTGTGTAATCTAATAAAAACTATTTGTTACATGTGCTGGAAACTTTTGTGAGTTAGTTCTTAAATCAAAATTAAGTGGTATGAATAGTTTCTTGCAGAAATAGTCATGGAGAAAAGTGCTCCCCCAGTCTACTACACCCGCAGTGGGAACATTGACAGTAGGTATAGGTGATATTTTGAAATTGATCAACGACTGCTTTTTGGATGAGGACACTGCAGTCGATGAAATATCAAAGACACAGATTGCAGGATTTTGAAATCATCAGCAGGTCCAGCAGAGTGGGGCGCCTGAGGGAATGGAGCAGAAGTGTATACAACTAGCGTGCTACAGGAACCATCAGTATCTACACTCTTCACCATTTGCTGAGAGGGACTGAGAACCTATGGGTATGCCTGGAGTGCAGTGACATAAATTCCTAACAGAACAAAGATGTGGTGAGTCAACGTAACTGCAACTCACCAAACCATTCATAACATCATTACTGCACTCTAGGTTGTCAATATCCTGTAAAAAGCGCAGAGCTACAGATCGTAGAGCATCCGCTGGCCAGGGGCTGAACCAATCAATGGTACAACAGTTGACTAGTGCAGGAAACTGTCGCAGTCTTGAACGAAAGATCTCTCCAAGAGGGCTGAAATGTATCGCAGGAATAATAGTTAATTGATAGTTTAGTTCAACTGTCTCTTTTTCTTCTTCTTCTAAAGGGAGATGGTGCTTAACAAATCTATTAGAATTCATGGAGGTTACCATATTGACAGATGGAGGAGAGCCAGTGGTTATTATCTATCTACATTCTTCAAAATGCGCTACCTTGGCTGTAAGTCAAAAATGGCCGTGGTCATTTCACTACATCTTCTTCTTCTTTGATCAATGGATGCTATGCTTCTAGTCTGGTGAGGTTTATAATGGAGACTGTGTGTTTCAAGCTTTTGCTGCCACTCCGCGGTTTTAGTTCGTCAATCAAGTTATAGTTCGTTAATGAAGTTTCTTTTAGTTTAGCTTAGCTATAGCTTAGTTCATAATTACTTACAGCGAGACAGGTTTTGTTTTGAGTGAAGATTGGGGAGTCATTTGTGAACAAGTGGTAAAAAAGTTTGATTGTCTTGCGTTTTCTTTCAATTAGTGTTGAAGTTAATTTATTGGAGTCGGGTGAAGTGAGAATATAGTTAGTGCAGACCCCTTTCACCGTCCGCTTGGTATGTCAGCAAGCGTAGCGCTGCCACATTTACACCAGAAGTAACATCATCATGCGCATCATACGTATGTTCACTTGTTGCAGTTTGATCTAGTTTCATTTGAACACGCCTCAATAATATATATATATATATATATATGTATACACACACACACACACACACATATGTGGGGCGTTCAAATCAAATCAGGACTTTTTTTTAAAGGAAAAGAAATGTTTCTAGTAGTAAAAATGCCATTTATTTTTCTATGTAACCTCCCGCAACGTTTATGCACTTATCTCAGTGTTTATGTAATCTTTGAAAAGCTTGAGATTATAAACCAAGCTGGCAACATTTAGGCTACCTAACCTCTGCTTATATGTTTTATGTATTTTACAACAGTGGCAAAGAATAATCTTAGATATACGGATGATACAGTTTTGACGGCAAAAAGTGAGCAAGAATCGCAGGAGCTTATGGCAACAATATACAAAATAAGTCAAGAGTTTGGATTAGACATAAACATAAAGAAGACAAAGACTATGTTAATTGGGAAAAGTGACAAGAAGCTATGTATGCAGATAAAAGTTAAAGATCAACTACTAGAACAGGTATTTTCTCCTATCTAGGTCATATAATAACGGAAGAAAGCAGCTCTGAAAAAGAAATCAGAAAGAGAATAGGTATGGCCAAGATAGTATTCAGCAATATGTGACACATACTGACATCCAAACAGATAAATCAGAATTTGAAAATGAGAATTGTCAGCCAGGTCACTCACGACATATGCATGTCACTACTTTGTCACAAAAACATATACACTGAATAACAAGTTGGAAAACAGTATTGAAACCTTCTAAATATGGGTATAAATAAGATTGGGACGTATTTCTTGCAAAGAAACAGCTACAAGTTGACTAAGGAGAGGTCCAGATTAGATATTAGGAAGTATTTCTTTAGCCAGAGAGTAGTGAATGCTTGGAATGCATTGCCAAGTGAGGTGGTGGAGGCTGGGACGGTCAATGCATTTAAGAACAGATTGGATGCGTACAGCTTTTAGAGGAAGGTGTTGTAAATGGAACTGGTTGTATACAGACTCTGCAGAGTCTTCTAAACCAGTATAAGGACTTTAGTTTAGTTAAGAGAACAAAATATATTTGGAGGTATTGGGAAAAAAGTTGGGTGGGGTGGGGGGTATATAACAAGACATATCTCCTTGTTGAAGACCGTACTGAAGGGTAGGGTGGGGAAGGCAGTCGTTGAAAAGGCAGACAATGTTTTAAGTGGGTGGATAACATAAGGAGATGGACTGGAAAATGTCTCTCAGATTGCAGCATTGCGGCAAGAGATAAAGCACACTGGAGATCCACTGCAGCCGATCTTCGATGCGGAGATGGCACTTGAACTGAACTGAGATTTTGCAAAGGCTTTTGATAGAGTACCTCAGCAAAGATCGTTTAGGAAGTTAGAATCCCAAGGAATCTGTGGCAAAGTTGCCAAATGGACTGACAATTGGTTAACGGGAAGAAGGCAGTGAGTGGGTATAAATAAGGAGTACTCTGAGTGGTGTGAAGTAAAATGTAGAGTACCACAGGGCTCGGTTTTGGGACCAATTTTGTTCTTGATATATATAAACAATTTGGACAATGATAACAGATTCATGATTGCAATTTATGCAAGTCAACCAGTTTTGGTTCATGGCTTTTTTTTCAATACTCACAGCTAACCTTCAAATAAGGAGGACTTTCAAGAATCCACCATGCAGTTGACACACCTGATAGGAGGACATACAACTAGCTCAGCAAACAGGTAGTTTATTAAACCCTATTAACAAGCACCTGAACAGAATTCAACCACAACACACTCCTGAGTGCCAGCTGTGTACACACCCATATGAAACCGCTGTTACTCATTTCTTTGAGTGTTCAATGATCAACGATTTTAGCAAAATGCTACTTCCTCCACGGCCAGATACATGGAGCACTTTGTATGGCACTAGACAACAACTGATAAACACATGCAGATACCATTACATGGCATTGGGCTGAAAGGGAAGAGCCGGATGCTGCTGGATCCGTAACAATAACAACAACATTAAACCCTATCCGTGTCTTGCCATGTCTGCAGTATCACACATTTGAGAAGGCATACACTCAACAATAATGCACTAAATCCGAATAAAGGAACACTTCACTTCGCCGTTCCCCTTCTATTTCTGTGGAGAAGTAGAGATGTAGAAGTCCTTTTTATATACCTCCTTGCAATCGACTGTGCATACAAACAAGTGATTGACCTGTTGTGTCTTCAGATGATGGAGAAAGTCACCGCCTTTTGGACTTCATGCTGGCTAATATTGGGTAAGAATTTCTTCACCTTTAGAATTTTTGCCCAAACAGTAGTTAACAGTCAGCTCTTTTCATTTTGATGTGTCAATGATGTTTTTATATGTGCAGTGTATATATGGGACCTCAGAGTTTATCGTATATCTCCAATAGGACTTTGCATCTCAGTCTCATCTTCCATGAGACCAGGGTATACTTGAAACTTGCAGGAATAAAATACCTCATGCTTTCACACTGTCATCCTTGTCTTGAGAGGTGAGTCTTTTACTTCTACAGCTACATCTACTATCAATAATGAAACAATGAGTGGATATTTACAAATCTTATCAAGTATTTTTTTCTTCTTCTTCTTCCGCATTTATCCTGAATAGGACATTGTGTCACAGTTTGCAGCCACTATGGGGATTGCCACTACCGCCAACTCAGACCAATAAGTCCCAACTCATAGTAAACACAGCTGCCTCTCTCTGTCACCGTTTCTAATTCAAACCCCGACCTGACAACGACATTGTGTTGATCTTAGATTGACCTGACCTTGCTAAATACTTTCAGTCAATTTTTGGCTCTCTGAGAATAAGTCTCCTCTGCTCCACAGGGATCTGTTACATGATCATGAAATAGATTGTTTGTATTTACATGTACGTATGACACAGTATGTGTTCATGAAATATGAGGCGTGTTCAAATGAAACCAAAGTTAACTGCACCAAGTGGACATATGTATGATGCACATGATGACGTCACTTCTGATGTAAACAGCACATACCAACCGTCAAGTTTGCAAAATTTCATTATCTTCCGACTTATAGTTTCCTAGACAGACTGTTGAAAATATGGTGGGTGTGATACGGAATCTACCCAGAACTGGTCAGCGAGCAGTGATTCAGTTTCTAACAGCTGAAGGATGTCGACGATTTGACATTCATCGCAGAATGCAGGCAGTGTATGGTGACAAAAGTGTGTCGAAGACAACAGTGAAGAACTGAACCAATATGTTTAAAGCAGGACGTGAGTTAACGAAAGATCTGAGACCAAGTCTGGTGCATTTTGTTGCGTTAACTCACGTCCTTCTTTAAACATCGTTGTCCAGTTCTTCATTGTTGTCTTCAACACATTTTTGTCACCATACATTCTGCGGTGAATGTCAACTGGTCAACATCCTTCCGCTGTTAGAAACCAGATCACTGCTCGCTGACCAACTTTGGACAGATTCTGTTTCACAACCGCCATGTTTTCAACGATCTGCTGAGGAAACTATGAGTCAGAGGATAATGAAATTTTGCAAACTTGATGGCTGGTATGTGCTGTTTACACCTGAAGTGATGTCATCATGCGCATCGTACATATGTTCACTAGGTGCAGATAGGTCCGGTTTCATTTGAACACGTCTTGTAGATTGTTAATCAAAATTACCTCATAGTGATAACAGTATGTAGATTACTACGCACTCTCTTCGTGTAAGCTGAGAACATAATGGTCTTAGTCGGTTGCAGGCCAGCATCCAATACTAATGGTTTCATTTCCTTGTAAATGCTTTCTAACTCATCAAAACTGTAAAGGTTGGGCACGTCTCCTGTGTTCAGGATGTTGTTTATGTCCTCCAAGAAGGATTCATTTTTTATCTAATTTCGAGACAAAAACTAACAAATTATCAGAGTTCCAGATCTGAAGTCACAAATTCAGACCTGTCAACACATAAGATGAGTGCATATTTTGTAAGTTTTTTGCTAGTATAAGGCCATAGAATTGTCCTGTAAGATTATGTTTAACTCTGGGAAGGAAGACTAACGTCTGGTCAGGCAAAATATACTGATCAGACATGTTAGTCAGGGTCAGGAAAAACAAACTGGCCAAGACCCATTACCTCAGCTTCCTTGTCGCTCTTCCTGGAAACGGGCTGTTTTCGTGGCAGCCTGGCTAACAAGGTCATGGATCGACATGATCCCCGTAGTAGTGAGCGACACACAGATGATGCCAAACATAGCACAACCGCCATGTGACGCCGCATGGCAAGAACAGAAGGACAAAAGGAGAAGAAGACTGTGTTGGACTATCAGTTCACACTTTGGACGGTGCAAAGGCTATGTTGTGACCGGATAACAGACATGGGTCTCTAAACTTTCTGAGACTGGTGCGGATCTACTGTCTTGATCATTGTGGGTTTACAGGAAAGAATGAGCCAACCCGACATCCATGACTGCATCCATAGAAACTTGTCACATTTGACTAATTGTTTCTCTTCAGTTATTTCTTCCCTGTTAATCTGAGTGGTTATTAAGTCAGACTTCCAGCCCCTGTTTCGAAAGGTCCTGAAGGGAAGATGTGATAGCAAACATAAAGGTCTCGAGCCTTCAGTGACTTTTGGTGATCTGCTGTTTTGGTCACTCTAGGATTCACGGGAACCAATCATTGACAACTAAACACATAAACTATATGTCACTAACAGATAAACTATATGTCACTAACAGATAAACTATATGTCACTAACAGATAAACTATATGTCACTAACATATAAACTACATTTTTAACACTAACAGATAAACTATATGTCCCTAACATATAAACTACATTTTTAACACTAACAGATGAACTACCATTTTAACAATAATAGATGAACTACCATTTTAATAATAATAGATAAACTAATTTTAACCCTAACTACCTTTTTAACACTAACAGATAAACTACCTTTTTAACACTAACAGATGAACTACCTTTTTAACACTAACAGATGAACTACCTTTTTAACAATAATAGATAAACTAGTTTTAACACTAACAGATAAACTATCTTTTTAACAATAGATAAACTAGTTTTAACACTAACAGATGAACTACCTATTTAACAATAATAGATAAACTAGTTTTAACACTAACAGATAAACTACCTTTTTAACAATAGATAAACTAGTTTTAACACTAACAGATGAACTACCTTTTTAACACTAACAGATAAACTACCATTTTAACAATAATAGATAAACTAGTTTTAACACTAACAGATAAACTACCTTTTTAACACTAACAGATGAACTACCATTTTAATAATAATAGATAAACTAATTTAACACTAACTACCTTTTTAACACTAACAGATGAACTACCTTTTTAACACTAACAGATGAACTACCTTTTTAACAATAGATAAACTAGTTTTAACACTAACAGATGAACTACCTATTTAACACTAACAGATAAACTACCTTTTTAACACTAACAGATGAACTACCTTTTTAACACTAACAGATGAACTATCTTTTTAACACTAACAGATGAACTACCTTTTTAACACTAACAGATGAACTACCTTTTTAACACTAACAGATGAACTACCTATCACTAACAGATGAACTACCTTTTTAACACTAACAGATGAACTACCTTTTTAACACTAACAGATGAACTACCTATTTAACACTAACAGATGAACTACCTTTTTAAAACTAACAGATAAACTACAGTTTTAACACTAACAGATGAACTACCTTTTTAACACTAACAGATGAACTACCTTTTTAACACTAACAGATAAACTACCTTTTTAACACTAACAGATAAACTACCTTTTTAACACTAACAGATAAACTACCTTTTTAACGCTAACAGATAAACTGGTAAACTACCTTTTTAACACTAACAGATAAACTACCTTTTTAGCACTAACAGATAAACTATGAATCCATAACTAACAGATAGACAATCTATCTACCACTAAACAGAAAATCTACATGTAAAACACTAAATAGAAAAAACTACAAATGTATCAGGGGCATTCAGAAAGTAATGCACCACATCGTTTTTCTCAGGAGCTGTTTATTCAAAAGCTATGAAATTTCTAGACAATATGCATGGATATGTTATGTAAACATCTGTATTATTCAACATAATCCCCATCAAGCTATACATCTTTATGTCAATGTGAAACAAGTGAATGTATTCCTAGCCCGTATCAGATTTTGTCTTGATCACGTAGCCATTTCTTGGCTGTATAAATCACTTCTTCATCATCTTCAAACCTTGTCCTACGTCTTTGAATGTACCAAATAGATGAAAATCAGAGGGTAGACTATAGGGTAGATGGGGAAGTACAGTCCAACCCAATTTGGTGATTGTTTCCTGTGTTGCCAGACTTATGTGAGGGCGCGCACTAATGTGAAGGAGAAGCAGGTCTGCTGGATTCTTGTGCGGCCGAACTTTGCTGAAATGTCGATTGAGTTTTTTCAATGTCTTAATGTAAGCTTGCGAATTGGTTGTCTCTCCTCTTGGCATCACATCCACAAGAATCACGTTGTCTCTCCTCTTGGCATCATATCCACAAGAATCACGTTGTCTCTCCTCTTGGCATCATTACCACAAGAATCACGTTGTCTCTCCTCTTGGCATCATATCCACAAGAATCACGTTGTCTCTCCTCTTGGCATCATTACCACAAGAATCACGTTGTCTCTCCTCTTGGCATCACATCCACAAGAATCACGTTATCTCTCCTCTTGGCATCATATCCACAAGAATCACATTGTCTCTCCTCTTGGCATCACATCCACAAGAATCACGTTGTCTCTCCTCTTGGCATCACATCCACAAGAATCACACCTTCAATGTCCCAAAAGACAGTGATCATAACCTTTCCAGCTGAAGTGTCTGGAATTTTTTTCTTTGTGGTGATTGTGGGTGACTGTTTTTTTGTCTCAGGTTGGAAATGATGTGCCCAGGTTTCATCACCTGTAATAATATTAGCCACAAATTTATCATCATTGAAACACTCCAACAATTCAGTAGAAATTGTTTTCCTTTGCAATCGGTGGTCATTTGTGAGACTGAGGAACGCAAATTGTGCAAATCTTAGAAAATCCTAGAGTTTTTATAACTGCATTTGCACTACCAATGCTGATTGACAGCTGTAAGGCCAGTTGTTGAGTAGTGATTCCCCTATCAGTTAGAATAATGCCCTCAGCGCATTTCAACATTTCTGCATTGGTGGCTGTGATAGGACGTCCACTGCGCGGCCGATCATGCAGCTCTGTGTCTACACTTCCTGATTCTTTGATTCTCTGAACCCAGCGACTAACTGTACTCGTATCAACTACAAAACTACTGTATACATCACATAAACGCTTGTGAATATTCACAACCGTTTCCTTCTCTGAAACAAGAAATTCTATCACAATTCGCTGCTTATAACACAAGTTGCTAACATGCTCCATTTCAACAGTTTAGTGGGGACAGCATGGGCTAGTGGTTAAGTGTCACGGCTCACAGCAAGAAGTACTGGGTTCGATCACCATCACAGAACCGGCTGTTACTCCAGGGAAGCAAACATTTAAAAAATGCAGGAGGAAGCAGACCCTTACATAAAATGCATGCTGAAGTCGGATGCACTGGGCAGACAGGCGCAAAATAAAAACGACAATGCAATGCAAACCACTTTGAGGATTACAGAAATAAGGCGAATGCACACACACACAAAAAAAACAGCTTAGTGCAGTAGTATTATTTGACCAATTGCTGTGCAATTTGGTACACAAAATCAACACATGCCATGTTTGAAGTGGGCAAAATTTAATGCTTCTATTTTCATTATTAGCTGAGAAAAACAATGTGGTGCATTACTTTCCGAAAGCTCCTCCTATTACCTGTGTAGCAGAAAGAAAGAGAACTTCATGTGGTATCAATAACCAAAAAAAAATACAGTGTAACATCAAACAAGATAAATTATCAGTGTATCGCTATCAAAACATTACCTATTTATCAGTAAACATAAAAACTACCCATATATCACCATATATTGTGGAGCCGCATAGCGCAGTGGTTAGCGCGCTGGCTTCGCATCTGAGTGGTCCTGGGTTCATTCTCCAGTTGAGCTGGTAATGTTTTTTCAGACTGCAATGGCTTCCGGGTCGACACAGCCTTAAATGGGTACCGGTTCAGTCCAGGAAGTAAAAGCGGCGAAGGAGAGGAGATGGCTACCACCCTCATATAGCTGAGCCTTTGAAATGTGAGATCGCTAACACCTCACACCCCTACGGCAGTAATGCTATGGGTTACTTTACTTTATATCACTAGAAAGAAAAACTACCCATGTATCACTAAACATAAAAACTACCCACGTTATCACTAGATAGAAAAACTACCCATGTATCACTAGAATGAAAAACTACCTATATATCACTAAACATAAAAACTACCAAAGTATCACTAGAAAGATAAACTATCTATGTATCTCTAAACTAGTCATGTATCACTAGAAAGATTAACTACCTATGCATCACTAAACTAGTCATGTATCACTAGAAAGAAAAACTACCTATGTATCAAACATAAAAACTACCTATGTATCATTTAACATAAAAACTATCTATGCATCACTAAACAAAAAAAATCACCTATGTATTATAAAACAAAAACATTATCCATGTATTATTAAACAAAAACATTATCCATGTATCACAAAACAATAAAAAATACCAATGTATCACAAACCAAAAAAAAATTTCCCATGTATCACAAAACAACAAAAATTACCCATGTATTAGAAAATAGAAAAATTACCCATGTATTACAAAACAAAAAAATTACCCATGTATCATTAAACAATCAAAATTACCTATGTATTATAAAGCAAAAATTATTACCCATGTATCACAAAACAACAAAAATTACCGATGTATTATAAAACAAAAAAATTACCTATGTATCATTAAACAATCAAAATTACCTATGTATTACAAAACAAAACAATCCATGTATCACAAAACAAAAAAACTATCTATGTATCATTAAACAAAAAAAAATTACCTATGTATTATAAAACAAAAAAATTACCAATG
Source organism: Ariolimax columbianus (assembly GCA_036924085.1). Lineage (NCBI taxonomy): Eukaryota > Metazoa > Mollusca > Gastropoda > Stylommatophora > Arionidae > Ariolimax > Ariolimax columbianus. The sequence goes on from JAVGWX010000011.1 coordinate 21,003,362, forward strand.
TATTATAAAACAAAACAAAATACCTGTGTGTCACTAAACAAAAAGACCACAGACTCATCACGCAGTCCAGCTTTCATCATGACCTTCTTGAGATCATCATACCATTCATGAACTCCATAGTTTTTGGACAGTTCAATTTGGAAACAATCATATTCAGTTCTAGAAATGGAGAAAAAAGAGGGTAAAATAGAAATATAAAATGCAACCATAAAACTAATGCCTAAATGTCTTTAAATTCCTGAATACCTGTCAATGTGTACAAGTTACATGTAATTTTCTGTTGCCTTTCCTTTAGTGTACACATGTACGTGTTTATCATCTCCCTCACCCACCGCACAGATGCTTCTGTTGCGATCTGAACAGAATGACCAGCTCAAACAAGGATGCAGCAGGAAAGAGTTAAAATACATAAGAATATGTAACACTCAGAAGAGATTCCTAAAACAAAGTGCTAACAGCAAACAGAAGTCCTGGGAGGACTTTGGAGAAAGGATGGAAAAGAACATAGATGAAAACCAGACGCTGTTCTACAGTACCCTAAAGACCCTTTGAAGAGGGGAAATGAATGTCCTTGAAATTTGTAAAAGACAAAGTATTTTACTTACCATCTCAAAGCAGATAATGGACAGATAGAAAGACTATTTCTCAAAGCTCCTTTGCATGGAGGACAAACAAGTTCCAGGTAAAACAGACTCTAATACAGAGAAGTAAATCAATATTTGGGACAACAACATCATGATGGGGGAATTGAAGGCAACATTGGAAATAATTAAGGTCGGCAAATCGATATTTATATATATATCTCACGGTAGAGGAGGAGCGACTAAGTAAGTAAGTATATATATATATATATTTCTTGTGTGTGTGCATGTGTGTATATTTTGTTAAATATTTTTTTGGGGCATTTATCTTATTTCTCTATTCCACAAGACGGTGTGCGTTGCACTGTGGTTTTTATTTCGGCCCAGTGCATCCGACTTCAGCATGCATTTTATGTAAGGGTCTGCTTCCTCCTGCATTTTCTAAGGGTTTGCTTCCCCGAGGTAACGGACGGTGTTGTGATGGGGATCGAACCCAGCACCTTCGGGATGTGAGCTGTGTCCCTTAACCAATAGTACACGCCATCCCCTTATATATATATATATATATATATATATATATATATATATATATATATATATATATATATATATATAAAAGGGGACGGCGTGGATATATATATATATATATATCATCATAGGTGTCTCAGTCTTTGCAGACCATGCGCGTGGCACTCTGTAAGTAGCCTCTCAGGGTGCTAAATATGGAGACCCTGGGCTGCCCAAACTGCAGGATCCTCCTTTCAACCTCGCTGGTGTAATCCAAAGCATGACAATTTGGCACCAGCTCAGCTGAAGGAGCTGTTGGTGCTACCACTCTGGATTTTCTGTCTGGGTTTACTCCCGTAGCCCAAGGTTTCTCCCGAGGTTTCCACAAAGCAGCAGAGTCATTGCCCGCAGATGCTAGTTATTTGAGACATCCGATGATACTCTCCTCGTCCCAGGACTAGCCAGCACTCTCTGAGACTTATGGGTTTAAACTCAGAGTTCCTCCTCTCTTAGGTGAACTGCCTGAACAGGCTAATGAGCTTCGTCTACCCGGGTTTAGAGTCAGAGTTTACCTTCTCTCAGATTGGCTTCCAACCAAGGTTAATGAGCCCAATCTGCACGCCCAGTTATACCGCTGGGTACTCGGTTACGGCCCACAGCAGGCTGTTAGTAACAGGGGGCCCCTCATGAAGGTGCTGCTGGGGACACAATAATGTAGGAGAGGCCATTGGCATGGAAACTCCTGAACGGCAAGCCAAACAGTGAATCCAGCAGTGATCTCTACATCTGGAAAGGAGAGGTTATATCAGACGCTTCACTTTCCTTTAACGAGTAAGACGTCCAGCCCAGACCTGGCTACCCCCAATATATATATATATATATATATATGGGAGCCATGGTAGTGCTGTGGTTAGTGCACTGGTTTGGTGCCGGATTTTTTCCCGATCTCAAAAGTTCAGGGATTGACACAACATCACAAATTGGGCAACTGAACTAGTATGGGAAGTTATGGCAGGCAGCGTGATGCTTGCTTACCACATCACCCCCAGTGTGCCGTTGGTCAAGATAATATGGGCCTAACACCATATTCCCCCAATATGCCACACAACATGTAAACAAATGTATTCCTCTATGAAATGAATTCCTCTATGTAATGTATTCCTCTATGTAATGTATTCCTCTATGTAAGGTATTACTCATCTTACACATGGGAAGCCAGTCTTGTCAAACTCTGCCTCCCGCTGCCTCCCATGCCCAAGAGTAGGGCATTGCCAAGTGGCTGTCTCAAAATACGAGCCACGCGGCTGACGTGTGATATGGCATCCATGAACAGCACTAGCTCCATTTTCTTCGTAGACTGTTGGTTGAACTCATTCAGAAACTCTTCTAAACATCTCTGTCCCTAAAGAAGAACGGTACAATATGCATGTCTGTTATGTTAAGGCATTCTGTGAAACAAATTTGGGTTAATGTGAGATGTTGTTGCTATTGCTGCTGTTGTTGGTTGTTGTTGCTGTTGTTGTTGTTGCTGTTGTTGTTGCTGCTGCTGTTGTTGTTACTGCCGCTGTTATTGCTGTTGCTGCTGTTCTTGTTGTTACTGTTGTTGTTATTGCTGCTGTTGTTGGTTGTTGTTGCTGCTGCTGTTGTTGTTACTGCCGCTGTTATTGCTGTTGCTGCTGTTGTTGTTGTTACTGTTGTTGCTATTGCTGCTGTTGTTGGTTGTTGTTGCTGCTGTTGTTGCTGTTGTTACTGCCGCTGTTGGTGTTGTTGTTGTTGCTGCTGTTGTTGTTGTTGCTGCAGTTGTTGTTATTATTGCTGCTGCTGTTATTGCTGCTGCTGTTGTTGCTGCTGTTGTTGTTGTTGTTGCTGTTTAATGCCCACAATGAGTTTGTTTACTCTTTTGCTCACACTGAAAAGGGCGTTGAGTGGTGGGTTACAGTAGCTATCCTTACATCCCATGCATGCTGATGAAGATGGGCTGTGGTCCTCCTGGCCGTTGTGCTATGCTTGGCTTCATCTGCATGACTCTCGCTACTACAAAGATCACGTCGATTCACATCTTGTCAGTCAGACTGCCATGAAAACAGTCTATGTGGAAGAAAGATAGTGGTCTTTGATAGTATGTTGTGCCTGACCAGACTAGCATCTCAGTTCCCCATCAAAGTGAAATAACTTAGTATTGTAGTCAAACAGCAAACTGAGGGGAACTTGGTGGTCTAAAGGTGAGGTGTCTTCCTCGGGTGTCGAAGGTCATGCGTTCTTCTTCTTCTTCTTCTGCGTACGCAGTCAGACAGTAACCATTATTTTTTCGAAAAAAGCGGCGGTCATCCTGAGGCTGTCGCCACTGCCATAGAGCTTGTCTTGCAGTTCCACTGGTAATGGCCACATCTGCTCTCTCTGATCCTCGTATGTCGGGCAGTTCTGCAGCAGATGTTCAGCGGTCATTTTACCAGTACCGCACGGGCATTCGTCGGTACACCCTATCTTCAATTTGTTGAATAGGTGGTACCTCAGTCTATTGTGGCCAGTGCGAAGTCTGAAGACAACGACCTGCTCTCTTCGGTTCAACTGGTAATAGGCATCGTTTTTGGTGTAACCAGTATGTTCGGTTTCCCATTTGGTCATGTATCTGGCTTTGATAAGCCGGTTTGACTCTTCGTACGTCATACTGGTATCTGTTTGTGGTAGTCTTGCACCTTCTTTTGCCAGTCTGTCTGCCTCCTCGTTGCCTTGGATGTTGCAGTGTGATGGGACCCACTGTACCACTACCCTTTTTGGTGCGGACTGCTGGCACAGTTTGCAGAGTGCTGCTCTTAAGTCATTAAGCTCAGTGTTTTTCTGGCTTTTTAGCGCTGTGACTACGGCGAGAGCATCTGTCAGCAGGACTATATGGCTCTCATTTTCACTGTGTGTCACCATTTCTTCCACTGCCGCCCTCAGTGCCTCTGCCTCCGCTCTGAAATTGCTTGTGTACTTACCAGTAGCGAATGACAGTGTTATTTTTCTGCCATTTGGTAGGTTCAGGAATGCTCCTGCCCCTCCGTTCTATGTTGTGTTTGTTACAGAGCCGTCGGTGTATGCATGGGTCCAGTCCATGCTTGGGTAGCTTTTCGTTATGAAGCTTAGGGTAGTATCTCTCCTTTCTTTTTCAGTCTGGCAGTTTTTGTTTGCAATACCTGGTATATTTTCTACCACCTCTGGAAATATATCCTGCCTCCAGGTAGATTTTCGTACAGTAGTGATGGGTTTTGGTGTTGTTAGTGCGTTTATGGGATCTTCGTGCATCTTTGCTTTGGCTATTTCTGCAAAGTTTCTCCGCTTTAGTTTCCCATTTCCCAAATTGTTTAGTCTCCGGTGCATTGGATGGTCGGTCAGTCTTCCGAGTTTCTCTGACTGCAGCTGGGCTCTGCAGTCTCTTCTATCGGTCATGGATTGCAGTTTTGTAATCTTTTCAAGTTCTACAATTGGCGTTGACTTCATGCCTCCTGTAATAACTCTCATGGCTTGGTTTTGGAGTTTGCTAACTTTATCGAAGTTCGCCTTTGCTGCTGTTGTCCATGCCGCAATGCCATACTCGAGAACTGGTCTCACTCTTTCAGTGTACAGTTTCTTTAGTATGCTTTCGTCTGCTCCCCAGCTCATGCGTTCGAATCACAGTGAACACCGGGATATTTTTCACATGGATCTTCTGGTAAAATTCCCCTATCTCTGAGTAGTGAGAACAAACTCTCGTGTTCCGTGTCGAGCACTTGGAAGTTGAAGATCGAAAAGAGTAGGTTCTAATGTTTGAGTCATTAAGATGGACTCGCACATCGGTTAAACCATCCTCAAAGAAACTGGTTGTATACAGACTCTGTAGAGTCTACTAAACCAGTATAAATACGTTAAGTTAAGTCAATGTCGATCAATAAAAATTTGTGCACTAAGTCTGTACCCATGAAAAAAATGATTTCTATTTGTGTGTGTATAGACAGACAGAAAGATAGATAGAGACAGACAGACAGAGAGGCAGGCACACACACATATAAATACATGTGTTTTTGCTACCTTCTTCTATCTCAGAAACTAACATACACACAATAAAAAACAATAACACCAATAAGCTCTTTATTAATACATGTCTCTCACATCTGTTTACAGGCTCACAGAACCTTGTAACTAAGTTTACGGTTGCCAGGAATGTGAGTCGACGGTGACCCAGGGTCATCTGCCGGTCAACGCTAACAGGTCTATTTTCATTGTTACACATTTTCGTTGGTAAAACACGCCTGAATCAGCTACTTAAAGTCATTCTTAACCTCGCATTTACTGGGAGTTGTTTGGAATTTGAGGTATAACAGGAAAGTGCCATTATTCCTATGTACTACCATGCAAGTTTGAAAGTTCTATTTTTAATAGATTGTGTGTTATCGTCGTTTTAGTAAAACCAGAAATTATAAGAGAAATTATGGCACAATTTGTTTCACTTTTGTTATAAAAATTACTATTTTCTTACTACTACAACAAAAAGTTGAAGCAAATAAATTCATCTACCACACACAGAGCTCTCTGTGAAACAATCAAGTCACTGCCTAACAGCTAACTTGTATAATAGACATTTCTGTGTGGATAAGTCATATCAGAAATCAGTCTATTATTTTGTTTTGTAAAGAACACACAACCAGCTGATAATGGGTCACAACATTGAAACACATATGAGATGTTTGAGTGACTTGTGCAGAATGTGTGGAGGACGTACATTGTCCAGGAAAGACAAAGATCTTCAGAAAAAACCACTATTATGTAGAGCCTTTCAGAATGATTTGTTTATTATTTTTGGTATCGATATAAATTCAGACGCGGATGAAAAACATTCGGCCACCTTGTGTTGTTTTAAGATGTTTAATTTAAAGAGAAGACAGTCAAACTTCTCTAAACTAGGCTAAATAAGCTGCTTGTCGATAATAGTGTATGCAGTTACAACCACTACAATAGCTTACACATCAAATTCTTTAATAATAAACAAGGTATTCAAAATTCGAAACCTCTTTGACGCACTAAACAAAATATACGCTGAAATCCACCATGTAGTATCCCACACAGACCCCATAAACACACAACCTACAGAAGATATACAAGCATGCATTGATACATACATGACAATGTACAGGAAATTCTTTCCACAAAAAACTCTTCCAATGCAGCACATTCTAGAACATTGCTGTGAACCATGGCTAGAGAGATACAGATTTGGCCTAGGATTTTACGGGAAACAGGGAGGAGAGCTTCTACACTCTTCTATTGGCAAACTAGGGAGGAGAGCTACACTCTTCTATTGTAAAACTAGAGAGGAGAGCTTCTACACTCTTCTATTGTAAAACTAGAGAGGAGAGCTTCTACACTGTTCTATTGTAAAACTAGGGAGGAGAGCTTCTACACTCTTCTAATGTAAAACTAGGGAGGAGAGCTTCTACACTCTTCTATTGTAAAACTAGGGAGGAGAGCTTCTACACTGTTCTATTGTAAAACTAGGGAGGAGAGCTTCTACACTCTTCTAATGTAAAACTAGGGAGGAGAGCTTCTACACTCTTCTATTGTAAAACTAGGGAGGAGAGCTTCTACACTGTTCTATTGTAAAACTAGGGAGGAGAGCTTCTACACTCTTCTAATGTAAAACTAGGGAGGAGAGCTTCTACACTCTTCTATTGTAAAACTAAGGAGGAGAGCTTCTACACTCTTCTATTGTCAAACTAGGGAGGAGAGCTACTACACTCTTCTATTGTAAAACTAGGGAGGAGAGCTTCTACACTCTTCTATTGTAAAACTAGGGAGGAGAGCTTCTACACTCTTCTATTGCATACTAGGGAGGAGAGCTTCTACACTCTTCTATTGTAAAACTAGAGAGGAGAGCTTCTACACTCTTCTATTGGCAAACTAGGGAGGAGAGCTTCTACACTCTTCTATTGGCAAACTAGGGAGGAGAGCTTCTACACTCTTCTATTGGCAAACTAGGGAGGACAGCTTCTACACTCTTCTATTGGCAAACTAGGGAGGAGAGCTTCTACACTCTTCTATTGGCAAACTAGGGAGGAGAGCTACACTCTTCTATTGTAAAACTAGAGAGGAGAGCTTCTACACTCTTCTATTGTAAAACTAAAGAGGAGAGCTTCTACACTGTTCTATTGTAAAACTAGGGAGGAGAGCTTCTACACTCTTCTAATGTAAAACTAGGGAGGAGAGCTTCTACACTCTTCTATTGTAAAACTAGGGAGGAGAGCTTCTACACTGTTCTATTGTAAAACTAGGGAGGAGAGCTTCTACACTCTTCTAATGTAAAACTAGGGAGGAGAGCTTCTACACTCTTCTATTGTAAAACTAGGGAGGAGAGCTTCTACACTGTTCTATTGTAAAACTAGGGAGGAGAGCTTCTACACTCTTCTAATGTAAAACTAGGGAGGAGAGCTTCTACACTCTTCTATTGTAAAACTAAGGAGGAGAGCTTCTACACTCTTCTATTGTCAAACTAGGGAGGAGAGCTACTACACTCTTCTATTGTAAAACTAGGGAGGAGAGCTTCTACACTCTTCTATTGTAAAACTAGGGAGGAGAGCTTCTACACTCTTCTATTGCATACTAGGGAGGAGAGCTTCTACACTCTTCTATTGTAAAACTAGAGAGGAGAGCTTCTACACTCTTCTATTGGCAAACTAGGGAGGAGAGCTTCTACACTCTTCTATTGGCAAACTAGGGAGGAGAGCTTCTACACTCTTCTATTGGCAAACTAGGGAGGACAGCTTCTACACTCTTCTATTGGCAAACTAGGGAGGAGAGCTTCTACACTCTTCTATTGGCAAACTAGGGAGGAGAGCTACACTCTTCTATTGTAAAACTAGAGAGGAGAGCTTCTACACTCTTCTATTGTAAAACTAAAGAGGAGAGCTTCTACACTGTTCTATTGTAAAACTAGGGAGGAGAGCTTCTACACTCTTCTAATGTAAAACTAGGGAGGAGAGCTTCTACACTCTTCTATTGTAAAACTAGGGAGGAGAGCTTCTACACTGTTCTATTGTAAAACTAGGGAGGAGAGCTTCTACACTCTTCTAATGTAAAACTAGGGAGGAGAGCTTCTACACTCTTCTATTGTAAAACTAGGGAGGAGAGCTTCTACACTGTTCTATTGTAAAACTAGGGAGGAGAGCTTCTACACTCTACTAATGTAAAACTAGGGAGGAGAGCTTCTACACTCTTCTATTGTAAAACTAAGGAGGAGAGCTTCTACACTCTTCTATTGTCAAACTAGGGAGGAGAGCTACTACACTCTTCTATTGTAAAACTAGGGAGGAGAGCTTCTACACTCTTCTATTGTAAAACTAGGGAGGAGAGCTTCTACACTCTTCTATTGCATACTAGGGAGGAGAGCTTCTACACTCTTCTATTGTAAAACTAGAGAGGAGAGCTTCTACACTCTTCTATTGGCAAACTAGGGAGGAGAGCTTCTACACTCTTCTATTGGCAAACTAGGGAGGAGAGCTTCTACACTCTTCTATTGGCAAACTAGGGAGGACAGCTTCTACACTCTTCTATTGGCAAACTAGGGAGGAGAGCTTCTACACTCTTCTATTGGCAAACTAGGGAGGAGAGCTACACTCTTCTATTGGCAAACTAGGGAGGAGAGCTACACTCTTCTATTGGCAAACTAGGGAGGAGAGCTACACTCTTCTATTGGCAAACTAGGGAGGAGAGCTACGCTCTTCTATTGGCAAACTAGGGAGGAGAGCTTCTACACTCTTCTATTGGCTAACTAGGGAGGAGAGCTACACTCTTCTATTGGCAAACTAGGGAGGAGAGCTTCTACACTCTTCTATTGGCTAACTAGGGAGGAGAGCTACACTCTTCTATTGGCAAACTAGGGAGGAGAGCTACACTCTTCTATTGGCAAACTAGGTAGGAGAGCTACACTCTTCTATTGGCAAACTAGGGAGGAGAGCTACACTCTTCTATTGGCAAACTAGGGAGGAGAGCTACACTCTTCTATTGTAAAACTAGGGAGGAGAGCTTCTACACTCTTCTATTGTAAAACTAGGGAGGAGAGCTTCTACACTCTTCTATTGTAAAACTAGGGAGGAGAGCTTCTACACTCTTCTATTGTAAAACTAGAGAGGAGAGCTTCAACACTCTTCTATTGGCAAACTAGGGAGGAGAGCTTCTACACTCTTCTATTGGCAAACTAGGGAAGAGAGCTTCTACACTCTTCTATTGGCAAACTAGGGAGGAGAGCTTCTACGCTCTTCTATTGTAAAACTAGGGAGGAGAGCTTCTACACTCTTCTATTGTAAAACTAGGGAGGAGAGCTTCTACACTCTTCTATTGGCAAACTAGGGAGGACAGCTTCTACACTCTTCTATTGGCAAACTAGGGAGGAGAACTTCTACACTCTTCTATTGTAAAACTAGGGAGGAGAGCTTCACTCTTCTATTGGCAAACTAGGGAGGAGAGCTACACTCTTCTATTGACAAACTAGGGAGGACAGCTTCTACACTCTTCTATTGGCAAACTAGGGAGGAGAGCTTCTACACTCTTCTATTGGCAAACTAGGGAGGAGAGCTACACTCTTCTATTGGCAAACAAGGGAGGAGAGCTACACTCTTCTATTGGCAAACTAGGGAGGAGAGCTTCTACACTCTTCTATTGTAAAACTAGGGAGGAGAGCTACACTCTTCTATTGTAAAACTAGAGAGGAGAGCTTCTACACTCTTCTATTGTAAAACTAGGGAGGAGAGCTTCTACACTCTTCTATTGGCAAACTAGGGAGGACAGCTTCTACACTCTTCTATTGGCAAACTAGGGAGGAGAACTTCTACACTCTTCTATTGTAAAACTAGGGAGGAGAGCTTCACTCTTCTATTGGCAAACTAGGGAGGAGAGCTACACTCTTCTATTGACAAACTAGGGAGGACAGCTTCTACACTCTTCTATTGGCAAACTAGGGAGGAGAGCTTCTACACTCTTCTATTGGCAAACTAGGGAGGAGAGCTACACTCTTCTATTGGCAAACTAGGGAGGAGAGCTACACTCTTCTATTGGCAAACTAGGGAGGAGAGCTTCTACACTCTTCTATTGTAAAACTAGGGAGGAGAGCTACACTCTTCTATTGTAAAACTAGAGAGGAGAGCTTCTACACTCTTCTATTGTAAAACTAGGGAGGAGAGCTTCTACACTCTTCTATTGGCAAACTAGGGAGGAGAACTTCTACACTCTTCTATTGTAAAACTAGGGAGGAGAGCTTCTACACTCTTCTATTGGCAAACTAGGGAGGAGAGCTACACTCTTCTATTGTAAAACTAGGGAGGAGAGCTTCTACACTCTTCTATTGCCAAACTAGGGAGGAGAACTTCTACACTCTTCTATTGTAAAACTAGGGAGGAGAGCTACACTCTTCTATTGTAAAACTAGAGAGGAGAGCTTCTACACTCTTCTATTGGCAAACTAGGGAGAAGAGCTTCTACACTCTTCTATTGTAAAACTAGGGAGGAGAGCTTCTACACTCTTCTATTGTAAAACTAGGGAGGAGAGCTACACTCTTCTATTGTAAAACTAGGGAGGAGAGCTTCTACACTCTTCTATTGGCAAACTAGGGAGGAGAGCTTCTACACTCTTCTATTGTAAAACTAGGGAGGAGAGCTTCTACACTTCTATTGTAAAACTAGGGAGGAGAGCTTCTACACTTCTATTGTAAAACTAGGGAGGAGAGCTTCAACACTCTTCTATTGGCAAACTAGAGAGGAGAGCTTCTACACTCTTCTATTGGCAAACTAGGGAGGAGAGCTACACTCTCCTATTGTAAAACTAGAGAGGAGAGCTTCTACACTCTTTTATTGTAAAACTAGGGAGGAGAGCTTCTACACTCTTCTATTGGCAAACTAGGGAGGAGAGCTTCTACACTCTTCTATTGGCAAACTAGGGAGGAGAGCTTCTACACTCTTCTATTGTAAAACTAGGGAGGAGAGCTTCTACACTCTTCTATTGTAAAACTAGGGAGGAGAGCTTCTACACTCTTCTATTGTAAAACTAGGGAGGAGAGCTTCTACACTCTTCTATTGTAAAACTAGGGAGGAGAGCTTCTACACTCTTCTATTGCCAAACTAGGGAGGAGAGCTTCTACACTCTTCTATTGGCAAACTAGGGAGGAGAGCTTCTACACTCTTCTATTGTAAAACTAGGGAGGAGAGCTTCTACACTCTTCTATTGGCAAACTAGGGAGGAGAGCTTCTACACTCTTCTATTGTAAAACTAGGGAGGAGAGCTTCTACACTCTTCTATTGGCAAACTAGGGAGGAGAGCTTCTACACTCTTCTATTGGCAAACTAGGGAGGAGAGCTTCTACACTCTTCTATTGTAAAACTAGGGAGGAGAGCTTCTACACTCTTCTATTGGCAAACTAGGGAAGAGAGCTTCTACACTCTTCTATTGGCAAACTAGGGAGGAGACCTTCTACACTCTTCTATTGTAAAACTAGGGAGGAGAGCTTCTACACTCTTCTATTGTAAAACTAGGGAGGAGAGCTTCTACACTCTTCTATTGTAAAACTAGGGAGGAGAGCTTCTACACTCTTCTATTGGCAAACTAGAGAGGAGAGCTTCTACACTCTTCTATTGTAAAACTAGGGAGGAGAGCTTCTACACTCTTCTATTGTAAAACTAGGGAGGAGAGCTTCTACACTCTTCTATTGTAAAACTAGGGAGGAGAGCTTCTACACTCTTCTATTGTAAAACTAGGGAGGAGAGCTTCTACACTCTTCTATTGCCAAACTAGGGAGGAGAGCTTCTTCACTCTTCTATTGGCAAACTAGGGAGGAGAGCTTCTACACTCTTCTATTGTAAAACTAGGGAGGAGAGCTTCTACACTCATCTATTGTAAAACTAGGGAGGAGAGCTTCTTCACTCTTCTATTGGCAAACTAGGGAGGAGAGCTTCTACTCTTCTATTGTAAAACTAGGGAGGAGAGCTTCTGCACTCTTCTATTGGTAAACTAGGGAGGAGAACTTCTACACTCTTCAATTGTAAAACTAGAGAGGAGATCTTCTACACTCTTCTATTGGCAAACTAGGGAGGAGAACTTCTACACTCTTCTATTGGCAAACTAGGGAGGAGAACTTCTATACTCTTCTATTGTAAAACTAGGGAGGAGAGCTTCTACACTCTTCTATTGGCAAACTAGGGAGGAGAGCTTCTACACTCTTCTATTGTAAAACTAGGGAGGAGAGCTTCTACACTCTTCTATTGGCAAACTAGGGAGGAGAACTTCTATACTCTTCTATTGTAAAACTAGGGAGGAGAGCTTCTACACTCTTCTATTGGCAAACTAGGGAGGAGAGCTTCTACACTCTTCTATTGGCAAACTAGGGAGGAGAGCTTCTACACTCTTCTATTGTAAAACTAGGGAGGAGAGCTACACTCTTCTATTGTAAAACTAGAGAGGAGAGCTTCTACACTCTTCTATTGTAAAACTAGGGAGGAGAGCTTCTACACTCTTCTATTGGCAAACTAGGGAGGACAGCTTCTACACTCTTCTATTGGCAAACTAGGGAGGAGAACTTCTACACTCTTCTATTGTAAAACTAGGGAGGAGAGCTTCACTCTTCTATTGGCAAACTAGGGAGGAGAGCTACACTCTTCTATTGACAAACTAGGGAGGACAGCTTCTACACTCTTCTATTGGCAAACTAGGGAGGAGAGCTTCTACACTCTTCTATTGGCAAACTAGGGAGGAGAGCTACACTCTTCTATTGGCAAACTAGGGAGGAGAGCTACACTCTTCTATTGTAAAACTAGAGAGGAGAGCTTCTACACTCTTCTATTGTAAAACTAGGTAGGAGAGCTTCTACACTCTTCTATTGTAAAACTAGGTAGGAGAGCTTCTACACTCTTCTATTGTAAAACTAGAGAGGAGAGCTTCTACACTCTTCTATTGGCAAACTAGGGAGGAGAGCTACACTCTTCTATTGTAAAACTAGGGAGGAGAGCTTCTACACTCTTCTATTGCCAAACTAGGGAGGAGAACTTCTACACTCTTCTATTGTAAAACTAGGGAGGAGAGCTACACTCTTCTATTGTAAAACTAGAGAGGAGAGCTTCTACACTCTTCTATTGGCAAACTAGGGAGAAGAGCTTCTACACTCTTCTATTGTAAAACTAGGGAGGAGAGCTTCTACACTCTTCTATTGTAAAACTAGGGAGGAGAGCTACACTCTTCTAATGTAAAACTAGGGAGGAGAGCTTCTACACTCTTCTATTGGCAAACTAGGGAGGAGAGCTTCTACACTCTTCTATTGTAAAACTAGGGAGGAGAGCTTCTACACTCTTCTATTGGCAAACTAGGGAGGAGAGCTTCTACACTCTTCTATTGTAAAACTAGGGAGGAGAGCTTCTACACTCATCTATTGTAAAACTAGGGAGGAGAGCTTCTACACTCTTCTATTGTAAAACTAGGGAGGAGAGCTTCTACACTCTTCTATTGTAAAACTAGGGAGGAGAGCTTCTACACTCTTCTATTGTAAAACTAGGGAGGAGAGCTTCTACACTCTTCTGTTGCCAAACTAGGCAGGAGAGCTTCTACACTTCTATTGTAAAACTAGGGAGGAGAGCTTCAACACTCTTCTATTGGCAAACTAGAGAGGAGAGCTTCTACACTCTTCTATTGGCAAACTAGGGAGGAGAGCTACACTCTCCTATTGTAAAACTAGAGAGGAGAGCTTCTACACTCTTCTATTGTAAAACTAGGGAGGAGAGCTTCTACACTCTTCTATTGGCAAACTAGGGAGGAGAGCTTCTACACTCTTCTATTGGCAAACTAGGGAGGAGAGCTTCTACACTCTTCTATTGTAAAACTAGGGAGGAGAGCTTCTACACTCTTCTATTGGCAAACTAGGGAGGAGAGCTTCTACACTCTTCTATTGGCAAACTAGGGAGGAGAGCTTCTACACTCTTCTATTGTAAAACTAGGGAGGAGAGCTTCTACACTCTTCTATTGGCAAACTAGGGAAGAGAGCTTCTACACTCTTCTATTGGCAAACTAGGGAGGAGAGCTTCTACTCTTCTATTGTAAAACTAGGGAGGAGAGCTTCTACACTCTTCTATTGGCAAACTAGGGAAGAGAGCTTCTACACTCTTCTATTGGCAAACTAGGCAGGAGAGCTACACTCTTCTATTGTAAAACTAGGGAGGAGAGCTTCTACACTCTTCTATTGTAAAACTAGGGAGGAGAGCTTCTACACTCTTCTATTGCCAAACTAGGGAGGAGAACTTCTACACTCTTCTATTGTAAAACTAGGGAGGAGAGCTACACTCTTCTATTGTAAAACTAGGGAGGAGAGCTTCTACACTCATCTATTGTAAAACTAGGGAGGAGAGCTTCTTCACTCTTCTATTGGCAAACTAGGGAGGAGAGCTTCTACTCTTCTATTGTAAAACTAGGGAGGAGAGCTTCTGCACTCTTCTATTGGTAAACTAGGGAGGAGAACTTCTACACTCTTCTATTGTAAAACTAGGGAGGAGAGCTTCTACACTCTTCTATTGTAAAACTAGAGAGGAGATCTTCTACACTCTTCTATTGGCAAACTAGGGAGGAGAACTTCTACACTCTTCTATTGGCAAACTAGGGAGGAGAACTTCTACACTCTTCTATTGGCAAACTAGGGAGGAGAGCTTCTACACTCTTCTATTGGCAAACTAGGGAGGACAGCTTCTACACTCTTCTATTGGCAAACTAGGGAGGAGAGCTTCTACACTCTTCTATTGGCAAACTAGGGAGGAGAGCTACACTCTTCTATTGGCAAACTAGGGAGGAGAGCTACACTCTTCTATTGGCAAACTAGGGAGGAGAGCTACACTCTTCTATTGGCAAACTAGGGAGGAGAGCTACGCTCTTCTATTGGCAAACTAGGGAGGAGAGCTTCTACACTCTTCTATTGGCTAACTAGGGAGGAGAGCTACACTCTTCTATTGGCAAACTAGGGAGGAGAGCTTCTACACTCTTCTATTGGCTAACTAGGGAGGAGAGCTACACTCTTCTATTGGCAAACTAGGGAGGAGAGCTACACTCTTCTATTGGCAAACTAGGTAGGAGAGCTACACTCTTCTATTGGCAAACTAGGGAGGAGAGCTACACTCTTCTATTGGCAAACTAGGGAGGAGAGCTACACTCTTCTATTGTAAAACTAGGGAGGAGAGCTTCTACACTCTTCTATTGTAAAACTAGGGAGGAGAGCTTCTACACTCTTCTATTGTAAAACTAGGGAGGAGAGCTTCTACACTCTTCTATTGTAAAACTAGAGAGGAGAGCTTCAACACTCTTCTATTGGCAAACTAGGGAGGAGAGCTTCTACACTCTTCTATTGGCAAACTAGGGAAGAGAGCTTCTACACTCTTCTATTGGCAAACTAGGGAGGAGAGCTTCTACGCTCTTCTATTGTAAAACTAGGGAGGAGAGCTTCTACACTCTTCTATTGTAAAACTAGGGAGGAGAGCTTCTACACTCTTCTATTGGCAAACTAGGGAGGACAGCTTCTACACTCTTCTATTGGCAAACTAGGGAGGAGAACTTCTACACTCTTCTATTGTAAAACTAGGGAGGAGAGCTTCACTCTTCTATTGGCAAACTAGGGAGGAGAGCTACACTCTTCTATTGACAAACTAGGGAGGACAGCTTCTACACTCTTCTATTGGCAAACTAGGGAGGAGAGCTTCTACACTCTTCTATTGGCAAACTAGGGAGGAGAGCTACACTCTTCTATTGGCAAACAAGGGAGGAGAGCTACACTCTTCTATTGGCAAACTAGGGAGGAGAGCTTCTACACTCTTCTATTGTAAAACTAGGGAGGAGAGCTACACTCTTCTATTGTAAAACTAGAGAGGAGAGCTTCTACACTCTTCTATTGTAAAACTAGGGAGGAGAGCTTCTACACTCTTCTATTGGCAAACTAGGGAGGACAGCTTCTACACTCTTCTATTGGCAAACTAGGGAGGAGAACTTCTACACTCTTCTATTGTAAAACTAGGGAGGAGAGCTTCACTCTTCTATTGGCAAACTAGGGAGGAGAGCTACACTCTTCTATTGACAAACTAGGGAGGACAGCTTCTACACTCTTCTATTGGCAAACTAGGGAGGAGAGCTTCTACACTCTTCTATTGGCAAACTAGGGAGGAGAGCTACACTCTTCTATTGGCAAACTAGGGAGGAGAGCTACACTCTTCTATTGGCAAACTAGGGAGGAGAGCTTCTACACTCTTCTATTGTAAAACTAGGGAGGAGAGCTACACTCTTCTATTGTAAAACTAGAGAGGAGAGCTTCTACACTCTTCTATTGTAAAACTAGGGAGGAGAGCTTCTACACTCTTCTATTGGCAAACTAGGGAGGAGAACTTCTACACTCTTCTATTGTAAAACTAGGGAGGAGAGCTTCTACACTCTTCTATTGGCAAACTAGGGAGGAGAGCTACACTCTTCTATTGTAAAACTAGGGAGGAGAGCTTCTACACTCTTCTATTGCCAAACTAGGGAGGAGAACTTCTACACTCTTCTATTGTAAAACTAGGGAGGAGAGCTACACTCTTCTATTGTAAAACTAGAGAGGAGAGCTTCTACACTCTTCTATTGGCAAACTAGGGAGAAGAGCTTCTACACTCTTCTATTGTAAAACTAGGGAGGAGAGCTTCTACACTCTTCTATTGTAAAACTAGGGAGGAGAGCTACACTCTTCTATTGTAAAACTAGGGAGGAGAGCTTCTACACTCTTCTATTGGCAAACTAGGGAGGAGAGCTTCTACACTCTTCTATTGTAAAACTAGGGAGGAGAGCTTCTACACTTCTATTGTAAAACTAGGGAGGAGAGCTTCTACACTTCTATTGTAAAACTAGGGAGGAGAGCTTCAACACTCTTCTATTGGCAAACTAGAGAGGAGAGCTTCTACACTCTTCTATTGGCAAACTAGGGAGGAGAGCTACACTCTCCTATTGTAAAACTAGAGAGGAGAGCTTCTACACTCTTTTATTGTAAAACTAGGGAGGAGAGCTTCTACACTCTTCTATTGGCAAACTAGGGAGGAGAGCTTCTACACTCTTCTATTGGCAAACTAGGGAGGAGAGCTTCTACACTCTTCTATTGTAAAACTAGGGAGGAGAGCTTCTACACTCTTCTATTGTAAAACTAGGGAGGAGAGCTTCTACACTCTTCTATTGTAAAACTAGGGAGGAGAGCTTCTACACTCTTCTATTGTAAAACTAGGGAGGAGAGCTTCTACACTCTTCTATTGCCAAACTAGGGAGGAGAGCTTCTACACTCTTCTATTGGCAAACTAGGGAGGAGAGCTTCTACACTCTTCTATTGTAAAACTAGGGAGGAGAGCTTCTACACTCTTCTATTGGCAAACTAGGGAGGAGAGCTTCTACACTCTTCTATTGTAAAACTAGGGAGGAGAGCTTCTACACTCTTCTATTGGCAAACTAGGGAGGAGAGCTTCTACACTCTTCTATTGGCAAACTAGGGAGGAGAGCTTCTACACTCTTCTATTGTAAAACTAGGGAGGAGAGCTTCTACACTCTTCTATTGGCAAACTAGGGAAGAGAGCTTCTACACTCTTCTATTGGCAAACTAGGGAGGAGAGCTTCTACACTCTTCTATTGTAAAACTAGGGAGGAGAGCTTCTACACTCTTCTATTGTAAAACTAGGGAGGAGAGCTTCTACACTCTTCTATTGTAAAACTAGGGAGGAGAGCTTCTACACTCTTCTATTGGCAAACTAGAGAGGAGAGCTTCTACACTCTTCTATTGTAAAACTAGGGAGGAGAGCTTCTACACTCTTCTATTGTAAAACTAGGGAGGAGAGCTTCTACACTCTTCTATTGTAAAACTAGGGAGGAGAGCTTCTACACTCTTCTATTGTAAAACTAGGGAGGAGAGCTTCTACACTCTTCTATTGCCAAACTAGGGAGGAGAGCTTCTTCACTCTTCTATTGGCAAACTAGGGAGGAGAGCTTCTACACTCTTCTATTGTAAAACTAGGGAGGAGAGCTTCTACACTCATCTATTGTAAAACTAGGGAGGAGAGCTTCTTCACTCTTCTATTGGCAAACTAGGGAGGAGAGCTTCTACTCTTCTATTGTAAAACTAGGGAGGAGAGCTTCTGCACTCTTCTATTGGTAAACTAGGGAGGAGAACTTCTACACTCTTCAATTGTAAAACTAGAGAGGAGATCTTCTACACTCTTCTATTGGCAAACTAGGGAGGAGAACTTCTACACTCTTCTATTGGCAAACTAGGGAGGAGAACTTCTATACTCTTCTATTGTAAAACTAGGGAGGAGAGCTTCTACACTCTTCTATTGGCAAACTAGGGAGGAGAGCTTCTACACTCTTCTATTGTAAAACTAGGGAGGAGAGCTTCTACACTCTTCTATTGGCAAACTAGGGAGGAGAACTTCTATACTCTTCTATTGTAAAACTAGGGAGGAGAGCTTCTACACTCTTCTATTGGCAAACTAGGGAGGAGAGCTTCTACACTCTTCTATTGGCAAACTAGGGAGGAGAGCTTCTACACTCTTCTATTGTAAAACTAGGGAGGAGAGCTACACTCTTCTATTGTAAAACTAGAGAGGAGAGCTTCTACACTCTTCTATTGTAAAACTAGGGAGGAGAGCTTCTACACTCTTCTATTGGCAAACTAGGGAGGACAGCTTCTACACTCTTCTATTGGCAAACTAGGGAGGAGAACTTCTACACTCTTCTATTGTAAAACTAGGGAGGAGAGCTTCACTCTTCTATTGGCAAACTAGGGAGGAGAGCTACACTCTTCTATTGACAAACTAGGGAGGACAGCTTCTACACTCTTCTATTGGCAAACTAGGGAGGAGAGCTTCTACACTCTTCTATTGGCAAACTAGGGAGGAGAGCTACACTCTTCTATTGGCAAACTAGGGAGGAGAGCTACACTCTTCTATTGTAAAACTAGAGAGGAGAGCTTCTACACTCTTCTATTGTAAAACTAGGTAGGAGAGCTTCTACACTCTTCTATTGTAAAACTAGGTAGGAGAGCTTCTACACTCTTCTATTGTAAAACTAGAGAGGAGAGCTTCTACACTCTTCTATTGGCAAACTAGGGAGGAGAGCTACACTCTTCTATTGTAAAACTAGGGAGGAGAGCTTCTACACTCTTCTATTGCCAAACTAGGGAGGAGAACTTCTACACTCTTCTATTGTAAAACTAGGGAGGAGAGCTACACTCTTCTATTGTAAAACTAGAGAGGAGAGCTTCTACACTCTTCTATTGGCAAACTAGGGAGAAGAGCTTCTACACTCTTCTATTGTAAAACTAGGGAGGAGAGCTTCTACACTCTTCTATTGTAAAACTAGGGAGGAGAGCTACACTCTTCTAATGTAAAACTAGGGAGGAGAGCTTCTACACTCTTCTATTGGCAAACTAGGGAGGAGAGCTTCTACACTCTTCTATTGTAAAACTAGGGAGGAGAGCTTCTACACTCTTCTATTGGCAAACTAGGGAGGAGAGCTTCTACACTCTTCTATTGTAAAACTAGGGAGGAGAGCTTCTACACTCATCTATTGTAAAACTAGGGAGGAGAGCTTCTACACTCTTCTATTGTAAAACTAGGGAGGAGAGCTTCTACACTCTTCTATTGTAAAACTAGGGAGGAGAGCTTCTACACTCTTCTATTGTAAAACTAGGGAGGAGAGCTTCTACACTCTTCTGTTGCCAAACTAGGCAGGAGAGCTTCTACACTTCTATTGTAAAACTAGGGAGGAGAGCTTCAACACTCTTCTATTGGCAAACTAGAGAGGAGAGCTTCTACACTCTTCTATTGGCAAACTAGGGAGGAGAGCTACACTCTCCTATTGTAAAACTAGAGAGGAGAGCTTCTACACTCTTCTATTGTAAAACTAGGGAGGAGAGCTTCTACACTCTTCTATTGGCAAACTAGGGAGGAGAGCTTCTACACTCTTCTATTGGCAAACTAGGGAGGAGAGCTTCTACACTCTTCTATTGTAAAACTAGGGAGGAGAGCTTCTACACTCTTCTATTGGCAAACTAGGGAGGAGAGCTTCTACACTCTTCTATTGGCAAACTAGGGAGGAGAGCTTCTACACTCTTCTATTGTAAAACTAGGGAGGAGAGCTTCTACACTCTTCTATTGGCAAACTAGGGAAGAGAGCTTCTACACTCTTCTATTGGCAAACTAGGGAGGAGAGCTTCTACTCTTCTATTGTAAAACTAGGGAGGAGAGCTTCTACACTCTTCTATTGGCAAACTAGGGAAGAGAGCTTCTACACTCTTCTATTGGCAAACTAGGCAGGAGAGCTACACTCTTCTATTGTAAAACTAGGGAGGAGAGCTTCTACACTCTTCTATTGTAAAACTAGGGAGGAGAGCTTCTACACTCTTCTATTGCCAAACTAGGGAGGAGAACTTCTACACTCTTCTATTGTAAAACTAGGGAGGAGAGCTACACTCTTCTATTGTAAAACTAGGGAGGAGAGCTTCTACACTCATCTATTGTAAAACTAGGGAGGAGAGCTTCTTCACTCTTCTATTGGCAAACTAGGGAGGAGAGCTTCTACTCTTCTATTGTAAAACTAGGGAGGAGAGCTTCTGCACTCTTCTATTGGTAAACTAGGGAGGAGAACTTCTACACTCTTCTATTGTAAAACTAGGGAGGAGAGCTTCTACACTCTTCTATTGTAAAACTAGAGAGGAGATCTTCTACACTCTTCTATTGGCAAACTAGGGAGGAGAACTTCTACACTCTTCTATTGGCAAACTAGGGAGGAGAACTTCTATACTCTTCTATTGTAAAACTAGGGAGGAGAGCTTCTACACTCTTCTATTGGCAAACTAGGGAGGAGAGCTTCTACACTCTTCTATTGTAAAACTAGGGAGGAGAGCTTCTACACTCTTCTATTGGCAAACTAGGGAGGAGAACTTCTATACTCTTCTATTGTAAAACTAGGGAGGAGAGCTTCTACACTCTTCTATTGGCAAACTAGGGAGGAGAGCTTCTACACTCTTCTATTGGCAAACTAGGGAGGAGAACTTCTACACTCTTCTATTGTAAAACTAGGGAGGACAGCTTCTACACTCTTCTATTGTAAAACTAGGGAGGAGAGCTTCTACACTCTTCTATTGGCAAACTAGGGAGGAGAGCTTCTACACTCTTCTATTGGCAAACTAGGGAGGAGAGCTTCTACACTCTTCTATTGCCAAACTAGGGAGGAGAGCTACACTCTTCTATTGGCAAACTAGGGAGGAGAGCTTCTACACATCTATTGCAAAACTAGAGAAAAGAGCTTCTGGAATAAGAAATGATACAGTGAGATTGAGATGCATCATGGAGGCCCATCTTCTACAAGTCTCACCTGAACTACAAACACCCACTACTTGTAGCACAAGAACTACATACACCCACTACTTGTAGCACCAGAACTACAAACACCCACTACTTGTAGCAATATAAGAAAATTAAGTTACCCTGTAGTTTTAATGTGATAGAGATAATTATCTGTGTAAGAGTGACTCATAGAACACAGTGAAGTGTGTGTCTCAGTGATTTACGTAATCTAGTTAGTGAACGGAACAACATGATTCATTTAACAAGTAACTTTACTTTGGATAAACAGAGCATCACTGAATAAATATATTATCAAGTAACACCATCTCATACACTTCTTAAAATGGATTTGTTACGTGACTTTGGATACATTTATAACGGACTTGTTTTGACCGTATAATTTTCTAGTGGAATGTTTAAAAGTGATCATCATTTTCAGGCCTTCCTTACATGTTCTAAACTCGAAATTATAAACAATTACTTGTAATATGTAATATTTTATGAAATTCTAAAAGACCTTCATATTCTTACTGCATATTCATTTTCCTTTAATTTGATACATAACATGTTTGCCTTCCTTGTGAAATAAGTAAGAAAAGTCAAGTTTTATGAAGAGACTGCTTTTATAGAAAAAATAATTCTGGCAAAACTAGTAAAATAATTATGGCCTTTAAGAGTTAAGGCATAACTTACAGCAGGATTAAAGCACATTTATTGATAACTTACAGAAGGATTAAAGCACATTTATTGATAACTTACAGAAGGATTAAAGCAAATTTATTGATAACTTACAGAAGGATTAAAGCAAATTTATTGATAACTTACAGAAGGATTAAAGCACATTTATTAATAACTTACAGCAGGATTAAAGCACATTTATTGATAACTTACAGCAGGATTAAAGCACATTTATTGATAACTTACAGCAGGATTAAAGCACATTTATTGATAACTTACAGAAGGATTAAAGCACATTTATTAATAACTTACAGCAGGATTAAAGCACATTTATTGATAACTTACAGCAGGATTAAAGCACATTTATTGATAACTTACAGCAGGATTAAAGCACATTTATTGATAACTTACAGAAGGATTAAAGCACATTTATTGATAACTTACAGAAGGATTAAAGCACATTTATTGATAACTTACAGAAGGATTAAAGCACATTTATTGATAACTTACAGAAGGATTAAAGCACATTTATTGATAACTTACAGCAGGATTAAAGCACATTTATTGATAACTTACAGAAGGATTAAAGCACATTTATTGATAACTTACAGAAGGATTAAAGCACATTTATTGATAACTTACAGAAGGATTAAAGCACATTTATTGATAACTTACAGAAGGATTAAAGCACATTTATTGATAACTTACAGAAGGATTAAAGCACATTTATTGATAACTTACAGAAGGATTAAAGCACATTTATTGATAACTTACAGAAGGATTAAAGCACATTTATTAATAACTTGCAGAAGGATTAAAGCACATTTATTGATAACTTACAGAAGGATTAAAGCACATTTATTGATAACTTACAGAAGGATTAAAGCACATTTATTGATAACTTACAGAAGGATTAAAGCACATTTATTAATAACTTACAGAAGGATTAAAGCACATTTATTAATAACTTACAGAAGGATTAAAGCACATTTATTAATAACTTACAGAAGGATTAAAGCACATTTATTGATAACTTACAGAAGGATTAAAGCACATTTATTGATAACTTACAGAAGGATTAAAGCACATTTATTGATAACTTACAGAAGGATTAAAGCACATTTATTGATAACTTACAGCAGGATTAAAGCACATTTATTATTAACTTACAGAAGGATTAAAGCACATTTATTGATAACTTACAGAAGGATTAAAGCACATTTATTGATAACTTACAGAAGGATTAAAGCACATTTATTGATAACTTACAGCAGGATTAAAGCACATTTATTGATAACTTACAGAAGGATTAAAGCACATTTATTAATAACTTACAGAAGGATTAAAGCACATTTATTGATAACTTACAGAAGGATTAAAGCACATTTATTGATAACTTACAGGAGGATTAAAGCACATTTATTGATAACTTACAGAAGGATTAAAGCACATTTATGCAAGACTTACAGCTGTGAAATCTGCAAGGAGAAGATATGGTCGTGGATCCATGTCTGCGTTCAGGTAGTCTCCATAAATGACAGGCTTGGTGACCACGACATCTTTAAAGTTCACTTTAAAATTTTTCTTCATGATGTCAGACAAGATGGTCTCAAATTCATCTCTGTCTTCATCATTGACAAGTCGATCTTGAAACACCCTGCAGCACTCGTGGTACCAAAGACGAAGAATGTCTGTTACTAGCTAAGAAAAAAAAAACCATAGTCTGGTTTTTAACATCAGAAAAACTAACAATACAAATAAATTATTTTAAAAATGTAAAAAAAGATTGTAAAAATGTGGAGTCCACGTGGCCTAGGTGTGAAACGTCCGTTTCACAATGCCAACATACTCATTCTTCTTCATTCGTTCTCAATCTGCCACTACCAAACCCTGAAAGGGCTAAAGCAGCAGAATATAGTCCAGAGAATGGAATGCGTTGTGTCGTAGTTTACAGCTTGGCTGCTATATTTGCACCTTTCGGTCCAACACATCCAACTTCAGCAAGTGTTTTTTTAGTACTGGGTTAGCATTCCCTCTTCGATCCCTTCTCCTTAGCCAGTCTGCCCTACTGCAGCCTGTTATCCAGGATCACCGCGTGGAGGTCTAGAAGGGTCTTGGCAGCTATGGTTCGCTGGCCCTGATGCTAGCAGTCAGCTATGGGTCGCTGACCACTGCAGCTTATGCGTGCGCTGCTCAGCATCTTGATCCCCAACACACTCATTCGAATCACGCTCGTGTAAAGTTCAGCAAACATAGGTTTTTTTGCTCCTCCACGTATGGCAACCTACAGTACTGCACACTTGCTTATAACACCCAAATAGGTGTTGGTTGTAAGAAGTGACATTCTGCAAAAGACATGCTTCTTACTTTTTTTTGTCAAAAAGTGGAATATGGAATATTTGGAATGCTGGTATTCAAACAGGTAGGTGTATACATCCAGGAGTAGGAAGCTGAATTTCTACCTGGCCCATCAAGTGGATAGGTGAATGGTCTCTATATTTAGAGGTTAGCTGTGAATATAGATTAAACAGCCGTGAACCAGAAACAGTGGCCTGCATGGAGGCCAAAAGAAAGCAGCCCCTCCGTCATGCAGACACACAGGCCAATCATTTGTTTGTCCACTCACCAAATTTTAAGTAAACAAAAAAATATACGCCAAAAAATGGCTACTACACCCCATAGGATAGAAGAGAAGCCAAAGATATCCATAAAAAGCTCTTTTTTGAAATTTTACTTTCTATGGCCATATTAGGTCTGAGGGAAGGTATTGGGCAGGAATTCTTTTACTTTTTAAATTGTTTTTATTAGTTGCCCAGACAGTGTCTAACAGGCTGCTGTTTTCAGTATTCAATTATCAATGATTTTATTACGCACAAAGTTTGTACATGCGACCTCCTAGTTTACAATCCATCTCCAACAGGACTAGGAACTCGATCTCACCTCCCCTTAAACCACTTGAAATTTGTGTGTTTTCGAACATCCACTGTTTCTCGGTCGGCTTCATGCATTTCTTGCGAGATAAGAGCCTTACATCTCTGCTTTAGTGGCTTGCATAGTGGTACCCGGTTGCAAAGAATAGGACCACTGTAACCTTCCAAGCAAGTCTTTAAAAGTGACTAAAAAAGGTTATGCATGTGACTAGCAACATCATTGTACAGCACAGATCCATCAGCACATATGACAGCATGAAAATACTGGACATTGTCACTTATTAGTTGTTTAACCTCCAGGTATGCTTTCCCACTGCACCAGTCTTTGCATTCTCTCCCCAGAGTGATAATCACCTAGTGGTAGTCTGTCATTTTATCCCCAGTGTGAGATAAATACACTATTTATTCCTAAATTGTGTTACCAATGTCAATCTTGGTTTTTACTAGCAGCCTATAAGAGCAAGATCTGGAGCTGTGAGATGGTGCCGTGTGAGAGGTGCAGCAGGAAAGAAAATCGGATCCGCAACACCACGCTGAGACAGGTAGTGGGAACAAACCCAGTTAGTGCCTACATTGACTATCAACAAATCAAGTGGTTGGGTCATTTAGTCAGAATGTTTCATGACCAGCCTGCACCAAGAGCATATCATATGCAGGTCTCCAGTCCACGAACAAGAGGCAGACCTCGATGTTGGTGGATCGAGGGTGTTTCTGTCGCTCTCAGGAGTTACAACTAATGACAGCACTTGCCTCCCACTTGGTGATTACAAGAAGTCTACGCATCCCACCTCACTGTGGCACTGTATGGTAAGAGCAGTAGGACAAAAGAAGAAGAAGAAAGCGGTTAGAGCATACTATATGCAGGTCTCCGGTCCACAAACAAGATGCAAACCTCGACGTCGGTGGATCGAGGGTGTTTCCGACGCTCTCAGGTAGTTCCAACTAATGACAGCACTAGCCTCCCACTTGGTGGTAACAAGAAATCTACGCATCCCACCTCTCTGTGACACTGTATGGTAAGAGCAGTAGAACAAAAGAAGAAGTGAATCCATTCTTCCCTTTTGTTTACAAAGAAGCGAATGCAGATAAAAAATATGCAAATCTAAGTTCTGTAATTTCATTATTATATCTCAAATGGGATCAAGATGCTGAGCAGCGCATGAGCTGCAGTGGTCAGCGAACCATAGCTGACTGCTAGCATCAGGGCCAGCGAACCAGAGCTGCCAAGACCCTTCTACACCTCTATGCGGTGATCCTGGATAACAGGTTGCAACAGAGCAGACTGGCTAAAGAGAAGTGATCGAAGAGGGAATGCTAACCTGGTACTCAAAAAATGCTTGCTGAAGTCGGATGTATTGGACCAAAAGGTGCAAATATCACAGTCAAGCTGTAAACTACGACACAACACATTCCATTCTCTGGACTACAATCTGCTACTTAAGCCCTTTCAGGGTTTGGTAGCAGAAGATTGAGAACGAACGAAGCGAAGCGTGATATTTTAAATTAACTGTCCTGATCATCTCCAATGTCCCCACTTATCAATCCAGTAAATTGTGGAATAGATTTATTGAAGACCATCCTAATTTATTTGACACATTACAACAAAAGTCTGATCCACCTGCGAAAGAACAGTTCTAGCTTAATCATAATCCAAATTACAATAGAAGTCTGATCCTCCTGGGAAAGAACAGTTCTAACTTAATAATAATCCAAATTACAACAGAAGTATGATCCTCCTGGGAAAGAACAGTTCTAACTTAATGATAATCCAAATTACAACAGAAGTCTGATCCTCCTGGCAAAGAACAGTTCTAGCTTAATCCTAATCCAAATTACAACAGAAGTCTGATCCTCCTGGCAAAGAACAGTTCTAGCTTAATCATAATCCAAATTACAACAGAAGTCTGATCCTCCTGGGAAAGAACAGTTCTAACGTAATCATAATCCAAATTACAACAGAAGTCTGATCCTCCTGGGAAAGAACAGTTCTAGTTTAATTATAATCCAAATTCCCACGTGTTGTCATTCAAATAATCACTTGTCCATTTCAGAATAATCACTAAATAAATCAAATTTATCGACTTCCATATTCTTAAGAATACTTTCAATGGCTTGTTTTGTGGTTAACCTTTTTTAACCGCCATTTCTCAAATTTTCAAAACTACTTTACATCACAAAAATAAACCAAGAAAATTCATAAGTTTGTGGATGCTGCCATATTTGTTATATCTAGAAATGTATGTACTGTGTAGAGGTCACAATATTATGGTCAAAATCCAAGCAGTAGAGACCAAAATATGCCTTAGAATAATGATCCACCCATCACACTGAATCATGGATGGATCTGGGAATGGAGTATTTACACATACACCGAAGGGGTACTGAGACGCTAGTCCGGTCAGGCACAACATACTGACCAGGACATCGCTTCAGTGTCAGACACAATATACTGACCAAGACCACTATCTCTTTTCCATGTAGCTTTCCCTGGAAACAGGCTGTTTTCAATGCAGTCTGGCCGATGAGATGTAGATTAACCTGATCCCTATAGTAATGAGCTTCATGCATATGAAGCCAAACAAAGTCAACCAACTGGATGACCGGGGCCCACCTTCATCAGCACGCTTGGAATGAGGAAAGCTACTACAACCAACCACTCAACACCTTTTTCAGGGCACACAAAAGAGTAAACTTACACATTGTGTACATTAAACAACAACAAAATATACACTGGTATATAAGTGTCATGGGCTCAACGAGTTAAAAGAACATTGTGACATGTTGTAGTTTACAGCTAGCATGTGATATCTGCATTTTTCAGACCATTTGGTCTCAGCATGGCATTTTTGTAAGCGAGTTTACTTCTGTTCAACCCCTTTTCTCATAGACAGGCTGCATGGGTGCAACCTGTGTCAGGACCGCCACTTGGAGGCGGAATAAAGTCTTTGTCCGCTGTGATTCCCTGACTCTACAGCAAGCAGTTAACTATGAGTAGCTGGCTGCTGTCAGTTCATTCACTTTTGCATCTTTGACCCTTGCAGTGCTATGACAGGGTTTATCTTGATGTTTGGGGTTGTATAGCCTGGCTTCTATATGGCAGCAAAACGTGGACAACTTATGCCAAACAAGAGCATAGGCTCAACATCTTTTACCTACGGCACTTGAGATCCATCTTTGGCGTCTTATGGAGAGACATGGTGATAAATACCAAGGTGCATTCTCGTACCAGTCTTCCAAGTATGTACACCCACCTTCGCCAACAAAGACTGCGATGGCTTGGTCATGTTCCTCTTATGGAAGACGATTGCATCCCAAAAGATATCCTCTATGGTCAGCTGGCATGTGGTAAAATAAAAACAGTTGGTCCACCACAGCTGCGGTTCAAAGAAGCATTAAAGCGGGACATGAATCTGGATATGGATCTGACATCTTGGGAAGACACAGCTGCAGATCAATCCAAATGGAGATGCAACCTGAAGAGCCACCTCAGACTGGGTGAAAATAAGCTCATGTAGCACAGGAAAGTGAAGAGACAATGCCGACAAAAAAAAAACACCAAAATCTCAGTAGAGTTGCTACTCCACAGTCGCATCAACCTATAGTCAGACATGACTGAAAAGGGGCTACTAACTAGTCTGTAAATGATAATTATGATGCAGAGATACAAGCGATGAAATTGGCGACAGAGAAATTGCTGAACACCAACCTTGGCTCGTATCCTGTGGTATTTCTAACAGATACAAAATCAGTACTGCAAGCACTATTATCTGGGAAGCTGTCAGATCTACAAGTTTTATTGCCAACATTGAGCAATCAGTGCAAAATCACAATGCAATGGATACTGTCTCACTGCGGAATACCAGGAAATGAGAGAGATGACACACTGGCGAGGGAAGGTGCTGCAGACGAACAACAGGATGTACCAGTTACATACCATCAAAAGAAAAAAATGATTAAATCAATGAAAGAGCTTCCAACACAAATACAAGATGACTATCACAATGCAAATAGGCAAGAGCAGATTGTCATACTGCGCCTCAGAACAGGAAACAACCGACTTTGCAGCCACATGTATATAAAGTTTAGGATTGGCAGCTCAAGTATGTGTACATGTGGACAGGCACCCTAGACTGTGGAGCATATACTTCAGGACTGTCCACAGTAAGAGATACTGACGCGCACATACTGGCCAAGAGAAACAACACTGGAAGGGAAACTATATGGACCTATGTATGAGCTGCAAAAGATAGTGAGGTTCATACAAGAGACAACTTTGTAGATGTAGACATACTCCAAGCAAACGAAAGAAGAAGTCAGGAAAGGTTCAGCACGAACTGAACTAATTATCTTATCCTGAACAAAGGAAGAAATTACCTTGTTTTCCTCATGATCTCCCATCAAAATACCTTGAAATACTTTGGACAAATCTCGCAAGTTAAATGTGTAGTGTGATTTGGCAGGGGTTGGCAACATCTTCTTCTGGACTAAGTTGTACATACTGATGCTTGACAACACCAACTGATCACAATATGAAACAATGGTCGAGCAATTACCTGCAATAACAATAACAAATATATGACCTCTAATTTGATCCTATTTCTTTTAAATCATATGTGGAACTTGAGACCCTTCATTATCAACATAAATGCAGATGGTTCGTTTCAAGGTACAGGCCATTGACACCCCTCCTATAGCAATTTCAAGTCTAAAGTTGCACTTACTGCCTATCTCCAGTTACTTACTTACTTTTCGTGTCCAAGCACCATGTCATATAGCTTTCATCCAGTGTTCAGTGACTTGAATTGCCCTATCATTCCAACATATTCGTATCGGCAGCATGTATTTTTAGTACAGAGTAAGCCTTTCCTCTTCGATCCCTTCTCCTTAGCCAGTCTGCTCTATTGCAGCCTGTTATCCAGGATCACAGCGTGGAAGTCATGAAGGGTCTTGACAGCTCTGGTTTGCTGGCCCTGACGCTTGCAGTCAGCTATGGTTCACTGACCACTGCAGCTCATGTGCTGCTCAGCATCTTGATCCCAAAAGAATAAACAAGTGTAGTAGTTCCTCTTGTCTCTCTAATGTTCTATACCAGTGCTCTTCAACATATTTATACCTGGCGCCCACTCTTATAACTTTCATGACTGTCAATTGTCCTTATCGCCCACTAAAATCTAAATTGAAGAAAACCCAGTGATCATCCACTTACTTACTTTCTGTGTAAAAGCACCACGTCACATAGCGTTCATCCAGTGTTCAGTGACTAGCATTGCCCTGTAATTCACCTTCAGCATGTCACTCTCGTCACATGTATCCAGAAGGTTGGGACAAATCAAATGATCTGTATCTTGTACCGCACCGCAGTCACACGTATCTTATCCAAAAGATCTCATTTCTTCATGTTCTTCCCACATCGTGATACACCAGCTCAAAGTCTATTTATTGTCTTCCAAAGTGAGTAGGGTAAGTGATGTCCAGGGGTAGGTTCTTCCTGAAGCTCAATCCCAGAGTCCTGAATCATTTTGTGTCATAATTCAGTGCGATGACTTTCAGGGCTTGACTGCATAGCCTTTGTTGATTTAAGGAAAATAAGCCTGGATTTGAGTCTTGTGATCTGCACCTGCTGTCCAAACATTGGGTGTCTAGGATCGTTTTCCTGTTTCAAATTTCTTCTCTTGAGCTGACATCCAAGGATTGAAGTTCATTTTCAGTCTCTTATCGAGATGTTTCTTAGTCTACCTTTCTTCCTCTTTCCTTGTGGATTCCATGTTAGGGCCTGTCTGGCCACATTTTACTCCCTTAGTTGAATTCAGGTTCCCATTTCTAGCATTTGACGGTGATATGAGTTGATCCCTGTACCTTTGCCATAAAAAGAGTAGGCCTGTAATTAAACTATCTACATGTCCTGGAATCCTATCTCAGAGAATTCCTGGTTGCAGAAGTTAA
The DNA here is from genome assembly GCA_036924085.1 of Ariolimax columbianus. NCBI lineage: Eukaryota > Metazoa > Mollusca > Gastropoda > Stylommatophora > Arionidae > Ariolimax > Ariolimax columbianus. The sequence continues at coordinate 21,034,373 of JAVGWX010000011.1, forward strand.
GTTGAACGACCTATTCCAGACTATTCCTATACACACCTCACTTCTTTTCACTCCCTACACACATATACTCTAAAATGAGACTATTTACTTTGGTTGAGAAAAATATAACGTTAAAACATCAATGCAAAACAGTCTGAGACTGTGCATCAGACTTCGGCATGCATTGTTATGTAAGGGTCTACTCCCTCCTGCATTTACCAAGGGTTTGCTACCCTGGGGTAACGGCCAGTGCTGAGATGGGTGGCAAACCCAGCACCTTCAGATTGTGAGCTGTGTCACTTAACCACTAAGCCCCGCTGTCCCCATCCTAATGCTATGATTTTCAACCTTTTGTGCTCTACCCCCCCCCCCCCCACCCCCCTCTCACCTTTGTTCAGAATATCATTCCCCCCTTCCCAAGATAGACCAACTAAAAGAGTGTATTCAAAATTTGTCTCTCATAGCATATTGATGTTTCCCTGAGTGACGTTGCATGGTGTTTCTCGTGAGATAAATATTTCTTAGTTTATATTGTAACAGAATTTCCTGGAGTACTTTCTGGTCTTCAAATAATAATTTAATTTTGCAAATGAAAATAATGCTGCATGTTCTAGAATCTATTGGAACCTTTACCCCACTTCCGTCACTGCAAAACGACTGCCGTCATAAAAATTGCGTGAACTGGCGACGTTAGTGATGCAATTTTTGTTCTAATCATTTATATTCGAACCATCTACACAGAAATAGTCTGAACATACTGCTCATTAGAAAGTTTGACTTCCACCTTGTTGGATTTACAAATAATGGAGATTTTGACATTTGTGTTAGACTTTTGAAAATGATATCTTATGTTTTTCACTTGGATTTGAAGATTCACCTATTATTGAGAAATGGGAAAGTTCAGTTTTTGCAACGGATTTTTCGGAGGTAGATTGTTTATGTAGATAAAATAATTATGTTTATAGTGGAAACTGACAGATATGGCCATTTGTAAACAATGATAATCCGTTTTTGGCAGATTTTTTTCTTTTCCCCAAGCAAGGGATGTCTAAATGTTTGTGATGTTTTTCATTTTCACCTCATCTTCTTGTATCTCAGAAACTAACACACACACAACAATAATAATAACACCAACAAGTTCTTTATTCATATCTGTCTCTACGCACAAACAAATCATATTTATACAACAACAAACAAAAGAGATCCAGGCTCTCAAAGTCAAACAACCTAGAAAAACGTGAAATGTGAAATATAATTCAGTGGTAGTGGAAATTGCATCATTTTTGTTATTGAGTGTCGTAAAAGTTAATCTATGACATTCAATAAATTTGATTAAATGTCACAGAATAAATGAAAAACAAACTACAATTTTACAGATTGCGCATAATCTACAGGACATCGCACTTTGCTGAATAACAGTCCCAATTACATCCCCCTTATTGTTTAGCTACACACAACTCCCGAACACAAACTGCTTCAAAGATACTTCATTGCCTTGTTGATGGATCTTCACAGGTTGTTTCAGCAAGGTATCACTCTCTGTGTGATTAGCAGACTATTGGTTTCACAATTTCATCCAAATGTTGTCTTGACAGCAGTGTTAATGAATGATGCTTCTCTCTTAGCCTATTAATTCTGACTTCCATAAAACATTTCTTGGATCTATTTCCTGACTATGGTTTCAGATCAGATCTAGGACTCCTGCTTTCTAATCTTATCTAGGACTCAGCTTACAGATCTGTTCTACGTGGCTTCGTCTATCAATCCAATGGTTTAGTTTATGTTTTTGTCTAAAGTCTATGAGTTTCGCGTTTCGTTTACTCTGTTTCTGTCCAATGTGGCTTCATCTATCTATTCAATGTGTCTTCCAGTCTGTCCTTTATCTGACACTAAACTTTCCTCTTGACCTAAGACACTCTAACCTAATGCACGTCTCAAAAACAATGAACTTTTGAAGGAATTGCCTACGTGTTAGCCTGTGAGTCTCCACCCCTAACTTTTTACAGTGTCATATGATGAATCTCTTCAACCGATTCTCTGATGATTGGCACGCCCAGACCACATGTGCTTGCTCTTTACAGATACACATCTGTTAATCTTTAGACTTACATGAGTTCCTCCTTACAATGACTGTCCAGTGTTTTTAACCTCATCTCAAACTCTGCCTGTCCACTTCTTGCCCCTATATGTGAGGTTTTATTTCTACCAATTTACGCCCTCAACCTCCACCACCACCCCACACACACACTTTTGGCATCCATTTCACCACTCACCACCTGGACGGGCTGACTAAATGTGTGAACCATGTTTCTGCCCAATGTGCTTTATTTGAATTCACAAAGAGGTGTGGGATGATGAGGCTAACGTCTGGTCAGACAAAACACACTGATCAGAGAATGTTTGCCAGTGTCACGAGAAATATACTGGCCAAGACCCTTACCTTACTTCATCGTTGGTCGTCCTGGAAACGGGCTAACAAGGTGAGGTTAGACATGATCTCCGTAGAAGTGAGCAGCACGCAGATGAAGTCAAGCATAGCATAACCACCTGGAGGACCCCAGTCCACCTTCATCAGCCCGCTCGAGATGTGAGGAAAGCTACTGCAACCCGTCACTTAACGCCCCTTTTCAGGGCGCACATAAGAGTAACCTACTCATTGTGAGCATTCAAAACAACAACAAAAACAAAGAGGCGTATTACTCTCTAGAAAGGCTGGATGACTGAAAGAAGCCGCTTATGTGTACCTGAACTGAGGGCTACCACCTGACAGAGCAATATTACGTACTCCAGCATCGGAGACAAACTAAATCTCTGGCTGGTGGTTCTAATTCGTAATAAATAAAAGTCCCCCTGAAGTTCTAAAATTTGGAGGCAAAGAAAACCTTGGGACCTCCGCGAATCTGTCACACTAGTTCAATATAACAGTAATTTAACAAGAATAAAAATATAATCCAATTTTGATTCAATATAACCCAAAACAAAAAAATCATCTTACTGATCCAAAACAGCAAGATCGTTCTGAAGATCTTGAACAAGCTGGAATCCTCCATGGCAGTAAATGCAAGAAAGCTAAAGTGTCGCAGCAGTCTCGCAGTCACTGGGTTTCTACCACCGCCTGGGGGACCCATTGCACTAAGGAAGTTCACGTCGGTCAAGGTGCGGAAGTCACCTAATTAAAAGACACAAATTACGAGAGAGTCATTAAGTGAAAAGCAATTTGACTTGGCTTTGTTCGTTCTCAATCTCCCGCTACAAAACCCTAAAAGAGCTTAAGTAGCAGAATGTAGTCCAGAGAACGGAATGCATTGTGTCGTAGTTTACAGCTTGACTGCGATATTTGCACCTTTCGGTCCAACACATCCGACTTTAGCAAGCATTTTTTTAGTACCGGGTTAGCATTTCCTCTTCGATCCCTTCTCCTTAGCCAGTCTGCCCTGCTACAGCCTGTTATCCAGGATCACCGCATGGAGGTGTAGAAGGGTCTTGGCAGCTCTGGTTCGCTGGCCCTGACGCTACCAGTCAGCAATGGGTCGCTGACCGCTGCAGCTCATGCGCTGCTCAGCATCTTGATCCCGAAAAGCAATTTGATTATAGAGTGCATGGAAGAGTATGTGCAACAGAAAATCTTATTTCTGGACACAAAATGGCTCTTTAGCCTTACTCCATGTAAGGATTGTGACGATCGAGCAGTAAGCGCAATATAGCAAACTCCATGGTCGCCTCACTGTCGTCTTGCACTGTGGAAGAACAATGAGGGGTTACTAGTTTTTTGGTCAGAGGGTGTAAAACCTTCTTAAATCTAGAAGAATGAAAGTTTAGTATGGAGACAATTGTTTGAGTTAGAGGAGAGTGTATGAATGGGTAGAAGGATTTCAAAATGCAAGACCAAAACCTCATTGATGAACTGTGGCGTGGGAGACCAGCAAGTGTGCCAACTGATACAGTGCTACTGCAGACCAACAGGCTAGTCCGTGGCAACAGGCGAGAAACTGTTTCAACATGAGTCATGGCGCTGTGCACAAAATTGTCTATGATGACCTCGGTTATAGGAAAGTGTGTAGCAGATGTGTCCCAAGGCAGTTGGCAATAAGGTAATGGAGGCGTGCAAAATTGGTTAAAGGTCACACCGAAAGATCTTTTTCCACAAGCTAGTGGACAGGTGGACAAAGTGTGTTGGCAGGCAAAGGGACTATGTCGAAAAATAAAATACAACACAATGTCTGGTTCACACTCTTGTAAAAATGTTAGTAATAAAAATGTTGTTACTTAACTACTGTCCATTGCATTTGACAAAAAGTGCAAATGACTTCACCAAATTTTTTATTTTTTTTGCGTTCGCCTTATTTTTCTAATCCCCAAAGTGGTGTGCATTGCACTGCGTTTTTATTTTGCGCCTGTCGGCCCAGCGCATCCGACTTCTGCATGCATTATATGTAAGGGTCTGCTTCCTCCTGCATTTTCTAAGGGTTTGCTTCCCCGGGGTAACGGCCGGTGCTGAGATGGGGATCGAACCCAGCACCTTCTGGTTGTGAGCCGTGTCACTTAACCACTAGGCCACGCCATCCCCTACTTCACCAAATTACTGACTTCACTTAGTTGCTCCTCTTCTACCAGCCTTCTTCGGCGATCATCCCTTAAAAATAATTTTGTTATTTTGTTTTATAGTTTACTAACAGCAAAGCTGTGACTTTTGATCTGATACAGACTACAGTACAGCATTTTGGGGCCGGATTTACTGTCCCTCATACGAGGCATGATCAAATGAAACCGGACTCAGTGGCTTTGTTACAAACATTTGAAAGTTACATCATTTGGTGTGAGAGAATTGAATATAGCAATTATTTTGAAGGAAACATGCCAGGGTTAGTTAGAAAAAGTCGCCATAGGCATTCAGAAACGCATCCCACTGCTTGGGTAGACAGCGGATATCGTCTGAAAAAAATGATTTTGGTTGCTCTTTGAACCACTTGATCACTGAGGTCATGACGTCTGCATCAAAGTTGAATCTTTGTCCCTTCAGAAATTTTTGAAAGGATCAGAACAAATGGAAGTCACAAGGGGACACATTGGGGCTATAGGGTCAATGTGGCAGTACTTCCCACTTTTTCTGTGCTAACGCTTTCTGAACAATATCCGTGACATGTGGACGCGCATTGTTGTGCAACGGAATCACACCACGCGAAAGCATGCCGGGTCATTTATTCTTGATTGCTGTATGCAGCTTGTCTAGTGTGTCATTGTAGCGGATGGCTTTGAAGTTCACACCAGGCTCTTTAAAGTCTATAAACAAAAGTCCCTCGTGGTCAGAAAACGCTGTCAACATAACCTTACCAGCGGAAATGTGTGACTTGAATTTTTTTGGTTTAAGTGAACCGGGATGTTTCCATTGCATGCTAGCAGATTTACCGCTTGATTCAAAGTGGTGGCACCACGATTCATCACCTGCCACTATGCGCAAAAGAAACGAAATCACCCATCTCTTCGTATCACAGCAAGTGGTTCATACTCCATCACATGCGTTCTTCCTTATGGTGGTTGGTCAGCAACCAAAGTACCCATTGTGAACACACCTTCCGATAGTTCAGTTTCTTGCTTACTACCATTTAAACTGTCCCTAGCGGTACAGCGAATTTCTCTGCTAACAAACGTAAGCTCCAGCGACGATCCACCCGAATTGCTGCATCAATTTTGGCGATGGCATCTTCAAACGCAATAATATGCGCCTGTCCTAGTCTCGGAAGATCTTTCGTTAACTCACGTCCTTCTTTAAACATCGCTGTCCAGTTCTTCACTGTTGTCTTCAACACACTTTTGTCACCATATGCTGCCTGCATTCTGTGATGAATGTCAACTGGTCGACATCCTTCCTTCAGGTGTTAGAAACCGAATCCTTGATCAACTCTGGACAAATTCTGTATCACAACCGCCATGTTTTCAACGGTCTGCTGAGGAAACTATAAATCGGAGGATAATGAAATTTTGCAAACTTGACGGTTGGTATCTGCTATTTACACCAGAAGTGACATCATCGTACGTATGTTCATTTGGTGCAGTTAGGTTCGGTGTCATTTTAACACACCTCGTAGATACCTATTCTCTTAGCCAGACTGCATGGTTGCAACCTGTTTCCTGGGCCGCGACTAGGAGGTGGAATAGGGTCTTGGTCAGCTATAGTTAGACATGGTGAACTGCAAAATAGCAAGAGAGTAAGTGGTGGTCAGCAGAAACAGTACAAGGACACGCTTAAGATATCACTGATCCAGTGCGGTATTAACCACAATGACTGGGAAAGAATCGCCATCAATCACACAGACTGGCACAGCACTATTGCGGAGGGTGTTCAGAGACATGAGGTATCAAGAATAAATGAGGCTATTAAGAGATAATTGCTCCGCAAGTCACCTCACAACCCTTCCCATATGGAATCCATATTGATCTCTGCTCAGCAGAGGTCCAACAATAGGCCTTATTCTTTGTTAAAGTATTTTCGCATACATTTTTCCTGTATGACTTACTAGTGATAGGAGCAGAGGTAGCACAGTGGTTAGTGCACTAGCTTTCTAGCCGAGCAATAAGGGTTTGGTCCCCAGTTGGTGCTGGATTTTTCCAATCGCAAAAGGGCTCATCAGGTCGACCTAGCCAAAAAAAATGGGTACCAGAATAATCTGGGAAAGTGAAGGCGGTCGGCATGATGTTGACCATGTTATCCCTAGTGTGCTGTTGGACAAGAAAAATATGAGTCTAACATCATATTCCCAATCTGTCACACTGACATGCCTAATGGGATCTTTTTTACTGGTTATAGTTTCTGTATACATCGCAGCTTCCTTACCTGTCTTTTTTCTTTCAAATTTGTACTAATGTAGGTTGTTGCCAATCATATGGTACTATTCTTTATTTCTATACTTAAACGCATTGTCTCTAGCCGCAAGATTGGTTTACTTCAGGTATAATGACGTCCATACTTGGTGACTTATTTTTAGGGTTGTTCCTTATAGCTCCTTTATCTGTGAATATATGACCACTCAGTTACCTCGAGGTAAGGTGTCTGCCTCGGGTGCTGGAGATCGCGTGTTTGAATCACGGTGGTGACCGGGATTTTTTTCCACATAGATCTTCTGGTAAAAATTCCCCTGATCTCTGGGTAGTGAGATCGGACTCACGTGCTCAGTGTCGAGCATGTTAAAAATCCCTTAGCAGTTAGAAATTGAAAAGAGTAGATTTATCAGCCGCTACCCGGACAAAATTCAAATTAAAAATCTACCCAAGTTATTTGTACCTCTCCCCAGATGGTTAAGAGCAGCTATAAATGGCGTCTAACTGGCTGCGGGTCTACTTAGCTCTAAGTGTTTGAGTCTATTAAGATGGACTCGTACATCGGTAAAACCACCCTCCAAGAAACTGGTTGTATACAGACTCTGTAGAGTTTTCTAAACCAGAATAAAGACATTAAGTTTGAGTATACGCTTGAACTCTATAGTTTTATTAGAAATATAAGTGATTCCAACCTGGATATGGATTGGCCTTTATGTTTTGCTGACTTTCATTACTTCTGTTATTGTTTCATTTTTGTGTATGCATATATTACGCGAGGTTTTAAAACAACATTTAAAAAAAATTAAATCAGAAGAAAAATGAACTTTACCTATAGCTTTGCGATCATACCACCCAGAAAAATCCATATACTGCCTTATTAATTCAATTGGAGGCTGAGCTCCATACGTTTCAAGAATTGGCATATTAAGATCATCAATGAAAAATACAGAATATTTGCCAACCGGAGGACCAAAGATGCCTTTCCTCCTGTGAACACAGGAAATTACAGGGAATTAATAAAATATAACAAGTAATATTTATGTTATAAATTAAGATTGCTTAATTCTGATGTCAAGTCAGTATTTTTGTACGGAGCAGAAATTTGGAGAGAACGACAAAGACAATACAGAGGAAACTCCAGTTTTCATTACTAAATCTCAGTGGAGGATAATGGGATAGGCATGACAAGACATGGTGAGGAATGAAGAACTATGGGAAAGGAGTCAACAACAACAAGTGAAGCAACAGATCAGATGTAGGAAATGGGGTTGAATAGGAGAAACGGTATGAAAATCACAATCTAACATGGACAGACAGGCGCTGATATGGAATCCACAGGGGAAGACGAAGAGATGCAGACCAAGAAACACCTGGAGAAGAGACTGAAAATGAACTTTGGTCCCTGGACCTCAACTGAAGAGAGGTAGAAAGAACAGCTCAAGATCGAACTTGTTGGAGGAGGGTTGTCAATGCCCTATGATCCAAGAGGAGCGACGGACATTGATGGCAATTTATGCTATAAGATTGAACAGACATTGTAATTGTAGACTATATTTGTCAACCTGTACAAGTTAAGTCGAGCCATCCCATAACCGGTGAGATTGTTAGGGCACACATCAAGACACTTTCACAACCCCACACCACCCCTCTCTGTCAGCAGCGTTGCCTGTGCCTCCTCTGGTCGGATTCGCCCATTCTATTATTTTGCCCTCCCATCTCTTTTTGAGACGACCTCTTTGCCGTTTGCCTTGCCCATTTCCGTGCAGGATTGTATTTGCAAGACCGTTTGATCTCAATATATGGTTGTCCCAAGTGAGTTTCCGTCTTTTGACTGTTGCCAAGAGGTCTTCAAAAGGCCCTGTTGCTGTTGTAACTATATCTCGTATTTCCTCATTTGGAACTCTCAATTCCAAGGCCTGTATCCTCCGATGCAGGTCAGCTGTAACTGTCCTTGTCTCACAAACATAGAGGAATATTGACAGGGCCAATGTATGCATTGATTTTTGTGCAAATGGCAAACCATTTGTCTTGCCAGATTTTGTTAAGCTGTGTAAGCGCCGCTATTGTCTGTACTATTCTGACCAACACCCCACATTTTGATCCTTCATCACTGACAATTGAGCGCAGATATTTAACATGGTGGACCACTTAGAGTTTCTGGCCATTAGCTTTGACCCCACAGTTGAAGCCCTCGGGCGTTGTTGATCATTAATTTGGTTTTTTCAGCATTAATCTTCATACCATAGTCAAAAGCTGTTTGATCAAGCCTTCTGACCCATTCCCAGAGCTCCGCTTCTGTGTCTGCCAACCTAGGAGTCAACCTGTTGTACACTAAACCAACCTGTACACCAGACCAACAAAAACCCATTCAATACACAGACATTATATTGCATGTGTGTCTTTAAATTAATAACATGTGTGCGGTATGAACATGTGTAACGTGTGAACATGTGTGTTGTGTTCACATGGTCTGTTTGTTGTTTGTTAGTTGCCTCATATTTATTTTAATTTTTTTTTGGTGTTCGCCTTATTTTTCTATTTCTCAAGGCTTTTTCTTTTTGCGTTTTATTTTGCTCCAGTCGGCCCTGTGCATCCGACTTCAACATGCATTTAATGTAATGGTCTGCTTCCTCCTGCTTTATCTAAGTGTTAGCTTCCCCGGGGTAACGGCCGGTGCTGTGATGGGGAGTGAACTCAGCACCTTCGGACTGTGAGACGTGTCACTTAACCACTAGCCCACGCTGTCCCCCTGGTTGCCTCTTATAACACAACTACAAATAGGCGAGAACAATATTAGAAAGATAGAAAAGGAAAGGGACCTAGGTGTTATAATAGATCATACAGTTAAAGTGAGTGAACAAATCCAGGTAGCAGTGAAAAAGGCAAATGCAATGTTAGGTATGATAAAAACAAATATTAAACAAAGAAGCAAGGAAGTGATAGTCAAACTGTTTCTGTTTCTGTTTCTAAGAATCGACGTCACTGCACTCCGGGTATACCCACAGGTGAACAGTCTCTCTCATTAAATGGCGTAAGGTATGGATGCTGATGGTCCCTGTTGCTCGCTGGTTGTACACGCTCCTGCGCCGCCCTCTCATGCGCCCTACTCCGCTCGAACCTCGTTTAATGTCGAAACTTTGCAGTCTGTGGATTGCTGCTTCATCTATCGCTGTTTCCTCATCCAGCAGGCGGTCATTGATTGATTTCAAAATGTCACTTCTGTCCATCACCAATGTGCCCATGATGGGAGCCTCTGAAGCCAAGATGTCAGCTCTTTCATTGCCCTGAACCCCAGCAGGACAGTAGATCCAGGTCAGTGCCTGGAGGTTTGAGGCCTCAACAGCAGCTATCCACTCGTACCTAAGCCATCCCTTCTGTACTTTCTGAAGTACGGCTTGCGCGTCTGTCACGATGACTGCCTTTGTTAAAGAAGTCTCAGATATCCATTTCAGTGCTGAGGTCACTGCTTCCGTCTCCATTCTCATACTGGAGGTTGTTGACATGTATGCCCTACTGCACTCAGCCACGACCTCTCCTCTCACTCTAGCCGAGAAACCCCAGCCTGATGTCCCACTGCGCACGACTGATTCGTCGGTGTATATGACAGCGTCACTCTCCTGGGTGTTCTCAGTTATCAGCTGATTTACTTCGTGCTCTGCACTCTCGTTGTTCCGTTCTCTGCATTCCTTGCCTAAGGTTATGATGACTCTCTGGTACTCTATCATTCTATCACCAGTGTGGACCCATTCTTATCCTTTGGCTATCGTCTCAGCTGGAGTGATGTGTCCGATTGTTGTCTCAGCCTGTGCCATCCATGACGACCCTCTCTTGATTCTTGATCCCTTGATATCTGAGATACTACTGTGCAGAGGGTGTCGAGTGTCTGTGGTGACACACATATATGCTTTGACTTGTGCCAGTTTATGTCTGGATGTCACCGATAACAATCCCAACATGTACTGCGTCATCACAATCGGGGCATCTCTAGTGCAGCCCAGAACCAGTCGCATACCATCATTCTGGATGCGGTCCAACCTTACACACTGTGGTCTTGATAGTGTGAGGATGCTTAGTCCGTAATCGATGACAGACAACACGACCTGACAAAATAGGATGAACAGGAAGTGTTGTTCCAAGTCGGCAGCAGCCATGGTCTTGAGTGCTCCTAACGTTCTCTTGCATCTTTGTACAATGTGGTCAACATGGCAGTTATAGGAAAGACTGCGATCAAATGTCACTCCGAGGTATTTAAACCTGTCACACCTGTCGATGGTGCAACCATCAAAAGTGATGCCCAGGAGTTCAGCCTTTACTATGGAATTATTCAAAGAGCACCACATCATGCAGGCCTTGTTCGGATTGATCTTAGAGCTTGAGTCGCTGCACCACTGTGAGATTCCTTGCAAGGTTTCCTGGATGTCTTTGACCAACTCTTGCCTGTCTGAGCCAGTCCTGTACGTTAGGATGTCATCGGCAAATGTCAACGTTCGCCCTGTCCCTGTGGTTGAATATTGGCTACTTTTACTGTGTAAATGTTGAACAGCACCGGTGAGAGCGGAGGCTCTTGAGGCAGTCCTGGACATATTCGCCTCGGTTCTGATGTCCACGATCCCACGCATAGCGCAACTGTTCTTTCCATCAGGGCAGCTGATATCCAACTAACCAGCAACGAGTTGAAACCACACTGCTACAGACAGGTAATTAAGGTCCAAAAATCGACAAGGTTGTATGCGTCTTCCAGGTCGAGTGCCACCGCGACTGTTTCTTGCTTTGACTGAAACCCCTCATACACATCATACGCGAAAGTTTCAGTGTTAGCACAGGTCTCCTTTGCTGTTCTATAACTGCCCAGCGTATTGGGTAGAATCTGCTCCCGTTCAAGGTAGACCATTATTTTCCTGGCCACTATCCTCTCGAGCAATTTGCCATATACATTTTGTATGGTGATTATTCGATAGCTGATGAGAAGCGTGGAGTCCTTACCAGGTTTAGGCAGTGGGCACAGATAGCAATGAAGCCAGTCCTCAGGCACAGATAGCTATGAAGCCAGTCCTCAGGCACAGATGCCTTCTCTATAGTGTGGTTGAACTCCTTCACCATATTTCTTATCTCTGTCTTATCCAACTGCTTGATGTGGCAATACTGTACTCCATCAGGACCTGGAGCTGTGTTTTTTGCTTGTACATAGGCTATTTACGACCTCTGCCTCAGTGATAAGGTCTACATAAGCCTTTCCCCTGATGGCTGCGTCTAAGATGCCTTTCCGAGTTTTCTGGCGGGCATCTCTGTCGCCTTTATCAGTCTGGGCGACATATCGACTGAAAAAACTTAGACCCTTCTCTTCATCTGTCTTCAGGAGCGTTCCTGTGGTATCTTGAATGTTGGAGATAAGCTGGCTTTTAGTTTGTCCATTCATCTTTCGATGTATGTGCCAGAACTTCTGGAGGGTATTATCATTACCCACTCCTGTGATGAACTCCTCCCAGTGCTCGCTGTTGGACTCCCTAGCTAACGCTTTAAAGGAATTGGTAGCTTTGCGTTTTTCCTCCTCCTCCTCGTTCAATGTGTCGACATTAATACCAGCTCTTTTTCTGGTTTTACGCCAATCCTTTGTTGCCGCCTCCTTTTCTCTCCAGGACGTACCAACCTCTTGAGTCCACCAGGGTGGTTGAACTAAAGGGGATCTAGTGGTCCTGCGTCCTATTGTCTGGCGCAGCTTGTTCACTACATTATCCTGTTCGTACGTGTATCTGAAGACCTGTTTGGCTTTCCAGTGTCTGGTGTGTTTTCCTCTGGGTATAAGTACGACACACGGCAGGTGGTCGCTCTCTTGTGCCCCTAATACGTCCCAGCGTGTGGATAGAGCAACATCACTGGATGTAAGAGCCAGGTCGATGACCCCGTCCGTATCTCCCGGTCGAGATGCTATTCTAGTCGGACGTCTGTCATTCACGACAGTGAGGTTTGTGTGGACTAATGCCTGGCTAAAGGCAACCCCTTGCCTATTTTCAGTGACATTTCCCCACTCCTTTGACCTTGCATTAAAGTCACCTGCAATGAGGAACTTTTTGCTCTACGACTCTGACAAGTCCGACAGAAATTCCCACTTTACGTCCTCGAAAAGGTGATCTACGTGAGTGTATACGTTGTAGATTCTCCATTCTTGGTGGTTGATTGTTACTTCAATCCCTTGTATCTCGATATCCTCAATTTTACAGTTGCTAGTATCTATCCATGTACAGGGAAGTTCTTGCTTCACATACATTGCCAGTCCTCGCTTACCCGGCCCACATGGATTACTGTAGCACCTGTATCCTGGACACTTGATGGTAACATTCTCCTTCAAGCAGGTCTCCTGGATCATGAATATGTCGAAACTGTACACCAATTTTTGGAGAATCACTTCGCGTTGTGCAGCGCTGCGGCAATTCCAGTAGCCTATCTGTACATTTTTTAACCCAAGTTTATCTGACTTTCTTCGACATTTTCTCTTTCTGGCTCTTTTCTTTCTTTCTCTCCTCTTCTCTCCCCTTCCTCATCCACATTCCTTATCGCCATTTGCTGGAGACATCGACGTCAGAGCACGATCTTCGTAGCTCCTGCGAAGTCAAACTGTTAAAACCATTAGTTAGACCTAGATTGGAGTACTTTGTACAGGTGTGGAGTCCTTATCATTGAAGAGATATAAAAATGCTGGAACGGATTCAGAGAAGAGCGACAAAGCTGATAGTGGGATTCCAGAATTACATTTATAAGGAAAGACACAGAAAAACCAGCCTACAGAATCTAGAAAAGAGAAGAATTTGAGGTGACAATACAGGTTTATAAGATAATCAAAGGAATGGATAAATTAGACTAAAACAAGTTTTTCAAAATACAATCACCTACAAGAACAAGAGAAAATAGCTACAAATTAACTCAAGAAAGGTCCAGATTAGATATTAGGAAATATTTTTTTTAGTTAGAGAGTGGTGAATGCTTGGAATGCATTGTCACAGAAAGTAGGGGAGGCAGGGACAATTAATGCATTTAAGAATAGATAACATGTGCATAGCTTTTAGAGCAAGCAAACATAAATTAAACTGGCTGTATACATACTCTGTAGAGTCTTCTAAACCAGTATAAAGACGTTAAGTTAAATGTGACAGTAGACCTATTCTTACCTCCTCCAGGTACCACTCAGGTGATTGTGTATCTTCCTCATCAACGCCATTATCAATACTGTCACTCCATCCAGGGCTTAGGCCATTGACAACTCTCCTCCAGCAAGTTTTGGTCTTCCCCAGCACTTATTACTTCACTCCAGTTGAGGTCCAGAGACAAAGTTCATTTTCACAGGCTCTCTTTAAGGTGTTTCTTGGTCTGTCTCTTTTCCTCTTTCCCTGTGATTCCCTGTTAGGGTCTGTCTGGACATGTTTGATGGTTCTTTCCATAGAGTATGTCCAATCCAACCCCACTTCCTACATTTGATCTTTTGCTCCACTGAGTGTTGGCTCCTTTCTCTCAGGCCCTCATCCTTCACCATGTCTGGCCAGCCTATACCAATTATCCTCAGTAGACATTTATTTGATGGATGACTGGAGTTTCCTCTGTATTGCCTTTATCGTTCTCCAAGTTTTTGCTCAGTACAGGAGTGCTGACTTGACATTGGAATTAAGCATCTTAAATTGGTATTAGTCTTTATTTCGCTGTGCTGAAGATGCAGCACAGTGAATGAGCTGACAGCAGCCAGTGACTCATAGCTGGTTGCTTGCGTAAGATACAGCTGACGAAGACCGTATTCCGTCTTCACGCGGCGGCCCTGGAAACCTGCTGCACTTGTGTAGTCTGGATAAGAGAATAGAGATCACAGTGGGAAGGCAAACCCGGTACCCAAAATTTATTAAAATAGCAACAATGATTTTACTTTTGCACAGTGGAATCAGATGTCCTTTATTGATTTTAAGTTGGCTAAATAAAAGATTTTAATTTTCAATTGGCTAAATGTGAGAACAACAAACCTCTTGTCCAGCTTGCTATCAATCAAATCTTGCGTTTGATTGGACGATGTTTTCGCTGAAAAGTTAATAAACACTGGCAGGAACTCATCACCTAATCCACGCATCAGTTTATCCAGTATTGTCAAAGTTTTACCAGTTCCTGTAGGACCAACTGCCAACAGCTAATGAGAAATTTGCATAGTTATATTCATTGACAGACATTTACTACTTTTGTTGAATTGAGTGGCAGCTTTTTAGAGTCAACTAAAAAACATATTTAGGTAGTTGCTCAGTAAAGGTGACAGTACAAAACAGACGAAAACCCACTTTGTTGCAGCAAGGCCTGCACCAGGGACAAAAAACTAACAAAAAACAATTAACCAATCACAACAAAAACATGATGTATAAACCGTAACAGGATAACAAAAAAACACTATATAATGACACCTTCATGGAGGAGGTTACTAAAATGATAGATGTGGAGGAGCTAGTGGATGTTATTTATCTAGATTTTGTAAAGTCCTTTGATAGAGTACCTCATCAAAGATATTTAGAAAGTTTAAAATCACATGGAATAGGTGGGGAAGTTGCCAAATTGATTTAAAATTGGTTAACGGGAAGAAGGCAGAGGGTGGGCATAAATAAAGAGTACACCTTCTGGTGTGACTTAGTGATGTATTTGTGCTCGCATCCCCAAACAGCCGCTCATCAGTAGGGCAGACGAAACGCTACAAAGGCCCCATTGAAAGTGTCTCTGAAAATATTTCACATTGATGTCCCCTCATACGAATTTTTTGCACAGAACCGTTCCACCTGGCGCGTTTGCATCATGCAAGGGGCTCAGTTGGAATCCCACAGGGCTCAGTTTTAGAACCAATTTTGTTCTTGATATATATAAACGATTTGGACATTGATATCGAATCCGTGATTGCAAAATTATGCAGTATTATGCAGAAGTGTCTCATCTAATGCAGAAGTGGATATATTGAGGTCAGATTTAGAGAAAATTTGAGAATGGTCTGTAAGCTGGCAAATGGAGTTTAATGTAGATAAATGTACAATCATCCACATGGGTAGATCCAATATGGAACATAATTACAGAATGGGCGAGAACAATATTAGAATGATAGAAAAGGAAAGGGACCTAGGGGTTATAATGGAGCATACAGGTAAAGTGAGTGAGCAAGTCCAGGTAGCAGTGAAATAGGCAAATGTAATGTTAGAGATGAAAAAAAGAAATATTAAATATAGAAGCAAAAAAGTGATAGTCAAACTGTATAAACATTAGTTAGAACTAGATTGGAGTACTGTGTACAGGTATGGAGTCCTAATCATCGAGGAGATATAAACATGCTGGAAAGGACATAAAAATATAGCAACAAAGCTGGTAGTTGGATTTCAGAATTACAGTTATGAGGAAAGACTTAGAAAAACAGGCTTACAGTGTCTAGAAAAGAGAAGAATTCGAGGTGGCCTAATACAGGTTTATAAGATAATCAAAGGAACGAATAAATTAGACTATAGCATGTTTTTCAAAATACAAGAACAAGAGTAGTGGAGGCAGGGACAATTAATGCATTTAAGAATAGATTGGATGCACGTAGCTTTTAGAGCAAGGAAATGTAAATGAAACTGGTTGTTTACAGACACTGCAGTCTTCTAAACCAGTATAACAACATTAAGTTAAGTTACGTTAAGTTTCAAATTCACAATTTAAACCAACACTCTCTTTTAGAGTAAACTGGAAGGATAAAGATAGATACTAAAGCACGCAGTAGTAAAACTAGAACGACTGACATAAACGAAACAACTCATATGAAACATCTCATATCGGCTGCAACTTAACGTGCAGTGGCGCACAGTTTGCCGAACGACACGGAATGAGTTAAGTGAAACAAGTCATCTTACCATTTTCTTATTGACAACAAACATGTGCAAAAAGTATGTAGACCGGATGGTGTCTATAGTCGGCACCATTATATCCGAGTACTTCATCTCTGACAGGATCTGGTATTCCCCTCTGTTATATAGCCAGTTAATCCACTGTATTTGCTAGAAAGGTAAGCGATGTCAGTTTTTAGAGTAAGCATACTAGAATATTTTTCACGGAAGGAAAGAATGAATGCACTACAAACAGGCTGTAATAAAATTCACTCACAATCAGACAATGAAGGTGTTAAGTTGGCTGGCTTGTTATGTTTCATTGCTGAATTTAATAAAGTTGGCAGGTTTGTTATGTTTCATTGCTGAATTTAATAAAGTTCGCAGGTTTGTTATGTTTCATTGCTGAATTTAATAAAGTTGGCAGGTTTGTTATGTTTCATTGCTGAATTTAATAAAGTTGGCTGGCTTGTTATGTTTCATTGCTGAATTTAATAAAGTTGGCAGGTTTGTTATGTTTCATTGCTGAATTTAATAAAGTTGGCAGGTTTGTTATGTTTCATTGCTGAATTTAATAAAGTTGGCTGGCTTGTTATGTTTCATTGCTGAATTTAATTAAGTTGGCAGGTTTGTTATGTTTCATTGCTGAATTTAATAAAGTTGGCTGGCTTGTTATGTTTCATTGCTGAATTTAATTAAGTTGGCTGGCTTGTTATGTTTCATTGCTGAATTTAATAAAGTTGGCTGGCTTGTTATGTTTCATTGCTGAATTTAATAAAGTTGGCTGGCTTGTTATGTTTCATTGCTGAATTTAATTAAGTTGGCTGGCTTGTTATGTTTCATTGCTGAATTTAATAAAGTTGGCTGGCTTGTTATGTTTCATTGCTGAATTTAATAAAGTTGGCAGGCTTGTTATGTTTCATTGCTGAATTTAATAAAGTTGGCTGGCTTGTTATGTTTCATTGCTGAATTTAATAAAGTTGGCAGGCTTTTTATGTTTCATTGCTGAATTTAATAAAGTTGGCAGGCTTGTTATGTTTCATTGCTGAATTTAATAAAGTTGGCAGGCTTGTTATGTTTCAATGCTGAATTTAATCAAGTTGGCAGGCTTGTTATGTTTCATTGCTGAATTTAATAAAGTTGGCAGGTTTGTTATGTTTCATTGCTGAATTTAATAAGTCAGAATTTTATTTATTTATATATATATATACGAGGAACAGTAGTTAAGTAACAGCAAATTTTGTTAATTACATTATTACCAGAGTGGAAACCAGAAATTTATTGTGTCTTATTTTTTTAAATAGTCCCCATGCCTAGCAACACACTTTGCCCACTGGTCCACTAGCTTGTGGATGGCCTTTCTTTTGTTGTGACCTATAACCAATTTTGCACCGCCTCCATTACCTCATTGTCAGCTACCTTGAGATCCATCTGCTGCACACTTTCCTATAACCAAGGTCATCGTGGCCAATTTTTGTGTGCAGAGCCTGTGACTCATGTTGAAATCTACGGCTATTTCATCAATAGTGACTCGCCTGTTGCCATGGACTAGCTGGTCAATCTGTTGTTTCACTGTGTCATTTGCCATGCTTGCTGGTCTCCCATGCAGTTCATCAATGACGCTTTGTCTTGCATTTTGAAATCATTCTATCTTTTTCTTCTTCTTCTTCTTTCGTTCTCAATCTCCTGCTACCAAGCCCTGCAAGTAGCAGGATGTAGTCCAGAGGACGGAATGTGTTGTGTCACTAGTTTACAGCATGACTGTGATATTTGCACCTTTCAGTTCAACACATCTGTCTTCGGCAGCATCATTCTACCTATTTCATACTCTCCTTTGACTCGGTTATTGATCCAGTGGGCCTATGGGCTCCTGCCCTTTGGCCCAACCTATTTCATATACTCTTCTGGGGACGACGTGGGCTAGTGGTTAAGTGACACGGCTCACAACCATAAGGTGCTGGGTTCGATCCCCATCACAGCACCGGCCATTACCCCGAGGAAGCAAACCCTTAGAAAATGCAGGAGGAAGCAGACCCTTACATAAAATGCATGCTGAAGTTGGATGCACTGGGCCGACAGGTGCAAAATAAAAACCACAGTGCAACGCACACCGCTTTGAGAATTAGAAAAATATTCAAACGCAAAAAAAAAAAAAAATTTTTAATTTGTTTTTTAAACGCACGCACGCACACACACATGTAAAATATATCTTGATTATAGATTGATTATACAACAAGTTTATAGGTAAACAGAAGAAAATTGTGCAATAATATTGTAGACAGACAAACGGACAATCAAAATGGGTGAATGCAGGAGAAGTAGAATGATTTAAACATTTGCAACTTTACAATGGAAAATAAAAATGGAGAGCCATAGAAGAAACAGAAAGATTTTTACATTGTAACTTTAGAACAGAAAATAGAAAAGTGGGAACATATAGGAAACAAATATTTGAACTTTGTAACGATGACAAAAGAAAATCAAAATGGAGAAACACAGAAAACTGAAAGGTGGTATTAATGTATCTTTACAAAATAGAAACAAAATAGGGAAACATAGAGGAAACATAAATATTATAACATTGCAGCTTTACAAGGAAAAATAAAAATCAGGAAACATAGAAGGAACAGCAAGATGCAGTAGTAAGAAATAGGACAAACACAAAGATGTCCGGAAGTTAAAGAAATTAAGCAGACTTTACCCTGTCTCCGCTTTCATCCTCTTCCTCCTCTGATTGTCCCAGAATGCCTGCATCATCCAATCGATAGTCGTAAACCAAACCTGCACTTGGAAACGGCAGTATGAGCTATGGGTAAGGAAACAGAAAGCATGATTGTATCTAAAACTCAATCACCCAACTGATTTATTAATTTGATTGATTTCCCTTTTCACCCAAAGTCAAGCATACAGCTACCACTACAGCTTGTCCTTTTACAGGAAGCCTGTATTCGAGCATTTACAATGACAGTTTCTTCTTCTTCTACTGCGTTCATTCTCTTTCCCCCACTACCAAATCCTGAAAGGGCTTAAGTAGCAGAATGTAGTCTAGAAAACGGAATGCGTTGTGTCGTAGTTTACAGCTTGACTGCGATATTTGCACCTTTCGGTCCAATACATCCAACTTCAGCAAGCATTTTATTGACTACCGGGTTAGCATTCCCTCTTCGATCCCTTCTCCTTAGCCAGTCTGCCCTGCTGCAGCCTGTTATCCAGGATCACCGCGTGGAGGTGTAGAAGGGTCTTGGCAGCTCTGGTTCGCTGGCCCTGACGCTAGCAGTCAGCTATGTGTCGCTCCAATAACAGTTTTAATAGCAATGGTTTGCAGGGAGAGGTTACTAGCCCTAATCACAATCTTCTTCAATTACCTTTGCTATAAGCTTGAAAGGTTGTAGTGCTCCTATTTTCTTCAATATAGGCTCGACTCAGGTGAACTCACATACTAACCAATCACATGTTTATCAACTAGTATAGCTCTGATCGCCAGGGAACTGGCTAGATACAACATCTGCATAGCTGCCCTGAACGAGACATGACTGGCAGAGGAAGGGCATATCACAGAAGAAGGCGCTGGTTATACTTTCTTCTGGAGCAGTCGACAAGCTCACAAGCATTCCCAGAGGAATTAATGACCGCCTGATTACACTGCGTCTCCCCCTAATAGGAGGGTGCCATGCAACACTTATCAGTGCATATGTACCCACAATGACAAATCCTCAGGAAACAAAAGATAAGTTTTATGAGGACCTTGAGGCGCTCATCGCTGCAGTCCCCAAATCTGACAAATTGGTCCTCCTCTGTGATTTTAACGCTAGGGTTGGCACAGACCATACAGCCTGGGAGGGGGCCATTGGCAGACATGGTATCAATAAATGCAATAGTAACGGACTGCTCCTTCTGAGGACATGTGCCGCAAATGAGCTTATAGACACAGGTTGTCAATGGAGATATGCATTTGCATTGCAGCAGCTGGCTAGAGTTCACTGTGTTAGTTCAAGTAGTAAACTGTAACCTTCTATACCAGAAACACGCATTTTAACTGCTCTGTCACTCATGATGATGATATGATCCCTTTAGCTGTGAGCTGGCAGTTCTTGACAGCCTAATGCCTCCCGGATAAAACTACACGTTCTCCTCAATTGTCTGTTGTCTTAGAGACATCATGATTGTGAAGGGGAGTTATGGATGCATCTTTAGAGTATCTGCGAAGGAAGGCAGTCCAGTGTACCAGGATCGTCACGGGCTGCCAGGGACATATCATATTCATCTGTGTCGGCTATCTCATTATTCTTCCTTCAGTTTTGCCAGCCCATCTGTAGTCTTCTTCTTCTTCGTTCTCAAGCTCTGGAAAGGATTTTGCAAGTAGCAGGATGTAGTTCAGAGAACGGAATATGTTGTAGTAGTGTACAGCTTGGCTGAGATATTTGCACCTTTCGGTCCAGCACATCTGACTTCAGCAGGAGCCCATCTGTAGTGATGGTATGTGTAGCATTCCCCGCCACCTTGAAGATCGTCACAAAGGGACAGAGGTGAAATGACCGCTGGTCTGCATCTCTTTGTCATCCATGAGGATAAATGACAGAGGACAAAAAGTAAAGAACGAGATAAGAATGCATTTCACCCATGAAAAGGGGATGTATTGGTGTAGCCCAGAGTATGTACCACTTGCTGGTGGGTCCTGCAGCTACACCTAAAGGGTTTCACCTGCTGCACAGCCCTTTTCTGTCACTCATGATTCTTGTTATAAGGGTGCACACTTACCTTCTCAGCTGAAATTCTCTCCCGCAGCCAAGCTGAGAACTTCCCTCGGCCATCACTATCACAAGTAGCACCTAGAGACCATACCAATGAGAATATGAACCATGGCTCAATCAGTTCACCAAGTCTGACCGCGTTTTCCTCAGAAATCACATCACTCTGTGTATAGGATTACACATTTGTCTTATTTTTGCTGATAATATGAGGAACTGCATTCAAACTCAATAAACAACATTTGAGAGACTACACTAAAACTCAATAAACTAAATATCTGGGAGACTACAGTAAAACTCAATAAACTTAATGTATCAGAGACTAAACTCAATAAACAACATATGAGAGACTACAGTAAAACTCAATAAACTAAATATATAAGAGACTACAGCAAAACTCAATAAACTTAACGTATCAGAGACTAAACTCAATAAACTTAACGTTCGAGAGACTACAGTAAAACTCAATAAACTTAACGTACAAGAGACTACAGTAAAACTCAATAAACTTAACATACGAGAGACTACAGTAAAACTCAACAAACTTAACATATGAGAGACTACAGTAAAACTCAATAAACTTAATGTACAAGAGACTACAGTAAAACTCAATAAACTTAACATACGAGAGACTACAGTAAAACTCAACGTATGAGAGACTAAACTTAACAATCTTAACATTTGAGAGACCAGAAAAACTCAATAAACTTAACATATCAGAGACTAAACAACATTTGAGAGACTATAGTAAAGCTCAATAAACTTAATGTATCAGAGACTACAGTAAAACTCAATAAACTTAGCATATGAGAGACTACAGTAAAACTCAATAAACTTAATGTACAAGAGACTACAGTAAAACTCAATAAACTTAACATACGAGAGACTACAGTAAAACTCAACGTATGAGAGACTAAACTTAACAATCTTAACATTTGAGAGACCAGAAAAACTCAATAAACTTAACATATCAGAGACTAAACAACATTTGAGAGACTATAGTAAAGCTCAATAAACTTAATGTATCAGAGACTATAGTAAAGCTCAATAAACTTAATGTATCAGAGACTATAGTAAAGCTCAATAAACTTAATGTATCAGAGACTATAGTAAAGCTCAATAAACTTAATGTATCAGAGACTACAGTAAAACTCAATAAACTTAATGTATCAGAGACTATAGTAAAGCTCAATAAACTTAATGTATCAGAGACTATAGTAAAGCTCAATAAACTTAATGTATCAGAGACTATAGTAAAGCTCAATAAACTTAATGTATCAGAGACTATAGTAAAGCTCAATAAACTTAATGTATCAGAGACTATAGTAAAGCTCAATAAACTTAATGTATCAGAGACTACAGTAAAACTCAATAAACTTAGCATATGAAGAACTGCATTCACACTCAATAAACTTAACATTTGAGAGGCTAAATTCAATAAACAACATATGAGAGACTAAACTGAATAAACTTAAAATATGAGAAACTACAGTAAAACTCAATAAATTAAATATATGACAGACTACAGTAAAACTCAATAAACTAAATATGTGAAAGATTATAGAAAAATTAAATGAAATAAGTACGAGGGGTGTTCAAGTCAAACTGGGATTTATTTTGTTAAGAAAAAAAAACATTTTTTTGAAGTAGTCAAAATGCTATTGATTTCTTTTTAAATATAATATCCTGCATCCTTTATGCACTTATCCCAGCATTTAAGTAATGCTTGAAAAGCTTCAGGGCAGAAAGATTTGTCAGTATGTCTGAACTAATCCAGGACAGCCTGTTTCACTTCACCATCAGTGCTGAAATGCTGACCTTCCAGGAATTTTTTGGGGGGTTCAAACAGATGGAAATCGCTTGGACCACGCGTCTGGGCTGTAAAGGGGATGTGGCAATACCTCCGAGCCAAGTTGCTGTAGATAGCACATAGTGGAAAGCTGTCTTGGCACACAATGTGCACTAACCTTCCGAAAATGCAAATGTTTATGAATAATAGTGTTCCCATACCCAGAGAAAGACTTGCCTTTTGTGCAATTTTGTGACTGGTTATGTGTCAATTTTCCAGGATACGGCATTCCACAATCTGAATATTCAAGGAATGATTGCGGTGGGTTGAGAGCCACCACTGCCGGGATCATCACTCACGGATGTGCAGTCTTTTGTTGGTTGGTTGGTTATTGATCCAGCTGCATATGAGCTCCTGTGCTTTGGCCCAATGCCATATAGTGGTATCTGCAAGTGTTTGTAAGTTGTTGTTTAGTTCTGTACAAAGTGTTCCATTTGTCTGGCCTCGGAGGAAGAAGCTCTTTCCTAACACTGGCAAGCGTTGGACATTCAAAAAAGAAGATGTTCAACAGTTTCATAGGGATGTGTGTATAACCGGCACTCTGGAGTATGTTCATAATTGGATTCTGTTTAAGTGACTGTTAAGTTGTATGTGTTGAGTGCAAAGTTGGAACATGATGCTTTGGTCTCTTCTTTTCAGGAGGTTGATGTTGTCTTTGGGATGGCCATATGTTTGTAGATTTCTCCCCCAGTATTTCCCATTGCCCATCTATTCAGCCAGTCCTCTTTGTTCGCAGTCTGCAGTTGTTGTTTGGCTGTCTGTAGAGTTTTTGGTGTATATTGTTGTTCTTGATTTGATCCCTTCTTAGCCAGTCTGTCTGCCTTGTCATTGCCAGGTGTATTTGAGTGACCAGGGATCCATTGTATAACTATTCTGACTTTATGAGATTTGAAAAGTTGGTTGTCATTTAGGGATATTTGGGTAAGTTCAGGCCTACAGTGACCACCATCTTCCAAAGCTTGAAGGGCAGATAATGAGTCTGTAAAGATTACGATGCTTTGGGCTTTTTATGGGAAAGCATCAAATACAGTCCTCAAGTTGTACAGAGCTACTTCCAATGCTGTTATTTCTGCCTCATAATTAGAACATATCTCCCCACATGCATCAAACAGCTTATATATATATCCATATCCTGCTTTAATGGTGGCCTTAAAAGCAGATCCATCAGTATATACATGTATCCATTCTTCTGGGTAGGTGTCAATCGTTCTTTGTGATGCTCTCACTGACTGGATCAGCACTTCTTGTTGTATTATCTGTTAGTTTTGTTTGAATTTCTGGCATTTTGAAACATGTTCGTGGTGGCAAATTTCTTGTTGCTCTCCGTGTTTCTTGTCTTTTGTCTGGAACATGATATCTGTCTTTAATCTCACTAACGAGGTGGAGGACTGACTTTTTATTTTATTCTCTGCTTTTGTTGCCATTCTTCTACAAGCCTTCTATTGGGGTGGTCTTTGCTCATTCTTTTACCCCTCTCATGAACTTCCATAGCAACTTCGCATTTCAAGGTGCTCTACATTCACATGAATTTTGCATGCTGCAGTAGGCATTGACCTCATTGCTCCACTAATAATGTGCAACGCATTGTTCTGCACTCTGTCTAGGGACTCTACATTAGTCTGTGAGCATGTTGTCAGAATACTGCTGAATTCTAAAGCAGAATGTACATATCCAAGATACAAGCCTTTCAGAGTGTCCTTGTCACAGTCTTTTGTAAATTTCCACAGGTTTCTCGCCTTCTTTCACAACACGCTGTTCCATGCAAGCACTAAAAGTGGGTCACCTAGCAGTAATAGGACACAAGTGCCCCTAACTAATGATAGTAGTTCCAGCACGCTATAACCTATTCAGAC
This sequence comes from Ariolimax columbianus, assembly GCA_036924085.1. Classification (NCBI taxonomy): domain Eukaryota; kingdom Metazoa; phylum Mollusca; class Gastropoda; order Stylommatophora; family Arionidae; genus Ariolimax; species Ariolimax columbianus. The sequence continues at coordinate 21,059,478 of JAVGWX010000011.1, forward strand.
TAGAACAAAAAGTCCCAGTTTGATTTGAACACTCCTCGCATGTTAGATACTACAGTAAAACTAGCCAATGTAGCACATCAAATCCTTGCTGACACAGAATGTTTGATTTATTTTACCGTTTTCAGAAAAACTTTGATGCAGTGAGGGAGAAGCGAGCCGGCAATAAATTCCCCCAGCAAGATGTCCCAGCTACCAACGCCATCCATGCATATCGCTTGTGCGTAAGAATGTGCAGATCCGGGATAGGACTGCACAGCCACCTACAGACCAATATGCAGCCACCTACAGACCTATACGCAGTGTCTGCCCACATAAATCTAATGTTGGTGCCATCGTTGTTCACAAACGGTAACTACTACTACCACATACATGATGTTTGTCCATCACATGTGATGGAGACCGCTCTCTTTGTTCAGCCGTGTAGACAGTCTCTTCTCCTGCTGTGTCTGCTGAAATGGGTGGCTTGCACAGTAGTTTGGATTAAAGTGAGGAAGATATTGCGCCTTTTGTCAACCTTACTCTCTTGTCCTGAGCTACCTTTGGCCAGCGGCAAGACGTTTTCAAGACGACTGGAGATAACACAGGATGGAGATTTTTCCTCAGGGTTTACTCACAAAGTCTTGTCCGTAAACAGGTATCCCGCAAGGCAGTGAAGGGGGGATGACATCTAACATTGAATGTCGAGCCTTTCCCAAAACCGCAAGAGGTCGTAGGGACATCACTCAGCGTGTGAGTGAGTTAGGCATCTCTTCCTGGCTGTGTTCAATCCATTATAGTAGTGTCTAAATTTCACACACTAAAACCGACACTGTTTGCAACTAGGGCGAAGGGCGCCAATCTCGTGAAATTCAGCCGTGTGAACTAGACCGTGAAAACCGACACAGGTTTAAGCACAGTACTAATTCAGATAGCCGATGTCCATTCCAGGATAATTGTACAAAACAAAACACCAAAAATTAATTCATTAACCAGTCCAAATGGAAAACAACACATTTCCATGAACACAAGTGTAAGTCGTCAACTAGGGTGAATTCTAGGTAAATTCATGGTCTGGCAGCATCCATAATGAACTAAAACAGCAGAGCAATGTACACCCACAGCCAATTACGGCGCCATCTTTGCTGCACTCTATATACTATATTATTTAATTACTATATAATTACTATATACAACAACATGCTTAATTTATTGTTTTCTTTCTATCATTTTCTGTTCATCAACATCATGTGTTATGCAGATTGGCATAAGCTTTTATGGATCTTTTTATCAATTCTGCCGGGGGCCATCTTTATTGATTAAATACATCAAGCGGGATCAAGATGCTGAGCAGCGCATGAGCTGCAGTGGTCAGCGACCCATAGCTGACTGCTAGCATCAGGGCCAGAGCTGCCAAGACCCTTCTACACCTATATATATATATATATATTCACATACACACACAAAATGTCCAAAAATAATGTTGACACTATTTGATGGTCAATATCAGTAAACTTATTATGGATGACCTGTTTGGACTGTTCGTATTTGGCGCTGTGATGACAATGTTGAGTGTGTTCGAGCGCATGTAGTCATTCTGTTGTTCTTAGTTTCCGGGGGAAGGGCATAAGTATACCAGATAAAATGGTAGCAGTAAACAAGTTTTCTTTCAAGCAACATATGTGGATTTTAAAGTGTTGTTGGAAATGTGGGCCTGTGACTAAGATGCAGAGACAATAGAGGACAGAATCCAATACTGGACCACCGTCTCTACACAAAAAATTATAGACCAACAAATAGAAAAGGTTACAGGCTCTCAAAGTCAACAACCATAGTAAAATGTGACGTGTTGGAAAATAATGCAGCCGCAAAGGAAATTGCGTCAATTTTTAATTTGGTGTGTGGTAAAGGATAAAGAAAGTGCCAAACGAGAATTAATGGCATGATTACAAACAATACTTACAAGTTTTTGACTGTGCTGAAATGGAAAAACAAAAGAAAAATAAATAAATGTGTAAAAATGTTTACATAAGAATAAATAATTTATGAGTTGTTTTTTTTAATGGGAAAATAAAATTAAATATTTCACATGCAAAATTGATAACATAATATGGCATTACTCCCATTGATGATGTCCATTGAAGCGAGAGGGAAGAATTAATATGGCTTAGGAATACAGACCACCTGTCCTAGCAGCAGGCAAGCAGTGTTCATGCAAAAACTGTATATCTCCTTTTAGTCAATTGTTCTTTGACATATGGATAGGCCTTGTGCGGGTGCCAGTTCTTTTCCCAATCTTTATTGTCATGGGCACGAGTTAACCAGTTTGTTTAAAATAGTGTTGTGGAAACTGTTGTTCATCTATAGCGAGTCCTGCGATTGGGGTCTTTTCTTTTCATGTGAGTATCATTGGACACCGTCAGTCAGGGTTTCCGGATGTTCTTCTTATAACACAAAACTGTGTCGTCAACGTCGTGGACTTCTATGTCGGCAACTTCATGGACTTCTGTGTCTGCAGCAGACAGTCCTCTGACGCATGCAGCAATCACTACATCGCCATTAGGATGGGCTTAGCGGCTTCATGCATGCACTCGCTCTGCAGAGTCTGGTTCCAGCGAAGGCTCTCCCTGGAGACCAGGCTTCATATTTATTCTTCCTACAATGTCCCCATTCTCCTGCATAGCTCTGAGTCTTGGACACTACTGCAGCAGGACTCAGGATCGTCTGGCATGACATGATTTCCAACAGTGAAGTAGTTTTGGTATGGAAATAAATGCAGATAAAACAAAGCTCATGACTAATAACATAGAAGGGTTTAAATCTGTAATAGAGGCAAATGGTCAGTAACTTGAGGTGGTACAACGTTTCAAATATCTGGGATCATTGATCAGTAAAGAGGGATCGGAGACAGAGATAATTGCAAATATAGCACAAACAGCGGTGCTTACTCGGCTGAAACCTATATGGCAAGACAAGCGGCTCGCCCTCGGCATAAAAGTTAGACTAATGCGCTCTTTGGTGATCTCAATATTTCTGTATGCCTGTGAGACCTGGACCATTACAGCAGATATCCAGGGCAGAATACATGCAATGGAAATGAGGTGCTATAGAAAACTCCTAAATGTAACATATAAAGATCGTGTCACGAACGTAGAAATATGACAGAAAGTTGAAGATGCTATTGGTCCTTTTGAAGATCTGTTTACAACAATCAAAAGATGAAAGATGGCCTGGTATGGGCACGTCGCAAGATCCAATGGAATTACCAATTCGATACTCTTTGGTTCCGTACCGGGACAGAGAGGGCGAGGACATCCAAGGAAGAGATGGGTGGACAACATCACTGAGTGGTCAAGCCTTCGTCACGGTGAGATACGACAGGCGACGGAAGACAGAGAAGGATGGCGTGTGATTTTGGGAGTGTCTTCAGGTGTGCCCCAACGATCTGATGGGTTATGGGATGAACTGAACCGAACTGAACTGATCCACGTAAAAAAAACACGTGGTCTTCACTGTGATATGAATCCGCAACCTCCAGCGCCCGAGGCAAACACCTTACCTCGAGACGAATGGGTCCTCTATCAATATTTATATCAACAAATATACTTTTTTCAAACCAACAAACATGCATTCATTAATAGTAAATCCAGAACTACTTTTAGTTTTAGTGGTCCCATGAAGCAATCCAAAATTCTTAGAAGACTAAATACCAGACCACAGTCCATGGTGCCAACTATCTCAACTAGGCTGGATCGAACAAAGTCCATGGCTGGCTGCAAAAGAACAAATTAAATAAGATGAAGACAATATGAGAATTGGCATAACCAATAAGGCACTTAGTCACTCCTCTTCTACCATTGTTGGAGAACAGGTTTTTTTTATATATATACTTCCAATAAAGTGTGCAGACAAACAGGTGATTGGTCTGTTGTGTCTTTCCATGGTGGAGGGGCTGCCTCTTCTTGACCTTCATGCAGGTCACTATTTGGTAGGATTTTTTTATATCTTTAAAATTTCTATCCAGGCAACGGCTAACATGCAGCTCTTTTCAATTTTCAACTGCCAAGGATTTCTTTATGTGCACAGCTAGTTCATAGCACCTCCAAGTTTATTGTTCATCTCTGATAGGACTTCATTGAAAACAGGGAACACTTGAAACTTGCAGATTTAAACACTCACAGTTTCACACTTTATTTTCTCGAGAGGTCAGCAAATTATCTCTCAGATCTAGAGCACACACACAAACACACACACACACACCACATCATGCAAAACGAAATTGCTAAAAGCAACTACCGTCCTTGCAGAACAGTACCAGCAAAGGTTAACTGAGACGCTAGTCCAGTCAGGCACAACATACTGACCAGGAAGTCGCCTATGGGTCAGGTCAAATATACTGACCAAGACCCCTATCTCTATTCCAAGTAGCGCACCCTGGATAAAGGCTGTTTTCAAGGTAGTCTGGCTGACGAGATGTAGATCGACATGATCCCCGTAGTAGTGTGCATCACACAGATGAAGCCAAGCATAACATAAATGCTCGGATGTCCGTAGTCCACCTTCGTCAGCACGCTCAGGATGTGTGGAAAGCTACTACAACCCACCACTAAACGCCCTTTTTAGGGTGCACAAAATACCCATTGTGAGCATTAGACAAGAAAGTTAGTTGCCCAATGCAAGCCATGACGGCGACATCATCAAATGGTTTTGTCTTGATGTAACTTACGCTGTATTTGGGTTATAGTGAGGAAGAATCTGTGCTGGTCATCAACCTCACTCTCTGGTCCCAAACTACCTTTGGCCAGTGGCAAGACATAAGTCAAGATGACTGAAGGTAACTCAAGATAGAGGCACTCCGGTTCCACCTCCTTTGAGACCAGCGGCCGCTTGAACCCACACCGTTTCCGTTCACCGCTTTGAGAGGCGAGTGCTTTACATCTCGACCACAGCGACCGTACATTAAACAACAACACGACAGCGAGCAAAAGAATCAGAGTAGAAGTTGTGACAGTTATTGTAGCTCTGAGATGGTTATCATCTCCCACTTATTAGATCCTAAGTCAATGACAGGCAAAGTTAGCAGTGACCATCATGCCTTGAAGGGCAGCTACATAAAACTCAATAAACTATATGTGGTAGAGAGTACAGTAAAAATCAATAAACTATATGTGGGACAGTACAGTAAAACTCAATAACCTATTTGTTGGAGATAGTACAGTAAAACTCAATAAACTATGTGTAGAAGTGGGTACATCACAACTCAATACTTTACTTCCGCCGATTTGCGGCAATACTTAGAGCGGTGGTGCCCTTGCCCTGGTTCATGATTTTCATTCCGGCTTATAACTGAAAGGGAGAAACTACTGTGATGATGTGCATTAACTGGCTGTGATAGTGTATTGACCAGCTGTGATGAAGTGCATTGACAGGCTTTAATGATGTGCATTGACAGGCTGTGATAGTGTATTGACCAGCTGTGATGATGTGCATTGACTGGCTGTGATAGTGTATTGACCAGCTGTGATGATGTGCATTGACTGGTTGTGATAGTGTATTGACCAGCTGTGATGATGTGCATTAACTGGCTGTAATAGTGTATTGACCAGCTGTAATGATGTGCATTGACTGGCTGTGATAGTATATTGACTGGCTGTGATGATGTGCATTGACTGGCTGTGATAGTGTATTGACCAGCTGTGATAGTGTATTGACAGGCTGTGATGATGTGCATTGACTGGATATGATGATGTGCATTGACTAATTGTTGACTGAAACGGTGTGCATTGACCGACTGTTGACTGTGATGATGTGCATTGACCGACTATTGAGTGCAGCTGGTGTGCATTGACTGACTTTGGACTGGGATGGTGTGCATTGACCGGATTTGATGGTGTGCATTGATCAGATATAATGGTGTGCATTGATCAGATATGATGGTGTGCACTGACTGACTATTGACTAGAATGGTGTGTATTGATCGGATATGATGGTGTACATTTATCAGATATGATGGTGTGCGTTGACTGACTTTTGAGTGGGATGGTATGTATTGATTGACTATTGACTGGGATGGTGTGCATTGACAGGATATGATGGTGTGCATGGATCGTATATGATGGTGTGATTTGACCACCTGTAGATTGTGATGGTGTGCATTGACTGGATATAATGGTTTGCGTTGACTGACTTTTGACTTGGATGGTGTGCATTGACCAACTATTGACTGTGATGGTATGCATCATAGAGTTCAAGGACCAACCACGAATTTTCTAATTAGACAATGTGTGCATTAGAATAAGTCAATGTATTTGTTACATCCATAGGAACGAACTAAACTGAAATACCTCACAAAGATCTTCTACAACTTACTTCACCCTCCCCAATAATGGGCCAAGTCCACAACAATTGAAAAAGAAGAATATATCCTTTCAAAACTCTATTTTATCAAAGTCGATCTACACTTTCGTGGCTAAAGTTGTTAGCGAAGGAAGTTACGATTGTGTACTATCAAATCAGCAGCATTTTCATACTTTTGTTTGGTGCTCTGTTTGTGTTTTATATGATAATATCGTTGCTGGTCGACATCAGAAGAAATATTAAACATAGGAGCAAGGAAGTGATAGTCAAACTGTATAAAGCATTAGTTAGACCTAGATCGGAGTACTGTGTACAGGTGTGGAGTCCTTATCATAGAGGGGATATAAACATGCTGGAAAGGATACAAAAAAAAGCGACAAAGCTGATAGTGGGATTCCAGAATTACAGATGAGGAAAGACTCAGAAAAACCAACCTAGAGCGTCTATGAAAGAGAAGAATTCGAGGTGACTTAATACAGGCTTATAAGATCATCAAAGGAACGGATAAATTAGACTATAACAAGTTTTTCAAAATACAACCACCTACAAGAACAAGAGGGCATAGCTACAAATTAACTAAAGAGAAGTCCAGATTAGATATTAGGAAATATTTTTTTAGTCAGAGAGTGGTGAATGCTTGGAATGCATTGCCACAGGAAGTAGTAGAGGCAGGGACATTTAATGCACTTAAGAATAGATTGAATACGCATATCTTTTAGAGCAACATAATGTAAATGAAACTGGTTGTATACAGACTCTGTAGAGTCTTCTAGATCAGTATAAAGACATTAAGTTAAGTTAAGTTAAGTTGTTGTTATGTTGTTGTTATGTTGTTACAGATTTAGCAGCATATGTGCTCTCACCCTTTAACCCAGTGCCATGTAATGGTATCGGCACCATGACTACAGGAATAACTTCCCACTTTGCTCTTCTTTCTAAACAACTATACAGAACAATGTGATACCTGCAGAAAGACCTCAAACAAAATTTCAAACTTTTCTCTGTATGGACTGATGAGTTCAGGCAGAGTTCTCAGCCAACACTCTATTAATGGTGGGATGCCCACGACAGTTGTACCCATGTAGACCATACCACACCGACTGACAGTGGCTGGAGAGGCTACAGCTAAATCTGCCACTTCAAACATCATCGTCATGTGCTATAAAAGAACGGGAAAAAAGAATATTATGCATTTTCAATTACTCTGCCAGTAATCCAGATCTTTAAATAAAAATTATAATCAAATTCTTCTTCTTCTGCGATCCGTACTCATTTAGATTGGGACTCTGAATAGTCTGCTATATTTTTCAGGGTGCCAAAACCATTTCTTGAAGAATTTCTTCAAGGAGGGATGGGTGGGGGGATGGACGTGAGCCACATTCTTCTCCTCAGATCTGTGCGCTGGAGGCATTCGGATCAGGATAGTAGTTTGAGGTGGGTCCCATTGAAGTATTTGGCTCAGCACTCTTCATGGCTGGCGGATCGTCGTAGGCAGAGCATCATACATTTATGGTCGGTTACCGTAACGGGATAGAGTCAGATCGATATCAATGTTACGTCCACAAGGCCTTCATCAGGGACATTGGACAAATGAAAACAACCAATAAATCACAAAATAAACAAAGACAACAGGTATGCAATAAGGAAGGTAGAAGCCATATTTTGCCAGAGAGTGGCAAAGAATATGTGAATCATACGATGTTACTTAGCTCTTGCCGGACTTTTTTTTAAACGTTTGGATCAAATTAATTTTCAGTTTTAGATAAATGTCACACTATATCTTTTTCATTTTACTGCTTTATACCATAGTACAGTTAGATATATAGTACACACACATCATTGCGAAGGACAATAGTTACAGAAAATGAAAATATCAGTAAATTGCTAATATTTGATAATTTGGTAACACATTACCAATATACTTGGAATACTTAGTTTTTTTTAAAACAGGCATGTTAATGTCTGTTGCCAGGTAGCCGAAGGCTTCGGCTATATGTAGTAGGTATTTTAAACTTCCTGTGGCTTACTAGACCTGGAGAAAGGTACAAATAATTTGGGTCGATTTTTCACTAGAATTTTTGAAATTGTCCGGAAAGTGGCTGTTAAGCCTACTCTTTTCAATTTCTAGCTTCCAAGGGATTTTTAATGTGCTCGACACAGAACACAGGGGTCCGATCTCACTACTCAGAGATCAGGGGAATTTTTACCAGAAGATTCGCATGAAAAAATTCCAGTCTTCAACGTGATTTGAAGCTGCAACCTCCGCCACTTGAGGCGGACACCTTACCTTGAGATAATTATACAACCAGCATACCAATATAGACATACATTTCTGCCGAAGATGGATGTGTCGGACCGAAAGGTGCAAATATCGCAGTCAAACTGTAAACTAGCGACACAACGCATGCCGTTCTCCGGACTACATCCTGCTACTTGCAAAACTCTGTTCAGGGCTTAGTAGCGGGAGATTGAGAACGAACGCAGAAGAAGAAGAAGACACACATTGTTGTTTGCGAATACTCACAATGAGTAAGTTACTCTTTTATGCAGCCTGAAAAGGACAATAATTGGTGGTTTGCAGTAGCTTTCCTCACATCCCGAGCGTGCTGATGAGGTGGACTGGGGTCCTCCAGGTGGTTGTGCTATGCTTTGTTTCATCTGCGTGTCACTCACTACTATGGGGATCACGTCAATCCCTCACCTCGTTAGCCAGGCTACCATGAAAACAGCCCGTTTCCAGGAAGGGCTACTAGGAAGCCGAGGTGAGGGTCTTAGCCGGTATGTTTTGCCTGACCCTGACTAATATGTCTTATCAATATATTTTGCCTGACCAGACGTTAATCTTCCTCCACAGAGACATACGTTCTACATATTTAAAAATTAAAATATAAGTACATACAGATAAATATACTTATATAAGGATATAGAAACGAGTGTATAAACATAATAGCTATATGAGAGAGACATAAAAAGAGGTGGTAGAGAAAAGGTGGAAAACGAGAATGAAAGAGAGGAAACATACTTCTGACAGTTTAATAATCTCTCCGCTGCTGAGGCATAACTTCTTGTTGTCATCCAAGACAGTATTCATGTTTTCAATCCAAACAGCATCAACAGGTCCATCAAACACATACCATCTTTTGTCACTGTTTGTTGCAGTAGTACCAACTCTAATTAAAGTGGATAGAATCCCATCTGTCCTGCAATTTTAGAACAAAGAAGAGGGTACATTTTTCTGATCAGTTAAAAAAAAAGCAAGTAGCGTGTAAATGAGTTGCTTCGTACAACCGCCATCTATTTGGCTGTTATAAGTTTCTTGGCAAGCGTGTAGTACGGTAGGTTGCCATTACTTTCCGTACATGGAGGAGCAATCGCTGGAGAAAAAAACCCAGTTTCTGCCAAACTGGACACGATTGGAATCCAACCCGGTGCGTTAAGATTGTGTAAACCGAGTGGGATCAAGATGCTGAGCAGCGCATGAGCTGCAGTGGTCAGTGACCCAAAGTTGACTGCTGGCATCAGGGTCAGCGAACCAGAGCTGCCAAGACCCTTCTACATCTCCATGCAGTGATCCTGGATAACAGGCTGCAGCAGGGCAGACTGGCTAAGAAGAAGGGATCGAAGAGGGAATGCTAACCCGGTACTAAAAAAATGCTTGCTGAAGTCGGATGTGTTGGACTGAAAGGTGTAAATATCGCAGTCAAACTGTAAACTACGACACAAAGCATTCCGTTCTCTGGACTACATTCTGCTACTTAAGCCCTTTCAGGGTTTAGTAGCGGGAGATTAAGAATGAACAAAGTCACGAAGCCAAGCCAAAATCGAGCATGTTTCACCTCTAGTATGGTTCTTTAATATCCAAATATGATCAGGTTTTAAGGCCTTAATGGGGTGGAAAGAATAGGACCACTGCATGTTGCATAAAGGTGACTAACCTTAACTAACCTGCATAAAAAATTGACACAACTTCATCTGCTACTGCATTACTTTTAGCACGTCCCGTTTTACTATGGTTGTTGACTTTGAGAGCCTGTAACCTTTTTGTTCGTTGGTCTATAAATATGATATTATTGTGTGTAGAAACTTAAATGAATAAAAAACTTGTTGGTGTTATTGTTTTTGGTGTGTGTGTGTGTGTGTGTGTTAGTTTCTGAGATTCAAGAAAATGAAAGTGAAAATTTCTAAAACAAAGCACAATTATTTAGACTCACCAGTTAGGGAATGTCGCTCCTCAATATAATTCTATGAAATCACCACAAAGTACTAATACTGTTCTTTAATAAGATCAGCATATCTGTTAGTTTACACTAGAAACATATTTATTTCTTTTACATAAACAAACTAAACAGATCAACCTAACTTCACCATTGTTAATAAATAATGTTATACGTTAAAGATGATAAAGTGTTTCAAGTTCATTTTAATCGAACACAAATGTCTTCCCGCTGGTAAAACCTGTATAAAAGGAAGTGACATATTCATCATAACAAACAGACCTGATTTGAGTTGATTTATATGGCATCCCATTTGTTCATATATGAAAAACCTGTCCGCTGCCAGGTCTTGACAAGAGGTGGAAAGGGACATTTTTTTCAAGCAAGAACTCCCGACTCAAGGTTGGTCAAGGCTAAAGAGAGCTTGTATGGGGCTAGTGAGCTCATCTTGGAACTTGGAATCCTAGTATTCAAATAGGCATATTAATGTCTGTTGCCAGGTAACCGAATGCTTTGGCTATACGTAGTAGCTATTTTACAACTTCCTGCAGCTTATTAGGTCTGGGAGAAAGTACAAATAATTTGGGTAGATTTTTAACTAGAATTTTTGCCCGGGCAGGTGCCGTTAAGCCAACTCTTTACGATTTCTAAATGCCAAGGTATTTTTAATGTGCTCGACACTGAACACAGGAGTCTGATCTCCCTACCCAGAGATCAGGCGAATTTGTACCAGAAAATCCACGTGAAAAAATCACGGTCTTCACAGCGATTCGAAATCACAACCGCCAGCACTCAAGGTGGACACCTTGCCTCGAGACCACTGAGCCCCCACTGAGCTCATCGTGTAAGACAAATTGCTATAAAAAACTACCATTTCAAAAACCAAAAGTTTGCTGCAGTGCATGCTTACTAAAGGAGTTGAACTGTAAGATAAAGGTCAGTCCTATAGCAACAAAAGCAGCAGGGGATGAAGATAACTCTTCATGTACTAAGCCCCAGCCTATGTGAAGTGGCAGGGGATGAAGATAACTCTTCATGTACTAAGCCACAGCCTATGTGAAGTGGCAGGGGATGAGGATAACTCTTCATGTACTAAGCCACAGCCTATGTGAAGTGGCAGGGGATGAAGATAACTCTTCATGTACTAAGCCACAGCCTATGTGAAGTGGCAGGGGATGAAGATAACTCTTCATGTACTAAGCCACAGCCTATGTGAAGTGGCAGGGGATGAAGGTAACTCTTCATGTACTAAGCCACAGCCTATGTGAAGTGGCAGGGGATGAAGATAACTCTTCATGTACTAAGCCACAATCTATGTGAAGTGGCAGGGGATGAAGATAACTCTTCATGTACTAAGCCCCAGCCAATGTGAAGTGGCAGGAGAGGAAGATAACTCTTCATGTACTAAGCCCCAGCCTATGTGAAGTGGCAGGGGATGAAGATAACTCTTCATGTACTAACCCACAGCCTATGTGAAGTGGCAGGGGATGAAGATAACTCTTCATGTACTAAGCCCCAGCCTATGTGAAGTGGCAGGGGATGAAGATAACTCTTCATGTACTAAGCCCCAGCCTATGTGAAGTGGCAGGGGATGAAGATAACTCTTCATGTACTAAGCCCCAGCCTATGTGAAGTGGCAGGGGATGAAGATAACTCTTCATGTACTAAGCCACAGCCTATGTGAAGTGGCAGGGGATGAAGATAACTCTTCATGTACTAAGCCACAGCCTATGTGAAGTGGCAGGGGATGAAGATAACTCTTCATGTACTAAGCCACAGCCTATGTGAAGTGGCAGGGGATGAAGATAACTCTTCATGTACTAAGCCACAGCCTATGTGAAGTGGCAGGGGATGAAGATAACTCTTCATATACTAAGCCACAGCCTATGTGAAGTGGCAGGGGATGAAGATAACTCTTCATGTACTAAGCCACAGCCTATGTGAAGTGGCAGGGGATGAAGATAACTCTTCATGTACTAAGCCACAGCCTATGTGAAGTGGCAGGGGATGAAGATAACTCTTCATGTACTAAGCCACAGCCTATGTGAAGTGGCAGGGAGAAGAATCATGTACTAAGCCCCAGCCTATGTGAAGTGGCAGGGAGGAGATAACTCTTCATGTACTAAGCCCAGCCTATGTGAAGTGGCAGGGATGAAGATAACTCTTCATGTACTAAGCCACAGCCTATGTGAAGTGGCAGGGGATGAAGATAACTCTTCATGTACTAAGCCCCAGCCTATGTGAAGTGGCAGGGGATGAAGATAACTCTTCATGTACTAAGCCCCAGCCTATGTGAAGTGGCAGGGGATGAAGATAACTCTTCATGTACTAAGCCACAGCCTATGTGAAGTGGCAGGGGATGAAGATAACTCTTCATTGTACTAAGCCACCAGCCTATGTGAAGTGGCAGGGGAGATGAGATAACTCTTCATGTACTAAGCCCCAGCCTATGTGAAGTGGCAGGGATGAAGATAACTCTTCATGTACTAAGCCCCAAGCCTATGAGTGAAGTGGCAGGGGATGAAGATAACTCTTCATGTACTAAGCCACAGCCTATGTGAAGTGGCAGGGGATGAAGATAACTCTTCATGTACTAAGCACAGCCTATGTGAAGTGGCAGGGGATGAAGATAACTCTTCATGTACTAAGCCACAGCCTATGTGAAGTGGCAGGGGATGAAGATAACTCTTCATGTACTAAGCCACAAGCCTATGTGAAGTGGCAGGGGATGAAGATAACTCTTCATGTACTAAGCCCCAGCCTATGGAAGTGGCAGGGATGAAGATAACTCATGTACTAAGCCCCAGCCTATGTGAAGTGGCAGGGGATGAAGATAACTCTTCATGTACTAAGCCACAGCCTATGTGAAGTGGCAGGGATGAAGATAACTCTTCATGTACTAAGCCCCAGCCTATGTGAAGTGGCAGGGGATGAAGATAACTCTTCATGTACTAAGCCACACCTATGTGAAGTGGCAGGGGATGAAGATAACTCTTCATGTACTAAGCCACAGCCTATGTGAAGTGGCAGGAGGATGAAGATAACTCTTCATTGTACTAAGCCCCAGCCTATGTGAAGTGGCAGGGGATGAAGATAACTCTTCATGTACTAAGCCACAGCCTATGTGAAGTGGCAGGGGATGAAGATAACTCTTCATGTACTAAGCCCCAGCCTATGTGAAGTGGCAGGGGATGAAGATAACTCTTCATGTACTAAGCCCCAGCCTATGTGAAGTGGCAGGGGATGAAAGATAACTCTTCATGTACTAAGCCCCAGCCTATGTGAAGTGGGCAGGGGATGAAGATAACTCTTCATGTACTAAGCCCCAGCCTATGTGAAGTGGCAGGGGATGAAGATAACTCTTCATGTACTAAGCCACAGCCTATGTGAAGTGGCAGGGGATGAAGATAACTCTTCATGTACTAAGCCACAGCCTATGTGAAGTGGCAGGGGATGAAGATAACTCTTCATGTACTAAAGCCACAGCCTATGTGAAGTGGCAGGGGATGAAGATAACTCTTCATGTACTAAGCCACAGCCTATGTGAAGCTGGCAGGGGATGAAGATAACTCTTCATGTACTAAGCCACAGCCTATGTGAAGTGGCAGGGGATGAAGATAACTCTTCATGTACTAAGCCACAGCCTATGTGAAGTGGCAGGGGATGAAGATAACTCTTCATGTACTAAGCCACAGCCTATGTGAAGTGGCAGGGGATGAAGATAACTCTTCATGTACTAAGCCACAGCCTATGTGAAGTGGCAGGGGATGAAGATAACTCTTCATGTACTAAGCCCCAGCCCTATGTGAAGTGGCAGGGGATGAAGATAACTCTTCATGTACTAAGCCACAGCCTATGTGAAGTGGCAGGGGATGAGATAACTCTTCATGTACTAAGCCACAGCCTATGTGAAGTGGCAGGGGATTGAAGATAACTCTTCATGTACTAAGCCACAGCCTATGTGAAGTGGCAGGGGATGAAGATAACTCTTCATGTACTAAGCCCCAGCCTATGTCAGTGGCAGGGGATGAAGATAACTCTTCATGTACTAAGCCCCAGCCTATGTGAAGTGGCAGGGGATGAAGATAACTCTTCATGTACTAAGCCCCAGCCTATGTGAAGTGGCAGGGGATGAAGATAACTCTTCATGTACTAAGCCACAGCCTATGTGAAGTGGCAGGGGATGAAGATAACTCTTCATGTACTAAGCCACAGCCTATGTGAAGTGGCAGGGGATGAAGATAACTCTTCATGTACTAAGCAACAGCCTATGTGAAGTGGCAGGGGATGAAGATAACTCTTCATGTACTAAGCCACAGCCTATGTGAAGTGGCAGGGGATGAAGATAACTCTTCATGTACTAAGCACAGCCTATGTGAAGTGGCAGGGATGAAGATAACTCTTCATGTACTAAGCCACAGCCTATGTGAAGTGGCAGGGGATGAAGATAACTCTTCATGTACTAAGCCCCAGCCTATGTGAAGTGGCAGGGAGGAAGATAACTCTTCATGTACTAAGCCACCAGCCTATGTGAAGTGCAGGGATGAAGATAACTCTTCATGTACTAAGCCACAGCCTATGTGAAGTGGCAGGGGAGAAGATATACTCTTCATGTACTAAGCCCCAGCCTATGTGAAGTGGCAGGGGATGAAGATAACTCTTCATGTACTAAGCCCCAGCCTATGTGAAGTGGCAGGGGATGAAGATAACTCTTCATGTACTAAGCCCCAGCCTATGTGAAGTGTAGGGGATTGAAGAGAACTCTTCATGTACTAAGCCACAGCCTATGTGAAGTGGCAGGGGATGAAGACAACTCTTCATGTACTAAGCCACAGCCTATGTGAAGTGGCAGGGGATGAAGATAACTCTTCATGTACTAAGCCCCAGCCTATGTGAAGTGGCAGGGATGAAGATAACTCTTCATGTACTAAGCCCCAGCCTATGTGAAGTAGGCAGGGGATGAAGATAACTCTTCATGTACTAAGCCCCAGCCTATGTGAAGTGGCAGGGGATGAAGATAACTCTTCATGTACTAAGCCCCAGCCTATGTGAAGTGGCAGGGGAGAAGATAACTCTTCATGTACTAAGCCACAGCCTATGTGAAGTGGCAGGGGATGAAGATAACTCTTCATGTACTAAGCCACAGCCTATGTGAAGTGGCAGGGGATGAAGATAACTCTTCATGTACTAAGCCACAGCCTATGTCAAGTGGCAGGGGATGAAGATAACTCTTCATGTACTAAGCCACAGCCTATGTGAAGTGGCAGGGGATGAAGATAACTCTTCATGTACTAAGCCACAGCCTATGTGAAGTGGCAGGGGATGAAGATAACTCTTCATGTACTAAGCCACAGCCTATGTGAAGTGGCAGGGGATGAAGATAACTCTTCATGTACTAAGCCACAGCCTATGTGAAGTGGCAGGGGATGAAGATAACTCTTCATGTACTAAGCCACAGCCTATGTGAAGTGGCAGGGGATGAAGATAACTCTTCATGTACTAAGCCCCAGCCAATGTGAAGTGGCAGGGAGGAAGATAACTCTTCATGTACTAAGCCCCAGCCTATGTGAAGTGGCAGGGGATGAAGATAACTCTTCATGTACTAAGCCACAGCCTATGTGAAGTGGCAGGGGATGAAGATAACTCTTCATGTACTAAGCCCAGCCTATGTGAAGTGGCAGGGGATGAAGATAACTCTTCATGTACTAAGCCACAGCCTATGTGAAGTGGCAGGGGATGAAGATAACTCTTCATGTACTAAGCCCAGCCTATGTGAAGTGGCAGAAGGATGAAGATAACTCTTCATGTACTAAGCCCCAGCCTATGTGAAGTGGCAGGGGATGAAGATAACTCTTCATGTACTAAGCCACAGCCTATGTGAAGTGGCAGGGGATGAAGATAACTCTTCATGCTACTAAGCCCCAGCCTATGTGAAGTGGCAGGGGATGAAGATAACTCTTCATGTACTAAGCCCCAGCCTATGTGAAGTGGCAGGGGATGAAGATAACTCTTCATGTACTAAGCCCCAGCCTATGTGAAGTGGCAGGGGATGAAGATAACTCTTCATGTACTAAGCCCCAGCCTATGTGAAGTGGCAGGGGATGAAGATAACTCTTCATGTACTAAGCCACAGCCTATGTGAAGTGGCAGGGGATGAAGATAACTCTTCATGTACTAAGCCACAGCCTATGTGAAGTGGCAGGGGATGAAGATAACTCTTCATGTACTAAGCCACAGCCTATGTGAAGTGGCAGGGGATGAAGATAACTCTTCATGTACTAAGCACAGCCTATGTGAAGTGGCTAGGGATGAAGATAACTCTTCATGTACTAAGCCACAGCCTATGTGAAGTGGCAGGGGATGAAGATAACTCTTCATGTACTAAGCCACAGCCTATGTGAAGTGGCAGGGGATGAAGATAACTCTTCATGTACTAAGCCCCAGCCTATGTGAAGTGGCAGGGGATGAAGATAACTCTTCATGTACTAAGCCACAGCCTATGTGAAGTGGCAGGGGATGAAGATAACTCTTCATGTACTAAGCCACAGCCTATGTGAAGTGGCAGGGGATGAAGATAACTCTTCATGTACTAAGCCACAGCCTATGTGAAGTGGCAGGGGATGAAGATAACTCTTCATGTACTAAGCCACAGCCTATGTGAAGTGGCAGGGGATGAAGATAACTCTTCATGTACTAAGCCACAGCCTATGTGAAGTGGCAGGGGATGAAGATAACTCTTCATGTACTAAGCCACAGCCTATGTGAAGTGGCAGGGGATGAAGATAACTCTTCATGTACTAAGCCACAGCCTATGTGAAGTGGCAGGGGATGAAGATAACTCTCATGTACTAAGCCCCAGCCTATGTGAAGTGGCAGGGGATGAAGATAACTCTTCATGTACTAAGCCCCAGCCTATGTGAAGTGGCAGGGGATGAAGATAACTCTTCATGTACTAAGCCCCAGCCTATGTGAAGTGGCAGGGGATGAAGATAACTCTTCATGTACTAAGCCACAGCCTATGTGAAGTGGCAGGGGATGAAGATAACTCTTCATGTACTAAGCCACAGCCTATGTGAAGTGGCAGGGGATGAAGATAACTCTTCATGTACTAAGCCACAGCCTATGTGAAGTGGCAGGGATGAAGATAACTCTTCATGTACTAAGCCCCAGCCTATGTGAAGTGGCAGGGGATGAAGATAACTCTTCATGTACTAAGCCACAGCCTATGTGAAGTGGCAGGGGATGAAGATAACTCTTCATGTACTAAGCCACAGC
The DNA here is from genome assembly GCA_036924085.1 of Ariolimax columbianus. Taxonomy (NCBI): domain Eukaryota; kingdom Metazoa; phylum Mollusca; class Gastropoda; order Stylommatophora; family Arionidae; genus Ariolimax; species Ariolimax columbianus. The sequence goes on from JAVGWX010000011.1 coordinate 21,077,300, forward strand.
CTATGTGAAGTGGCAGGGGATGAAGATAACTCTTCATGTACTAAGCCACAGCCTATGTGAAGTGGCAGGGGATGAAGATAACTCTTCATGTACTAAGCCACAAGCCTATGTGAAGTGGCAGGGGATGAAGATAACTCTTCATGTACTAAGCCCCAGCCTATGTGAAGTGGCAGGGGATGAAGATAACTCTTCATGTACTAAGCCCCAGCCTATGTGAAGTGGCAGGGGATGAAGATAACTCTTCATGTACTAAGCCACAGCCTATGTGAAGTGGCAGGGGATGAAGATAACTCTTCATGTACTAAGCCACAGCCTATGTGAAGTGGCAGGGATGAAGATAACTCTTCATGTACTAAGCCCCAGCCTATGTGAAGTGGCAGGGGATGAAGATAACTCTTCATGTACTAAGCCCCAGCCTATGTGAAGTGGCAGGGGATGAAGATAACTCTTCATGTACTAAGCCCCAGCCTATGTGAAGTGGCAGGGGATGAAGATAACTCTTCATGTACTAAGCCACAGCCTATGTGAAGTGGCAGGGGATGAAGATAACTCTTCATGTACTAAGCCCCAGCCTATGTGAAGTGGCAGGGGATGAAGATAACTCTTCATGTACTAAGCCCCAGCCTATGTGAAGTGGCAGGGGATGAAGATAACTCTTCATGTACTAAGCCCCAGCCTATGTGAAGTGGCAGGGGATGAAGATAACTCTTCATGTACTAAGCCCCAGCCTATGTGAAGTGGCAGGGGATGAAGATAACTCTTCATGTACTAAGCCACAGCCTATGTGAAGTGGCAGGGGATGAAGATAACTCTTCATGTACTAAGCCACAGCCTATGTGAAGTGGCAGGGGATGAAGATAACTCTTCATGTACTAAGCCACAGCCTATGTGAAGTGGCAGGGGATGAAGATAACTCTTCATGTACTAAGCCACAGCCTATGTGAAGTGGCAGGGGATGAAGATAACTCTTCATGTACTAAGCCACAGCCTATGTGAAGTGGCAGGGGATCGAAGATAACTCTTCATGTACTAAGCCACAGCCTATGTGAAGTGGCAGGGGATGAAGATAACTCTTCATGTACTAAGCCACAGCCTATGTGAAGTGGCAGGGGATGAAGATAACTCTTCATGTACTAAGCCACAGCCTATGTGAAGTGGCAGGGGATGAAGATAACTCTTCATGTACTAAGCCACAGCCTATGTGAAGTGGCAGGGGATGAAGATAACTCTTCATGTACTAAGCCCCAGCCTATGTGAAGTGGCAGGGGATGAAGATAACTCTTCATGTACTAAGCCACAGCCTATGTGAAGTGGCAGGGATGAAGATAACTCTTCATGTACTAAGCCACAGCCTATGTGAAGTGGCAGGGGATGAAGATAACTCTTCATGTACTAAGCCCCAGCCTATGTGAAGTGGCAGGGGATGAAGATAACTCTTCATGTACTAAGCCACAGCCTATGTGAAGTGGCAGGGGATGAAGATAACTCTTCATGTACTAAGCCCCAGCCTATGTGAAGTGGCAGGGGATGAAGATAACTCTTCATGTACTAAGCCCCAGCCTATGTGAAGTGGCAGGGGATGAAGATAACTCTTCATGTACTAAGCCCCAGCCTATGTGAAGTGGCAGGGGATGAAGATAACTCTTCATGTACTAAGCCCCAGCCTATGTGAAGTGGCAGGGGATGAAGATAACTCTTCATGTACTAAGCCACAGCCTATGTGAAGTGGCAGGGGATGAAGATAACTCTTCATGTACTAAGCCCCAGCCTATGTGAAGTGGCAGGGGATGAAGATAACTCTTCATGTACTAAGCCCCAGCCTATGTGAAGTGGCAGGGGATGAAGATAACTCTTCATGTACTAAGCCCCAGCCTATGTGAAGTGGCAGGGGATGAAGATAACTCTTCATGTACTAAGCCCCAGCCTATGTGAAGTGGCAGGGGATGAAGATAACTCTTCATGTACTAAGCCACAGCCTATGTGAAGTGGCAGGGGATGAAGATAACTCTTCATGTACTAAGCCCACAGCCTATGTGAAGTGGCAGGGATGAAGATAACTCTTCATGTACTAAGCCACAGCCTATGTGAAGTGGCAGGGGATGAAGATAACTCTTCATGTACTAAGCCACAGCCTATGTGAAGTGGCAGGGATGAAGATAACTCTTCATGTACTAAGCCACAGCCTATGTGAAGTGGCAGGGGATGAAGATAACTCTTCATGTACTAAGCCACAGCCTATGTGAAGTGGCAGGGGATGAAGATAACTCTTCATGTACTAAGCCACAGCCTATGTGAAGTGGCAGGGGATGAAGATAACTCTTCATGTACTAAGCCACAGCCTATGTGAAGTGGCAGGGGATGAAGATAACTCTTCATGTACTAAGCCACAGCCTATGTGAAGTGGCAGGGGATGAAGATAACTCTTCATGTACTAAGCCACAGCCTATGTGAAGTGGCAGGGGATGAAGATAACTCTTCATGTACTAAGCCACAGCCTATGTGAAGTGGCAGGGGATGAAGATAACTCTTCATGTACTAAGCCACAGCCTATGTGAAGTGGCAGGGGATGAAGATAACTCTTCATGTACTAAGCCACAGCCTATGTGAAGTGGCAGGGGATGAAGATAACTCTTCATGTACTAAGCCACAGCCTATGTGAAGTGGCAGGGGATGAAGATAACTCTTCATGTACTAAGCCACAGCCTATGTGAAGTGGCAGGGGATGAAGATAACTCTTCATGTACTAAGCCCACAGCCTATGTGAAGTGGCAGGGGATGAAGATAACTCTTCATGTACTAAGCCACAGCCTATGTGAAGTGGCAGGGGATGAAGATAACTCTTCATGTACTAAGCCACAGCCTATGTGAAGTGGCAGGGGATGAAGATAACTCTTCATGTACTAAGCCGACAGCCTATGTGAAGTGGCAGGGGATGAAGATAACTCTTCATGTACTAAGCCACAATCTATGTGAAGTGGCAGGGGATGAAGATAACTCTTCATGTACTAAGCCCCAGCCTATGTGAAGTGGCAGGGGAGGAAGATAACTCTTCATGTACTAAGCCCCAGCCTATGTGAAGTGGCAGGGGATGAAGATAACTCTTCATGTACTAAGCCACAGCCTATGTGAAGTGGCAGGGGATGAAGATAACTCTTCATGTACTAAGCCCCAGCCTATGTGAAGTGGCAGGGGATTGAAGATAACTCTTCATGTACTAAGCCCCAGCTATGTGAAGTGGCAGGGGATGAAGATAACTCTTCATGTACTAAGCCCCAGCCTATGTGAAGTGGTAGGGGATTAAGAGAACTCTTCATGTACTAAGCCACAGCCTATGTGAAG